>CM038727.1:20009400-20609400 GCA_021613375.1 Megaleporinus macrocephalus | reverse complement strand
TTACGTCCAACAGCAGTAACTGTGGCAACAAGAAATGACAATCCTTGACAAATGTGATAGGCTAATGTATATTTCAAGTATAATATCAATTATATAAATAGTTAGTTAGTTCCTTGCAGTACACACAAATAGGTTTATACTACACTAAAAATACTCCAAGTTTTTTCAGGCTGCTTCAGAACAGCAGGCAATGAAATAATGCACCCACGGCATTCCCACTTTCCGCAACACTGTTTGAATAATACAGTCAACAAAAATCCTTTTAGCAACAGTGTGCGTCTTTAACATGCACCTTGAGAAAAGGCAAATAGTAATGTGTACTTTGCCAAACAGGGCAATCTTAATACAGTAAGGCGGCCACCCAGATCTGCTGTGATATTGCAGTTATGAGTCGCACGGTGCTTTCTAGGCCAGTTTGCTACAAGCAGGTAGCCTTGTTTTGAGCATGCAGAATCACGGCTGTGTGGCCAATCTATCTGTCAGTGAATGGAAGAAGCATTTTCAGTGTAAATTCTCTTATCGGTTTCTTTTTTCTCCATTTTCAATAATGATTTTTTTTTTAACAATTTACTGATGCTAACACTAATAAACAGATAGTATGCATGTGATGTTCTTTTGAAGCTATTAAATTATTGGATAATAAAATGCACACTAGAACATCAATCTGTCACCTGCACCTGTGTATTAGTAACATATTAACTTTAATATATCATCATAAAAAAATGCCTGTCAAGTTTCCGTTCCCTATTAATTTATTGGGTCACATGTTTTTTTATGACCGCAACAATAAGTAAACAACACTTCAACTGCAAAACAAATGAATGCAACTTCAACATCTTGACCAACTATTTATTGTGGTTCACATTCAGGGTCACTTGCTATTCTACCCCTATAAACAGGTTGTCCCTTCGACTTCAGCTGTGAGAGTCCATCACCAATTATCTGTTGTCCCAAATGCAAGTTTTGACCCACTTTAGACCTCTCTGTGTGATTTCTCTTCAGCCCCTATTGCATGACCACTCTCTTCGTGTCACCCGCCCAGGCCGGCCCAGGCCCAAGGACGCGGGTGTGGGTGCGGCCGCCCCGTGGTAATGGATGGGCTGCCAGTTGGCCCTGCTGGGCTCATGGAGGTGCCGGAATGGTTATATGGGCTTCTACTGGAGCCTATTTACTGAGGTGATGAGCTCCAGACATCTCCCATTATTTATGAAGGGAGGCCACGAGAGCAGGCACAGAGGTCAGTGAACCCAGGTACACCCGACATTAATAAGAGCCTCACCCAGGCTGGAAAAGTGTGTGTGCTGTATATGAGAGAGTGAGAGAGAACAGGAGAGAAAGAGAGGGAAACGGGACAGAAGACAGAGAGGACATTAAATGAATTTTGGTCGCATTGCAGCAAGGTCAAACATATTTCAAAAGTAAATGTGCCACTTCCTGTTTGGTTCCACATCTAATACATTAAATACGTATGTGTTAATGGTGAGCTTTGTGGCTATTCTGGTTACCTGTTATCATGCAATCCAAACCAGGATGATTAACCAGTGTTGCGCTTATAGCACTGTGAAAATGGATGGGCTTACCAACAACCACATGATCAGTGAACCTTCCCAAAAGTCCTTGTAGCTATGTTCCATGTGTTTTGGACTATATGGAGCGTCGGGGAGCAAAGAGCAAACGTGCCGTTTGATAGATGAAAACTCTCCGCACTTCCAATGGGTTTAAACCTTCATTGTTCGCTTTGCTGCCGTTCCTCTCCACACACACAAAGACAAATGGCTGCGCTGGGCAGTAGTCAGCTGGGGTTTGCAGACCCCATACGATCCAAATGGACCTTTCACACACGCGGATAATAACAAGCACTCCATTTCTTGCACCTTAAGACAAATTGGCTGCATTTAAAAGGGTTATGATTTGAAACAAAGTGCTCACAAAGATATATAACAGCATCTCCCCAGCTGCAGACCTCTCTCTGGACAGTTCACTTTGGAGACAAAGGCTTGGCAGACTTGGTGCGTTTCATACAGCTGAAGCCCATTAATAGCTGCGAAGAGAAATGTTTTGTTAATATGGTGCAATAATTGGATTATTTCTACCATTTAATAGAGCAATCTGGGGGCAATTGGAATTTTACCACAGGAATTTACCCACATGATATATAGTAGGTGCAGTAATACATATATAATTTTAAATATATATAGCAGGTGTGGTGCTGGTACAAGGCACTGTAGTGTTGCTGGGGTTTTTATACAAGTGAATATGGCTACTGAGTTGAGAGTGGTCTACCACTTTAAAACATCCACCCAAGAACAACTCTGTGGTCAGAAACAGACCACAGATCAAGACATGGTGCAAAATATTAATACCAATGGTATTATGGGGATCCCATGTTGGCTGGCTGCTAAATCGCTTGCCATAGCAGTGTTGATGTTAGCTTCAATGGCAACAAAACAATCACTGTTTAACAAAAATGAGCCCTTCCAAATACACACTAATAAAGCATTTACTAACTAAATAACTATGTGTAAAAAAACAGCATAATATCATAATAGCTTTATTTTCAAAGATCATTTTTTAGTGCCAGGAAAAATAGCAGAACACACACTCACCACAAAAAGTACACATACGCCGCACCAACTAAATAATACCTTGTCTAGTATTTAGTGTGCCCACTCCTTGCCTTTATTACAGCCTCCATTCTTTTCAGTGTATCTGCTCTTAGTTTTTTAAAGTTTGTGCCATGTTCAATCTCAAAAACTGCTTCTGCTTCTCACGATACAAGAAACCTCAAACACTATTTCCTTTTGTAGCGACAGCTACACATCCTTTCAGATCCTTTCCTTCTCACAGAGGATAGATGAACAGAAACTGTAGCTGTAGTTGTTTTCAGATCACAAGCAAAAGTGGAGCTTGATTTTCCTCTATCGGTCAAAAAATAAGCTTTAAGTAATGTTTATCTGATGGAGATCTGGGTTTGGGTGGTCTGCTCTGTCCTTTATGATATTTGTGTAAAACACTGAGCAAAGCCTGCTCCATACCGTTCAAGGTTTAATAAAACTGTCTGGTGTGAAGTGCACAAAGCAAACTAATAACTTTCATATAAAGTTGTTCAGCAACTTGTTTAAGATGTGGATGCCGTAGTTGGCTTCCTATGCACAAGCTTATTTAGCAAATTTTACATTTCAACTTAAACTGTATGCGAGTTCCGCACCTGTAAAAGCTGTAGTACTTAAGTTGCAATAGAACATTTAATTAAGATGATTTTGAATATGAAGCCAATGTCAGCCTATTTTTAAAGATGAACACTGACCATGCCTCTTGACTTTTCAGTGAAAAGGGTATGAAAAGTCCCCTTCACAGTTTGGCAAGCTACATTTCTGCACCACTGCTGTTGCTCCATTGTTTTTGTAAATGCTGTATTTGTATTTGAAGGAGAAACAAGAGTGGTTGAGGTTCAGTCCTGTTTCATTTACCAAAGTCTACTCATCTATGCCAATACAGTACACCTGTTTTACTCCCCTCAGAAATATATTCTGAAAATTTTATAACTTGCTGTTTTGACTAGAAATTAAATAAATAAAAGCTGGCCTCAGAAAGAAAACAAAAAATGACCCTCATTAGTTTTCACACAAATACCATAGAATCATCAAAACATTAATCTGGAATTGTGCTTGATGAAGATGGTCCCCGCACACCACATCACTGTGATTGGTTGGATATCACATTTGCATGTTGCAGCCTGCAATATCTGCATTACAAAGACCAGTAGCATGATAACTATTATCAAAGAAAATATTCTCTTTCCCCCTAGACATGTAACCTTTCACATGCTGGTTGGCTCAACTGAACTAATGCATTCATTTGGGCCCCAGTTTCCATTCTAATCTCTATTTATAGAGACAACATCTGGTTCAGAAGAGTGATGTCAGGAGCTTGGGTGCTTTCGGGTGCTCTTCTCTATCCACTCTTCAGAAAAGAGTGACCACTCTGGAAAACGTTCTGGTCTGAGAATAACAAAGCTCACTTGTCTCAATAACAACTGGCATCTGCTTCTTGAGTTAGCAACTTTAGCATTTTTTTATGACCTAGTATTAAATAAATCTGAGATTTGTGATGCAGTCTCCACCTATTGTGATTCACCAAATCTGTCACATTTAGAATTGATCAGTTAGGATGGTGATGGTGTTCTTTATCGTCAGCTGGTTGTGTCATGGTTAATTGTACGGATAGGCTGTCTCTAAAGGAAGAGGGTGGTACTGCCTGCACAATAATCATTTCCCAAGGGGTCTCCCTCTCTCTGTTTTACACACATGCAAGTGTGCACATACACACACGTGACATTCTGCTCATCTAAATTAGGTCTAAAGCCAAGCCCTATGAACAATGTTTGTTTTCTTTCTAGTGCTATCTTATTCCAGGATTGCTAATCAAACAAGCCCTGGGCTATCGGAGGGGTAAACATCTGAGAAGCTGCTTGGCAGCCTTTCAACTCTTTGTGCTGCAGCCAGCGGATAAGAGACGCCTGGCAAGCTACTTACACCGTCATTTAGGAAAACACTTCAAACCATTTGAATAAACTTCCCAGTTTGTTTTTAATGTAAAAAGAGCTACCCTTTCACCAAACAAATGGATAGCGAATGTGGTAGCCGACACACAGATAAAGTCCTGAACGGCAACCTTTTAAAAATGGCATTGTGTTCCCAGTCTAATCACAGTTAAATTAATAAAAAAAATTTGGAAATGACTGACTTCAGTGTCAAATATCGCTATCATTCTGTCGGCACATGCAGGTGAAAAAGAAACCTATTACAACAATGATTTCTTTCAGTCAACATCCAGTTTGGACATGATGGTAGCTCCCATCAACAGTTTGAGTCTTTCCTCAATGCCCAGGCAGGCTGAGGCCAGTGCAAAACTTTGCAATTTGGCTAAAATTAGCAGCTTTCCTCTTGCTTATGGAGTGATCCTACTCCATGAGGATGTGGCTGCAGGTTGTCAGGTCCATCTCGTTACCACATGGCCAGTCCACTGGGATGGAGCTAAGGTCCAGTACATACAGTCAAAAGTAACCTGCCTACACAGTCTGAGAGAGTGGTCGGCCCTTCTTAGGGCTAAGAACTCGGTTCCAGAGCTCTGCAAATGAAGGGAGCTTCATTTTGTCCCTGTTTTTGCTGTAGACATTGAGGAAGATCCCGAAGACAACCAGCAGGCCTCCCCATACATACCTACACAGAGACACAGTAACACCATGAGATAACAAAAACATTTAAAACTGTTAATCAAGTACCATTGCACACAGGGAATTTGTTAGGTACACCTACCTAAACTTGTCCATTTTGATGGTCCACTGCTGACCAGACATTATACATGACTAAGGCATAATGGGGGGGGGCTGACTAACATCAATTATTGTCTATAACTGCACCAAAGACCGTGCGTCCTATGAAGCAGCCAGGAAGTTGTGTTTAAAAATTCCAGTAACATTGCTATACCTGATATACTTAACAAGTATCGTGTTGCTGTCAATGTTGTGCTGAAACTAGTCCACTGTACAAACATTTGCTCACTTACGGTAGTGTCTTTTTTACTGATTAGCGCCGTAGATAATTGACAAAGTGTTTACAAGGTAGGTGTGCTTGTAGAAATAAAAATACTATGGGACTACGGCTACATTCACACAGCTGGTTAAAAAAGTGGCACAAATTCAATGGTTTGGTCAACAAATCCGTTTTTCTTCTTAAGCCATTTACTCTATTTTTTAAATGCGATCTATGTCTGTCATTCATCTGAACAGATGAGCTGCTGATTTGACCCACATGCACAAAAGAACACGTGCTTTAAGTGGCACGCTTATTCAAAGGTAAACAATGACTGCTGACAGAGGCAGGTATGCTCCTGACTTCAGTTTTATCTTCTCAAGAATCACAGGAGCGATCACATTCAGTTCCAATGACAGACAGCTGGGCTGAGAACATGTGCAAGCATTCTGTAAAAAGGGCATGTTATTCGGCCACGGTCACTTAAATTGGTTTGCAGAACTTATTTTCGTTGGCACAGTAGCCACGTTCGCTCGTCTGGGTCAGAGTTTTTTTTTGTACTCCCCTTGAACACGGAGCAGCTAATTAGTACTTAATTTTTCATGCAGAAACGTCAAACTTAAGGTGTATGAGGTTGAATGTTGAGTTGGACTGATGTAAAAGTCCCATTAATTCTGATCTGGCTGAGTCACATTGCTACATATAAGTTATGTATTGGACTTCAATTTCACATATAAAAGTGGCACAAACCAGCATTGGAAATAACAATTTCAATGTTTTTTTTGCCATTTACACTGCTCCATAATAACATACATGTATCTGTGTCACATATGACAAAAAAGATTTGGGTCACTTAATTATTATTGTAATCATTACTTTTAGCAAACGCTTAATAATTTTATTCTAGAGTGCTCACTTACTGAAAAGTGAAAGGTTTTGTGAAGAACAAAAATGACAAGACGATCGTCATGGCCTTTCTTCCTGTTGTAACTATAAAGGAGAAGGGGAAAAAAAAAATCACTACTCCATTCAATGGCATATTTTACACTGACTGGTCAAAAGCAAGTAGTCAAACCCCACATAACCAGAATGAACAGTCTTACCTGTGACTGCAACTAGTGCTCCAAAAAGCTTTATCAAGGCCAGAACAAAGGAGATGCCGAAGTAGCCGGTCAGGGAGAAGAAGAAGGCATAACCGTATGTAGTCACTGGATGCTGTCCCAAAGAAAACAAGATTTTGAAACAAGCAGTCCAATCAAACTGCCACAAACAAGTTTGATCTGTCACTAACTTAATATGGACAAAACACTCAAAGCATTTTATTTTGACAGTGTATTCGCTTTTTACTACTGAGCACCTACCTGAGCACAGAAGGTCATAGCAGGTCCCAGCCCCCCAATACATAGGAGTCCCAGCAAAATATACACAAATCCAATAGAGTAGGAATATAATACCTACAAGAAAGACAGACAAATAAACACCACCAAAACATGCTGCACAATTGGCCTATATATAGAAGAATAACAAAGTGATGATTCTAATTTAGAGACAATGACAGTCATTATAACACTGATTTTACTGTGCTGCTTAAAATAATAAAAACTGCATCACAATAATTCTAAAAAAGTTTGTTTTACCATTTCTGAGTTGGATCCATTGTGCAGTTTCATGGCTTTTTCCTGCACATTTCCAATAGCAGCATCAGCACAAAGTGCCAAGGAAATAAGGATAACCCCTGACAGAATCACACACACACACACACACACACACACACACACACACACACACACACACACATCAAAAACACAAGCAGACAAACAGTGAAAAGGTATGTTAAAATCTGCCTTGCAGCAATAAAGTTCAACAGATCTAGCACTCATATTCTTTTTTTTAATCCATGACAGTTTAACATTATAATGAAAATATCTGGTTTTATAAATATTTGATTTTTGTACTGTTTTTTTTTTTGTACTGTTAATAATGAGGATCTGGAGGAAAAATGTTTGACTGGATGCAGTTTAAATGGTTCAGTGCTTGAAGCCTACATTTACACTGCAAGTAAATATGGCTGAATCTTTGATCGTTTTCTTCATATTTAACAGATTTGTTTTGTGTGGCAAAATAAACCCATGCTGAATTTGATCTAGTATTGAAATTCGACATGTATTGGATATAAGGCAACGTGAGCTGTGTCTGAAAATACAGAATTCATGCAATCCGTATTTCAATCCAAATACATTTTCATCATAATTCTGTTACTATGGTCACACTTCACATCCTTAATTTTGCAGGTCAAGTTTTTTTAGTATCAGCTGTTTGTCCTACAAGTTAAAAGCAGGTTTGAATTCAGGGTTTGAGTTCATGTAAAAGCAGTCCATTCCAGAAATATAGAGAACAGCCTTGTCTATTGTACATGAGTGGCAGGTGGAGCGGTAGGTCAGTTCAGCAGTGTGATGCGTTTAGAATGATGTAAAACATAGACCAAAAAAAGAACATAAACAATCAAACAACAAAATTACCTGTCACATTAAAATTTGGTGCAACTTTGCTGTCAGCCAGTGTGAACCAGATGAGGCCCAGACTCATGCACATAGCAGCTGACACATCTGCAATGTTGTATCGTTTCCCTGCAACACAAACCATCACTTTTCAAAAATGAACAAAACAACAGGCCCAAAAAACCCCACACTTTACAATCTTCCAGACAAGTGAAAAACAGAAAATAATGAACGATTATTCACTTCTACTTGGACAAAGATGTAATTGCTTTGGCACCTGTCAACTCAATGCGATCACAAAGGTCTTTTAAAGCTGCTACTAAGCATAAGCCACGGGCAGGGCTCATTTCTCCCCACTGAACACCATTAAGAAGGTGCCGGT
Organism: Megaleporinus macrocephalus; assembly: GCA_021613375.1. Taxonomy (NCBI): domain Eukaryota; kingdom Metazoa; phylum Chordata; class Actinopteri; order Characiformes; family Anostomidae; genus Megaleporinus; species Megaleporinus macrocephalus. The sequence continues at coordinate 20,600,986 of CM038727.1, read as the reverse complement.
GATGCCCCTATGAGGCTTTTGTGCTGTGGTCAGGTAGAGAGTTAGTTGGGGGAAGTAGAGAGCCAGCGAAGCTTGAGAGCTTCAGATCATTGCGGCTGAGAGCAGCTGCTATGACACTGGCTCCAGGTCGGCTCAGCAAAGCTCTTTGAACAAGTTCAGCCATGGAGAGAGGATGCCTTCATCAGTTTACCAACTGAGCAAGAGGGATAGTGTGAGAGCAAGAGAGTGAGACGAAAAGGGGCTTTCTTCCTCTCCTTGCTGGCCCCCTAAACTCAATCAAGAGGAAAAAGGAAGAAGAAGGTCCAGGCCTTTTTGAGGTTAGACATGTGAAAAAATGCAGTGAGAAAGGCAGAAGACAGAAAGAGAAAGAGGTGAACTCGAAAGAGTGAAAGATATACATAAAGAGAGGCGAGTCTTCCCATCCAGTCTGTTGCCGTGGGGATGACAAGGTGACGCAGCAGGTTGGTCTGTAACTCTTTGATTCTGCAATGTTTTGATGGACTAGCATCCTGCATGCATCCCGAACCAATACATCAGCCCCAGGGGACCAAAGGGCCGCAACACCAAGAAAGAACCAAAGAAAAATAACCAAAAAAAAAAAAAAAAACCCACAAAAAAACTTGTGATCAGTTCAATGGGAAACCTTGAGAAGATGATGGAGAGATGAAAGGAGAGAGGCTGAAACCTCACTCACTCGTTTTTTTTCTTTTCTCCCTCTGAAAAGCCCAACAGTTGCATCAGAAAAGTGAAAAGAGAAAGTTCCTAAAAAGGATGGACAGTAGTGATGGCTCTATACAGAGGACAATAAATTGGCAGGATTTGTTTTTGCAAGCTTGCAAGTTCTTTCAATTTTTGCACAGATGCAAATGTTTTTTTTTTTTTACAATTCAAACTATACATTAAAATAAAAGTAAACTAGAAGCTCAGAAAAAACATTGTTCCATTTGCACCAATTGGGATTCAGTCAGATTATGTCATAGCAGTCAAAGCAGGCCACCTGAAAACTATTTAAACTGTCTAAGCAGGTTATGTATTTTTGCATAACTTTCAACCTTCACATTAAAATTCTCAAATGAATAGCAGACAAAAAAAAACAAACAGGTGAATTGTTACAAATGTTTCTATGAAAAGAAATTTGTGACATTTTTTGAAAAAAAAAAAAAAGAGATTTGTGGTTTTGGCCGTGACTAAGTGAGATATAGTGGATGTAAATGTAGTATTTGACTATGAACAATATATAACGATTACATAAACTCCAAGACAAGCCAACAAAAAACGTGTTTTCAAAGCATTTCATGTGTTTTGATATCTGTTCTTCTTAACAAACAACAACCATTGCATGCATTTGTAAAATGATGCACTGAATTGACTACCTGTGTACCTGAACCCAGGTTTGGATCATAACCATAAATGTTGGGTTATTTTTAAAGAGAGGTGTGAAAATAGTGAGAAAACATACTGACAGACATAAAATGCCAATTTATTGAATAATGTTCATTTATATTCAAATAAATGCCTTTAAGGTACATTTCTTACATTCTTAACAACTCTCTTAATGTGATTTATATGACACTGCTATTGCATAAAACTCTTTTGTTTTTTTTTCTTCAGAACAATTCATTAAACGCTCATCGTCTGAGCTCAGACAGCCAAATTTAAACTGTCATCATTTCAGTATTCATTTATGTACTGCTAGCTTTTTCTTAAATAAAAAAGGTTAACAAAGAGTATTCAGCAGCCTACCAGAGCCAAACTGTTATTTACCTTGTATGAAGACCCCACCGATCATAACAGGAATGAGTTTGCAGCACTTAAAGATGACTTGTGTCGGATAGTTCAAGTATCCCAGTGATGTGTTGGAAAGGCCCATGGTCCCAACCGTTAAAAATGCTATGATCATATATGTTTTGCCTGGGATCCTGAAAGAGTGGTTTGAAAGAAAAGAATCCATGTTTTTATCCATGTTTTATAACACATATATATATATATATATATATATATATATATATATATATATATATATATATATATATATATATATATATATATATATAAAAAGTTCGTTTCTAGACCAGAGCCTTGAAAATAAAACATCTAAAATGTGTTCCAACTAAAGATTTGCGGTCTCTGAACTGACAAGACAACATTTTCTCCACCAGAGGTCTTTGTAGCTTTGTACTATTTAAAAAAACAGACAGCAGCTAACTGCAACACCTATTTCATTGTTTTGCACATCAGTAGTCTACAACTTGGGGAGCTACTTTTCTGTAGAGTTGAGCACCAAATGGCATCCAATGAGCTTTTTCATCCCTAACTTAACTCTAATATAGATTATACAGCCAATCAGGGAACTGGGAAGTGGTTAATTAGCTGGATGAAGTGTGACAAACTATGTTTAGAACTAGACCCCACTGCAAGGTAGTTCTAAATGTCTAGGGTTGGAGAACATTCTCTTCCATAAGCCATATGAACATGCATGTTGGATTAATTAATTCCTCTTAACAGCAGCATAAAGCCTTCCCAGAGGTGTGGAAGCTGTTACTGCTGCCAAAAGATTGGGAATAATCAATTGATTGATTTCAGAAGAAACAGATGAGAATGGGTCTATAAACCTTTGGATGTACAGAAGAATTTCATCTTTACCACTCACCTCCTCCTCTTATCCTGAGTAAGCTGTAGCTCTACCAGGCCAAACATAGAGTAGAACCCAAATTGAACAAGAGTGAGGTACCAGCCGAAAGGTTTGAACCCTTCTATAGAAAAGATCAGCTCCTACAGAGAGAAAGTGAGAGAGTTGGGGAACAAGAAAAAAGTTTAAACCGGGTACATTAAGCTTGAAGGCCACAGCACCACATTTCATAAAGCTATATTAAAGCAGGTGAACAGGGATGAGAAATACATTCTTGTTTCAGAGAACAAAATGACCAGTTTTGCACATTATCATAGTATTTTATGTACTCGTGTTATTTACATATACTTCTTTTAAACAGATTACTATTTTCATTTTAATTAAAAAATAAATAAATAAATAAGTATTTGAACTACTTATGATGTTATTCAAAAAATTACATAAAATATTTAAGTGACTGACAAAAATGTTACATTTTCAACATTTTATGAAACATCAATACCAAGCAGGGATTAGAGGTATACTGGTGCAAAATTGAATGCCAGTAAGACCTTCTCTTATAATACAGATTTTAAATATCATGAATAGCTTAAATAACTGCTATAAACTGTTGACAACAGATCAGGGAACTGTTAAGCATGACAAAAAAGAATGAATCAGCTCGAATGGGTGGGGAATTAACTTGAATGTAATAAACTTAAGTCTACAATAGTGAGCTATCTTTGTTATATATAGCTAACAATGAAACACAGACTCAAACAATAGTACTAGTACTAATAATCTTTTAATACAGATATTATATACATTTTCACTTTTTATACTGTAATATAATATTGTTTTCATTTGAATATCAGAAAATACCATGATATAAATGTGTGTTCATATTGTCTACCCCATTACCAAGTCATGGGACCATGTGGTAGATGCCTAGTTAGGAACACTAACATGCAACTAAATTAATTATTTTTAGAATGATAAGATTTTGGAATGGTATTGGTATTATACACAATATAGTATGAACTTGTTTTAAAACTATGTACTTGTTTTAAAAAAGAATTATTAGCATCTAAAGACATTAGGATTGGACAGATATTTCAAGCCAATACTCTGAAAGAGCAAAACATTTTTATAGTGCTAAGCTAAAACGCTAAAATGAGTATTTCTGTATAAATCAGGTAGATGCAGTCCCAATAGTTCATAAATATGTGTTGGCACTGACTTGTAGATTAAAAATATCAGATATTCACATCTTCCCACAATTGTATAGATGCACCCTACATCTGCTAAAAAGCACCACAAGTGTTCTGCATTACTAGCCATTCACTTGCTGTTGGTAGGAGAAAAGAGATCCATACCTGCAAGTACCCATAGATGAGGTAAAAGAGGAATACTCCTGCCACACAGATGAAGAACTGTGTTGGAGTGTTGAAACTGCTGAGATTGACCCCCAGCACTCTGAGTTCCTCCACAGATTTGATGTGTGGTGACATCGCCTCTGTGGAAGAGGGTATGGAGATGGAAATGTGTTTCCGGGAGTTGTAGTTGATTAAACCAAATTTTGCACTCATCGTGTCTGTGGGCTTCTGTAAATTCGGAAGAAATTCCATTGTTAATATCAAGACATGCACTCAAAAAACACAAAGAATTTAAATGTCCTAATTCTGTGGTTTTCAACTTTAGTCCTAGGGACCCACTGTTCTGCACAGTTTTAAGTATTCCCTGCACTAACACACCCGATGTAGCATTTGAGCTAATTGAAAGATTGTTCATGAGTTGGATCAGGTGTTTGGGGGAGTGATTCCTTCTTTTTGAACAGTTATGCTAAGGCATACAAATGAACGCTAGGCAGGTGGTATACTTTCATATTTGAACCATATGGTTGTTGCATTAGGAAATTGTGTCAACAAATGCATTGACAACTTGCATTGTAGAGGTGTGACAATGCATCATCATGCCATCTATAAAAACTACATTGTTTAAACACTAACATTTGCAAACGATCATCACCAAGCAACACAACGCTCCATTAATCGTCCTTCCACCAAGTCATAATAGCAAGCTGTGCAACATCGTTAGTCAACAATTGTCAAATTGCACTTGAAGTAGCTTTAGAATACCAAATACTGGACAAAGTATTGCAAATTGAATGGTTGGTTAAGTGTATTGTTACATGCCTATTAAACCAAAATAATGCTTTTATCGTTTATAACTACAACTAATTAGTGTATAGCAATCTAATACACTGGGAGCAGCAAATGTTTTAAACTGCCCCCTAACCTCTCATAAAATCTGTCGTATTTCACTTCGTTATACTCCCTGTAATACAAAAAGCCTAATGTGCTAAATATTACGTCTAAAACTTATTACAAGAAAAATTAACATACAATCATGCAATGTTACTTTTAGCAGTGCTTACTACAACAATCATTGTCACAACTCAGCTGAGATGTGAATTCATGGGCTGAAGGTGACAGCTGCAAGAATAGCTCCCTAAAAGCATTATGAAGAGAGGGAAGCCCACACAACGGAATCAGATTTTATTTAACATTTGGTTGTACTTGATGCATTAATGGAGACTGGTTTTACTATGTGCTGTTGATAACTGTTGGTGATCCAAGGCTTGCATTACAGTGCAAAGCACAGCGCGTGTATGTGGTTTGCTTTCTATAGAAGACACAATCCGTTCAGGACAAGCTTACCTGAACTAAAAACAGAAGGGAAATGTAGAGAGTGACTCCGTGGAAGGCATCAGAGGGCTGAACACACCTTTGCTATGACAATTTCAAATGGCCTGTACAGCACTCAATAAGGCAGCCGGGAACATAACAATGCCCAAACATATTTATCCCCTGTTACTTAAACGAAGTACAAAACAGACGGCTAATTAATCGTCTCCAAAATTGACAAACATGCCATAGCACGATACGAGCAAAGAAACATTTAATCGAGTCGACAGACGACAAGCTAACGGCTAACCGGCTACAAAGCTAAAGCAAATTTCCGGTAGCAAGAGCAGCGCATCCTTCTCCCCCCGGTTCAACACGGTAGTCTCAGTGTCATTTAGACCTCTTCGTTTTCACGGATATTACATCCAGATTTCTAAAGTCCTGGGGTCTTGTTATGCGTTTCTGAAGCAGCTATTCCTCATTAATTCGCCATTACTTGGCTTGTGTGTTGAAGCAGCCAACGACTTCCTGCGCAGGAGAACTCTGACCTGTAACACGCGGCGCTGCGGTGCTATTGGTCCAACTGAAATGACGTGACATGCACAGGCGAATGACTTTTACTTCACAAGTATATTCGCAGTGAATAATCTTATTATTCATTTTAATTTTCGTCTTAGCCCACGTTTATTGCGATAAATACAATGGACTGTTTACTGTATCAAAAAACAAAGAATGGTCTAAATCACGAGTTACACATTTAACACAATTTGCTGTGCACAATACGAGGATTTAGCATGAAACAATGCATAATGTTCATCTAATGCTCTGTTTGCTACATTGTTCTTCATATTTCTGAATAAAGACAAGACAGGTCTGAAACAACGTATAGAAAGGTACATTTTCATACCTGGTTTATTTTGCTGCAAGGCTCCATTTTGTCGTTTCACTGAGGTTGTTAGGACGTTTGTTTGTTTAAAAAGCTCTACCGCGGAGCCTGTTTGTCCTGTTTGTCCATTTTCATATTACGTTTGTTGTAACAGTACCTGTTAAAAGTGTGGATACACCAAATTGAAAGGGCTATATTGGGGAACCTAAAATATCTTATCGTTGTTATCTTATTAAAAAAATGTGGAAAATAAAATAAAAATAACTGTACAGGTCTGGCTAGTTACGCCAGTGCACTTGCCTTGTACGTAGATGCGTTTTATACTGATCAACCAAATCTGCTAATACAAAAACTTCAGTGCTGCACGGACTAGTAATAAATGCAAAGAAAACTAATTGTATGCTGTTTTCAAATATTGATTTTGATGCTGAGAATATCATTACCTTGATCCAGGATTCAGCACTGAGTAATCACAGAGGATAAGTATCTTGGTATTTGACTCCATGATAAATCTGTCAATCTGGGATTATGCCTGGTTAGATTTTATCTGTGATCACTATAAATAACGGTAATCATCAGACTTGTAGTGACTGGATCACCTATCAGATCATTTTAAACATTTATTCTCTAGCTGTTTTAGTTTATTCTTTTTTTACTTTATCCTTTTAATTACTGTTAATTACTGATTTTTTCCAATAATTTTGCTGTCTTTCATTTATTCGGCTGATTAGAACCATAATTTGCTCAAATGATCTTAACTCTGTTGCTGTAATTTTATTACCTTTACAATACTTTTGCTTTTTTATTCTAGTTCACATTTTAGTTATTGATTTTACTAAATCTTAATAAATTAATTACATTTTTAAACTTGTTTTCCATTCATTTTCTTTGATTTTGTTTCATTTGACTACTAATTATTTATGTGGCTCTGTTAATTTTAGTATAAACTGTTTAATTTCTTTTCAATCCCTCTTTGTTGAAAATACATAGCTGTGTTGAAAATAAGGGCCACCGTCAGTATTAATGAGTAAAAAATCAGGTTTGATTGGTTGAATTCTGGTGTTCTAGCCACACCTATTGCTAACAGGTATATACAATTAAACACAGTCACATATTCTCCATAGCCTAACACTAGCAGTAGTATGGGTCGTACTGAGGAGCTCAGTGACTTTAAACATGACATTGTGAAAGAATGCCACAAGTCAGTTCATTACATTTTTCCCCTGTTAGATGTGCCTCAGTCAACTGTAAGTGCGTAGAAATCGTAAAAAGTCTTATCCTCTGTTTCATCATTCATTAAGAAATCTGAACTAAAAATCAGCACAAGAACTGTGCATTGTGCATTGCGGTTTTCCATTGCTGAGCAGCTGCACACAAATCTAAGACCATTATGCGTAATGCCAAGTGTTCACTGGAGTGATGTAAAACACATCACCACTGGAAACGGGTTCTCTGGAGTGATGAATCACACTTCGCTATTTGGCAATCTGGTGGATGAATCTTGGTTTCCTGGATGCTAGGAGGACTAAAGAAGGATACTGATCTGGTGCCTGTTTTCAGGAGTTGGGCTCAGTTTTAATTCCAGTGAAGGAGAAAGTTAATGCTACAGCAGTCAAAGACCCTTTATAAACTCAAATTTTATTTCTTTTATCTTTTCTCATTTATTTTGATGAATATGTTTTTTGTATTTAGGTTGGTTAGCTCAATTGAATCAACCAACAGAATTACATTAATATAAATGTGTTTGCTTTGATATACAATATTCCTTAGCAACTGTGAAGGCCATATGCTGAAAAAAACAAATAGATTTTTTTTAAATAAAGGATTCTAAAGAATTAAGCAAACAAGTTTCAACAATTACCATTCACATCTTAGTACATACAGTCTTTATATGAAAACTATGCTACAAAAACAGCATTTCTGTGATGTCACATGAACCACTTTATGTACATATATCCACCTATTCAGACAACGGAAATGGAAAATTTAGCATCATCCACTCAAGTTGTAATGACACCTTCACCTCTGAGTGTATTTTGAAGGCACAATATAGAGAAGCCTAACAGAACTAATTTATCTCAAATCAGCTTTAAAGGCATAGTAACAGAAACAGCCTGATACAGGGATAAAGAAAGGTTGGAAAGTGGCCATGTAACATGAAATGTGGCTATGTTAGGTACACAAAACCACACAAGTGTTATAAGTTTAGGGACATAAAATAAGATTTAAAAAGCTTTTGTTTGGTAAAACTAACCACACATATAAGGCCAGCTGTAATATTTCAACTTCTGACACTTTCAACAGATGGTCTTCTCTTGAATGAGAGTAGGAAGAAAAGTTTATGTTTTATTTGTAGCTGAGATTGCTTATAAAAATTATTCGTCTTGCTTAAAGTCAATGTGTTTTATTCTCCTCAAACAATGGCACACAGATCACTTAAAAGAAAGATCTCTCTGTCATTTTGAAAATTGTCTACTAATTTTATAGATTTTACCAGTTGAATGAATCTGTGGCCAACACCAAGACCAGATCTTTTACTGTTATACTGACCAATCTCCACTGTAAGTGAGAATATGTGTAGGCTATTCCTCCCCCACTTCTCTCTCTCTCTCTCTCTCTCTCTCTCTCTCTCTCTCTCTCTCTCTCTCTCTCTCTCTCTCTCTCTCTCTTTGCCCATTCATTTCCGTTCCCTTCCACGGTAGATGACAGGGGCCTTCTCCATCCATGGCGAGAGGTTAATTCGCTCACGGATGGCATTATTCCCTCCCAGCCCCTTTCCCAATATAAAAATTCAGAGTGGACAGCCCCATCCTTCATCCATCTCAGATTTGATTGGAGTGGTATTGCCTCCTGTCCCGCTGAGCCCCTCTGCCACGGCGGCCTAGCTTTATGACACTAAATAGCCAGGCTACAATTTTTCCATCTATTCAAAAAATACTCTTAATAACTCATTCCTCTGAATGAGAGCCCTCAGTCTTCAGGCCCCGCCATGGACAGGCCCGTCCCGCATGCGTTTATGCGGGGTCACTGAGATAGAGACCTGGAAATGTCCAGAAAGCAGAGGGGGTTAATTAATCTCAGTGAATTTACTGTTCTTTCTTGGCTGGCCAGCTCGCCGAATCATAGTCCCAGAGAGACACCTGTGCCATATTTACAGCTGGCTAATAGTATTCAGCAATGCACAGAGCTGTTTACATGCACACTGCACTTTTTTCCCAGCCAACTTTAAAAGTGAACTGATTCATCAACAGTGATGGATTTGTGGAATGAATTTTACCCTCCTGCCCCCCTTGCTCATGAGATACTAAATAATGAAATGAATATTTATTGATTATTCAGGAAGGTACATATTCCGGTAATGGTCACACCACCAGGCCGCATGCCCGCTGATAAATAATACATTGAATGGGGAGCGGAATGCAATGGCTTCTGAAGCAGCCCAATCTGGATCCAATAAGGCCTTGGTGCGCGGTGAATCAGGGAGAAGACTAAATCTTCTGCGATGCTTGAATGGTTGACTGATCCCGCGCATGGATCTGATTAGAATCCATATCCTCCGACTGTCTGTTTCAGTAGCAAGAGATGAGTTGCTTTAGAAAGAATATAAAGACTTTAAAGGGCTACACATGTGTTAACAAGAGTCACACTGACATTTTATCTATATGTCTTATCAGAGCAGTTTAAAATAATAATCAAATGCAGAGTGCCTGCTGATGTCCTAGTCTTGAGGTGTAAAAACTTTTTAAAAAGTGCTTTGGAGCAGGTATTTAAAGATGAGGCTGCTTTAAATGTGCTTTTTGAAAAATGTGTATTTAGTTTTGAATGGAACCAAAATAGCAGGTCTTACTGTTGTGTTAAAAGGTTGAACCTTACATATGTCCTTGCTATCTTCTACATCAGCCTTTCCTATCTGCTAAAGGTAATGGATCCCAAAAGTTGTTTGCACAATGCATGTATTGTAACGAGTGAATATTAATAAACAATCATGCAATGAATTCTGTCAATCCGGTTAGGCTGACAGGTGAATGCTGCACAAATATCATATTAAATGACCCATATACTGTTTTTTTTCAGTCCGCTTATAATGTTTGGTTATGTAGACGTAGAGTTGATGAAAGAATTTGAATATACTGGTTTAATAACATTACAAGCACAAGCTCACTTTTTAGTGCTTGTGCACAAACATTTGAGTATCTGGACTGCTTTCCAACCCGATCAGTTTTTCGTGGGCTGCCTAGATCAGAAAATATGGTATTTAATAAACTGTTTGGATATGGCTGCCTTTGTTAAATAAAATGGGAAACTTATTATAGTGACTCCTCCCAAACTGAAGTCAGTTGCTTATTCAAATTTTCCCATTCCATCTTTAATGGTAGTTGAGATACCAGCATAACTGCTTATGCTGGTACCTCAACTACCTGCCCAACCTCTTCTTCTTTTTTATAATTTTGCCAGCTTCTTGTTTAAATTTTTAATTCCCCCTTACATGGTGCAGCCCTTGGCATGCTGGCACATTTGGAATTATTGAATAACTGCTGTACTATTTAAGGTGGAACAAGAAACGTGTAGGAATGTGTCTGCTGCTTTTTTTCCTGGGTTAGTACAACACAAAGAGATCATATAACTGTCTGTGGCAAGCTGTTTGTTTGCTCATGTAGCACTAGTTTACACTAACAGATCAGGTAATAGATGAACAAAGCTAATGTTCTAGAAAGCATTATAATGTCTATATGATGAATTTCAGGGTGAGAATAATGTAAAGACATTCTAGCCTCTGAACGCCAACTTCCTGGAAAAAGGGTTGTGGATTGAGCAAAGGCACATTATCTCTTAGAGCAACAGGTACTCAGCAGGGCAGTTTTGAACAGGGCTGTTCAGACAAGGGGAGAAAGGCACTGTGGTGCTTCACCCTTGTGGCATTTTCATCAAAGAGAGGCATATAAAATTTTACCTTTAAAAAGGGGCTGTTTTGTTGTTTGTGTATGTTAATAGTGTAGACCAGGAAGTTAATGATAAGCATTGACATTTTATCAAACTTTAATAAAATCCAACCATAATTTTTTCAACAAATCAAGAAAAATGTATTTTCAAATGCTATGGGTCCTTTAGCCCTGACTGCTAAGACATATAGATCCCAATATGGTGTTCATGTCCACTGCCATTCAAATCTACTATATAAATCAAGCAAATATATTTTAGTTATTATTAAAAACAGACAAAATTCTTTTACTAGCTGCCTTTTTTGCTCCTCCTGTCTTGTCCAAGAGGTGAGTGTGATATTACACAAAAGAAAAGCTTTTTTTTACTTGTATTGTTTACCATAAGACTGTGTTCAGTGCAACCAAATTATATCATTGCAGTGTGACAATGATTTTGCCTATTTGTTATTATTATATTTTCAATATTACTCGAAACATTCCCAATTGGTGTATAGGTCATCTTTTAACAATACTGGACATGTACACTGTTTAAGGCATTCAAGTCGTAATAGTCAGGGTGCCCTTTAAGCAGGAATATCTCTTTAACTAGAATAAAATGGGTCTAATATTACAATTATAAGCCACAGAACGGACCTTCCACAAACTATTGCTATGACGAAGAAGCTGTAAAGAACATACATATAACATACCATTCACCCTAACTAAAAATATTCTTGCCAAAATATGTCAATTTAGCATGCTGACGATTTTGTACATATTAAGCTCTTTACTCTGTCAATGCTTTTGGTTTAAACAGAACATAACCTTATTATAGTAAACATATATGGTCTGAATACTTAATAATTTTTTTATATTGTCACAGTTTTTACCAGTTCAGTAAAATGGTTCATATACCAGAATGAAGTAAGATAGTCCTACAATTCTATCAGAACCTTATTCAGCTTAGTGACTTCTTTCTGTCCCCCTAACTTGCTTTCAGCCTACATTACCAGAGCAATCAACTCACACATCTTTTCCCCACTCTCAACAGTTCCAAGCAACCAGTTCCACCTTCAAAATTGAAAATACCAGAGGAAAAATTACACCGGAGCCCCTTTTAGGAAATAATCTTCAAATTTATTTGTCATATAAGGCTTATGTCATCAGCAGAAGGGCCTTTCTCCAGAGGATCCCTTTAATGTTGCCCAATTTCATATTAAATTGGAGGTTCCTTAATAAGGCATTTGTGGGCGCTGTTATCCTGGGCTAAAAGGCCGTCTCTGTTGTCCTTTTCCTGCTGCATGACTCGGAAAACAGATGGTATCGCTGCTATATTACTCCTCTAAGAGCTCATATCCTCTCTCATGTTATTTTCTTTGATCCGCTAGACTTGCTGCTCTCACTTTTTTCTTTCTTTTCTTTCTCTCTCTCTCTCTCTCTCTCTCTCTTTCTATTCAAAGCCTCAACAGAACATCTTGGCTGTGTTGATATACTAGCTTTCTCAGAGATGGACACTCTTGACCTGATGTATATTTTATATCTTTTTGATTAAAAGAAGTGATGACAGCACATCCCAGACAACACTAAGGCGAGATTTCTCTGCCTTCGGAACAGACTTTCTGAAACTGTAGGATCATTTAGACACAGCATAATGCAAGTAAACAACTTTTTTCTCTCTAATTTCTTTTTGCTGCATCTGCATGGATTGATTATCACAGACCATAATTTCACCACATTTCACCCTAATAATAAAAATAAATAAATAAATAATAACACTTGCAGTTGTATGTAGAATTTTTTGGCATTCCTGGTCAAATTAGATTAGTTTATTTTAAATAATAGCAATAAACACACATCCACTACAGACAACACACTTCTGAGCATTTTATGTGTACACTGTTCTACTTATTGGGAGAGATAAAACATGAAATGTTACCTGTGAAAAAGAGTTTTACACACATTTCATAGTATGATTTTTTTTTTATATGTTGAACCCAAATCAATTCAGCAAATAAATTGTACACCAAAATTGAAAGAATGTACAGATTTTATTATTTTTAGCATAATAAAATTGTTATGATGTAAACTGTGGCATTTAGATAGATATGATTCTTGAGAAAGTTTTGTCACTGCTGTGAGGTTAGGAGCCAGATGTCTGAAGATTTTATGCTCTTTCACATTTAGAGCTATCTCACATCACGTTCTTATTTTATTATAAAAAGGTTTAGAATATGTTGCCTGCTGCCTGAAGCATGCTTTGAAATAGTGTTACTATCTGCAAGTTTTGCCAAAAATGTATTTGATGCATGTAGGGTGCTAAGAGGCAAAAAGGTGCCCAAAGAAAACATTTATTTTTGGCTTTACCACTGTAACAACCATTATCAGTAACCCACTGCTCTCCAGAGAAAAACAAGCACCCTTACAGAAGAGGTACAACAATGTTCACTTTCAGTGAAAGTTAATGTGAAGAGATTTTACTCCATTCAGTTTTTAAGGTTTTCTGTTGGTCCAGTCATTATAAAAGTTTCACGCAATGTAAAAGTTAGCTGCCGCACTCAAATGATGCAACAAAGATGATGTAAAAATGGAAGAAAAAATTAAGATGCGAAGATACTTGTTATTCTTTTGGACAGTGACAATCATTGTCAGGGTAACTCAACTATATATTACAGGCACACATATTACAGTTTTTATATAAAACACAGCCTAGCCTCATTTTCCCTAATATATCCTATTTATATATATATATATATATATATATATATATATATATATATATATATATATATATATATATATATATATATATAGCTTTTATGACATTTGTGTGGTTGTATGTATTAAAAATGCTGCAATTCATTATTACATGACCCTTTTTTAAACCTCTCTTTATAACCTAGAACTAAGTAGGCTGTCTTGGACAGTGTCTTTTAAATGTATGTAAAAGACTTTGTTTCTGATTGGCTGAATTGTATTGTGCTTCATTCAAAAAGTAGTCAGGCCAAAATACTCTTTATAACGTCAGTAAATGGGCGGAGCTAAACTACTGTAGGAATAACAGAAGGATAGATGTAACTGGGTTATAGCAATGTTTACATGATATATCACTAAGTCATAATATTTAAATAATACAAGATAACTATTTTGTTAAACAAACGAAGACATGACATAGTTTCCATTGTTGTTTTTTTTTTCTTTCTTCATGGTCAACTTCTTTAAATAGTAACACAAGCCATTTTGCATCATGCCCTATATCAGTAAGCTCCCCTTCAGGTGTGATATAAAGCCCAGCTTTTCAAACATGCCTCGAAACTTTAGCAGCTGTTCAATCCTGTTTTTATTCTTTATTATTTTTTTCCAGAGCAGCCAGGAGAGGGAACCAGACCCCCATTTGAGCATGCTTTAGTCCACATTCTCTTGCCTGCACAAGTCAGCACGCAGTCTGTGATTAATTAACTCCTCCTTCATTATGTCACACACCAGATTGATTACACTAAAGAGCAAAATGTCTGAAAAAAGTTTGTAAATATCACCTATATTAAAAACACACCTTGAAGGAACAGCTCGCACAACCTGATATGCTTTCATTTAAAAAGAGCCTAATGTGTGAAAGAATAGGAAATCAAATGAAGCGGTGTCGTTTCATTAAAACCGTAGCTCTGAGCAATGGTGGTACTTTGCAAGCTGGTGCCTGTCTTCAGATTTCTAAAAAGAAGTTCAGATGTAGAATGGATGTAAAATGTCAATCACATTTGAAATTACTGCAAAGTTTATTTGCATTCTTTAAAAAGCATATAGAACTAATTGTATTTTTCAGCTTCATGAAAAAGAGCTCGGTTAATTATTTTTGCTATATTCATTGCACATATTATATTATAGCCCTTATATATAAGGCTTTGGAAGGTTTTTTAAATTATAGACAGTATAGGCAGTCACGTAGGGCCCTTATATATTTTTTTAGTTTTAAAGGGCCCATATCCCACTTTTTCTGGTATTTATGTTTTGTCTATGGAGTTTTCCACTGTTCCGCTTTTTATGCTTTAAAATCAGAACTTAGTTAACCACTTTTCAACTC
This sequence comes from Megaleporinus macrocephalus, assembly GCA_021613375.1. Taxonomy (NCBI): domain Eukaryota; kingdom Metazoa; phylum Chordata; class Actinopteri; order Characiformes; family Anostomidae; genus Megaleporinus; species Megaleporinus macrocephalus. The sequence goes on along the minus strand of CM038727.1, from coordinate 20,585,811 downwards.
CCTCTGTTACTGTGTCTTTAAAACTGATATATGAATGAACTCTCTTTACATTGGTTGTCCTGTCTTGTGCCTCATCCACAACACAGCTCAGTGTATAACACTCTTTGAGCATGGATAGGTGGGCTGAACGTATAGGTTGAACAGATATATGTGAATCTGTTGCTTTTGTTACAAAAACAGTTAATTCAAAATGGGCTGTTTTTGTAGCTTACTTTCCATCTATGGACGGTTTGGACTGTGGATTGAATGCTATGTTTTGAAACTTTAACAATACTTACATACTATATGAAAAGCTTTTATTTAAAAAAAAAGTTTCCCATAATATGGGCCATTAAATGATACTTTGACACAGGATATCCGAAACAACAGTTATGTTATTTATTTGGGTTTAACAGCTTTTTCCAGAAACAAGAATTACCCCAATACAAAAACACACAACATAATTTTATTGATTTATTAATTTACTCCTTTAACAGTTTTGTTGTAGCTCTTGAACTTATATTCAATAATACTTCAATTTCTAATTGCATTTAAATGATGTTTTGTAAGATTTACATTTCTTATGAGTTCAAGTTTGAAATTTAAAACTACTGCCCCCCCCCCTTTTTATGGCACTACTGAGTTATAGTCTATAGATGTAGACTCATTTTAGCCACATTGTAGAGCAGAAATGGAATTCCTGAAATGGAATCAATAATATAAAAATGTGAAATTAATTTAAAACTGTTCAATCTGTGTTTGCTAGTCATAAAGTCACTCACATTTTTGAGTTCTGCTTGAGGTTAGCTAACTTTTTTTTTATAAAATGATCATAAATAAACTAGAAAATCACACGATTTTTATGTTTATGTGTAAGTGAACCCTGTGTATACTTTCTAATCCTTTTGGAGTAATTGATGCTTTTTAAGTAAAGTTATTGGATTACTACAGGACATACATTCTAAAAGTTTTAAAAATACATTCCATATGACAAAAAGCACTTACTGATTATGATAGCAATGAACCAATTGATGATGTGCAATACCCATTATTCTGTCTTTCTGATCTTTGTAGCTAAATAATTATTTCTAAATAACAGAAACAAAACTAACTATATTAATCTGCATAAAAATAGCTCATTACATTCTCTCATTTTAACCTCCATATGTTTCTGTGAAGCACATCCTGGGGATCAGGGATCACCCTGCACAATGGTGCATTCTAAAAGGGCCCCCCGAGGGGGCAGGGGAAGTTTATTTTGTTTACCCCAGGGGCAACAAGCTAAAATGCTCAGCTGTGTGACGTCAGAATTCTTTAATGTGGCTTTGACTGACAGGAGCTCGAGCAGTATTAGGGAGGAGGAGTGGGGGTTGTGCCTACTTGGTTGGCACTGTAAGGATGGGCAGGGCAGGACAGGGGGGGAATCTGGGGGGGGTGCGGCAAACCTTCAGTGGGTGCCTTCACTCTCATAAAAGCTCTGAAATGGATCGTGTGGTCAGGAAGGAGAAATGAAAGAAAGAAAATGAAATTACAGAGCTCGTCGGCTGCGCAAATCATGCATATAATGTTTTATGGCGTGCCAGAAAGAATTCAACACCTGGGCTTCACCGGAGCTATAATTGCATATGAATCACAAGATTTAGAAGAGGTGTTTTTCTTGGCATGGGCAGGTAGGGGCAAAGAGAGCAGAATAGAAGAAGAAAGAGAGAGAGAGAGAGAGAGAGAGAGAGAGAGAGAGAGAGAGAGAGAGCGAGAGTGGGAGAAAGAGAGAGAGAAAGCACAAGAGAGATGGATAAAGAGGGGTTGGGGAACGCCCATACTGTAACCTGTGCATTATAATTTAAAATCACACAGTGCAGCAGGTCGCCACACAGCGACTTCATTTGGGCTGGTAATTACTCTGTTTGTTTGCCTTGCTGAGGTTTGGTAAAACGTTTCCCAAACTGTTTAATGGAGGGAGTCATCGTTTTCCCCACACAGATCCTTCACACTAATGAGTTTTAATTAAACGTAGCTGTCAGGGATCCACAAATCAACACATGCATGAAAGGGCGTCTTCATCTCGCTCCTAATTTGACTTTTAAAACCGTCTCCCTTTTGTCTTAATGTTTCACATTTAGATTCCTGAACCTTTCGATAATGATGGTCACTGAAGAAATCCCATTTATAAGCACTATTCACTTTAAAAGGGGTGTTCAAAAGCCCTTTAATTAATGTCTTCTAAATTCATTCAAAGTCTAAATTCAAAACATATATCAGACTTTTAACCCAGTAGATATTTATGTTAAAATAACTTTGTTTTATGTATTAAGCTAAAAAAATAAAAATAAAAGTAAACAAATGTATTAACCTAAAATTAAAATAACCTCTTTTCACCTTATTAGGTCAGTCTCTAAACACAATTCATCATATTATGTCAATTAAATATCACAGTTCTTTTACCTTTTTCACAATGTATGAAAGTTAGCCCCCAAACCCTCCCTGTGACCATTTTCTACTTGGAAGTGTGTCATAGTGGAGAAGGAAAATATGTTGTTTTTAGTTATTTTTTATATTATAGACTTTTGTTTGTCTCGGTTGGTGCCCTTGTCATCTTACTGTCCTCATTTGCATGTGCCAATAAAGATTGCAAGGCTATGCACTTAAATAAATGGGTGATAAAGTATTATTTAAGTGATAACATAGAGAAGAATTACTTTGGGTTCCCAAAAGAACCATGTTTAATGACATGATTAACGTGCAGAACCTGTCAAAAGACATTTCATATAATCCCAATTTAAGAGTTCTTTACATTATGTGAAGGTACTGTGAATTTTAAAAAGCTTTTACACTCCCACATCACATTTACAACTATTGATTTTTAGAGAACCATCCAAAGAAAGGTTTTTAGAGAACAAAACAGCAGTTGTTCTATGGCATTTTACAAAGAACTCCATTGGGACATTTATTTTTAAGAGGTTATGATGTCCCATTTCTTATTTTGGTAACCACTCACAAGCGCGTCTTATTCACCCTTAGTGCAGCCTTCAGCATGAACTGAATTGATGCAGGCTCAATAGCAGCCAAAATTCCTACAGTCAAAGTTACAGGCTAGAATCAATAATTGTGGGTTTTCTTTCCAACTGTCTGACCAACATGACTGTGAGAAAGATATTCAGATGAAAACATAACATTAAGCAGACAGTCATATCTAGAGCAACTTTGAGCTTGGTCATGTTACAGAGGCAGGCAAATGTGGTGTTAGGAGTCTTGCCTAAGGACTCTTATTGGCATAGGCCCAGTGCACTTTCCCAGACAAGGGATCGAACCCTAGTAAACCATGTGGAGGGCAGAGGTGTTATCCACTACACTATACGTGTCCAGCTTATATAGTTTAACTTGTCTTTGTATTATATGCAAGCAATTGTACTCAAAAACAATTGCTAATAACGCCTGGCTACAATACAAGCATAGCCTAGCCTCTCCCCAGTGCAAGTCTCTTGGACTATAACATCCACACAATGTTGACTTGGAGGAAGAATTCAGGGCTTAGGGCCCAGGACTTTTTAGCCATTCAGAAAATGGACCATTGTTACAGTGGTCAGATATTAAATTCCCCAGTGCCAAGCAATTGGATACCATTAGAGCATAAATAAGAAAAAAGTAAGTAAAAATACCTAACCTATAAAAATGCTTATTTCTGCTATCAACTTCTGGGAATTTTAGTAGTGTGCTTGTGCAAAGATAATAGTGATTCACTTCAACTTCATGTTTTGGCTGAAATTTAATGCTTGTTTAAAACATACAATGTTATATTAACATATATTTTACCTAGTGCCTATTATTATTATTGTTTTCTTGTTCTATATGACACTAAAAAGGCTATTGTTACATATCTTAGAACTCTAGAACTCTTTTTTTTCTAGGAGCATACTTGACAAAAGGATGCTTCACTCCCAGAGCCAGTAAAGTTGCTTGGGAAAACACTTCAGACTGAATCGATCTGGATGGGTTAAGTACTAGCCAGGGCCGCCGAGAGGAAATTGGTCAAATCTGGAAGGCCTTAACCTTTTGAACATTTCACATGGGTGTGCATGCCAGGGATGAGCCAAATTCCAACAGCTACCTCCTAAATCAGAAGCTTTTATTATTAAAACTGTCTGAGAGTAACAGTTATTGTGCAATTTTCATGGATTAGTTAGCTGCGGTAATTGCTGGTAATGCAATAGCAGGTAATGGCCTACCTGACCTCAAGCGCTTTTAAAGAGTGTAAAGTATGTGCATTTATATTCTCTCTTACTCTCTCTCATTCACACTCTCTCTCTTTCTCTGTGGCTCTTTTTCTCTGCCTACAGCGTGGAGTTAGTGTACAATTACATATAGTTTAATATATCTGCAGAGCAACCTTAAACAAGCATCCTCAGTCCATGAGGTGATTTGTCTTCCCTAGCCATTACTCCATTGTACATCTTGATAGCCACGCATTGCTCGCAGCCATGTTTAAGCATTAAATAGTGTATTATTATTTCACATAAATCAAGCAGGGCGAAGGGGGGGAGATTCATAAATTTTACATTTCACACAGACAGTATTTTAAAGTCTTCTGCACGGTGGGACATCAGTGTAGAGAGCCATCTACTTATTCACACACACACACACACCCTCGCAGGGGGACAAATATTCAAAATAACACAATGGCCTGTAAATCCAAGTCCTAACTACTTCTCTGAAAATTAAATCTTATAAAGTGCCATACACAGCAGTGATGTCCCAACTATCTGCAGCTGAGAGTCCTAAATAATTGAAATCCACTATGGCTGACAACACTTTGAACTACCTGCAGTTCTTACGCAGATTTTATGGGTTTCAGACACATTTGTATTCAGATATCAATAATACATTGCGATTTCTCAAGTCTTCTGCTGTTCTGCCTTTCCTGAAACTCAATTCCACATTCCCTCAGGAAATGCCAGAAACCAGGTGCCTTGGAGTGAAATGTTTTAGCTAATGTTGACTAAAGTAAAATCTTTTGTTTTTGTTTAATGTTGTCTGAAGACATAAATGAATAGCAATGCTATATACCCGCTCTGCTGTCTCAAATAATAAATAAATATATTTTTTTGGAACATGTAGGCAGGTTATGTTCATATTATATATTTAGTTAATTTTACAGCTTACATAGTAGCTATAACAATGTATTTTATGATAATCATACAAACTCATGTTGTAGCTATAAAAATCTGTGTTACATTAAAGGTATGTTACATTAAATGTATGTTGTAGCCATAACAATGTACATTTAATCATCACAGTTTAACACCAAGTCAGTAAAATCCGGGTTTCAATCGGTTTGGTTAGGAAGCATAAGCAATGGAATCAGTGCCACCTGGTTTGGTGCAAATAAAAGTGACAGGGGCGCAAGAGGCAACAGCAAGGTGACCCACAGACTCTTCTTATCCTTCCTGACTGATTCTTCTCCAGTTTTGTGATTTGCTATTGTCCTTGTCACCACTGTTAGCATAAGGCGATACCTGCAGTCCATTTAGGTGGCACTGAAAGTCCAGGTCCTCTAGGATGGCGCATCCACACGTTCACTGTGTTTCTCAGTACAGCCTCAAGAACAAGGAGGAGATGACTGTACAAGAGTTGCTACACAAGAAGAGCTAGACAGGGCCGTAGAAGGACAACAACTATAAAATGACCTGCGGTGGGCTACTGGTGTACATGTTTCTGTCTTCATGAGGGTATCATGAGGGCCCAACATCCTCGAATGGGGCCTGTGCTCATAGACCAGCACCATCTGATTGGCATTTACCAGAGAACATCTCAGTTGGCAGGGCCGCAATTGGCACCCTCGTCTTTTTACAGGTGAAAGCAGGTTCAGCAGATTTCCTTCTTTTCTTTTTCTTTTGTTCCTTTTCTCATCAACATCTCGACATCTTCATTTTAAATCTATAGCATTAAGTTGTCTTTTTACAGTGGAAGGATTTAAAAATCAATTAAGAAATGAAATTAATTTAAATGACAGGTGTTCTCTAAACTTTTGCACTGTACTGCCTTTTTCTAAAATCTTAATAAAGCAATTCTATATCTTCTATATCTTTCTATATAATAAAGCATATATTTAGTAACTGAACAGGCTTGTTGCCAATCTGTTATACTTTTCTATGCATGGGTTTTGAGCTCTGTTATCTGAAATGAACATCAGGCCAGATTGTGGTGTGAATCTCTAATAAAAAGCATGTCAGCTGAAGGAGTGGCTGCTCTGACAGGCTCAGGTGAAGCAACTCTTTAAAGGTGGAGTTGAGACTGTTGAGCTGCATCATTGGAATCCAATACTCTGAGACTGCCATGATTAATAGTTTGCGGTGCACCACTTCTAACGCATGCTAAGATAGATGAGCTATTGAATGTCGGTAATGGCCCTTTACAGGCACACACACAGACACACACACACACACATACACACACAACCAGTTAAAAAGTTTGCTCTTTTAATCTCCTGAAAAAGGAGGTTATTTACATTTGTAAACAGTATGTTTCCCCAAGTTTAAATCTCTTCTCGGGGAAGGTGTATCTGTATAGAATCTGTAGTCATAATTCAAAACATTTTGTGACTCATTTAGTGAAATCAGGTGTATGTTTATATAGTCAGGTATATATATATATATATATATATATAATGATCAGTGGAGTTATTATGGAGTAATATAATAGGAGTAATTATTGTCCTTTTATCATAACATGTATACATGATAAAAGTTTATAAAATCATATAAAATGAAAACGGTTCTGAAAGCAATTATATATATATAGCTCATATATAATTAACCTTACTTATATATAACCCTTACTAACCCTTACTTTCAACATATGAGTAGTCATAAAAAATAAGCCGCAACCTAAAAAAACACAAAAATGTGAATCCAAATGTGCACTCACACACACACATTTAAAACAACACCATCTTAATAGACTCATGTAAGGCAGCATTAAGTAGTTTCTCCTTTCCGTTATCTGCCTCTTCCTTTTTGCCCTATGGTCAAACACTCCTTGGCATGCATGATCTCATTTGAGGCTGATTTCCTTTACTCCAGGACTCGCTTGCATGATGGTTCCAATTTCCAGCCCTTTTCTCCAATGTTTTGAGCCCAATGAGAGACAACATGGGTTCGAAGTGAAGTAACATGCCGGTGAGTGATTTGGAGAGATGTTTAAGCTAAAAGGCATGAACTTTGTGGGTGATAAGCATGCGGGGAAAAAAAGAAGCAGGAAACAGTGTGTATCTGCGCTTGTGTTGTGTATATACAGGGCTAGAAACTGTGTGTGAACCGCTGAGTCATGTGTAGACATGCAAGATCTCTTACAGACATGTTGCATGTTAGCATAGTGAATGCATGCTTAAAATCCGCATAATAAAATTGGTATTCGGCATAACCAGACCAAGATGTACAAGTCCTTTTGTTTTTCTTTTTTTGTGGACATGCGTTTGATTTAAACGTAATAATTTGCATTAGTTGAGGAGAATCAAACATTTGAATCTATTAACAGCATGTGTGAGGTAATGCTCTGTCCCCTAAAGCATTTGACTTTGCGGTAATTATTCTTCTTAAGCTCAATAAAGATTCATTTATGAACTCTGATGGCAGATATGTATTTGCTGATAGCATCATGTAAAGTATATCTGGGTCCAGGCTCAAATGTAAACCTTTCAACATGTTAAGCTCTGTAAGCTATGGTATGCTTGGTCTGGTCTGGTTTGGTATGATTGTTGATTTTTTTTTAACTGCATGTTAGAGATATAAATCATTGCTATCTCTATAGTTTTGATAAACAGCATTCTTAGTAGTCTTGCATTCGTTTGTTTTTGTAATAATAACAAAGATAGCATTTTCTGGTTTCTGTATATTATGCTATGAATTCATCATATTTTTCAAAACTATTTTTATTAAATCTCTCATCATTTTTTTTTTTTTTAAATGTCTTCTTATACATTAATGTGGTTTTAGGCACCAAATGAATTTTTATATGATCATTTTATTAAGTTTGTTTACTTACCGTAGCTTTAGGTTGTATATGCTAATAAGCTCTATTCTGATAGGCTGCCAGGTATTGTGCCTCATTCCAAAAGCAGTCAAAGTTGAAACACTTTAAATAACACATAACTTCTGTGGAAATAGGTGGGGCTACACTGATTTGGCTGAATGGGCATATGTAAATGAGTTTTTGTTAAATTTCTTAAACAATACATACAAAAACGTTGTTCTTTTTTGTTTAGCTTCAATGTATCTGGGGGACAGGGGCATTTTTTTTACTTTTGTAATAGTTACAAACTACATTGATTAAAAAAAATAAAAAACAAATGGAACATTAAACATTTCAATTTAAAAGATTTCCTCTCTAGATCTGACATATTGCAGACACAATCTACATTTTAGGTAACAAACATTGTGCTAAATAGTTTAACATAGTTTTATGACAACTATTGAGATGCAGTGATATGTGACCGATATGTGCCAATATCTATATCCAGTATGTTTTCTGTACATATCTGCCAAAGCCAATCAGTGGGCACATCCCTAAACAAAAGAAGAGGATCAGGGCTGGGAAGAAAGTGCATATTTAAGGAAATTTATCTTTGTTTTACAGTAAGAACAAATGCTTCAATCATATTACATGATGCTCAAATGCGGCTGGAAATAAGTAATTATGAATAATACAGTGACTGTTATTTTTGTGTTGTCTTTTCAGAAGCCTTGTAGACAATGTTTGCTAAACTTGGTCCAGATTAATAATTTGATTGAAGAATATTACTCCACATTATATAATTTCTGTAGCTGTTATTTGCTCCAAAATATTACATTCTATCAAACAAAGTAATTATAGTCTAATAATTGTCTCACTGGAGGAAAGTGTTAAAAGTTGTGCTTGCATTTTTATTTTGAATGGATTATTGTTTGGCATATTTTGAATTGTATAAGAATAAAAATATGCATTTTCATTGTAGATTTTTTTGTGTACCTTTGCACTATTTATAGCAGAGCATTTTTCTGTCTGACAATCTGAATTTAAAAATTGTACACAGATAAGTAAATTAATTTCTTGTCATAACAGTGATTATGCTTTATAAAAGTTATTTTTTTATTTAGTTTGGCCATTTTTATTTTGCAACTTCTACATTTTTCAGGAGATCTGCAGCTACAAATATACTTATGTGCAAAAGTTTGGGCACAAGTGTAAATTAGAATTTGTAAGTGAAAATAAATCCTCTGCACAGAACACACTTCTGCACATTTTAATGCACAGCGTATTTTGTGGCCTAAGCAAATGTTATTGCAATTAATATTGAATGTTTTTGTTTATTTTTTATTTAATGTCAACGAAAATTGAAACTGTGCATCAAATTATGGAGAAAAATGCTGCATTTAAGTTGTGTCTCTGACTTTTGCATTGTGTATTACACACATAAATTCTCCCTCTGTACAAGCACACACACACACACACATTTGCAATAGACACCAGTTTGTGTGCCACTGCAGAAACACTGTCAGAGAGCTTAGGGGAACAGGAAATCGTTCAGCAGTTGTCCTGTTTCCCAAAAGCGTCATAGCACAGAGATCATCAAAACGCGGTGGAGCAAGCATGACTTTGAGTTTTCCCTCTACTAGTTCAGATAGTCTTAACACCACGGTGCTTGTGGGAAACAGGTCCTGACTGTGAGTGAGTTTGCGCAGGTGATAGATGCCTGTCTGCTGGCTCGGGGGCCCTGTTTGACTCCCCTCATAATTGAAAACTAGCCTTTGTTGTCTGGGGATTTGTCCTCTATAAAACAGCTTCAAAACAGGAAAAACCAATGGTGGGAATAGACCCTGAGCATAATTAATTTTGGGGGGACTATTATTATTGCGGGAGGAAGAATTCTAATCAGTTGCAGATTCCTTCCTGTTTGGTTAGCGTGACCGTAACCAATTACAACTGAACTCTGTGTTACAGTTTCACTTCCTCTTTTACTCCAGCAGCGAATGGACAAGCCAGACAGGGGAGAGAGAGAGAGGGAGAGAGAGAGAGAGAGGGAGAGAAAGAGGAAGAGAGAGGGAGAGAAGGAGAGTAAGGGAGGGAGGAAGAGAGAGAGAGAGAGAGAGAGAGATGAAAGCCTGTACTGTACAAACAGAACTTTGTACTGTATGTTCAATTATGCATGCCTGCAGTTCAGTGTAACTCTCTGATTGATAAATAAAAGAAACTACATCAGATGGAATATGAATGGGAGCATACTATACACTGCAGTTACATAAAGATCACTGAGTGCTGTTCAAAAAAGAGTCGCTTTACAGTTCCCACTGATATATATATATATATATATATATATATATATATATATATATATATATATATATATATATATATATATATATATATACCTGCTATTTTCAAAATGTATCAGCAACAAGGAACTGTTATAATAGTCACAGTTACTGATCTTGTTATGATTTGTTTTGCCTTTTTTTATTCAAAGTCAAAGTGAAATAGGATCAACTAAATCATTATTAATAAAAATAAGTACTACATTTCTTTCAAAGGCTTTCAGGTTTGATATGGCAAAAATGACAAATGATGGAAAATAAAATGCTACTCACATTCACAAACAGGGAAACATAGTTCACAGCTCATTCGGCAGCACAAGTCTCCATTAAAATCCATTTAAAAACATTGCATGTGAGGTTTAAAATAAATATCATATGATGCGTTCTGAAGGCCTGCAGCATATACTCTTATATCACTTATGTCTGATTTTGGCTATAAACAACAATGGATTTTAGAAGAAATCTTATAAACCGAGATATTATGGTGCTCTGTAGAGACTGCCAACGGAGCATATAAATTACATGATAAATGACTTCCATGATATAATATGATATGAATTATTATTATTATCTGCCTTAGCAACAATATTTATAAAACAGCTGAGTCTATGGTAGTTTACTTTCAAAGATATTTTGTACCCACTACCATACCATGTCTAGTCATATGGTATGGTCAAATTACCTGTTTTGTTAATTTCTTAAGTGAAAATAAATAAATACATTCTCTGTGTTGAGCAAGCCATTAATATGCCATTGTGCTACAAACTGTAATGCACAATTCCTAGTTATTTGCTGAATTTCACATGTTGGCAAAAGATAAATGTTATGCTTATAAGCACATGTTATGCTTATGTCATATTCAGCAAATAAACAGCAGATGTGTGTTCTCTGTACAGGGCTTATTTTCACAAATCATGGCATTTGACTGCAGGCACCTAAACTGTGCTTTTCTGATCCCACATTCTTTGTAATGTGTTAAAAGTTTACCAAAATTTGATACCAAATATATCAAATAACAAAACGGCTGGCCATGGTCAATTATTCAAACCTTCTTGGACATGAAGTTCATAGCGACTATTAAACAGTAAAATTAACAGTTTGGCCACACATATCACTTGGTATCTGAGTTAGAGGCCAATATATATAAGACTCTACTTGCATACCACAGTGCCATCTGCATTTTGTTGAATCATCACATATTTTCCTCAAAGGGCACCACATTGCAACAGACTTGCTTATGTGGTTTCTGACACTATTTGATACATATTAGCTATCAGAACTGTAAAACATACAGAAATAAATCAGGCATCAGAGGGGCGGTTTCTACTGTTTTACGGTATGCCATTTACTTTTGTTCATTTTATAGGCAACAGTATTCCATTAAATACACTCTACTTTGACCCTGCTACATAGTATTAACAGAACTGTTCAATAAACATGGCGTGACAGGTGTTGTACAGTGTTGTGGAAGATTATATCTAACGCTGTAACAGAGATTTGTTACCTTTACTGTTAAATGTCATGTCAGATATTATGATAATGTTTGATGCTAACAAGAGTAGACTCTACATGTGACATAATATGTCATGACAAGTAGCAATAATGGTAATATGACATTGTTACATTATGATTATAAATTGTTATATTATGGCATTTTTGTGGCATGGTGAATTTCAAGCAAATGTAAAATATTCTCAAAAGAAAAAAGAAACCACAGTTGCAGAATTCCACTGATTGCTACAAATTCATCTTCGGATTCTGATTAAAAAACCATACACTTTTAGGATTCCCCATATTCTATTTTTACATCAATTGCAATACTTGTAATGTGTTGACTTGCTTTATTAAACTCATGAAGGAGTTGAAAAGTTTACGCTTGTGTACCTGAAGAAACACTATATGCCTGGACATGAAAAGCAATATTCTTGATTAAAATGTTAATATGTTTTTGGCTTCCGTAAGATGGAAATTTTTTGTGTTATTGATGGACATTCAGATTAGCACAGGAAAAATCAAGAACTGAAGTTGCCTGCAGTCAAATGCTTATACAAGTTCAACATGACTAAAATGCATTACCTTATAATGCCATCTCTCAGTTTACTTTCATTCGAAAATAAGTGTGTAAATGCTGTACACATTTGAGGGTGAGGGCGCTGACTGAAATTCCAAACTCTCTATGTATTTTCATAGCCTTCATGATGACACAAATATATAGACCTTGACCATCACCTTATGCCTTGCCCTTACAATTACTAGCAGAGTGAGGCTTTTATTTCGCATTTAGCCTCAAGTGTGTCAGGACTAGCAAACATGATTATTTATTTTGGTTAAGTAATGCCTCATATACTGTATTCCACGGAGAGGCTGCTGTGTAAAACACTCATAAGGTGAAAAATGGAATCGTCGGCGGCGAACATAAGGACCCAACTCACTAAACTAATACAAGCCGTGCAGAATCATCCCCCCTCTGTCCCGCTTAGGATCATTTTCCAAACAAACAGTATTCCTGGTAGAATTGATTCAGTTAGATGGTACATTGATCACCTACATCGCCTGCAGAAAGGAGATGGCTTTACAAGCAATAAAATGAGGGACAATTATATTATTCTACTGAAATAAGACGGAGTACAGGCACAAAGTGCCAATAGCGAGACAAGGCTACACCATGGGCCTTCTCTCGCCTGTATGTGTGTGTGTGTGTGCGCGCTTCGTTCTCAAGTGGCATGATAATCCACTGAAGTTTCTCAGCTCTGTTTCCTTCTGCAATCAGAGAGTGGAGGCTCACTACAGAATTGCGTTCATTTGTAAAAGCATCCAAGCCAAAATTGCAGCCCAGGGCAGATAAGCTATAAAGATGCTGATCAGAAGTGGAGCTAAACAGACTGCACTGGAGGGCAGGACGTGTCACAGGCGGATCCGCAAGACCAATGACTGTGTATACCTGATTCCGCCATGCTGCTTCTGCCTAGAATACACAAAAACACGACAGAGTGAAAACATACTGATGAAAAATTAACTGCCGTACGCCCTGTTTTTCCTCTTTTCCTCTTTTCATATCTCCAAATTATGGCAAATTTGCAACTAAACTAACTTGTGATTTGAATATGTTGCTGGTGAAATGCATTAGAATATGTTTATGCACTCAATGGGCATGCATACATTTATTGATCCTTTAGGGTACATTTTTTTCTAATGTTCTCAAGCAGTAAAATATTTCAAATATGTTTAGAATTTGGTATATTTTTTCAATTTGACTATGACATTGGCAGGGTGCAAGATTACACTCAATGGCCAGGAATTATGAGTAATTTACTGATGCTTTGTAGTTAATGTTTAAAATTTGTAATAATCTCAATCAGTTCAAATGTTAGCTATAGGTTTAGCATTTTAGAATTGCTGGTGAAATGCATTAAAATAAGGTTATGTATTCATGGGCATGTCTTCCCAAACCATATGTCTGAAAAATTATGAGCTTCTAACTAAACACGCTTCTGATTTTTAAAATGCTGCTGGTGAAATGCATTTGAAAAAGTTTATGCACTCATGCAACTTTTGTTTTATGGGGCTACATATTTGTTCATTGAGCCTTTTTTAATGAATTTAGGTTTTTTTAATGTCTTAAGGTTCTCTAGCTGTGCAAAACTAAATAAATAAATATAAGTTTATAAGTCTGAACAAGGTACTGTGCTCACTCAGTGGATGTTTATGAGACATTTTTGGAATTTTGTCATGTTCTCAAGTAATGTAACTTTTGACACAAGTAAAAAAAAATAATATTCTACTGGTTAACACATTTCAAAAACTGGACCTTTTTTGAACATGCCTATGTTTATTGATCATTTTAAAGGTTAAATTCATAATTGTATATGCTGAAATGCATTGCAATATGTTTATTGAATCATTTATTCGTCTTGGGGGTGAATGTTAGAAATGTTATAATGCCCTTACTCATTTACATTTTACTACATTTAATATTCTAAGTGTACAGTTTCAGTATGTTGCTGGTGAAATACATTTTAATAAGGTTTCACACGCCATTGCCTTTTTTAATAATTTATATATGTTTCTCATTTATTGATCAAGTGGAATCATTTAATAGGTGTTCAATTTGTTTAATAAAAATACAAGACAGCTGCAAACCAAATCCCCTCAACCCACACACATAGCTAAGTATATCTTACTCGCTTTCATTTTAAAACAAGTTTTGTGTTGTTAATTAGCTAAAAGTAGATTACTACTGTTTGTTATTAAACCATATTAAAAATCATCACCTTCTGATCACATAATTACATAGGCGCAATAGTTACAACTGAAACTGTTTTATAACTGCGACAGGTACAATCATAATGACACATAAAGAAACAACCATATTTAAATTAGGCAGTTTAAGATTACTTACATATAAAAAGGTTTTACAAAATTTGTAATGTAAAAGTAAAATGCAATGTAATGATATGATAAGGAAAGAACATAAGGTGGTATTTAAAAAAAGTCATACATTGCCTGACAGATGATATGTAACACTTTAAAAATGTATGTGTATATAAATGAGTATGATGATAGGAATTTGTAAGAACCATAATAAGATAGCAAAGAAGATATTTTGAAAAAAAAAAAAAATATATATATATTGGCAGGGTAAATGTTGTTTAAATGTAAAAAGATTTTACAGAATGTGCAAACTTTGACTGTGCACTTCTTTCTCCTGTCTTTGCACCCTGTGTTGTGAAGAGGAGTAGCGGGGGAGTGCATGGAGGAGGACGGGGATGGAAGGATTGAAGGCTGTGCTTTGACTGACAGCTCTACCTCTCTGTCAGTGCCCTGGGGCTGATTGACAACACGGTTCATCTCACATTTAGCGAGCGAGCTAATGCAGCAAATTCCTACCAGACGGCTCTCGCTCCCTGGTGGACTTTCAGTTCCCCGAATAAATATGTTTTTCCATCTGTGAGTCTAAAGCAAAGCAAATATAATTAAATGTAAGTATATAATTAAGCCTGTTTAGAAAGCACTCATTTACAATAAATTAATACATAGACTAATTACACGAGGGAATAATTCATCTGTTGTGGTAACAGTTAATATTTGCGTAGGTGTCTGAATATGGGCGCCGGGCAGAAATTGAATCACCTCGGCGGAACAATTGATCTCTTGCCAAGTTTAATAATTCATTTATGGTGCAGCACTGACACAGAACCATCTTCTTTTGTTTTGCTCTTCATTATGAAAGTAAATAAGTTTGGCCTTGTAGCTTCTATCAGGTCAAGCATGTTACTGCATACTTGCTTGAATACTGATGGGTGAAATAAAAAAAATAATACAAATGTCTGTGAACTCAGAGAGGCCTGGAAAAATTCTTTAGCTAAGAACATAGCCACTTAGCTCTCAATTACTTTAATTACCATGTGGATACATTCTTATCCTGGCAATGTAGGATATGGTGAAAGCACAGCATGTAGAATTGTCATTAATTACTTTGGTGCTGAAATGCTTAATAGTGATTCATTTTAGGTTTACCCTGCTTAGACTAGAATCCTGGTCAGATTGAAAGTTTCTACTCTAAATGTGCTGGAGGCAACCTTTTGGTAAATTACCATTGGGCTGTGAACCCTAACATGAGCTCTATTCTCAAACATGTTCACCTGCTGTATTTTAAATATGGTTGCTGGAGGTCAAATGAGAAGAAATTAAAAGTTACAGATACAGTCATTTAGGCAGGTATACAGGCTTTCAGTACAATAGTTCCACTACCGTATAAATAATGCAACTCAGATATGAATGTATTAAAATGTATCTCATTGCTTTCCAAAGAAAACCATCTATCTCCAAATAGTAATTACTGAAGAATGCAAAAACATTCCTAACTTATAATGTAATTTTCTGTACTGTTTAGTCATTTTGGAGCACTTCTGTAAGTCTATTCATTGTAAATTGTTTGCACAGCATTAAAGACAGTGGCTGAGTTTATATAGTGTAGTAAAAAAATATATATTTTTAAAAATTGTGATAAATTTAGTTTTGGACAACTGATTAACCAAGTACACAAATGATACACATCCTGATTATTGATACACATTATCTGGAGTTTACACAAACTTTTGACTTCTACAGTGGGACTCGATGGAGTAGACTCCTAATTAAACTCATGCCAAAGAGATGAATGGATGTAGTGGAGAGAAAACCACAGTCACTACTGTAATCGGGATATTTGCATTTTTTGTGATGTGTTTGTGACCCAAATGCTTCAGAGCTGCGAGACACCAACTGTATGCTGATTGTTGTTTAATCAGAATCAGAACCAGAATCAGAATCGGACTTTATTTGCCAAGTATGCTCACACATACAAGGAATTTGTGTTTGGTAACAGAAGCTCACAGTGCACGATTTAAACTGTGCATGTGAACTTTAAGTTAGCCATGGTCTGAACTGTAGTATTATTTTATATATCACAGCTCTTGAATCAGTGCACTGTATTTGGTTGAATTATCAGAAGCATTGGCTACTTTGCATTTAATGGAAATAGACTAAACATCATAAAATGCTAACTCTGCTTTACTGGCACTGAAATTGCAGAAGACATTTAAATATTTTTGTCCACCTTGCATGGTACAGTTTGGAAAGTGCTCATTTCATGTAGAAAATCTATCGTTGAGCCAATATTTTTGACAGTTTCCACACATCTGTCACACTGTAGATTTGGTGTTAAATAATGAACACTACCAAGACAGGATAATAGAACGTTCTGGCTGGACAGCATGCTGCTTCTCTGTTTTACGGTGTAATAAATACACCAATGTTCTGATAAATTTACTTTCTTTAATCCAGTGTTTCCTCCACCACGATGGTTGGATGGTCTTCATATATGTCTAATAAGTCTAATTTGAAGTCTAATAAGTCTAATCTGGCTTTGTGTGCATTGAAAGCACTGAGTTTATGAACATGCCAGAGTGGTATAAATGATTTTGAGCCATTTTTATAGTTGTCACAGTCATATACGTTAAAGGTAATAGTACCTCTAGACAGAGCAGAGGTAGAGAAATAGTGGAGACAGAGGTTTGGTCTGGAACCTGTGAACTCAATAAGAAAGCATAAATAAAGAATTCTCAGTTTGGGGTCTTCACACCGATGGAGGGGTGCATATGAGACATGTTTTCTTTGTGAGTGTGTGTGGATGGGTGAATGGACGTGTGTGTGTGTGTGTGTGTGTGTGTGTGTGTGTGTGTGTAAAAGAGAGACTGTGTTAAAATGCCTCGAGCTGGGTTGACTGAGTAATCTCATTTGAGATTGACAGTTATCAGCTCTCTCTCTCTTTCTCCTTTGCCCTTTTGTTGACAGCAAAAACCAGCTCATTATAGTGGATTGGGAACAGACTCTGAAACAGCCAGACTCCTCCAGACTCCACTAACTGCGCACTGATCATCCAAACATGCATTTGCACATGATTCAGTGGTGGAATTGAAAAAAGAGTAGGACAGCAGATCTGTGCACTTTAACACATCTGACATGCAGCTGAGGCGTGGTTATTGTGGAAAATAATGACATCTCTTTGAATGCACTTAAGTGCCACATGTCCAAAGGTTTATTAAAAGGTGACTTTTCACTACTCATCCAATTTTATTTTTTGCTTTGCTTTATTCTGATCTTTTTATTTTTGATCTATTACATGTGTGTAGTTACTTGGCATATCTAGGGGGCCCAGATGAACTAAACCCATCCCTAATTGGAAGTCATATCATTGTGGATGATACAGATATACATTTATACGTGGATAGATTTTGATATGAATATAACTTTCATTTAGCAATTTTTTTAAATGGAACTTTAATGGTTGTCACACCTGGTACATACTGTACTGAAATAAATAAAGACAATAAAAGGAAAACAAACCTATTCCATTTTTTCATTCATATATTTAATGTTTTAGTATATTAAACCCTAAAAAACACATATTTGCATACATTTTTCTCTACATGGATGTTGTGGACTCAAATGATACTCGTTTCACAGCTATTTAGATGAAATAAAACTCAGTAAAAAATAGTCACTAAGAAGAATGTTCTTTTCTTCTACTCACAAAATTTGACTTATAATAAACCATAATAAAATAGCTAATGTGGTATTTATTTCAAATTTTGTTTTTTACTAAATTTGACCACTTGTTTCAAAATGATAAATAATGGAACAAAATGTAGGATTAGTCTTAGGCCATAGGGCACTAGAAGGGTTTAGTCTAATCACAGTTGAAATAAACTTGGTTCTAAACAGGAACAGCTGGCTATTTCAGCTAAGTGCAGATGAGCTTCCAGGGCGGTTTGGGCCTGCACTGAACGTTAGCCCACAGTTGTTGGAGTGAAAAGCAAGGGCCGATATATCACTGACTTGCAGGTCCCGTCAGCCTGCCACTTACACACAATAAATGGCTGCACACAAAACTAAGCTCAGCCAGCCTATGCAGATAACGGCATCGTTCATTTCCACATGTGCATGCTAAACCTGCATGATAAACGTCATGCCTGCAAGCCCTTCCGCCTGCTTTTCATCACACCGCCAGAGTCCCACTTCTCTCTCTCTCTCTCTCTCTCCTATTGCAATACAGATTCAACCACCAATCTTTCTTCTCCATCTCAGACACCTCAGCCACAGTCACATAATTAACACATGTAGCAACTGTTATTTCTCTTATCTTTCATTGAGTTGCAGTACATGGGCTTTTGGAGCTGCCTGGGCCTTGCTGGTTAAAGAACAGGTAAAGAGTGGTCACTGGTTTAGCTCATGGGTCCTTTTTCTACTGGATCTGAGGGTCTCTGTTTAATTTCACTTGTAAAGTTGTACTACTTTAATCATAAATCTACTACTACCTCCCTCAGCTTGCTCTATAAAGACCTGCTTTGTAAAAATCTGATGTATGAATCACTTTACAAATGTAATCCCAAACATACTTGCTTGTGTGGTTTCTGATAATGTACTCTTACCTATAAATTGAGCTAAAGCACAAACAAAACACTGTATGTGGTGAAATTAGTTTAAAAAACAGGAAGTAACAGGGTAACATGAAATGCTTATCTGTAGAGATGCAACTTTATAAACAATCACTTGTTCCTACATATAGGGTTCTTTTCTTTTGCACATTCTGAGTTGACAAAAACCAAAACCAAGGGAACTTATACTCTCAGACCCAGCCTAGTTTGCACTTTCACAAGGGACAGCTGCAGCTGTCATTAGCTACCATGTTTGCTAGTTAGATTAAATTGTTGGCTGAGTGGAAACAATATACTGCATTAGCCTTTGGAAACAATGGTACATTTTACACTGGTCTGGTGCAGGTTTAGTTAGTCATCCAGCATGGGTATGCTGGTTGCTCACCACACCAACATCTTAAACACAAAATATCATCTACAAAATAATAACTTTACAGAAGATAATTCTTTACTTAAAAACTTATGTGGAAATCAAGTTAGTGGAAGTTAATGCAACCAGACTTTTTAGACCATTTCTTGTGTGGAATTGCTCACAATGTAAAAGGCAAAAGGTAAGTAAAAATTTTGAAAATGACATAAATACAGGTGCAAAGTTTTGCAGCAATATACTGTTTTTGCTGGTGGAATTCAAGAATAAAAAGAACTTCCATTGCAGCTAACTAGCACGCCAGCATCCAAAACCCAACAGATGTTGTTTTCCTGGATACAAGGTGTCAGGTGTGAAAACATGGCCAAAACCACTTGCTGTATGAAGGTCAGCATAAATACTAAAAATGTTAGCATTGGCAACTAGCTAATGCCACATTAGCACACTCTTTACAAAGTAAAATATTCTAATAATCAAAGTCAATTCATGTAAATATCATTTTAGTTTATATCTAACTGCCATGTAATAGTGCTGTGTAACATGTAATAGTGCTTTCAGACTTGACCTGGGAGAGCAAAGAATCTGCTTGATTGCCTTTAGCTTTAAGTTTTACCAAAGACAGAGGAGAACCTGGTACTTTTTGCAGTGAAAAACATCTATATTCAGCATTTAGTATTCCTCACCTCCTACAGCTGGGCTTTTACTCTCCATCTGAGACAGAGACAGAGGAGGGACCAAGTACATGCCTGTTATAAAGCAGATCATTAATAGCTGCTTCTGTGGCCTCGGTCCTGTACTTTAAATCATTAAGTGTGGTATAGGTGGTCGTGTGAGGGTATTGGTCCTAAGGCTGCTGGCAGTGTTTAGCAGTCCCTGAGGAATTTTTACAGGTTCTGAATTATTGTCAAAGAGCAGGCCTACACCTTGAAATTGTTAATAGTATGGGGAAGCTTTGTCTAAACCACTTTAGGATAAAAACTAAGGTATCACAGATCATGGCTGCTTGTTTTCACACAGATATAAAATATACACATAATAAGAAAATATTCTCTCATCCATGAAAAACTGCTATTGAAACATTTTTAATAAAATATTCAAAGAACACACAACAAAACAAAACCAAGGGGTATGGGGGGTTGTTTCACTTACAAACTGATAATTTATTATATCATATATATGATATATATATATATCATATATAATATATATAATTTTAGTTAAGTTTTGAATGAACAAAACCAATGCTTGTTTTGTTTGGTTAAATAGAAATATGCAGTATGTCATGTTTTGTTTCAGCAGTATCTGTACTCAACATTAATTGGAGACTTTTGTGGTCACCACAAAACATCATCATTGTTAAGTATTACAAAAGCCTTTACAATATATAGATATAAGAGTAAGAGTAAGCATGGCATGTTATTACTATAATAACACAAACTGCCAATAATTAATTGTAGATCCACCACCCACTTATAATTGATATAAGTATTGGTCACAGAACCTTCAGACCCTGAAATGTAAATATAAAATAAAATATCAAGATGTATTCCTGCCTAAAATTGATATATCAAGTGTCAGCATCACAACCCCCTAAATTCGAAAGGGAAATATAGAATTATATCAGTTGATGGGTCCGGTTATTAGAATTCCATTTCCATTAAATCAATATTAGTTTGGGCTACATATTGCACATATAGATCAGGCCCCAAAATTAAAAACATAAATATAGAACTTTATAAATGTTTAGCAAGTTTTAATTGGTTGGGCCCTAGTTATAGATTTTTTTTACATTTTTTTATTACATATTTTTTTTAACATATCATGAATGAAACTTTATACTGAAGGAGCTCCACTGCCATTTAAATGGAGCCTACTTGGCTGTCTTCAGATGTTTGCCTGATTTGAGGCATTTGAAGGCTCCAGAGCTATGAAGATGTGAGCGTTGTCACCAGTAAGAGTCATATTGAGGATAACTGCTTGTGTATAGCATATACACGGTGGCTGCATCACTTGTCCATCCGCGTAATGGTCTAATTGGCTCACTGCACATTACTGAGCGAGTGGTCAGACCGAGTGCAGTGTGTGAGCACAGTGTGAGGGTGAAAACACTGTACAGATATGACAGACAAGAGTTAACACCCATTTCACTCACAGTGTGTGGAGGGTTTTCATCAAGGGCACACACACTGTCACTCTCGCTCTCAAGCACACGCTACAAACACACACACACACACACACACATACACACACACACACACACACACACACAGACTCCATCTTTCTCTGTTTTATCACATTTCCAAGAATTCACACACTCATTGTCATAAACCTCAAAGTGAGAAAGCCACAAAGGATGGGACCAAAGCACAGTCATCTTTAGTCTCTCACTGTGGGGGGATCACAGGCCTGTCCTGATGCTCTTTAGGAACCAGCACCTGAGGCAGCTCCTCAAATGCCCCCACTGGGTCCGGGAACATCACTGTCAGTCAGGAGGCTGCCATGTCTGCAAGAGTTTTCCAAAAATGTGAGGAAATATGAGGAAGCATAAAACAGTAGTATTTTTGTCTGGAATGTCAACTCAATCAAAATAAAAATAGTAGAGTGTTTCAAATGGAAATAGGAATAAAACCTTTGAAATATTAATTCATGGCAGAAAAGTAGTTCAAAGGTTTAAGACGATTCTTCACCCTTGCATGTGCTTTACATCATGTCTTTAGATCATGTATAAAATGTGGTAGAATCAAACAATAAATAGTGCTTGATCACTTTAAGTTTCTTTTAGTAAGGTAGGAGGCTAAAGATAATTATATGAGGGGCATATTTATCTTGGAATAGACCAAATTGCTAAATAAATGCTATTTATTGCACTGCTAATAATTAAAGTTTTTGGCTTTGATAAATAGGGGTTATGTATAATGGATGGAATGGTGAGTATATCTTCAAATCGATTGGTTAAAACTTTTGCTGCGTAGCCCTTGTAGCCGTCTGGCCCATGGGTAGGTTAAAGTACCCCGGTCACAAAATAAGTTGCTTGCAAATGGCAGATATTTTTATGAATAAGAGTTAGCATAGCCAGTTAAAACTTCTTGATAATTATATCTAACAATGCTAAAAATATTATTTGGGCTGGATAGTTAGTTACCAAGAAAGCTAATGCAGAGCTCAGTGAATGCAGCAACTAGCTAATGTTTGGTAAACTATTTGCTCATTAAGTTTATAAGAAAACAAAATGTTCAAAATTTGTTTTTACAATAAATATATTCCAAAAACATTTGAGATCCAATTTGAAATCCGATTAAAAAAAAGCACAGATTACACTGTTTTCAGAGTTCTTTGTGGCACCAACCAAAAATAGTGGTTTGAAGAACCATTTATTTAAAAGGAACTAAAAGCATCTCTTGTATGGCATCCAAAGAACCATTTTTGATTCCACTAAATTGCCATGATTGGGAATATCGGTGCTCAAGTTATTGATATGCTCTGCCAATTCTTCTTACAGGCCATGCAGGACAAGACCAAGATGATACTGTGTTTCATCAAGTAGATGCATGAGAAGTGGAATCACTACTTTGAAGAACCTTTCTTCAATCTGGCTTCAGGCCATGGCAGGCAGCCGTCACTCCACACTTCTGTTCCTGTGGACCTCCTCCGAGAACCAAATATCATGATGTATCTGAAGAGAGAACTGAAAAAAGAGAGAGCGAGAGAGAAAAAAAATACAGAAGGAGAGAGAAAGGCGGGTAGAGAGAGAAAAGTGAGAGAGGATCCCAGGTCCTGCCTCCCCTTCTTCTTTCTTAAATCATGTGTACAAGCTGTTTCCAATAAACTGTTAAATTTGATAAAGAGGGCAGTGTTATATTACAAAGCCCAGAAGGCGCTTGGACGTCTGCTATCGTGAATACATTTTGCTCTGATAATAATGTTGCGGCTTCAATCGTCCGCTAAAGGAGAACCCCGCGTACACTGGAAATCGTGTCAGTGGTTGACGCCTGTATAAATGGACAGGCGATGAGGTTGTAATGTATTTACGCTAGGTGTATTAGAGCCGAAGGACTGGCAGGGGTGATGGGATGAAGGGTCATGAATATTACGATTTCTCTCAGCGGTGCTTTACTCAGCTTTTTTCAGCATCTCACTGAATGTCACTCAAACATGATGGATCCTGTTAAGATGAGGTAGAAATCAGGAACAGATGGAACCGTTCAGGGGTGTTTTCTCAGTTTTTCTCTTTCTGTACATGTATGTGAAAGAGATATGTGTGATATGTGTAAATGTGTGGGCATTCAGTAATGTTTCCCCTTTATTGGATAACACTAACAGGTTATTATAACTGATGTAAAGCAACTGGGTAACTGGTGTGAAAAAGTGTGCAAAAGTCTTAGGCCATCTAAGAAAACTATATGCAAAAACACATTAGCATAAACACAAATAATAAAATAAACAGTACTTTGCGATATGGAGAATATGAATATTTGTTCATATTGAATATGAAAATGGTGGTTTTACCATTTCCAAACCTTTCCTCATCCACCAGGCTTGTAATTATATTCTTCCATTCAAGATAACCTAAAAAACCCTTATGCTCACCATCCAAGTTCAGTCTCAACCACTTCATTCAGTGACGTTGACATTTGTGCCTAGGCTGATTATAAATGGATACGGGCTCTTTCTACAAAGAAAATTGAGGTGGCCGCCTCCACCAAATCTCTAGCTACCTCCAGCTCCTGGCAAAACAGACAGGTATTTTTAGTAAATAACACTACTTTCTAATAAGCATTATGAATTTCTGTCATTCGTAACTGCAATTGTGGCATTAAGCTAAGTGGTGGCACCGTATGGTTGTCAGCATTGAATTCACCGGGGACAGACATTGTCAAAACTACCAAAGAGGAAGAACAGAATGTTGTCACACACATATTCATGACAGAGTAGGGATTCCACTCTTCCTCTGCAGTTAGCAAAATGCAGATTCATTGAACACACACAGAAACGCTCATGCGGCTTGCATTGTTAATTTTAGCCACTTTCATAATTTTATTTCCGCAGTTTTCATTATGTATTGGTTACATGATAGTTCTATTCTTTACAGCAAACAAAGAGGCTTTAAAAAATGAAAAATAAACGGCTGAAATGTTTTGCCTCTGGTCGTGAACTGTTTGGATGAAAACAATGGCTTACATGCAACATTCAAATACCCCATTAGGCCAACGGTTCTAAAATGTGTAAATGAAACCAAAAGCTACACAACATTGCAAGAGGGTCTCTGTGGGTCTCCGCTTATGTTGTGCTTGATTTGGTTTTAAACAACTTTGCTGTTTGTTAACGGTGTAAATGAACACAATACTTTTATGTTGTGTTTAATTTAAATGTTAAACAGGGCATTTTATATTTTAAATAAAAGATGCGTTAATGTGATAGCAATGATCAACACAAACCGTGCAGCAGCTAATAAGCTATCTCCTCTGACTTTACATCTACAAGGTGGATCAACAAGAGTGGGCAAAGTTTTTAGAGACTCCAGCGGCACTGCTGTCTCTGATCCACTCGTACCAGAACAACAAACAGGAACACCACCTCCAAATTACTGCAGTGCTGTGAATTATCCGCCACCCACAAAATACCTTCTATGTGGTGGTCCTAATCCTTGAAGTACAGGATGAAAAATACGCAGAAGTGTGCAACTGTAGAACTACATTGTGTGCCTATATGGGAAACAGAGCTGATGAAATGGACAGAGAGCGTAAATACAATGAAGCGGCCCGCCAGGGTACATATCACAATCGCAGGCTATTTTTAAGCACTGCAATGCCTTTTGGTTTGAAGGAACTCTCAGTGTTGTAAATGAATGCTTTCTTGTATTGTGTTTGGATTTTTGGGTGCTGATAGGGCATCTCCACTTGAGAGACAGAGAGAGAGAGAGACAGAGAAAGATGCTTTCCCCCATTGCCTGTCTTCAGCTGTAAGTGATGTATGTCCGGTGATTTGAAGGCTTCAGTGCTATAAGGATTTAAATGCAGCACAGAGAGAAATGACTCTGCCTCGGGGGAAATCTCTGCCATGCGGTGCAGCGAACCTGTCCAAATAACGGATCATACCTCAACCTGGTCACTTACACACACACATCAACACACACGCACACACAATCACAAACACATGCACAGATGCACACATAGAGAGACAAGAATGCAGACACATATAAAATGTGTTTGCACACATTTTATGTGTTCTAAATTTTAAATATGAAACTGGAAGCTTCCAAAATATGAGATTATATGTTCAGGACAGCAAACAAATAATATTCAAAGGAATACTCCAGCGTTTTTAAAATCTAATCTCTGCTTGATACAGTACAGTTTTAATGTAAACCCATCAGCCATAAAATTTAAACCACCTCCTTGTTTCTACATTTATAGTTAATTTTTAAATTTCTATTTAACATATGAGGACTTTGTAATTCTACAATTACAGACTGTAGTCTATATTTTTCTCTGGATCCGTTGTTAGCCCCTCTTCACACTGTTCTTCAGTGTTTAGGACCCCCAAAAGAGCAAGTATTATTTAAATGTCGGCTCATTCTCACAGCAAGTACATACCAGCACAACACGCAATAACACATCATCGCCACGTCAGTGCTGAGAACGATCCACCACCCAAATAATACCTGCTTATTAATATAATGCCTTATAATAAGCGCCCATATCAGAAGCAAATGGTGCTAAATTCCATGGATAAACATTTCCATTTATGTTTTCACTCATGAATGACTACATTTCTATCTCTGAGCTCTGATTTTACCCTCGTGGAATATGTGGGGCAAGCCTTATCAGTTATTTTTGAAGCAATCAAATGTCACATGCAATGCTACCCTTTACCAGCCAAATGATGCAGGATAGGCCTTATCAGCTGCCGCTTCTCAAACTGTTATTGTTGTCCATTGAGCTACAGTTATATCATCAAAACACAACAGTAGGTAAATTTTGATATTGTCAAACTGCAGCAGTCTCTTTTACCTTTCCTTTAAGCAGAGATAGAATGATGTCATACAAGAGAGAAAATGTCAGACTTTGCTATCATGCTCAGCAGTATAAACTGGTGTAACTCCTACAGACAAAGTGCTAGCAAAGCCACACTTGAATATCAGAACGAATTAGTCAAATTGAGGCCATGATATGGATTAAAGTACACATCGTGATTACATTGGATAGTAAAATATGTAATATATTAAAATACATAGTATTTTGTAGCATTGTCATAAGGAAGATGTGGGAAAGCTCCTTTATTAAACATGGCTTCAGGGAAGACCAGTACTGTCCACCACATTAACACACATAGAACAGATATACACATCATTTAAGCTAACAGCGCAACTATTTACATGCTTTATGTCCAGTGCTTCTATCAACCCTAGCACAGCCACACAAGCCAATGCTACAATATTAAAATACATTGGTCAACCCTTGATGTAACATAGTTCATGACTAGGCTCTATTATTTTAACCAATTCTGTTTTCGTTTGTGAATGTATTCATTCACCATAGACGCTCATCTGGAACATCAGCTTTCATGACATATTAAAATATTTCATCAATTTTGCGCAGTTTTTATCACTTT
Source organism: Megaleporinus macrocephalus (assembly GCA_021613375.1). NCBI lineage: Eukaryota > Metazoa > Chordata > Actinopteri > Characiformes > Anostomidae > Megaleporinus > Megaleporinus macrocephalus. Next base: position 20,558,533 of record CM038727.1, on the reverse strand, counting down.
TGCAGTCTGGCAAAAATGAAAACTATGACCATAGCTATTGTACCTATTGTAACATGCATTCTTGCTCCTGACAGTGGTGCTACAATAGTCAGTAGTCTCAAAAGTAAAACTTTCCACCTTAAAAACTAGGATAATATATCATCTGGAACATCAGCTTTCATGACATATTAAAATATTTCATCAATTTTGCGCAGTTTTTATCACTTTTGCAGTCTGGCAAAAATGAAAACTATGACCATAGCTATTGTACCTATTGTAACATGCATTCTTGCTCCTGACAGTGGTGCTACAATAGTCAGTAGTCTCAAAAGTAAAACTTTCCACCTTAAAAACTAGGACTCCAAACTCCCTTCAAATTATGCAGTTTAAAGGTAAGGTTTGTTTAGTATTTATTTTATGTCATCTGGAACATCAGCTTTCATGACATATTAAAATATTTCATCAATTTTGCGCAGTTTTTATCACTTTTGCAGTCTGGCAAAAATGAAAACTATGACCATAGCTATTGTACCTATTGTAACATGCATTCTTGCTCCTGACAGTGGTGCTACAATAGTCAGTAGTCTCAAAAGTAAAACTTTCCACCTTAAAAACTAGGACTCCAAACTCCCTTCAAATTATGCAGTTTAAAGGTAAGGTTTGTTTAGTATTTATTTTATGTCAGGCAAATGCAGAAACAAGCCAGCTAGCCAACGTTACCACTAGAAAGCCAAATATCATGTCTTAGCCTGTATATCAGTGATTCCCAATGGTCGTATAGACAGGTTTGCACACTGAATGCTGGGTATTTTAGAAACAACAAAATATCTTGGATTCTGTCAAACTATAAGATTGAGAGACGCAATGCCTTGCTATAGAATACGTAACACGACAAACAACATCAAATACTAGTTTTATGTCAGAGTGCTGCTTTAATACATGATATATTATGTAGTCATACATCTTAAGGAGAAATGTCACAAAAGAAGCACTTCAAGAACCATCCATTAAAAAGGTGTTTTAGGGAACATTTCTTCCACGGCAAAGAACTCTTTTTAGCACTTTCCAATTTCAAGAGTGCTTTTCCAAGTAGGTAAAATGGTTTCCATCTCCATGTGGAGTTTGAAGCATGCTGTATCTGGCCTGGAATGCAACATTGCATTCTTTTAGAGTTAGCGTGGGGTCCAGAAGCCCTGTCGACCGCTTTAGTTGCTCACTTTGAAAGGCACCTCAGCCAGCCAGTCTGCTAGAGGCAGAGAGATTTTCAGCAAAAGCCTTGCAATTATCAAGCAATCAGACCTTTTCAGAAACCAGCACCTACCATAACAAATTATAAGAATTCAAGGAATCACATGAGCAGGACCGGATGATATAGGGCTATGCATTGTCAGTAAATACCTGGTTCTGTCTGAATGTTTCATTCGTCCCCCTCACCTTAATTCAGAGGAGGTTATGACAGGCTGTTAATATCACAGGGCAAAAGGGCAGGAGGCTTGGAGATGGGCGCTGTTTCACACACGCACTGTACCTCAAATGCACGTTCCAGAGTCGTAAATTACCTGCCCTCCTGAATTAACATGTCACACACAGGGAGTTCCCCTCATAAGACAAATAATTAATGCCCAGTGCCCAACAGAATGAAGCTGTGCGCTTTATGAAGCTGATAGTTACACAAGCTGCAGAAAAATCCATTTACCAAATTGTGCTCTGAGAAACTGAAAGACAAATTATTATAGAGAATTATATGGATATGCAGTAGAGCTTCATGACAACAATGAATTTACAGACACAATTTAGTTCTGAAAGGAAAACTTTACAAAATGTGATTTTAATAATTTTCCAGTTTACCTTGAATACAGACACACATATGCTTATATGCTTTCTAACATGTCTGACAAGTGCTGAAACCTCAGGGTCTTTCAATTCTAACAATTTCTGGGCACCAATACATGTAAAAATATATGTCTTTTAGTTATTATTTTTAAATTTAATAGAATATTTATTTAATGTAGTACACATTTTTCATTACAATTTTGGATAGAAACAATAGGGTTAAAACTGTGGAAAGTTTAATGGAATATTGTGCCTCCCCCACCACAGCAGAACTTTTTATGTTAGAAAACTATACGCCACAGCAAAAGTAACTCTTTTACTAAAAGGGTTACTGTACTACTACAACATGCAAGATATTACATATGTTATCTGTTGACAGTTTTAAATGAAAATTATGGAGTGTCTTCAAAGGGGACCAATTATGTAATTTTTTCTCTTTCCTTCAGTGTGTTATGTAGCTTTTTGTGCATGTAAATGGTCTGCAAAGTTATAAAGCCCAAAATGCACACCAGAGGGAGAAACTCTCCCCCTCAAAAACCATGTGTAGCCTTTTTTTCTGCTACAAGGTGATGTCATTATGTAACACAGTCCTTATTGCCCACCTACCGGCAAGCATGGCACACCCTCACACAACCCACAGAGAGCTAAAACAGTAAATACTTACCTCTCTGAAATGCCCTGCTCCAGCCTTTGTTGTGAAGGTAGAATGGGTCTACCAACTTGTTCTACCAGACATTCAGGACTGCATTTGGGCTCAAACTGATATTGTCTTGCTGACAAGTGATGCACATAAATGTATTCTAGTACACACCAAAAATAAAATGTACATAATAGGCCCCCCATAAGTGTTCACAGACATAATAGCCAAAACGTGTTCACCAGCTTTTCCTTACCACTAATTTACTATTAGAAATCACATATGCAGTCTAATAAATATTAATATAATAAGGTCTTTTTTAAATTTTAGGTCAAGGTTTACTTATTATGGCCCCAAGTGAAAGCTGATCTCTGACCACTAGTGTAAAGCAAAGAGCAGTGCACTAATGCCCACCTTGAAATCGAAATATTGTCCATTTTTAAAGATAAGTGTATGTCCTACAATGTCAGAAACCCCACACACAAGTCTATTTGAGATCACATATTAAATATATGTGACTGAGACTGATCATTTAATGCTAAATGGTGAAATATAAGCTTCCATTTCTTTTTAGCTGTATTAGGCTATTACCTCCTGTTCAAATAAAAAGCCAAAATATAGTTCACTTTATCAAATTTTAGGATGATCGACTAGATCTGGGGTAAGGGGAAGATTGTGCAAATTAGTTTTTCACCAATATTCCTCTAACAAAAAAGTCTGCGGTTGTTCACATTGCCAGTGTAAATACAAAACTCAGTATGTCCTGCAGCTTTATATGTCTTAATGAAAGCAGCCTTCACGGCATGTTCTCATGCGACCAGACAAAAACATGTCCACTTCCTACTCTATATTAGCTAGCAGAGCACAGACCGGATGCCTCCTATTAGGTACAGCATCAGACCTCTGCGGATTATTAATGGTACGATTATTAAGAAGAGAGCTGCATGGGGACCCTACGGGGGCAAGCGTGTGTGTGTGCATGTAAGTGCGTGTGTGTGCGTCACAACAGGAAAAAAAGAGACAGAGGCTGTATGTGTTTATATGTGTGTTGGTTTTGGTACATTATCTGGAGAAGAATGTCCTGACTGTAAAAGGGTATATATCTTACTTACTATTCTTTATTTATTTATTGATTGATTTATTATTTTGATCCATAACAAACAAACCAGCAGAATATTTTGTATATAACGCCCATGCAAAAACAGTTTGCTACATAATTTCAAAATTCCTCACATTGTGTATAAATTTTATGATGAATGGACCAAAGAAAATAGTCCAAATTTACTCTGAAGTCTGGTTTCATTGACTTACATTAGTAAAGTTATCATTTCGGAGCTGCAGAGTTTCAACGTGAGTGATATATTTATAAAACACAAAAACACTTTAAATCCCTTAATTATAACATGTATATATATATATATATATATATATATATATATATATATATATATATATATATATATATATATATATATATAATTATTAGAACTTTTGATCTTTTTTACAACACTTGATTGCCTGAAGCAATGGTCCAAAAATAACCTGCAGTTCTGTACATGAATGAGTTACCAATCTGCAGAATGAAATTTTTTTAATGACAGATTAACCCCATATTCTGACAAGATATAAAACAAATATTAGTGTTTGTGTGTGTGTATATGTATTAACTTGTTTCCTTGTACATGTGTAAGTGAGTGTATGTATGTGGGTCCTCCTGTACTGTTAATTGGAGACCTCCACTCTTCCCCGGTCCCGTCCTGCGTCTCATCCCCCAAGGTGGAGGGAATTACCATGTCTGCGCCTATATTTAGCCCATTTAAGGTTGTGGTCTGAAAGCTAAAGTCAAAAGATGCCATTCTTTATTAATGTCTAAGGCTATGAAATGGGTCGAGCTTTCCCGCAGTTGCCCCGGAGGAATTCACCTTTTCAAATATAACGAATGCCTCAATTAGAATCCCTTTCAAACACCATACTTATTTTTTTTTCCAGTACCAACTGTGCTCTCTCTCCTTCTCTTTCTCACTTATTCCTTTTTCTTTCTCTCTGTGGTATTTTCACTACTTCCCTCTTTCTCCTTCTGTGATCTGTCTTTCCTTCTTTCTCTCATTTTCTCTACCTCTCAATGCCTCTTTCTTCCCACTGTTTTGCCCTCCCTCTCTCCTTGCTCTTTTTTTCTTTTGCTCTCTAGAAAGCTAACATAGGAAAAACAGAGCAAGAGATGGAGATCCCTCTGCGATGAGAGTGCATAAGAGATGAGAGTGGACAAAAAGCTGAAAAGCTGGAGGAAGGGACAAAGGGAATCACAAAAGATAGAAATATGTAGCACCAGCAGATGGCAGGGTAAGAACACTAATCAGTGCTAACAGACAGTCCATGAAAATCAGGGGGATCCCTCGGTCCACACTCTTCACCACCATGCGGACTCATGCATGCTGAGTGGAGATGCACGTGATTTGAATGTTTACCTAAAGTTCATGAATTAGAAAAAATCTTGAATTGAAAGTCAGCGACTGTGCTATTGAGACTCAGCCCAGGGGCCTGCTGTCCACAACTAGTATCTTGCTACTAATTTAAAAATGCCTGTTGCTTTTTGTAAAGAGTGTTCACTTTGACGAATGGACAAAAAGAAATGGTCCAAAATCACTTGGACAATGGTCTGGTTTGGTTGACTTTAAAAGCAATATAAGTTTTTTCCTTCTTCAGTAAATTTACCACTTTGAAGATACAAGGTTTTTGAATTACAAGCAACAATCTGTAACAAAAACTAGAAAAATACATTTTCTCCAAATTCTCTTCAGTCCAATCATGTTACATGGATTCATATCTATGATGTTAGAGAAATAGAAATTCTAAAGGCCGAAGGCCAGAATTCTGCAGACATAGTCTCTTTCTGCAGGCCCTTCTTCGGCTGGTCTGCTATAGACATGTAATATTGCTGTCCAAAGAAACCCATCTTTTCTATTGATTTTATTTTCCACATCATTTGAACATGGTAACTGTCTTTTACATAATGTTAATTTTTTCAGACTGATATAAATGCTTTAACTTAAACTTATTGTAGTTTGAATTTTACGTATTTACATAGAGAAACTTTACATAGTTAAGAATGCCCTGTGATGAATGGCGGCCAGTCCAGGGTGTTTCCTGACTTCTGCCCAATAAGGGCTGGAAGTGCCTAAACTTTTGCATATAACTGCATGTGTTGTGACTGTTAGTGAGCAAAGAGAGTTGAAAAAGGAAATATGAGAACCTAAAAATATTTGATCTAATCACCTACAAAAACAATAAAACTTTACTTCCTGTTTTGTACATTTTACACATTTCACATCTGGAATATATTCTATTAATGCTAGTTAAGAACACAAACCGAACAGAACATCTCATATTTTTTTTTACTGTACAAATCTGAATTTTATTGACCTGAATTGAAATATTTAAAATATTATCTCCAACTCATAAACACAGAGAGAGATGACATTAAAACAGATAAGAACAGAACCCCGTCTTGTGTAAGAAGTTGTTTAAAGACTGATAATCCCTCAATTGCCAGAACAAAATTCCAAGCAGCTCCACACTCTTAAAAATAAAGCTTTCTAGATGGTTCTTGGCTCTATGGTGCTATGTAGACATTCTTCACACTCGCTTATCTGTATTACTAAACTTTTCTTTAAAGAATCAACCATTGAAAGGTTCTTTAGGGAACCAATAGTAATCCTCCAAAGAAACCACTCTTTTATTTTTAAGGAGAGTGTTCATCAGCAAGTAAAGCAACTCTAATCTGAGTTAGGTCACATAATAATGGAAAAATGTCTCATATTCTGTACTCATTATAGTCAACACTGTAAATCACGACTCCTGACATATAAACTCTGTGAAGAGCGTCCTCTGGGGCCATTTAAGCCCCACTGAGTTCACTTTTTTTCTCCATATAACCCTCAATCCTCTTTTCTCCAATTGACAAATCTGCCTTAGAGAAATAAAGCAAATTGACTGACTAGTTCCTTGTTATCGTTTCAATTTGAGTGGCATCACGAATTAGATGCGTCCTTCGCAGACTTAAAAGAAAACGGACCCAACAAAATATCACTTAAGAGGATCGACCGACAGCAAACAGCTAAACACGGAAAACATTGCCTGGCTGGCTTACTGAGGGGAACGAAAACGATCAGCATCTGAAGTTCATACTAAAAGACCTTTCCTCATGGTCTGCCTTTGTTTAGCTCTGCTTGTCTTGACTGTTTCCAATTAGCCTCTAGGGAAGAAAGAAGATTTGAAAGAAAACACTAATCTTTTTTTTTTATCCTCCAACTCTTATGCAGTTGACAATTGCTTAAACATATAGGGCAGTTGCATGTATGATGCAGTATAGAAGGCTTCTACGGAAGCAGATACATGACATTTTTTAATAAGCATACTTTATTGTATGTCACAGCAAAACCATTTTAACTTACCTCTGCATATGAAACTTCAAGAGGCTATCAGATTGAGTACAGAGTGACTTATGATCTTCAGAGACATGTTTACAGTGAATAATTCTGTCACTTTTGCAACTTCCCACAGCCTTTTTTCGGAGGCTCAGAGTTTTGCTTAAAGCCATAACCCTCCACAGCGCTCAGTATTACTTCCTATATATATATATATATATATATATATATATATATATATATATATATATATATATATATATATATATATATATATTCAGAGGTTCCATTAATAATAACAGAGGCTATCTTGATCCGAAGTGATATACCATGAATATACCACCCAGCAAGCTGGGGGCTTTTCTTTCTTCTCTTCATAAGGGGTTGGTAGTTGCTAGGGTCATACGATGATTACCAGACTGTGATATAATGGTGTGTATATGATTATTTGTAGAATTGTCCCATTTATATTGAGTGATGTTTGTTGAAATATACAGAAATTGGATGTTGCGATCCCCTGTGAGTGCCCTTACATCCACCCAACAGAAGAAAATAAATCTTTTTGACTGCAATAAAAATGCGTTCGTTTTCTACTATGTATTATGTGCCAGCTACATTTTTGATTGCATTCCCAACTCTCTGTGATATGGCCTCGGTAAAACGCAGACAGATGTAACTTTGTTAGGCTGCCGTTGATGTGTTTTGGGTGTTATGTCTTTTATTTCAGTTGGGAATGAGAAACGTCAGAGGGTTTCAAGAGTTTGTATCAGTTGCACAAGACTGAGTAACAATGTCAACAGAGACTTCAGGATGCAGGATGAGATGTTCTCCTCTCTTTTCCCTTTTCTTTCATGGATATAGAAATGCTTTGAAAGCTAGAATTCAAGCAATTATTAATTACAAAAAATTATAAATAGGGCATATACTCAGAATTGTGTAGTTTTAATATAAATCACCTATATAGACCCATTCATCACAACATTTTCACACAATATAAACGGCAACTGTCATGTTCAAATTGAAAAATTAAATACATGTTTTTTTCTGGACAGTGAATATATGGGTTATGTTGATGATAAGTGATTTGATTGATATTATTGCTTATAAATGGCTAATAATCTAATAAAAACTTAACAACATTAGGAAAAAACTGATCACTCACAGTAACTCCTAATAGAAAACACTATTTATCTAATTACAGCAATACTGAACCAGTAAATGTGTATACAAGATACTATGTTAATTAAAAACCTGCAAAAGCATTATAAAACAACATGTGTATTACTTGTTAGCAATGATGTTTGAGGATAGTGGAACAAACCACTGGCATAGCGTGGTCACATTACTAAGTGAAAATAACCATTTTTTTATAAATGTATAATTGTTCCTGGTGCTTATTTTTGCGGCTTGCAGAAGATGAGGTTATGTGTAATAGTATTGTAATTCTTATTCATCCTGTAAGTTGCGTAAAGCACATTACTTGTTTTTGTTTTGACTTTATGTTACAGTTACTTTTACTGAAGTTATGTTACTTGGATTAAGAAAACTATAAAAAATACAATTCTTTTTAAATTTTATATATGTTGATAATGTATGTAAGATAAAACTACTGAATTAAATAATATTTATAATATTGGCAGATATTAATTATTTTAATGTTTAGCCCTTTAAATCAGTCTTAAAATGTCCATATTGGTCATCCATGAACATGCATTGTCAGTCATTGCTAAAACACAGTCAGTCCCTGCCAGAACAGAACAGAAGTACAACACCAGCCACTGTTCCAACTTAACCTATTATGCTTGCAGCATCAAACATGATATAAGATCTACTTACATCTTAAATCAATACTGTAAAGAGGGTTGTTCTATATCACCCTCAAGCTTAATCATCTTACTGCACTGCACAGACAATAAATTCTTCCTAACACCAATACATTTCCAACAGTTTAAACCTTTTGAATGCTTTTGGAAGGTTATAACTTAAGGAAATAAACAAAATGAACACTATTACCTTACATAGCAATGTATACATTTTTCCACATAATGTCAATATGCAATGCATTTTTACAGAAATGGTAAATCAAGCATTTTAATAGTACATAGTAAATCAGGTGACTGATTATCTTGATATGATCTCTTATCTCTGATCAACTTGTGTTTACCCCCCCCCCCCCCATACACCCACTGCAATACATATGTGAGCTCTTGTCGAATTAAATCTTTTTAGCTTCAGATTATTCTAATTAGTATGTGCAGTTACCAAAGTTCATTAATCATGGAGAATTGCCTCTCATGTATTAAAAAACATAATAATAATCTAGGAAACAACTTTATCAATGTCTAGAAATCCAGCCTTAAGCATTAACAACATATGATTTTGATCCAATGGTAACTTACAGTTGACCTTATAACAGTACAGAAGGTACTGCAAATAAACTCTGTGTGGAACCTGGTGGCCGGCCACCCACACTTTTAGCTTTGCGGGCTCTGCATCCCGATTGAACTGTTAATCAGTCCCAGAATGGTCATATCAAACATTTCACATGACTATCGACTCCGATTTTGGGCTCTTCTTCATCCTGACAGTAAAACAAATGGCCTGCCTGCACTCTGTGGAAATTGGAAGCCATTTGTGGCTGTTTGGCTCTCAAACTTGTGACAAATAGGCAAGCCTGGAGGTGTATAATGTATGATATCACTCATAGGAAATCTGAAATGTATAGAAAGATGTGCAACTTTTTTTACTACAAATTATTTTTAGATTCACTGGTTTTGCTTTATTTTATACTTACATCTTAGTGATGTATATGAATATACATCACTATTAATTATAACACCAGTACATGTAGTAATAAGACAGTGTTTTATATTCAATCTATGGCCCCAAAAAAGGATTCTTTTTCATTGTTAATAATACAAACTTGAGGCCTTGATATGCCACTAAAACAATTCAGATATTAACTATTCCAGAGCATGAGAAAGTAATTGACTATACTAATAGTAGTCCATGAGACTACTATAGCATGGTCCATGCTAATTAATTTTGACTGAAAATTAGATATCTGGATAAAGCATATAAGACCTAAAAACCTACTTTAAGGGACTGATAATAATCCTTCATTTATTTTACACTGCTGCTTTAATTGATTGTATGAAGTTACACAGAAGATCTTTTTCCTGTTCTTCTTGATCTTTAAAAAAGTCCAGTCTATTGTGTACTATTGTGTGTATAAGGCGATAAACAAACCTCATAGTTAATTAAAGGAGAATCATGGGTTGTTTTTGTTTATTAGTTAATATACATGTAAAACAACATGAAGGTGATATACATTCATCACAAAGTGTTTAATGTACCCTGAATGCTTAGAGTCTGAAATGATGTGTAGCTGTAAAGAAACATATCGAACAAAGAAGAAAAATGTGGCCCAGACATCAACTTACATCATAAGAGGTAGAAAGTGGAACCCACTACTAGAACAAAACATTAGAGGTTTGTTTAAAAGGTCTAATTAACAGAATAGAAGCTCTAATAAAGACCAAAGGTGGACACATGAAATACTTTTCTATTAAAAATACGTTCTCTGCTTTTGACCCTGAAACATAAATGGCTTGTACATAAATACTCTTTATATTCTCTTTGATGAGACACAACATATAATGTTTATTGTTGAACAGCTTCTGTAATGCTATGTTTTCAAACAGTATAATCATACAATGACTAATTGGTTATGTTTGGCCATATAAGCACCTATATTGGCATGTAGTGTGCTTTGAAAGAGGACTGAATATTCATATGTACAAATTTTGCAGATAAACAAGTGGGCATGTAGTCTAGGGATCAGCTTTTCATACTGTAAACTGCTCCATTGAACTCCATTCATCTCCCTGTGGTCCTCTGCTAAATAAGGATATCAATTAGGCTAAAGCACGCAGCAAGCGCTCCCATGCTAACCATCAGCCCAAGCATGAATGGATCTTCTGGGATATCGACTGCAGCACTGATGGCTTTGTAAGTGGGCTGACCAAGGGTAATTAAAGCAGCGTTTTCCTGTTAGCAGGTTTACAGGCCTGGCTAAGGGGCCAACGCGCTGGAGCATCTCCGCACAGCTGTGCAAGAGAGGCAGCACATAAGCGCGAGCACTTCTGCTGGACTCTGGCTAACTGCGACTGTCTACTCTTTATTTGAGTGTCCTTGATGTATGTGCAATTACACCGTAATTACAGAGATAATTACTATATGGGCAAGATTAATAACTTTATTATCCGGAATGGTTCACTTTTAAAAGGCAAGAAAATGTATATGTCGGTCTAGAAAATCTAAATTTACCAAGAGTCAATTAACAGGCTTATTTTCAAACTCATTATTCACTGATACTACCTTCGAAAGGCACCTTGAAAAGTGAATTTAATATGTAAAAAGGGTCAAAAGTCCCAAGTACAATTATGTCGAAAGTTGTTTTAGAGAGCATAAAGACATTAACAGCTCTCCTCATTAAGAATTATATTGAAAAGCTTATTTAGGAGTGCTTGTGCAGACACTTCTATCTTTATTTAATTAGAATAATCAATAATTAATTTGAATGTATTTAAATGATCTTCTGGTCCAGTCTAATCATTTGAACATGGCTATGTGAGAAAATACTGTAGTTACTGTGGTATATGTTTCACTATTTTTTCTCTTTTCTTAATTGTCTCATCGTCTCTAATGCAAATGCATTTGTTTTATTGTTTTTGTGTGTACATTTATTTTTAGTTAGCCAACACTTGGGCCATTATTCTTGTCAAAAGAATGTAACTACTATGTTCAGTTTAAACAAGTGCTATCTTTGGCCTGCTGGTCTAAACGTGTGAACTCTTTGTGGTGTGTTAATTGGGCGTGTCTGCGAGCTCCTGAATGTGTGTCATTCCAAGTATTTCACACTTATTAAATCAGTTTCAGGGACCTAATCTGATCTATCCTTTTATTACTTGGCCTTTTAGAGAAGATCATATGAGGATACTCATTTATGTTTTTTTATGTTATGTTCTAATTGAAAAGTCTCTTTTGTCCAGAATTTTATGTTGCTTTTTTCCTTCTATGCAATTAACCAAATATTACTGGTCATTAACTACTTTGGATACTCAAATACAGGGATGTAGTAAAAGTTAAATGCACATGGATGTCATTTATCATAATAGGATTATCTTTTTTCAGTCAATTAAATGTACTTTTAATTATTTATATATATAGTATATTTTATGGACATCTTACCTAATTCGTTAAAACAGCATAAAGGCTATAAAAGAAATTCCATTTTTCGAAATATATTGCAATTTAGAGTTTGATTCCAGCAACGCATTTAAAAAAAGTTGCCACAGGGTCACGTTTACCACTGTGTTGTATCACTTATTCTTTTAACAGCACTCTTTAAGTGCTTGGGAACTGAGGAGACCAATTGCTGTAGTTTTGAAAGTGAAATGTTTTTCCATGCTTGTCTGAAAGAGATTTCCACTACAGAATCATGTCTGTTTTTAATGCAGTTCTACCTGAGGGCCTAAAGATTACAACCATTCAATATTGGTTTTGGGCCTTGTTCCTTGCATTTTAGAGATGTCTCCAGATTCCCTTACCCTTTCAATTATATTTTATATGCCAAATGATTAAATCCCCAATTTCTTTGTCATTTTATTCTGAGACACGTTATTCTTGAATTGTTGCACTGTCACCTAATCATGTTACTCATGGTAACTATTCCCAGTTAACCTAATTAGTTGTGAGATGATTTTAGCATTTCATATTATGACCAGCCATGTGTTGTGAAGCACTTCTAAGCACTGATCTACTAAAGTATTGGAATGAATCATACTTGCATGCAGCTGCACTTAACTATTTTATCTTCTAGGAACACTGGCACTTGTATTGCACTTGTATGTACTTTTGTATTTATTCTCTTGTCTGTGGGTATTCCTGTCTTGCTAGGTATTGGACTGTGTCTAACCTTTTATTTAGTTTTCTTCTTTCTAGGTATCATCACTGGCACTTGTTTGTGGCAGTGTTTGAGCGCAAGAGTGGTGTAGATTTAAACCGGTCTGTACTAGATAGAGATATGTACTTGAACACAAAACACTTATGTAAGTCGCTCTGAATAAGAGCATCTCCTAAATGCCGTAAATGCAAATGTAAATGTGTTGCCCCTGTCCCAACTTTTCTGAAATGTGTGGCTTTCTGTTAATATGTACATTTTGTCCCAACTTTTTTTAACAAGGGTTGGACAACGTTTTATAATAAAAAAGCAAACTATGGTTCATTTACATTTAAGTGACCCCTTTGTTTGAATTACTTAAACAAAAGTCACATAAACAATGGCTCAGTTCATTGTTTTTGATGATGAAAAGCAGAGATTCATAAAAAATATACTGTAGATATTTGTAAACTGGGATTTTGATCCCCACCCTGGCAAGAACCCTACACCATACTGAAACTATAAGCAAATGACTTTGTAAATCAAGTCACTTTTTTCATATTTATCCTGATTATTATTCTTCTGCAGATATTTTGTGTAGGATTAAATTGAAAAGCTTAAATAATTGAACTGAATTTATTGTGTTTTTGTATCAAACCCTTGTGTTTACTAATTAGCATAGTTTAGCTGTAGCAGTTACACTGCTGATGACGGAATTGTTCATAAACAGTACGTGCTAGAAATAAAGCTTATGTTTTAATTTGTAGCTGTGTAGGGTGCCTGTTTAAAATAATTTTTAATCTTTTTTAGTTTTTACGATTATTAATTACAATCCGAAATATGTTTTGTCCAGCTCTCCGTACTCAAATATTAGCCAGAATACACACCCCTAGTTCCTACAAACCTAGTTTGTGTGTATGGCAGGAATAGTCAGCAATGATCATTTTAAATCAACCTGTAGAATTAACACTGTAAGGTTGCAACTCATTGACCTCCATCACCAACATTAAATGGATGCAGGGTCTGCTAAGCAGCAGAGAAGGCAGCAACCTCCTAGTGTTTTTATATATATGTAGTATGTGTCTTTTCTGGGAATTCCACAATAAAATGACTGTTATTTATCATTACAAAGCTCTTTATCATTTAGTCAATAAAAGGGCTCTGGCGCTGTCTCTCCTCTGGCTCCACAGTGGGCCGAGAGTCAGATATCTGTATTAGTCTGCCATAGCCCAGGGGCCAGCTGTGTCAAAAGCTAAATCATGATCTGCACTGGCTTTCTGGCTAAATTGTGTATGAAGGCCCGGGGCAGAAAAGGTGCACTCACTCATTACTTGAAACAAAAAAGAAGAAGAAGAAAAAGAAAAAAAAAGTCTTTCTTTCTTTCTCCCTCTCTCATGCTCTCTTTTTTAACCACAACAAAGACCAGTTTTTTTCTGGCTAGAATGCGCATACGCGAAAATGGGGGTCGCATGTCAGAGCCGACCTTCCAATATCTCCGCCACCGTTACGGATTGGCCTTTGAATGCAAATAGAAATCCATGAGTTATTTGTGAAGTCAGTCTGCATGGATATCTACATCTTGGAGCCTGAAGGGATCAGGGGAAGAACGAGAGCCAGGACTGATTCAGCGAGAGAGAAAGAGAGAGGGAGAGAGGCAGAGAGGGAGAGGGAGGTGGCGGATATGGGTGGCAGGGTCAGCCAGTAGTAAACAGGTAAGGTCAATATGATTCTCTTCTCTATTCCATTCATATATTATCTATTAATAATACACTGGGCCTGCTGCTGTTGCGCTCTTCTTCTGAATGTTATTCCGACTGGGCTCTCCTTGAGGGTGAAGCCAGGGAGAGCAAGAAGGCTGATTTACACGTGCGACTGCCGAGGGATGGGCTTCGTGAGAGTGTGTGTGCATATTGCGTAAGAATCTGCGGAGGCCTGACTCGCTCCTTCCACCTTCAGGACATTATCACCTTGGCAGCACACAGAGGGGCTGCACTGCCCCCATGGGCCGCACTACCTGCTAGGGCTAATTAATTAAAAGGGCAGCTCGGCCACAATGGAAACTGGGCCCTGAGCCCTTTCATCTCACGCAGAGGATACCCACAGATTTATCACTTCTCTCGTTCTCTCTCTCTTTACTGACTTTAGTGCTATATGTTCCCAAATTGAACTAAGTAAAAACACATAGTTTGATAAGGCACTAAAACTTAACTATAGGGCAGGTCTACTAATTCCTTGAGTTGTTGCAAACACTGTTTTGGTGCAAAAAGAAAATGTTGTCAGTAACTTTATAGACCATTCTACCAAGTGGCCCTACAGAAAAAAATATATAAATAGTATATATATAAATAGCTCTTGGGTAATGGAGCATGACTGTTTTGGTGTTTTGGTTAATTACAATTAGTATTTCTCTGAGAACCTAGGCTACTCATATATGTATATATAATAAGACATTTACTTAGCATCTGCAACATTTAGCAAATTGTTGTTTATATAGTTTCTAAAAACACAGGCCAGCTCATATACCTTTTCATTAATGGTTTGTCTAAAGAATCTATGAGCTGAAAGTGGTAGTGTTTCATTTTATTAATTATCTTGAGTAAAAATAATTGATTGGGATAACACAAACATGTTTTTTTTATTATCTGTTCTCTTGGATTCATGCTAAGTGGAAAGCTCTGATATGCAATAAGACCTTTATATTTCAATTTAAATTGAGTTGCATGTTTATTATCAGCTTTTTTACAGTCAAATTTAATGTAAATTGAAACACAGAGCTAAATATTAATGCTTTATATAACAGTATTTTTTCGTTATTTATCTCATAAAATATGTAATGCCTGATTTTATTTTTCGTTTTAAATGGACTTCTTGCCTTCTTGGATTGGAACAGAACCCCTTGTGGCATTATTATTCCATGGCAGAAGCACATGGGCTCATATGAGCCTGATTGGTTTATGATGTAGGTGTTTTAGCTGTGAATGTGTTTACTTTCAGCTGGATTACAGACAGAATCGTGGCCGAAGCTGGTGGAAATCTTTCTGGACTGTAAGAGCTGCTGATCACTCTGATGATCGCTATTTAAACCCTTTTGTTGCCAGATAAAGAATAAAGCAGAAAGCTAACAGCAGATTTTTGATTGGAACATCTGACTCATCTGGTCAGTGCAATAAGGCTTGCTGTGTGTTCCTTTTTTGTGAATCATGTGGCTATTTTAACCCTTTGTGTATAGTTTTAAGGCTACAAGCAGTGAACTCATTTAATCAGAGCTGGGTAAAATAATTTTAGTCAGTGAAGGGAGGGACTAGTGAGTGCTGCAATGTATTAATCATGTCATTGTAATTAACCATTTGTTATAAAATTATGCTAGAAACAGAGCTAAAACCTGAATTCTTTGTGTTTATTGAAGTCACATTATTCACTGATGTTGACATTACAGCTCATGTAGGGGCCAGGTCTAGGGCGAGGTCTAGGGCCAGGTCTGTGTTCTAGTATGTGCCTGTAGCTTAAACCATTCAGAAGTTATAAAGGCTAGAAAAGTATGTTGGTTGCTTCAGGTTCCAAGATTTAAGAATTGTCACCCCGAAACACATATTTATTCCACTTTTTTGTAAAATATTGTATTTTTATGTTGTATAACTGAAAGCTAATTGTGTTCAAAATTAATTTTGGAAACATAATAATTGTATTGTTAAGGTGAAAAGTGCATATTCTTTTATTTTAAATAAAATATATATGTTTAATTTCTGAGTTGATGATTATGGTGTAACCTCCTCCTACACTCCTATGCTGTATATTCCCAGATTTAAGGCAAAAGAAAATGATGTGTTTGAAGACAGAATGGTAGATACATGTTGGAATCAGGAATTGAAGCTCCTACCTTCTAATACAATCCAATCAATTGTTCTTTTATTTACTTTCTTTCAAACCCTATCTATCTATCTATCTATCTATCTATCTATCTATCTATCTATCTATCTATCTATCTATCTATCTATCTATCTATCTATCTATCTATCTATCTATCTATCTATCTATCTATCTATCTATCTATCTATCTATCTATCTAATCTTTTCTCCATAGGACTTAGACTTTGACTGATGCATGCTTGGTAAAAATAGACTGAACTGGTTCATCCAGAATATTTGTAATACAGCACAGCTAAAATAGGTCTCAAATAATGATCAGAGCTGTTTCATCGACAGACTTACTGATGACATCACACATTTATTATTATTATTATTATTATTATTATTATTAT
Organism: Megaleporinus macrocephalus; assembly: GCA_021613375.1. Classification (NCBI taxonomy): domain Eukaryota; kingdom Metazoa; phylum Chordata; class Actinopteri; order Characiformes; family Anostomidae; genus Megaleporinus; species Megaleporinus macrocephalus. Next base: position 20,541,457 of record CM038727.1, on the reverse strand, counting down.
TATTATTATTATTACTGTTGTTATTATTAAAAAAGTTAATCCACTCTTCCATTTGTTATGGTCTTATGCACATAATGGAGCTCTTAATGCCACTCCATTTATAGATGTAGTAAAGTTTATTTGCTGTATTTGGCCAGTCAAGTGCAGTTTAGCACTACTGGTGCAATCCAACACCGAACAATAAGAGAAAACTCTAGCCAGCTATAACATTAACCTAATCGCAAGGCCTGCTCGGAGACATTAGCATACACATGTACCGTTAAATTGAGAAAAGGAGCAGAGTGAAACAGAACAGCAAACAAGTGAAAGAGACATCATAGCAGCACATTTAATGAAAGGTTACATTTTCATTTACTCTCTATTGACTGAACTAAAAGAGCCATTTTTTATTTTATTGGCATGATGTGGCCCATTAGTGTTCTACTGGAATTGGTCTTTTTTTTACCCCCCTCTCTCCTTCTCTCTCCCTCTCTCTCTCTCTCTCTCACTCTCTCTCTCCTTCACTACAGTGATAGCTCCAAGCGAGAGAGAGAGTCAGAGAGAGCAGAACTTTCCTCATACACACACTCCATACTGCAGGACAGAGTCTGCCCCTCTTCTAAGATCAGCACACATACACACACATACACACACACACACACACAGGCATAGACAACATGGTGGGTAATTTCTCATCGATCTGTTGTTGCTACTCACCCTGGCACATCAATGACAATCTAATTCCATTCAGCAGATTGCATTGGCCTTGTCTCAGCAAAGTGACAAGACACATTGCTGCTGCTCCTAACCCAATAAGCACACGTTTGTTTCTGCTGAGATTAGGTCATCACTGCTGGCCAGCTTTCCCACTCAAATCCATTTAATGCTGAGCTTTAATTGGAGCAAGAGGCAACGATGCACCTTTATTTTAATTCCACACCTGATCTTCAGGGACGATACAGATATTAAATGTTAGTTGGTCAGCTAACATTTACACATGGGCCTATTTTCCATATACAGGTGGCAGCCCAAAATTTTTATTACATCATGGCCTACAGTCAAAAACTTTTAAGGTGCCTACCTCAGAAATCATGAAACATTTATGACACATAAGAAGAGGAAGAAGAAGAGTTTGAAAAGGTTCAATGAATACTTAGGAAGGTATTTTAAGTCCATGCCTCATCCTTGGAGGCAGGTACAGATGTTAATCAAGGGGTAGAATGTGGAATCATCTGAAATCTAATATAGAGTACATGCAATTGGCAATTTTAGCCAAACAGTGTTGCTATTTTATAACATAGGATAGTGCAGATCGTCTAAATACATAGGATTAATTAAAATGTCATATTGTGTCACCGCTCTGCCATAGAGCTTTTTAGCAATGTAGTCTTCTCTGAGCACAACCTATGCTAAAGTAAGCTAATGTAAGAGTAAGTTTGTTTATTGGTTTCATATTTTTGATGTTCATGACTATTTTATTATAACTATAGCAGTGACCACATTCAAATGGCCAGAACCCACCAGCTGGCCCAAAGTTTTATTACACTCTTTCATAACCTAGGAACAATTCAGCAAGTTTGCATTGTAGTCCATGTATTAGATAAGTAATATGCCTTAGTAGAGCTTCGATTTCTGACAAATATGCTAAAAGTGTTTGGTTTTATATAACTTTAGGCTGCTTCAGCAAATCTGTTATATAAAATCTCATAACAAATAAATAAGGGATAAAAAAGAGCTAAAAACTAAAACCCTGCAGAGGGCAGCTAGAAAACGTGCAGCCAGTAGGGAATGAAAAAGCCTGCTTAATGATTCACAAAATTCCTAATTTTGGTATTTCAGATTTGATTTTCATATGTCATTATTCCACCTTTCATATTAACAGCGGAGTTGCTAACATTTACACCACACAATCAGTAACATCCAGAGTCACTGTATAACCTCATTAAATATTCATGACACATAGTTGCTTGTACTACTCAAGTGTACTACTGCAGCTCTAGCCAGTGTTTTGGTAACTCTTAAGGAGCAGTGAGCGGCTAAAAGCTAAAAATGAAAGCTAACATGCTAAAGTCATGTCCAGTTAAGATGTACTACATGCTCTTTCTATTACTATGTTGCAGTTTAAAACTAAAATGCTCCATAAATTTTATACTTTAAGCCCATATCTGCATACTACTCGTGTGTCTGTTAGCTGTTTTGTTTCTGATCAAAATTACATTAATTTAAATTGTGTTTTTCTTTTAATTTGGCCATGACCTTCACCAACACACTTTCTGACTGCAAGCGCATTGGATGGTCTTCTACACTGTAAACTCAGTTAAAACCTGACCCAGGTCCCTGAATGCTTTGTCTGAAGTGTCTGAAGCATGCCCATGCACTTGTTGAGACTGTGGTTCATATTAGTGTGTTCAATTGTCCTGTAAAGTTTTGGGTGAAGTCAACAAAATTGACAATGTTATTGGCAACTGTCAACGTTTTATTTAAGATATGTAAAATATGCCATTAACCTGCTTGTAATAAGGTACAGGTAATTTATCTTTATGTACAATGTACAGTATGTAGACAGAAGGTCAAAAATAGAGATCTATAAATGCAGGATTATACTAAAGCATTTAATATTATACTAAAAATTTAATTAAGAATAAATGTAGTGTTAGAAACATGCATATTATGAATAAATATGCATGCGTACAGGAACAAATGCTGGACTGAACATTACTGGATTGAACATTATGTTTGTAGCACATGGATAGAGAACCACAACCAAATAGCAGTGTTGCTGTATCAGTTTTAGAATTAAAAAACAATATGCACATGTATGCAGAATGGATGTATGTTGTTTAGTTTATACCTAGTGGGTTTTTTTTTTTTGAGAAAATAATTTGTTTCCAAATGTTACAATGCTTTTTCTCCTTTCTTCTTTTTATTTCTGTATTCTGAATCAATAAAAAATTATCATCTGGTCTCAACCTCAACTTGGTCTCTCCACTTCTGGCCTCGGGATTTAGTACTACTACTAAGTTTGATCCTGACTCAAAATCACCTCTAGTACTCTTGACTACCATACTACCCCTAATATTAGTAGCTTACTTGCAAACATTTACACAACACAACCAGAAACATCTATGGTCCTTACATAACACCACCAAACAGTTAAAACACATGAATAATGAATATGACATTGTGCTTATTGAGCCAATATTTTGCTTACTTTTGAGGAGCAGGTAGCAATTTTAAGCTAGCTTTACTATCAAATGACCAGTTGCAAACAGGTTAACATGTTAAATACATCTCCAGTTAACTACCAAAGATTTCACAGCACGCTCTACAGACACTGCAAACATGAACACCGTCTGATATAACCCGTTATGCGCTAAGCAGGCTAATTCCTGTCTGTTTAGTGCATGAGGTGCTGGAGAACGTGCATTTCTTTGGGTGTTTTTTGTGTTTGAGCAAGTGCAATTAGGGCACCAGATGGCCTTTCCTCCAGTCTGCTGCTGCCGAGTGGACTCTCTCTTCAGGATCACACAGGTCACAGGACAGTTCAACCCTCCGACATGGCCACCGAGCTCCTGCCATCTGGCCTGCAAGGTCAGGGCTGCAGCCAGACTTATTTGACGCACCGCATGACACAGTATTAGCTTCCCTTTTTTTGTATCTTCCCCCTCTTTTTGCACCAGACTCACCATGGTGATTTTTTTTGGCATTCACACACTGGTATTATTCAGATCCTGCGCTAAGCTGCCACATAGTTTAGCTTCCCGCTGACTCACAGCAGAGGCTTGTCCGTCAAAACGCTTTCTCTGCCATCCGGCTTTTTTTTTTTCCCTTTTCCTCCTCATGCACCCTCTGTACAGTCTGGAGACCATCATCCGCTGGCTTGTGCTGTTTTTCTTTTTTATCCTTTATTTTTTTAACTGTAAACTTTATGGCCTCATTTTCTGTCTGTGGCCCGCCTCGGCTGGCTTCCCCGCCACTTTCACAAGCCGTAAATGTGTCTGGGAAGCCTTTCATCTGGTCGCTGTGGCGAGTACCTGGGGTCTGCGGCCCCTCGGCCGATTACTGGCCCGATAAAAAGTGCCCACTTATGAGGCTTTAAAGAAGCTTGCGTCGCCGCGCTTACAGGCCGTAAACCCCATAAAGGCCTGACGCTCTAATTAATTGTTTCCTTGCCCATTAATTTAGCCTTACCACAGATGACTTAAAAACTTCTAGTCTGTTACATCCAAAGCACAGTTTAGCGCAGATCATTGTAACTCTCATAGACACTTTGAATGCCTGGACGTTTTGTTGCTGACTTTATTGCTTCTCATTTTTCTTGCACAGCACATCTGATGAAACTTTGATGCCGGCATGGTCAGGCCTACAAACCTCTAAGAACATCTTAAAAGGAGGAATTGGACAGCTGTAAATACTGGGGGTGAGGGACACAAATCAGAGCAGCTCCAACGTTCGGGCTTGGAGGTTTTACAAACCTAAGCTCTGCAGAGATGGTGGGTGTCCACCCAAATCTGGGCAGCTATTATGTTCTTACTGGGCCAAAAGGCTGCCTTCATCTGTTACTCGCCTCCTGCGCAGCCATTTTTTTCAAAAAAATATGAGTGGTAGCCAACTTTGCAAATATGGTAGAGTAATCAGGCAAGGGCTGATGGTGGCATACATCACCTGATGTCATGGGATATGTGTGTAAATGTGTGTGAAAAAACAGAGGGACAGTGCATGTGTATGCATAATCACATGCCTTCATTACCACCTTTAGCAGCAGTAACTTTCACTGATTCCATGCATTACAGTTAAAAACAAAAACTATGCTGCATCCTCTCTTCTGTTTCGGTCTGGCCACAGCACCTGATCCACATCACAAGCATTGTGAGAGTCCTTTGTCTTTTTGTGAGCTTGAATCCAACCTCATCAATGAAGATGGACTGGTGCTCCACTGCAACCACCTCTACCTCAAGGACTAGAGGTGGCTGCAAATAGATATGGAGTGGTCACTATTGTGAAGCACAATCATTACTATTGTGGGATTGTATTGGATGTACATAGTCTTATCGCAATTCTTTGACTCTCTCTAAATTGCGTTCCAATAGCACCCTGTAGAACGGCTTCATCCTAAGATTATTTCTGCACAAGACACTGTCCAGCATTGATAAGCTTACCCTATCAATATTTTGAAATATCTTATTGTTTTCGCTGAAAAGCTTTTGTATTTGCTGAAATGTTATAATGTTATTTTGTAGGACTATGTTCATGATATTAGTTTTCTGTTGAGGTGATGTTCCCCTTCACCTTGTGTTGGTAATCTTTCAACTCTGCAATACAAAGAGTAAAATACATACTTTGCCCAGCCTCCCTCATTGGTCAACCAAAGTGGCCCGGATTTCATCAGAGATTACGGTCTTTGGCCTTCCTTGTCCTCGTCCTCCCTGCCCCTCTGGCTTGGCTCACCTGTTGCCCTTTCACGCTAAAGTTCTGATAGATAATTGTAAACCTATGTGACAGGTGTTCACCCTTGTAATGAGTCAGTGTGCATAGTAGGCAAAGGTGTCAAAAGTATTCACATTCATTACTCGGGTAGAATAGATAAGGTTTACTGTAGAAGTTGAAGTATCAACTCAAGCTTTTTACTCAAGTAAAAGTACTGCTTTCAGAACTACTTAAAGTATAAAAGTAATGTAAGGGGAAAAAATGCCATTAAGGACAAAAGTGTTGGTCGTCCACCACCTCCAAAAACCCCATTATTCTAAAAGCCAAGACTATAATGTTATACTAAAATGTTAATGTTGATAAACGTGGGATTTGCTAGGCTTCCAGTTTCACCCACATATATGGCAATTAAACATAAATGAATTTTAGTACAATGCAAATATATTAATGAACCATATATGTGTAATACTGAGCATTATGATATGATGACTAGTTGCCTATAAGTATTGTAATGGTGCAAAAAGTCAAACTTCAAAGGCATGTTATCAATAATCTTTACTGGAATATAAATGTACATGAATGAAAACAGGCTGTAAATAAAACAGGAGTAATGAGACAATGTTTAAAGATAATGGTGTGAAACTGTAAGGAGTAGACGTAAAAAATCAGCTGAAAAATAATTACTCCAGAAAAGTATTAATAACCAAAATTTCTACTTAAGTAAGGTAACAAAGTATTTGTGCTTTGTTACTTGACACCTCTGATAGTAGGGCAATTAATTTTAGAGTTTTGAATAATAGTGAATAGAATTTCTTCATGAAAATTGTGCCAAATGCAGAAATTTGTGAGTAGTGTTTTGAAAAAAAAAATGTGTTTTAGAACTGCAATTTGAGTGTAAAGCAGGATATGGTTAGCAGAATTAGCAAAATTGGTTCAGGGGGTTGGTGCATGAGTTACATGTTGTGGTCATTGTGTTTCAAGCACCAGTTCAGTGGTCTTCCATCACAGTTCTATTTTCTCTATGTGTATCATTCTTTTTTTTTAAATATTAGATATTTATTTTACATTTTTAGAATGTTCTGAGTCAACTAAGGTGATTTTGCATACTTGCCTGTGTGAATGTTGGTGTACTGCGTTAAATGTCTATTTTGGGAGTATCTCTTGTTGGGATGACACAGCTGTATTTAATATTATGCTTAGTATTAGAGGCGTCAGTGCAATTTTAAATGGGATATTAAATAATAATACTTTAATTCATGTTTTCTGCTTATTTGACTAACAAATAAATAGCACAATTGTCATTCTGGGAGGAAATAAAATTTATGATAGGGAGAAAGAAACAGAAATGAGTGAAAGAGAGTGACAGAGAGAGTGAGTAAGGAATAGAGAGAACAGGAAAGAGGAAGAGGAGGAAATGGAGAAAGAGCAAGAAAAGAGAGCAAGGTAGACAGACAGAGATATGGAGAAAAAAGAGAGGGAAAGAGAGAGCATAAAAAAGGAAGAGCAAGAAACAAACCAAGAAAAGAAAGGAAGAGGAAGTAAAAGAGGAAGAGAAAAGCAGACAGAAAGAGAAAAAGAACTAGAGAGAAGATCAGAGAAAAAGACAGAGGAGGAGTGAAAGTAAGAAGGAGAGCGATAAAGAAATGGACAGAGAGAGAGAGAAAGAAAGAAAGAGCGAGAGGGGTGTTTAGGGACACAGTCAGAAATCCCTGTTCATGTAGTATGTCCTCCATACACTCAGTAGATGAGAATCAACAGATAATCTGCTCAGTGCATGCTGGGTCCCTGCTGTATTTTCAGGATCTAATCAGTTCTCTGATGTGAGGCTGATGTGGGACTCCACCTGCCTCTCGTGAACTGGCTGAAGTCTGGTGTAATCCAGCCACTGCTCAGCATTTTAGAGTTGGAATCTAGAGTTATATTATAAATTACATTTACATGCAGTTTACATTTTGCATTGCCAGTTCTGATTTGTACCTCTTGCTTATGCTAATGTCTAGGAATGCAGACCATTTTTAAGCATTCACTCTTGTATTAAACACACCCCTGAAGTCTAGTTTTAGCCTTTTGGGGTCTCTAATCATAAACCTAGACTAACAGCGAAAGGAGCCTAACCGTGGTTGTAAAATGCCTGAAAAATGTAAAATGTCAGAAAGCTGGTCTTAGTTGAACCTGCTCTGTTGGACACAACCTAGATTGACTACTTTTTGTTTTTTTGTTGTTGAAGTCCTAAGCAGATGCTGAGGTCCGCTCTAAAGGCAATTTAGCCAGTGGAACTTCATGGTAATGGTCTAGTCTTGGGGTGGTGATAATTATTTGACTTGTTAATGTCTTAATTCTTCAGAGTTTCTGCCTGTGAGCTCATTTTAGAATGCCTACAGTAAATTAGCACATAGCCAATGTGACCAGGCTGTAAGGTCATGATTGCTACTTAGCTACTGTTAACCTGATGTGTCAACCATTTACTGTAAGCTAAACATATATGACACCATACATATGGCCAAAGTACTTTTTCTGTAGTATTCCTGTTGCAATAGTAGTTATTTTTACTCTACTGCCTCATTACATAATTGCTTAAAAGATACTGTTGAAAGTTTTCTATATTGTGTCAGTAAACATCTAGACTGCTAGAAGTCACAGAATTACTACTCAAATGGTACCGTCTTAAATGACTTCCTCTGTTTCCAGGTGGTTGTGATTACTGTTTATCCTGGAGGAGGAGGCATTACTGTGATTGGCTGATGGTCATGCACTAAGGAAACAATGCCCACTTCAGTATTAAAATATTGCAATCATGTTCTATTTTCATCTCTTTCAGCAGCCCACACACAGACTGTCCAATCGGGAATTACCCGGGACTCCCGATGACCAGTCCAGCTTAAAGCACAATTTGTATTTATGACAGTGGAGTAAAAGTGAAATACACTCTGCCACTCGAGGAGGACATTAAGAGCAAAAAACACCCATTTTAACATAATGCAACTTCAATGCAAACAAAATTAAGCAGCAGTACTTTTCTACTGTGTCGTCCTGGCATAAGTTGGATGAAAGTTCATCAGAACAGCTTTGAAAATGTATTTGTTTGATCCTAAGACCTGCATTGCTTGAATGTAATAGTTGCAAATTCAAAGTAATGTTATGAGTCACAAACTTTAAACATTTATTCATGAAATTAAGCCTTGGCTTCTATTACAAGTGAGTTTTGAATGAAGGGGTTCTCAGTGAAATGGGTCAGAATGACTGTCCATTGCAACTGAGGATACGATACAATTGTGACAGAGTAGGTTGGGATTAGGTTGAAAACTGCAATTACAGTAAAGAATATGGGAGAAGAAGTTTTAAAGCGTATATACGGAAGGGTTAAGGACTCCTAGTTGAGCCCCGTGCACCTTGGCCCAGGCGCAGGGGCCCTGAAAACGGCCGTAATCAGCCTTCCTCACCTAGCCTTCGCGCCAGAGCAAATCAAGTGCTGTCCTGAAGCGTTTAGAGGTTATAGAACATTCTATTCCCATCAGAGGCCTGGGCCGTCGTAAAGATGGCTCTCTGGGCTGTGAAACATGGCCTTGCTTATGCACTGTGCACCGCTCAGTGCCACCAAACAGTCATAGATCACCCCAGCACCCGCATCGCTCTCTTTATCGAAAGGGAAAACAAAGGGTTGAGCCACTGAAATTATTACTGCACCCACAATTTTTCAAACAACAACAACAAAAAAAGAAGCAAAAGCTTCACTTCCTTCAAGGCCATGGAAGAACAACAGTAAAGGGAATAAATCATAGCTGCACTGATCACACTTCTGCGCAGAGTCATTAAAAAGTGTATGTGTGTTTGGGGGTGGTGGGGGGTGGGGGGGTAAACGTGCTTTGGGATAACTTGGTTAATTGGGTGTGAGTTATTTACCAGTCTATAAATGATTTGCTTAAACATGCATTCGCTTTCGCCCGTTTGCGTCCCATTTTCTCATTATGCGGCAAACTGGCTGAAACATCAGATTAAGGTCAAAGAGATGCAATAAAAAGGTGAAGATCATCCATTTTCTCTGCTATTTTCCCCTAAGTCAATAATCTTGCTCAGGCTTTAATAATGTCCTATTATACGATATGTTTAGTGAATTGATCTGTGAGGAAAATGCTCATCAGGAGTCAGTCTTAATGAGCTTCCATCCATCTTAATGCTGCCTAACCAGGCCCACTTTCTACCATAGGTCTCTTGCCCTATCTCTCTCTCTCTCTCTCCACCCCCCATCTCTCTCTTTTATACACACATGCATGGATGCACCAACACACACACACACATACAGTCCTGAGTTTCTCACTCAGTGAAAGGACACAGGTGACTGAGCCTGACTGTCTTTTAGAGTGGGGATGATACATCGGCGGCCTGCGCTGGATGACAAATCCAGACGAGACTTGCCCAAGAAGAGACATATTGATTTCTCAATGATTAATAAGTGGAAAATAATTGTGTTTCATTAAGATGGATGGAGTTTCATTTAGTCTGTCTTCTCTCTTTCGGCTCAGGCCGAGCGGGCAATCAAATCTCCAACAGTGGCACGTTAGTCTACCATGGCAACAAGGTCAGTGAGGCAGAGAGGGGCTTTTCTCAAATCCACAGGGAGGAGAAACACCTGTCTCTCTCTCTCTCTTTCGCTCTTTCTGTCACACACACACACACACACACACAGGCACACACCAAGGCCACAGATCACACCAACCCAAAACTAACAGGTTAATTGTTATCAAACATGTGTGACACATACAGTACTGTGTAAAGGCCACCCTTCATTTATTTCATTTCAAGTCCATACAGCCATTAAATACAAATTATTACATGTTCAAGAGATATTTCCAAGAATATATATATACATATATAGGATGACTTCTTGAATAAGTATAGGGGGAAAACTGAACAACTGAACATTCAGTACTAAGTAAAAGTTTAAGGCACATTATAGTTTAAGGGGACATTGTGTTTCCAGACAGGAAACTTTTATTTGCTCAGCACAACACTTTTTTTTTAAACATTCATATTGTATTAATACAGTCTGAAGTGGCTTTTCATATGTCAATGTGTTAATGTATCCCTTTCCAAGCTTTTCTTTGTGGCAACCCAGTATTATTTGCAGTTATTATCTAGTAACTTGTTTGGCTACTTCCTGCTTAATCAGGATTGTTGGTGAAGGAATTTAACAAATTCATGCAATGTCTGGGACGTCCAGGGGAAATATGGAACTTACCTTTCATCTTCAAACTGACTTACAAGATACTATCAACTAATTTTAAAATAAGATATTTATGCTACTTTGTATTGTGTTTATGTTTATTTATGTATGTTCTAATGCTAAAACTGGACACCATATATCTGTTAAAATATTCAGAGAAAATGGGACTCTTAACAACCGTGCAGGACCTGTTAGACCACCAAAGCTGTCCCCATTAGATAAAAGGTATTTAAAGCTTTCATCTTAGAGAGAGGGGATCATGATCCACTCTTACCTGAGATCAGAAAGAGCAATTTGCAAAACAAACAAAAAAAAGCTGCTGGTGTTCTCAGAGCATTGGTCAGTTTAACATCACTGTGTTTGTTAAGCAGAAAACATCTGGAGGAAAATGGTCTGAAGATTTCTAAAAAAAAAAAAAAATTATATTATATTTGGTTGTTAAGCTTCTGTAACATATAATGTATATTTCTGCTTTTTGAAAAACTTGCAAGTAACTTATTAGAAATTATAAAAATAAATTATAAAAATATGAAATAGACAAACTCAAAGCACTATTTTTCTCACTGTAAATTACACCAAACACAGTAATCACCTCAGCTATGCACCATCCACTATTACAAAAAGGTGACAATTGTTTTATTTTATTTATTTTTAAACTATTGTCATAGAAGAGAATCTCTTTTTCCACACATGACAGAGAAATACATACAAGATGTTTTTTCCCCACTATTTTACCGTTATCAACATTATACATAAAAAAAACCTCAAACTCAAAATCTAAATGATTGAATTTTGTAGAAACTTGGCTAATGTGGTTACAAAGGTTTTTCACACATTAAAAAAGGTTATTTAAAGAACCCCCACAAAAAGGTTCTTCAGGGAACTGAAGTTGTTTTGGCACCTTTATTTTTAAGAGCAGAGCCCAGACTCCACTGAGCTGACGGGAAGTCAGTCAGTGAACGAGCAGCGCCCACAGATCCACTGCTCTGCTCTTTCATTTTAATGTTCATCTAATGACATTCTCTCACAGTCCATGTCATGGGCCATCAACAGTCATAATTGTAAATTGATTCATTGTCAACTGAGGGTGACAACATGCTAGTGTCAAAAGAGAAATTGATAAGAGAGAATAGGTTCCTTTAATGAATATATCAATAACAGCTGACAGCTGAAAAAGTACCGCTGTGCAATTCCAAATAAGCACAAACTCTTTGCAAGGTGCCTCCATTTGTTTTAGTCCTGTCTGCCATGGCGAGTTTGCTTTCACAGTAATTGCTCTGACAAAAGTAACTCAAGTTTCATTTAAACTATACAGCATACTGGGGGTTCCAACCTTTATGTCTTAACTTGTTGAGGAAAGCTGGCAACAGTCACTTCACTAGTTTATATAGTGTATTAGTCATATCAATGCCTCATATTTCCATTTTGTTATTTTTAGACCATTTGAAAACACCAGATTCCCTTTGTACTACAATAATGGAAGTGCTTCTTTTAAAATTTGCAGATAAAGAGGAATATATATATATATATATATATATATACACATATATATATATATTTATTTATATATTTTTTAACCCTTAATTAAATTCAAAAGACATAAACAAAGTCCTTTAGAAAACCTACCATCTCAGAATTGTTCACAGTGGTGGTGATAGGAGCCAGAAGTCTGAGATATTTTAATGCCTATTAAAACTTCCTCCCAAGTTATTGCATGAAATGCTGTTGAGAGATGATACATTGTTTTATAATAGTTTTGAGAGAAGAATGTAGTCGAAATATCATCTTTTTACATCAGAATAGTATGAGCGGGGCAAAAAAATCTAGTAATAGTTTTTTTTTTTTTTTTTTACTATTACTAACATTGCTATTAGCATGAAAATTTAGAAGACACAGTTTTCTATCACACCCACTTTTAAAAAATCTGAGTTTCTCCACTATGAACCATTCCAGTCTCACGTCTCAACCTCTGGAGAATAAAGCAATGGAATACTCATTTAAAGTTTAGTATGTTTTATTTTCTCTTATTTTGTGACCAGTAGAGATGATATGCTATTGATATACCTTTGAGTACCACCCATTGCCTAATTTAACACAAAGTGTGTGGAACAGGAAAAAAACATCAAAATTATGTCTATAAATTATTTATACAGCATACAAAGAAAAAATATGTCTCTCCAAAACAGTAATTTTAGAGGGCCAAAAACGTCTAAGTTGTAAACGTGTAAGTTAATATAAGTAGGTTTTAGTCAGAATGATTTTGGGGCATTTTTATTGGTCATGAAGCTTTCACGGGACATAATGGGCAGCTGTTGCGTTCAAATAATACAGAAAAATGAAAATTGACAAAAATGGAGATACATTTTTTTTCTTTGGGCAGTGACAATATATTCCAGTCTATCTATAACTTGCATGAAGTTCAAATGGGCATAATTAGTTGTATTGTTGGGTTGCTGTTTTTGTGTAGGATGGTAGATCACCTCCTGATGGTCAGAAATGATGGTCATACATCAACTAAATCGTCCCAAGTGGAAGCGCCAAATATCAATCTAATGGCGTCCTAATAGCTGATAATGAACACCCTTGGTAACCATAAGCCTTGTGCACCTGTGCACACAACTATGTCAAGATTTAATTAAAAGGGCTGCCCAACCTGACACCTTTACTGAATAAATGAAGTGAAAAAAAGGGGGGTGTTCTGCTCTTTCTACCTCTTTCCACGGACACTGGAATAAAAATCTCACACAATTAGAAAGCTACAGTCCACGGTTAGTACATCAGACGCCTTCACTCTGCTGACAGTTTGGGTATTAATAGCGTTTCGCTTTCCATGGGCTGCTCTTAATGGCTGATTTATTTCATTTTAATACCCCTGTCAGGAGGCAGAGCCAAGAGAGAGTCCTGTATAATGGAGGCCCTCTCTGCACTCGTCCAGTGGGAATGCTTCGCACCAAAGCGCAGCGCTTGATATGTGGCCTATCGACTCAAGCAGTCAGCCGCCCGCTATTCATTTCAGCAGTGGGACTTCAACGAGCGCCATCCATCTAAATCCCTCTTCTTACTCTACTGTTTGTTTGTATGTCCTCTATCTGTACATGTATATATGGAGGCTGAACTGGTAAGATCAGTTTCTGGTGTGAATTAAATGAATGTTCCCACAAATTTGCTTCAATTATGAGAAAAATCGACCCCAGCCCCGAGGTATTATATGTCTGTATCAATTTTTTTCAACACCATTTGAAAACAACAATTAGTTTCTACATTGTATGTGCATTTTATAACATACATGAAAAAGATATTTTCAAATGAGTGCTAGATTAAAATTTCTTTAGGCCAATAAATCTTAAAGGCAGTACTTTCTTTCTCCTATATTGTTACAAACTTAGAGGCACAATGTTTTATTACAACGCTGTTAATATACTATTCAAAATATTGGCTTACACGGGTTGCTAGGTTAAGGACACTAAACCTACACGCACAAGTGCAAGATAAGTGCTACATCAAGGCAGACGACAACAAGCCCTACACTGAAAGTTGATCAGCTACTCAATTTATTCATCAGTATTCGTTCAACGTTTAAAATAACTACTATCATTAATTAAGTCAATTTAGAGCCAAGCTTGTGGTTTCTGTCACATATTTTAATCACGTTGGTTGCTGCCAAGACTTGGCCCATCCACTACTGTAAGACTGACTGCAGTTACCGCTAGAGTGTTTTAGAATGACAGCGTTAGCTAGCAGTAGTCAGGATTACTTTACCGACTGTGCCACAAATACTTATTGGCTTAATAACCCAGCTGCACACAAATTATAAATGTGAATACTCAAATGTTGAAATTACTTAATTGCTTAATGTCCATCCCTGCTAGTAGTCATGATAAAATAGTTAAGGTCAGTTAACCTTACCTGAAGCTCAATTCTTTTGTTGCATTAGTCAACAAGGCATCCATCTTAAAGTCCTTCTGAGCATCACTAATATTTACTCATGTTTTACTACATCTCTCATCATGGAGCTTTTCAAATACTGAAGATTTAGGTACAATATAATGTTATATCTGTTTATCCAGCCTGTTTATTTGCTTCCATGGCTGCAGCATGCTGTGTTTGCCTGCCAATGTTTTTATATCTGGGAACCTGGGGTTTAGAAATGGTACTGGCAAGTAAGCAGTTAACGTATCACAGGCCAAAAGACAAAGAGAATTTCCTTTCCAGAATGAAAATTTCAAAAGAGAACATACTGGCTGTAGCACTGTTGTTGGAAAAGCTAGCATTTCAACCTAGAATGTTTTCTCAATCAGATTTTTGATGTATAATGTTTTAAGGTTGTACCAACTGAATCACTTTTTACAGATAGTTAAGAACTTAAAGCTTTGGTTAGGATGCAATAAATACAGTGTTGCAGATGTGAAAAGCTGTGAAAATAGCTTTGGTATTCTGATAGTCGATTTGAAAAACAAAGACTATTGAAAAGCCCCCATTCTTTTTTGTCAGTCCAGTCTTCATGCCTTCTTCATGAGTGGGATAACATGGAGACCACACATGACACCCAGGAGTAAATCAATTGACTGGAACTGCTATCATTTAACAGACTATTAATTGACTAATGTGCATCACGTCCCTCTATGACACAGGTAGGACCATGGGACTTAGTGGGTAGGATTTGAGGAAATTAGCTGAAACAATAGACGGGGAATGAATATCCTCTCTAGCCTTTTACATTGAGCAGTTTCTTTTTGCTGACAGGATGCAGACAGTAAGACTGTTTAAACAAAGATTATTATTCTAAGCACTTAGGCCCCCAATTAAAAGACATCTGCTATGATTAGCCAGTGCAATTCCCTAGACAGTCAAACACAACAAGAGACAGTGATGTCTTTACATCTACCCCCACAATGCAGCTGATAGATGAGAATTAATCCAATTTAAGACATCAATAACAATGCTAATTAGTTATTTATGCTTAGCAAAATCAATAGGTTACTTAGGAATGGATATCTAGACAGGTTCTAGCTCAGTCTTGAACCATGTCATATCTAACAAAAGGCTGCAGTTATAGTATACATGTATTACTAATTATATTTTTTGAAGCCCTGATTCTAACAACTGTACATTCATAATTCACAGGAAGATTCAGTTTCTTATCTACATGCCTCACCAGTTAGCTTCTATCAACACAACAAATACCTTGATGACTATATATCTCTTTCTACTTTATAATGACTCCCATTCAAGGTAACTGTTTTTAAGTGAAGCTTATACCCTGTAAAACATATTTATAGATTTAAAATCTTAAAAGATCAGAATGTTTCCATTTAAAAAGTGTAATGAAATATGCATTTTATTAAGATAAATTCTTCTACATCTATCCAACCTTCTTATTAATACAGTGGCATGCAAATATGTCATATTATTATTGTCTACTGTAAGTATTTTGGTTAATGCAAGTTAGTGGAATGGCACGTCTTAAAAACATCAACTTGTTTGAGACATGTGAACAAGGCAAATTACAATGCCATGTTTTTAATCTTAGAGAATAATGTTTGTATTTGTTTAACTTAGACCCATAAAATGCTAGTAATGTCATAGTGTAGACCTGTGTATTATTTGCATCAACTGCATTAGATTATGATAGCAAATGAAAGAGCCAATCAGACTGTTTTATCATATTTTGCATTCATGTCAATGTCTGTGCAAAAGGTTAGCATCTGCTGTCCAACCGCTTTTTCCAACTTTGATTCAATGCCCTGAGGTCAAACCAACGTAAAAAACAGTAGCAATTTGAAGACAGCATTCTATGCTGTCAAAAAATTATTCTTAAGAAGTGTTAATGGATATTGATGGATGCATGCAATTTTATTGCACTGCTTTTGATCACCTCCTTACAATCTTCATTAACCACATTTAAACTCCAATAAACCCATTACTGACCTGACAAATGTCAGATCTAAACATGTGTTGTGATTCCCTCAGTAGCCCCATTCATTTTGTGCTGGGGGGTCCCTTCTGCTCTCCCAGCCCTCATTAGCTCTTTTTCTAAACCACAATACTTCAGCTGTCAATATAAAGATTTCCTGTCATCATATGGTGGGCTATAGTGAAGTGTCCAAAGATTTGCTATGGAGCGAGAACTAACAGAACGGGCAGCCATTCACTAAAGGTTAAATAAATTAAAGGTAATTATAAGCAGTTTGGGGTATTACTTGAGGACAAACCTAGATATTAACGTGTCACTTTTGATTTCGTATGATAGGTACGGCTAAGGGTGACTATTGGTTTGGTACAACCAGTCCAATACAAATCAATGGTCACCATTGAACTGTGCTGGCCAGCGCTTAGTGTTAAATTACGATGATACTAAGTTGGATTTAACATTTTGTAATTTCTTTTACATTTAAACATATTTGAATGTGAAGTGCTATCGAACATGTAAATGTTTTTAAATACATCGCAAAAAGCTTACCGCTGCCATGGACGGAAACTTCTCTCAGACTTCATATTTCTGAATCCTTTGACGATGCACCGTTCAAAAGAGGAAAAAAAAAAAAGGTCAGGACATTCAGGAAACATTCAGTTTGTAGGCGGTGGCCCTGTTTACTTCATGTTCCGCAATTTCACAACAATTTTCAATAATCGTTTTTTTTCCATCATCCTGTTTTTCGACGCCGCATTCCCTTTGCCACACCTCGCGCCAAGGTCGGCAGTCACGATTTTGAGGACAGATTACACCACTTCTATTTAGAAAAATGAAAATAAACCTCTACCAGTCCCCACATCTGAGACTGCCCACTCGGTTTGAGAATAAACAGATGTACATTTCTTGTTTATAGCAGACTGAAATAAATGATTACGCCCGACAGATAGTGGTAATTATCGGAAAACCATTAACATTCCAACGCTATCCATACCCTCTCGCTGTGCTCCATATACAGCTTACAAGCAGATGTGCAAAACAGACATTGACCATTAGGATAAATGTTCCTTTGAGTGTATTTTCCCCCCACTGCACCAATTCTATTCAACTGTGAAGGAAAGCAGGCTTTTTCAAATTGTGGTGTAATAATAGGATCAGAAAGCAGAGATATTTAGCTGCCACACTTTAGTTTCCAGTTAAAGGCATTGCTTTAGGCTTCCGGCACATTTGATGAATCTGAGCCACCAGTATTTTCTAAAAAAGGGGGAAAAAAACTAAAAGTAGCAAATTTAATAAATGGTCATAGATGTAATTGATATTACTTGATGGAACTAACAGAGCATGTACCACCAGACAATGGAGTGCTTGTGCAGTATCCAATGAATGACATTCATTATTATCATATAGTCGCTGCCCAATGAAAAACAAAAATGCAGATACATGTTTTTCTTTGGACATCGACAATATATTCAGTTCTTTTTAGGCTGGCCTATACAATATATGGTAAAAGTACGTGGACACCTCACTTAATTATTCATTAATTGTTCATTTTAAGTTACCTATGTGACTTTAATGTTCATAGGATTGACATAACATGCAATGCTGATGCTGGAAATTTATTTGGTTTAACCATTCTTTCATTGGAAATGCACTAGTTTTAAGATTTAACAAAATGCTGCATAATGTACAAATTCTTATATATATCTATGGCATACCATACAGTTACT
Source organism: Megaleporinus macrocephalus (assembly GCA_021613375.1). NCBI lineage: Eukaryota > Metazoa > Chordata > Actinopteri > Characiformes > Anostomidae > Megaleporinus > Megaleporinus macrocephalus. The sequence continues at coordinate 20,523,192 of CM038727.1, read as the reverse complement.
AAGCTATGAAGGACCAACTGGGTAAATCTATTTGCTAGAGCAGACCCTGAGGCAGACCAGTGCTGCATCTCTACTTAATTAAGAATTTCAGAGACCTCCAGGTATTTTGATTTTGAGACATTCATGTGGTCCAACAGATTAAAAAAAGTTTACCACCTCCGGTACTTCACACCTTGACTAAGGCCCCTGGTGATTGGGAAACCTGCTATAGCTAAACTTTGCAGGGTAGAATTCTACAAATAGAGTTTTAGTGCATGGTGATATATCATTTTCATCATGTATATGTATATACTGATATTGGTATATTGACATTTTTATATATATATATATATATATATATATATATATATATATATATATATATATATATATATATATATAGCCTCTTAGTGTAGCGCTGGGTGGACTAACCAGTCTGCAGATTAGATAAAAGTTAGATTAAAAATGGGGTTTAACAACAAGGAGCAAATAAATAGGTACAAAGACAGGACATGTAACAACAAGGCTACCAAAACAGACATGGGCAATAACAACTCGCATATCAACCCCTTTTATTGCCTTTTTATCATCTTTTGTATTTCTGTAACCTGGGCAATAAGTGATGGTAAACTTAAACCTTAAGAAGAGTGACCAAAAGTGAGCAACAAGCTTGGTGTGGGTTAAGACATTTTATCGAGGTAGTGGGCATGTCAGGCTGGTAGATAAGTATATGCATGTATGCTATCACAAAGCGGCCTAACATGTCCAGAAGGACACTATTAAAGATGACTTTGATCACTGAAGGGGCATTCTATAATGCATAGGGCATCATCAGGTACCTTACCTAGTGGTGAGGAAGGTGGGCTTCCTTTTGCTGCCCTCCTTAATCTTAATTGTAAGCATATATCTAGTTTTGTAAAATGGTAGGGCCTCATTGTAATCTAAAACTACTAGTACTAAGGGTAGGGCGTAAGCACAAGCACAAGGTTTAAACTTTGGTAGTCTATACTAAGCCTTAAGCCATGATTCTTCTTTTTAATGAAAAATTTTGATTGTTATCTAACTCATTAGCACAATCCCAATCCCTATGATGGGGAGGTTTTGTGGTATTTTTGAGCTAAAGACCTCAAGAACATCTGAATATTCAGAATTGAATATTTTCTTCACCTCCTGTGTCAAATGGGATGAGTCACACTACATGGGTTTAGCAGGCTGTGATTTTAGCTAGTCCAGACATATAACCAAGGATATAAATTCTTTCAGGGAGAGTCTATTGTATTTGCAGGCTAAATGTAAGAGAATGTCGTGGTTGAGACTGCTGCAAAACATAACAACTAAAGCTGGCTTACTTCAAACACTACTCTAGTGAATAGTCAGCAACAGAACTCTGGTAAACAGGGGCCAAAACTCAAGGTCCCTGATGTTAGTGATCAAATACAGCTTTAAATTCCTTAAAAAACATTCAGTTGCTTTATTTGTCATAGGTGGACTAACCAGATGCCTGCAGATGTTATACTAAAAGTGGGTTAACAACAAAGAGAAGCGAATAGGTACAAAAACAAGTGATGCTAACACACAGGATAAGCAATAAAATAAACAAAGGGTTCAGTAGGCAACAGTAAGAACAATACTTTTCAAAGAGACAAAGAAACTGATTAATGAAATTAAGGTGAATGACATCAGTACTCGTGAACAGGACAATAGTCTCTCACAGGCAGACTGTGAGCATGTGATGACGCTTTGAAACAGTGTCATGGGAATTGTAGTCTCGACAACTAAGGCAGAGTGAGAACCCGGAAGTGTGACACTTCGTTAACTTTTTATGACTTAACTCATTAAAATTTCCATGATGATGGTGTGCAGTGGGTGACCATCATCATCCATGATGGAGAGCAGTTTGTGCAGTGTCCTCCTCTCTGCTACCGTAGCCACAGACTCTAGCTCCACACCAACCACGGACCCCGCACGTCTGACCAGCTTGTCCAGACGCATCTCGTCTCTCTTTTTCATGCTGCCTCCCCAGCACACCACAGCATAGAAAAGACAGCTGGACACCACAGTCTGATAGAACATCAGCAGGAGCTTCCTACAGATCCCAGCTTCCTCAGAAAGTAAAGCCGGCTCTGCCCCTTTCTGTACAGGGTGTCTGTGTTGGCTGACCAGTCCAATCTATCATCCAGGTGCAGACCGAGATACCTGTAGATCCTAACCATCTCCACATCAACCCCCTCAATAGAGACAGGCTGTGTGAGTGGCCTGGCCCTGCGGAAGTCCACCACCATCTCCTTGGTCTTGGAGGTGTTCAGCAGCAGGTTGTTCCTACGGCACCACAACACAAAGTCCTCCACAAGATGTCTGTACTCTTCCTCCTGCCCTCCCCGTACACAGGCCACAATGGTAGTATCGTCCGAAAACTTCTGCATGTGGCACGACTCAAAGTTGTACTGGAAGTCTGAGGTGTAGAGTGTGAAGAGGAATGGGGAGAGTACAGTACCCTGTGGTGCTCCTGTGCTGCTGACCACAGTCTCTGATTTGCAGTCCTTCAGCCTGATATACTGAGGTCTGCCAGTGAGGGAGTCAGTGATCCAGGAGACCAGATGCAGACTCAGTTGCATCCTCACCAGATTGTCTCTTAGTTAAATAGGTTGAATTGAGCATTGATGTACTGCCAGAGCACATTTGTTTGTAAACCATACATCATAATCTTTCACACAACACTTTAGGAGATAGTTGTTAAAAATACATGTTTTTAGAACTATAATTAAGAATTATAAGCCAATAGCTGGTAACTACATTTCAAGCAAATAACTGCAAGCAAGCAACTTGGTGCTTAAAACAGCTTTATTAAAGAGTAACTAAGCTACATTAAGCATTAAGCAGGACTCTTTTATTTGTCTCTTATAAGCTTATTAACAAAATATGTAATTAAGTATGTAATCCTATATTTCTTTACAAAACACTGTGGTGTTTTTTAAATTGTAACTTACAAGTAAGTAGTAAATAACAAGTTAGCTTAAAACCTTTACAATAGATTTCTAGTTAACATTTACCTCTTCTTTATCATTTACCTTAATCTTAATTCACCCTAGTTATTGCTTAATAAAGTAGCATCAGCACGGTCAAATTTTACAATCAGCACAGTAAAAACAAGTTATGTCAGATTTCTAGGACATTCTTTCAAAAAAGTATACTACCAGCACTTTAAAACCTGGCAAATTTCTATATCATCTGCTACTTATTACCTATTAAGCCTGTATTACTATAATATAATGTAAAAATATTGTGATACTAAATCATATCAGAATCACCATTACACTATGTTTAGCCTTTGGATTAGTGCAAAGCTCCAAACCATAGTTCTACATCTTTCCATGATTAAACACACCTGTTTTAACTCATTAGCTAATTATTAAGCTCTTTATGAATGAACTTAGATAAACACTGAAATCCACAGGCCTGCAGTGCTCCAGCACCTGAAGCCACTATCTACAGAGTTTGTTCCCTGCTTTGGCTGACCGTTTAGTAAAATTGAATTCTCTTACATTTTGTTTAGATAGTGTTTTTGGATATATACATTGCAATTCAATAGACATTGTTGTAAAGTTACTTTACAGCAATAAAAGTGCAGACCCCTAATGAGCAAGCTGGAGGCAACAGGGGCATAGAAGGAGAGGAGACATGGGAAAGAAATGATGAAAGAAGATGATTCTCCACTTGGAATCCATCTATATTACCCATAATTGCTTGCACAGCACAGGTTTCCAAGGCAGTGGGCGCTTTAGTGCAGAGGGCCATTGGGCAGGGTGAAAAGTGTTGCTTTATTGAGTGATGTGGACACTGATGTACGCCCGAAGCTATGAGTCAAAACTCAGAGAGGATGACCACACTGATATGCATTCATGCCATCAGCTGCAGCTTGTCTGTTCTGTTGTGTTGACACTATATATAAATAAATGCATTATATATATTTATGCAAATTTAACTTACGATATTTGTTTACGTTTGTGTATGAAAAACAGTAATACTTCATGTTAACAATTTTCTAACCTCTGTTCATCTCTTAGAATTGTTTTTATCACTGTACCTACAGGAACTCAGTTTTAGTTGGCTATATTGTGCTTAATTCAAAAAGAACCCTTGGCTGAAACACTTGTTCCTACTTCAAAGTACATGAATAGACCTTTGAAGTTGTGCGTTATTCTGTTTTTGTCCTCTTGCCCAACTCTGGATCTAAGGGCGTTTTCACACTTGGCCTGATTACTTGAGTCTGCACTCAGGACTGACTCTGGGCTCGTTTAGAGGCGGGGCTAATTTTCGCTGGTTTGCTTTCTTACGTATAAATTCCATCCGCTCTATTATATGTCACTTTTCTGCATGCAGATTTGCAAAATGGTAGGCACTTGCTCCATCCATTGTAAGATGCATGGAGGAAGCGCAGACAAGTGTAGCAAAACAACAGTTCTAAAGTTTTTCAAAAGGGGTTAATCCAAAAATGTAGTCAAATAACAGGCAAGGGTCAAAAAGGCAAAAACATGAACCAAAGTGCAAGAAAAAAATGGATAGTCGAAAGTACAGGCATTAGTCGGAACTGGAGATGGAAAGATCGATCGGCCGTTTTCTAATCAAAATATGCGATCGATGATCAGCCGATCCCGAGAGCTGATCAATGGCGTTAAACAAATGCGCTTAATTTCTGTATGAAACGCCATCCGGCCAGGTACTTGCAATTGCTATCTGAACCGCTAGTTGGTTTTCTACGGACGGACTGAAGCGGCGTTCCTCGCGAAAACACTTTGCAGTCATGGCATGTGCGGATAGAAAACATTGTCCGTCTGGCAGTTTGTTACTGTATGTGACGCAGACTCATCCAGGACGTTTTTAAAAAAGTCTTGTTGGGGAACCAAGACACAGACATTTAACACTACTAATCTGATACGCCTTAAGTGTACCCCACGTGGCTGAACACAGTGAGTATCAGCAAACAGCAGAGCTAGCACGCGCAGCTAGAACAAAACAAATAACCCGGAAAATCGTGCAGACCAGATCTGACCAGTACGAACAGTACAGCAGCAACAATTCAAGATCTACATCAGAGTCATGTGATCTGTGTAGGTGCACGCTGGGTAATGGTGTTTGGAGGAAACAGGAAGCGTGTTAGAGCTAGCGGTGATGGAGGGAGGTGTGACACCAGTTGCATTTTTTTATTTTCTTTGGATAGAATAGCACTTTTTATCAACAACAATCCTTTCCCAGCATCACAAAATGAAAGGGAAATAATGTGGTATGTCAAATCTATCACGTTACAAAATGGACCAAGAATGCAATTCCACATGCAACGCTGGGAGCAGATAGCTTCTATGCTTACAGCGAACCACAAAACGCTGGAAGCAAACCACAAACCACCGATTTCAGGAGGATCATAGATCAGTGCTGGGCTCAAAAACAGCTTTCACACTTGATCAAACATATTGCAGAGCAAGTGGTGCTGGGTCTGAAAAAATACTATAGTGTAAAAAATGTATGCTATTTTGCAGCTAACACATCTGGAAGTGTAAAAGTATAATGTTCTCAGGAATGTCAGACTGCGGCTTAGGATGAACCTGACTAACAAAAGTCCTCCAAATACATAGGAAAAATATTAATTTCAGTTTCTAATTTTAGTCCTTAATGTCACTGTACAAATAAAATACATAACAATTTGGTGCTATGGTCCTGTTTGGACTACCTTTTGGACAACATTTGGATCATATGGTCAGGATTGGAAAAATTATTCTTTCTACACCCCCGCAAGATAAAACTTTGATAACGCTTTGTGGTTAACATAGGATATTTTGGTGAGGTAGCCAGTCTTGTGATGTCAGCTCAGTGCATGTGCTAGCTTGCAATTTTCACATTTTGAGTCTTTAATGATCTCATAATTTAGAAGATCCACTGACTTTCAGAAGAAAAATGTGTGAACTAAAACGTGTGACTGCAGCGAAATGCTATTCATCTTTCTTAAAGACAGTAAACTATCGTGAGTTCCTTATTTGGTTCATAGGTGAGTGTGTTGTATATGAATATGACATCACAGAATTACTCTTGAAACTTGGCTTAGTTTACATTTAATTTGCAATTATGGATTGTATTAACTGGGAGCGAATGGTTGAGTTTACACACTACATCAAACTCCTTTCTTTCAAGAAAGCCCAGAAAACTAGCTTTTCTATAATATGGGCCAATAAACATCGATTAATTTTACACATTACATATCCTGCTTGTGGCAATATTACACCTAAAAATGGATGTGTATGTAAAGGAAAGCTACAAAATAGGCAAAACCAGCTTAAAAAAAGTTTGCAAAAAGTCACATCAAAGCTGCTATTAACAGCATGCAAGCAAGGTCACCAGCATCTCCCTGCTTGTTTGCATATTTCCTATGTTAATAGCCATTAGCTAGCATGATTAGTTGTAATTATTTACTGTACAGACTTACACTAATCAACTTCTGTCAAGCTATGGAGCATTATCTGGCAGCAATTAGCCCCCCTGCCCACGTTAACAGCAGGCGGGGTTCTCGAGGAGGAACACATCAATTACACACCACCATTTTGCATTTCATCTTCTTATTGGGGCCCCCGCTAATGCTGACCACTTCCTCTCCCTCCCGTTTATTTTGCTTTGGTGACTGTGGCTGACCGCTCGCTGCTCAGACACTCCTTAATTGCCTCACAGACAGATCGAGCTGCCAAGTCCAACCCCGCTTTCTGTCGGCCTCGACCTCACGGAGAGATATGATCTCTGGCCGAGACGTGTTGACACATACATTATACATGCAGTTGAGGCCAAATAACTGGCAGCAGGTACAGATGTTAAAGTGACGGTTTAGTCAGAAATCAAATTTACACAATTTTCTCCTTAACCTAAATATAGTCGATCAGCCAAGACACATTTTCTGTCCCAAGTTTATTTGTTTAGTTTTGTATTGTATTAGTAATGAAAAAACATGCTAGGAAAAAAAATATATAATGAACAGAAATAGCCTACATCACACCACTATAAACAGCAGTAGCAGCCTTCTGTAAACCATAATTTTAATTACAACTGTGTCCATTTTTATAAACAACAGTGTGTCATATTTTGTCAAAACCCACAAAAGCAAGCCTATTTGAGATCAGTTAGCTCAACATAGTCATAGATAAACATGTGATGATTTACGCATACAGTTACCACAGTGTTAATTTGTTAGTTTAAAATAAACCTCAAATGCAGAACCGAGAGTCAGTACCAAAAAGACTCATTCCTTAGGTCTAGGCATCCTGTAATCAAACTCCAAAACTTTAGACTAGATTTCATACAGTGAAGATTTAAGTTTGCTTATGCCCACATGTATATGGAGTGAGAGATATTTAGCACTGTGTAGACAGAAATGTCTGAAAAACAACTTTTACAACTTTCACATCAGCAGACCAGCTGTATTTCACTTTATACAATGTGGAAACACAATATAGAATATGCAATATAGAATCTGTGAAATTCTAAGAATAATTATAACAATAATAAACCAGTACTAGATCAGCACCATACCACTATAAACTGTAATTCAATGGGTTTTTTTTTATATATACCCACCTGAAAGTTGACTGATAAAAATCAGATCAGCTCCCATTAGCTTGCTGTGTTAATTTATCTAGCATTATAATAACACTTAATATACTGTACTCTTTCTTTTAGCCAGATATGCCCACAGCCCAATCTTTGAAGAACCCTCAGAGAAACAAACAGTGCCTTAAAACTGTTGTTCATGAAACTACAGTCAGCTTCATTTAAATAGCCACCTTTTTCTGCGTTGGGTTTCCCTCCTTGTCCCATAGAACACTACAGCTGGGCTTCCTGACATGCACATCTTTCCAAATTATGTAATCAATGGTTTTTTAAATGCACAAGCAAATCACCACCCTAGTGAACTGCTGACCCTCTAAAGTAACCTTCAAGGAAAATAGATTTACACCAATCAGGCCGAGCTGACGGTTGACTTGGAATTAGGGACACAGTGGAGAGCCCTTAATTAGCAGTGTAACCTTTTTCTGGCAGGCAGATTTGTTTTTGCAGTGCCCATGTTTGGCTAAGTTCTACAGGGAGCAGCTAAGAGAAGGGGCCATGGATTAAGGTCTAGTTCAGCTGGTCCAGTGTTGGTTTGGAAACTTGTTCAAACAAAGCCCAATCAAAGGCCATACTGACCAGACTGTTGTCATAATAACGAATATTCCTCTACAAGGCCATCAAAACACTCAGCAATGTGTTGCAGAAACTGAAAGATGCATATTACATGGTCATGTCAGTTTTATTTACAAAATAAAGGCACTGTATTTTGTTGTTGTTGGAACACATCTCCTTCCATTTTTGACATAATTAAAAATACCTGTAAACCTTTACATTGTGTGATGAATGAAAGTTGATGAATGAACCAAAAGAAATGGACCAAAAAGTTTGGTTACAATGACTTATACTATTGGTAAAACAAGTTTATTTCAAATTAACACCTTTGTGTGCTTCTAAATTTTCTTTATGCTAGTCAACTTTTTTTGTACAAATGTTACAGGTTGAGGCAGCCTAAGCTGAAAGTTGAGTACCAGAGCTGTGGTACTCATCATCATCACTGTGAACAATTATGAATCTGTACGAATCATGAATCATACATTTTGATGATTAAATTATGCATAACTTTTAAAAAGTCATAGGAAATTTCCTGTCGATTCATAACAGGGTTTGTATGTGACGATAATGATCTTTCTGTCTTTTCAGAAAGATGTTTAGAGAGAAAGAAAGAAGTCAAAGTTTTTTCACAAGAGGAAAGAAAGACCATCAGTGCCTTAATTGGTATTTGTGGCATGTTTGTTTGACAGCTGAACATGATTGGACACGGTTGGGCAATAAGGCACAGTCCTGCCCTCAGATGACACAAGACTGCATCCAATGGAGAGAAATCTGAGCGAGACAGGAAGAAGTACCGACGCCCCCATCTCCCCCTCGCACCCCCATTTCCTGCATAGGCTCTAAAGAGACATGAGAGAGGCAAGCAGTGTAGACATGTCTGTATCCTATCAGACCCCATTCTGCTCTTCTGCGACCTCCAGACGCTGCAGATCGCACTGAAGCTCCACTGGGTCACAGGTGCAATGAAAAACACATTGGATGAAAAAGATGCTTAAACCAGTGGCAACAGGGGAGACGACCTTTTCCAATTTGATAAAGCTTCTTTCTGCTCATTTACTTGGGTTATTCATACCGATTTTTTTAGAGTGGATTCTTTATTTGCTCTATGAAACGTTTTTCACAATTTTTGCTAGCTTCTGTATTCAAAAGATTGAATTGCACTTATAATAAAAATAATAATATACTGAACTGACTTGATGTCAATGTGTAATTGTCCTTATGGATAAAATATATTGCATCAAGACAAAAGAAAGAAAACTAGAAGACAAAACTGTGTCAATATTTGCTTTTAGAAAAAATAAAAGTTCTCTGGATGATGCAGCAGAAGAGCCATCATTGGTTTTCTAGAGCAGTGGTTTTCAAACTGGATCTTACGAACCCATATAGACAATTCATATTTCTGCTCCAACCCAACTGACAATGAGATAATATTAAAAAATCAGGACCATCTTGGGCTTCCTGAGGACCTTTTTCGGAACCACCTTTTCAGGGAAAGAAAGGTGATTCCTCAATAGCAGTATTTCCAAACCCAGTCCCAGGAACCCCACAGAAGGTCCACTATGTGTCTCTATGTGTTTGCAGTTAGGTTGGAGCATAAACGTGGACTGACCTGGGGGCCCTGAGGACCAGGTAAGGAAGAACTCTTTACTAGCACTTTTTGGAAAACTATTCTGAGACTTATGACTGTGAAGAACCTATATGTGATGCAAAGGTTCTATACAACTTAGAGCACAACCAAAACAAAAACTTATTTGTAAAAAAAATTATTTGTAATAATGTAACAAACTTTGTGCCATTTTTTATACATAATTTCTGAAATACATTCCAATAGCACTGACATATTAACACTGGCGTAGGAACTGGGGGAGATAGGGGGGATACCATAAACATAGATTTGTCCCACCCAAAAATGAAACCTATTGGTCCATTCATCATGAAATCTACACAATGTAAGCGGCAGCGGACGAGTTTAAATTATGTAGAAAACTAAAAATCGACAAAAACTGAGATACATGTTTTACATTGGATAGCAACAGTATGTTAAAAACTTCTAACTGTATTAATACTGTTCGAATATTGTAAAAAGATTTTGCTGAGCAAATAAAGCTTCCTGTGTGTAACAATACATTTTTAAAACTTTTTTTTTAAATAAAATGTCCCCAAGTGTCTAAAACCTTTGCGCAGTACTGCATGTTTACTCACACATGCATATGTATAGATATCCTTACATGTAAGCACACATATTCACATATCTTTTTAGGTCCTTTCTATGGCTCTGTATTATTCATATTCCTTATTCTATTAATTCTATCTTAATTTAATTGTCTTTGGTTTTATTTTATTTTGTATTTTATTCCTTTGTTGGTTAAATACTTGTCTGGACAGTATGTCAACTGTCATACATGTTTGCCCTAACCAAGACAAATTACTCGTCTGTGAAATAAAGAGATTTTCATACTGATTCTGATTCTAAAAGGGTCCCCGTGGAACAATTTGCCAAAATTACAACAGAAAACAGAAAACATGTCGACACGGTAATGATATACAGTAAAATAAACATCTTACATTATAATGTTGAACAGCTCAAATGTGATGACGGATATTGTCGTGCAGCCCTGATTTCTGAATTTTCCAGCTACTTGTATGTTCTAGTGAATACAGACAGGAATACTTTCATATGCAGGTGTTTTAAGTGCGTCTGATTCTTCGGTGAGACCATTTAGTTATGACATTTGCCAGACACACATTTCAAAATCTCTGGCGACTGCTTCTGCCAAAAAAACTAGGGGGGGAGAGGGAAAGAGAAAAAGAGAAATAGAGAGAGAGAGAGAGAGAGAGAGAGAGAGCAAACAAGAGAGAGAATGACAGCAAACAAGAAAAAGAGAGAGAAAAATGAGAGAGAGCAAACAAGAGAGAAAGTGGAACAAGGACGCAAAATATTTTCCTTAGCTTTTGTCATCACACTGAAAAACTACAGTTCCCTGAGTCTAGGGGGATGACCCAGGTCTCCATGGTAACCCTAATCAAAGCAGGATTTGCTAATTTATGTTATGGCTGCAGCACAGTTTGGGGACAATTTAACTGGCGATAAGGGGCGAATAGATTCTTAATATACCTCCTTTCTCCACTATCCCCCTCCCTGAAAACCTCTCAGCTTGCAAGAACCATTTAGCAAATAATCAGTTTGTTATTGGTCTTAAATAGTGGCTAATTAAAAGTGTGACCCCTGCGAGTAACCCTCTTCCTAGGGATATGGAGCATAAACAGGAACAATCTGTTTAATTGCAAAAGAAAAAAGAGAGAAAGAGAGAGAGAGACCTTTTTTTGGGCAATTGGGCCTCTGTGAAACAAATGAATCCACTGGGGATTGGCCAAATGGAGGTTTAAATGCAAACAGTAGTCCGGCTCTCAGCTCTCAGCCTGAACGCTCTGCAGTCCCTGTGTTGAAATCAGAGAAAATCAAATCAAAGATTACGGCATTTTTTACCAACCAGAAACACCTTTTTCCACAGCACAGAAAGTGACAAATGAGTAAATGGCTCTGAAAGCTAAAAGCAAGGGAATATGGAAGGGAATATTTTTTGTTATTCTTTTGACAAGTGGGCAGAAAGGTGGGATTTATGGTGGGCAGAGTTTGTCTTTACACTTCAGATTTCTTCCAAAATTCCAATACAGCCAAACTACTGACAAGGGCTTACTCTCATAGACATGATTACTTCTATAATAGCTACAAATAAGTTACTGCTCAAGAAAATATTTTATACAAATCACCCAATATCAGCAGGGTATATTTTGTTGTTACTATACAAAGCATTATAGTACAGAACAGCAGTAGATTTGACAGTAGTGTACAATGATGTTACAGCAGACTAATACACAAAAAATTTAAAATATATTAGTCACTCAAAAAAGGATGATGCAAATGTTTTAACTTGTTGTTTGAAATACTGTAGTACAGTAGACTTGACTATAATTTAATGAATAATTTAGCAGGCTAGTGTACTATAAATTGCTGTTGAATTCATTCATTACAAAAAATAATAATACGGAGGTTACAGGATAGTAAACTGGACTACAACATCTGTGCTGAAGTTTAATGAGTAATGTAGTACACTATAAATAAATATCTTATATAAATGAACAATATATAAATAAACACTATAAATGAAGGTCAGATGCAGTCAAGTCTATTTTCTCTAATATTAAAATGCTTTGTATAATAAACACATTTTGGACCTATAAATCAAATATAAATAAATTAAATATAAATAAAAATGTACTTGTTTTGGGGTTATTGATATCATTAGAAAGATATTTATTTTTACTAGTACAACATTACTTAAGCAAGCATAGTTAAGTCAAGCATAGTATATTAGTAATTATATTTCCAGTTTAGTGTGCATATATATATATATATATATATATATATATATATATATATATATATATATATATATATATATATATATATATATATATATTCTTATATGCTACTCAATACATATTTATGACATATTTGTACAGTGAAAATCTTGTAGTCTCTATTCACTATTTACACTGTATGTCCTTTTTTAACCAGTAGCATAGAATGTTAATATAAAGTCTACCTTTGTGACCTTTTTGTTCTGGTGTCTATGTGTGTGTGTGTGTGTGTGTGTGTGTGTGTGTGTGTGTGTGTGTGTTTGTGTATGTGTGTGTGTGTGTGTGTGTGTCGCTGTGTGTGTGTGTGTGTGTTTGTGTATGTGTGTGTGTGTGTGTCGCTGTGTGTGTGTGTGTGTGTGTGTGTGTGTATGTGTGTGTGTCTATGTGTGCATGGGGATACAGATGAAGACCCAATAGATGGCAGTATTTCACAGTAAATGACAGGCTGAAGAGGAACTGAGGTATTTAACACTTATCAGACGGGTTTAGGCTTTTGTTTATTTTAATCAAAGTGGGATAGAAGCCCTCTAAATAATATCAGAAGTGATTAGTACTACTACAAAGGCTCGGATATCACCTCACTCACATACTTTACATATGATTCTGATTAGAGTGCAGGTAGTAGGTTATAATGTTTTTGTTGGTGTGTGTGTGTGTGTGTGTTTCTGTGTGCATGCTTGCGTGCATGTGTGTTTCTCACTATTCCATATTCTTTGTCTATTTGCATCTGGTTCATGTTCATTTGCTTGTCACATTTATTGTATATGGATTTTTTCTCTGTTTTTGTTTATACTATTTAATTATATTTGTTTATCTTAAAAGATCTCTGTTAGGAGGTCAGGTAAAGAACATGTTTTATCAAGACTCGTGGGCCGTGCTGAGTTGTTCTTATGCTTCATTAGACTGGTTGACATAAAGGGATAGTTCAGTGTTCTGACACTTAATCCCTCATTTTTTCCCACTTACCCAGAGTCAGATGAATTCGTCAATAGCATTTCTTTTCTTTGTGTACTTAGAGAGAGGGGTCACAACCTTTAAGCCAGTCTTAGCCTTATGAATAGAAGGTTTCAGGAGAGTCTAGTGAGCTCCTCTCCAATGTAGACAAAAAGGACTCTCTAACAGGTCTCTCAGTAGTGGATGGTCAGCATTGATTGTTCCCAAATCAGGAAAGAACATAAATAAGTTATTTTAGGGGGGAATGTTTTGTAGTATTTTCAGTTAAATGCTTATGTGTTATTTGCATGATTTAGATTGTCTGGGAATCTGAGTTATACTGTTAAAAAACTGTAAAAAACTGTTAATATGAGTTATACTGTTAAACTGTAATACTGTTAAAATGTCTACAAATTACTAGCTAAGAAATTATACATTTATAATTTATAATAGTTTATGACAAGTCTAGAGTAAGCAGCTGGTGTTAGCAGGTATTTCATTTTAGGTCATTTAGTTTTGTCAGCACTGTCACACAAATACCTTTGATCTCCATATTTGCCTACTTTTACTGTTCTGAGTAATTTGAATGCCCCAGTGACCCTGTGCATTGTGTATTAATATCAAGAACAGACCAATAAAAACAGGTTAAATTATTCTGAAAAAAAATGTTTCTTCTTTTCCTGTAAAGGTACAATTTAGGACATACGTGACAGATCTTTACATTTTTTATTTGTTTGAATTTCTTTTGAAAGGTAGGTGTCCCATAGACTCTCATTCATTATGCTTGGCTAAGATGCCACTTTCAAATACCAAACTGCTAAAGCACACCCTGAATCTGTGAAGATAGAGCGATGAACAGTATAATCCAATCAGCCTTTGCTGTCGAAAAAAAAGTTTCCCGTGCTGGCAAGGTTACAGTGAGAGATTAGTTTTTCAGACAGGAGAGGCTACTATAAAATAGCTGAATCAAATGTAGGTTATGGACAGCTGTCCATATGGGGAGGGTTCAACTTGTTTTAGATTAAAGGCATGGAAAATGTTAAAACTTCAGCTAGTCTACTCCAGTTTGATGTCTTTGCATTCATGTGTATACTTTAACGATATTCTATAGTGTCAAACTACAGTCTAGAGAGAAAGAAAGAGGAAAAGAGAACGACAGAGCAGTAGAAGTCTCTGTGGCAGATGGTGGGGTTGTATAAGGCACAGATTTCAGTGTGACTGCTCACTAGACCTCTTTCATAGCCAGAGTGCATCCAGTTAGAACACAGCATGCTGCTCAGGGCAAAGCTCTGTACACCTAGCCCCCAGTAGTACATCGCAGGATATACATATGTATTTTTTATTTACAACTTCTTTACATTGTCTTATAGGTTGAGAGTATTATTAAAGTGAACATTTTGTAAATATGAGGTTTGGTGTTAATGCATTGCCACTGTCATAACAAAACCTTGCAGTCAACAATGTTGTTATACACACAATTCTGACCATTTCTGATGGTCCATTTGTGATGAACATGACAGCTTGCATTTTCAGATGCTGTAAAAAACAAACAAAACAAAAACTGTGACAACATTTACTATGGAAAGATTTGAATCGAGATTCGCATCACGCATCACTTTTTCAGTTCAAGCAGCTCCACTTCATCATTCAAAACCCTGAAATAACCTTAATTGACAAAATTACTGACCAAACAAGCTAAATATGAAGTTTACAATGATTTGTTTACCTTTTTGGTGGTTTGAAAGCCTTCATATGGCTGTTGATGGCATAAGACATTCAAATTGGTCGCATGTGTCAGCTTCATGAAAGACGTAAGCTCTGAGGAATTAGTGTAAATTCACTTTCTGTGGATGGTTTACATAAATGATGTACACACAGAAACAAAAAAAACAAACACAAATGCCCAAAAGCTTGCATACTGGCAGCCTTTTTAGAACAGTCAAGAAATGGGCCAAACCTAACCTGAAACCAGCCTAAATGACAGGTGAGAAAAAGAATACTGTGAGTACAGTATAAGGGCCTGATAGCCTGAGAAGTAGGACTAGCTGCAGGCTTGTTTTAAATCTAATATCCATAACTGGGTTTATCTCTTACACATGAAGGGACTTTTCCCCTCTTCACTTTCTGGTTATCAGTGTCTTTACTGGAACGCTGTCTGTAGGCTCAAATAAAACAGCCCTTGGTTCACCTGCAGCTAAAACAGACATGAAAAAATAGTCAAACAGAATGCCAGTGTATATGTGTGTGGGAATGCTAGTGTGCGTGTGGCGAGTGGGGTAGAGTTTGTTTTCAGTTCTTTGCCAGGACAAAATTTATTCATGACAGTTCTGGAGAATTAAGGACATTAATTGCACCACAAATTGCACTTTATTGCAGTGAAAAAAGTGGGAGTGGACTGAAATAGCAACATATGAAATATTTTTTATTTTAATTTGTACAAGATTTGCACATTAACAAAACGTAATTGTTATATGAGACCCTTTATATGTTTGGAAAAAGAGAAAAAAAAAAAAATGAAATAACTATTTTTTAACAAATGGTACATATGCTTGTTCTAATTAAAGGGTAAAACCATGATGTCAAGGTTAATGTTAGTTAGAAAAGTGTTACAAACATATAAATAACTCCTTATATGTAATAATAGACTAAAACATGTAGCCTTAAAAAACAGTGTCATGGTTTTTATAAATGAGTAAATACAAAAACATACATAGTTACATTACAAATCCATATACTAATCTGTATATATTATGTGTGCTTGTATTTCCAAAACTGTATGTTTACGGAAAACATGATTAACCTGGAAATGGAATGTAAAATGAATGCAACAAGATTTTTGAACCATTTCTGTTATTGTAAAACAACAAACTGGACACATATATACACATATATGTGACATCATGTCTTGACATTGTATAAAAGCAAATGTTTAGGTTTCCCTGTGTATGTGTGTGTGTGTGTTTAAGCAGGGTATAAGTCAGCAGCGTGCACTGTAATGCTCAGTTCACTCTCTTTCTGCTTCAGCTGCTCCTCTCTCTGATTTCATGCTGAGCTTCCTCTCAGCTCCACTGGCCTGGCTAAGTGTCCTCACCCCACACACGAGAGAGAGAGAGAGAGAGAGACAGAGAGAGAGAGAGAAAAAGAGACAGAGAGAGAGAGAAAGAGAGAGAGAGAAGAATAGAAATGAAGGCAGAGATGCTTGCATGCATGACTGGTTACTGCTCCATACCATTCATTCCACTCTCTCTCTGATGGGAAGTGTGATTCCCCCTCCTTTCTTCACATCTCTCTCTGTTTCTCTCTCTGTCTCTCCTTCACTCTTTCTCTCTGTCTCTTATTCCTATCAAGGCTTTCGGCAGCCTGGACTTGTGCGCTTTACAGTGCAGCTTTAACGAGGCGAGCACCTCTAACATCACACACAAACACACATACACTTCCTCTCCCTCTCTCTCACACACACACACTCCTCCCTCCCCCACTCTTTCTTCTTTGAAAGCTGCTATTTCAGGAATCTTTGCCAGATTTTTTCCCTTTTTTGCTCTTGCTCATCTGTCTTTCTTTCTTTTCTTGTGTATATGTGTGTGTGCGTGTGTGTGTGTGTGTGTGTGTATGTGTGTATGCGGCGCTCGCTCGATCCATGCTTTTCAGTGTGCCTGTGGACTGACCCGGCCCGCGCTCTCTGGCACTAAGCTCTACGGGCTCTCTGTAGAGGTAGAAAAAAAAGGCACCCTCTCTCAGAACATTAGCCCAGTCAGGCTTACAGAGTTAGCCCAGCACGATGGACCCTACTGAGTGAAAAAAAACTCACACTGCACTGTGTATTAAGAAAGCTAAGGATGAACAGAAAGGCCAAAAAACATTTTACAAACAATACAAAGTACAATGCTGACCTTGTTTCTTTGTACCTCTGAGGTGAAGGATCCTTTTTAAGCTGTCGAGCAGCAGAGCATTAGTTGTATTGTCCTCTTGGCAATGTTTTAGCTGTTGCAATTTTTATAAACTGAGTTTTAAGCTAATTATGAAATAAATTGCATACTGATACAGGGTTTGAATAATAAATACACAAGAAAACAACAACTGTGGACTTTAAAATGCTGAGATGCACAGGATTTGAATGATGTCACGTTAAGGCAAAATTAAATTACAGCCTGTTTTTTCTCCATCTTGCATTCTGCTTTCAGCACCCAATGCTGATGCAAATAAAGAAAAAAAGCTTTAAATCATGAAGTCGTGTGAAGATGTGTTTACGGCAATGCCTAGGGATAGTCAAGAGATTATCACAGCTGCTTATGATATATTTCTATAATACTTAAGACACACATGGTACGCTTTACATTGCTTTACATCAGTACTGCCATGTGTAATAATTACTGGTGTTAGCAATCATAGTCTGAAGTTTATTCATATAACATTTATCATGTGTAATAAATAAATATATGGTTGCTTCCCTAACAAAAATTTATATATATACACTTCCTTCAAACTTTTTCCGTTATGAAACGTTAGATGTAGGGAACATAGAGGCCAACTGGCATTTTTACACAATTACATAAAAGGTATATAATATATAAAAATATAATATTGCTGTTTTCTTTTATTACCACTTCCACTTTTTCCCAGGGTTCAAGGTTCAGACTCATTCAAAACCACGGGTGACCTGGTCCATTTAGAATATTGAAAAATGCAAAAAACAATGATGAAAAAGGTTTTTTGAAATAAATTATAACGTATGAAGCCATACATCACATGATTCTATTCCTCCTAATCTTATGGTCTGTCACACAGTGTATACAAAACGTTGAACTGTTGTTATGCTTCAGCTAAATGTTTACATTCCTTATAGTCACAAGTGACCAGCTTATATAACACAATGGCAATTATCAGTTAGCACAGGTGACCGCAGTGACTGGAGATGATTGGCTCTATGGATGGTCTGATCATGTGCATAGCTTTCCGAACATTGCTTTTTGACATCCTAAAAAGCCCAATTCAAAGCTCGCTTAAAAAATGGCTCTTCACAATGTGCTCCCAGAATTTTCTGCTGCATTTGCGTGTTCAGATGGTGGACGATGTCAGGTGGCACTGAGATTTTAGCCCTCATTAGGTGAGCCAGTGTCTTGTCCTGCCCAGCATTCTGAGCTGCAAACAACATGCCCATAAAAATGGCAAATGGCTGTGCAGATAATTCTACTTACAAAAAAAAAAATTTAAAGTTAAATGTCATGCTTGTTTCAATGCACGGGGCAGTTGTGGGCTGAAGGTTAGCGATCCGGTCTTGTCGCCGGTTCGATCCCCTGGACCAACAGCACACAGCTGAAGTGCCCTTGAGCAAGGCACCTAACCTCCAACTGCTCCCCGGGTGCCATGCATAGGGCTGCCCACCACTCTGGGCAAGTGTGCTCACTGCCCCCTACTGTGTATGTTCATTAGCGGTGTATATGTGGGGGTTTCACTGCATGGATGGGTTAAATGTAGAGGTGCAAAACACAAGTGGCAAATTAGGGTCAAGTTCTTTAAAATTGCAGCCTACACAAATAACTTTTGCGAAACTTGTGAATTGAAACCTGGTGATGGTTCTGTTCCATTTTCATTTTCCTTTTCTCAGCTTCCCAACAGCTAAATTTTTTTCAGATCCATAGCATTGAGTTGTCTTCTCACAGTGGAAGGATGGACAGAATCACCTGTGGATTTTTTCAGATCTAAAGCAAAAGTGAAACTTTATTTCTACACAATGAAAGAAGGGCTACAGTTTATGTGGCAGTTGCAATCATTCTTCCATGTCTTGCATGGCTGTTAGGACACCTATTTTGTCTGTATCTTTTAATTGCTTCTGGACTTTACCTGTCCTAATCAGGTGGATTATCTTAGATCTTACCCCTTCTATGGTATTTGCACAGTACTGCATGTGTTACATTGTTTTTTAGGAGTATGAATTAGGAGTATGAACCAATTTTCACACAGGAGGATAATGAAGCAGGTGATAAATGATATCACCTTTCCCCATCGCCTTCTGAAGCATGCGTGCCAGCTGGGGATGTAGCCGCGCTAACTGTTTTTAGGGTGTGAAATCCGTTATCCCGCAGTGGTTGACAGAAACAATTATGCGGCTGTGCAGGCAAATGAATAAAATTAGTGCTTCTCTCTTTTCCTGCCTGTGGCAGTTCCCCCGAACTTTTCCCCCAACTCGGCCTTATCTGAGCCAGACTAGACTACAGTAACACTGTACACCCCCCCTACACACACATACACACACACACATCACGACAGTCTGTGAGAGGACCAAGCACTGGTTTTAATTATGATCTGTGTGTATGTCTGTACTTGTGGTCATGTTTTTACCTCTTTGTAGGGACTCAAATTGAAGACCTGACATTGTGAGAATGATTTGCAGGACTGTATTTAAAAAAACTAGGCCTGTTTATTTATTCATGTATTTATTTATAATGTATTTTCTTTTTTCCTATCCCTTAGAATAAGACTGCAGTTTCTCATGAACAGCAATGTAATCATATGAAAAGATAAAGTCTTTTGCTGCTCATAGTCCAGTAATCCCACATTTGTCTCCTCTTTAGTACCCAAGATAAAAAAATTCTCTGAAAACTATTGTAATTTGTATCTGCACATGATGTGTATTTCTCCTAATTTGAGCAATAAATAGTATTAGGGAGGGTATTAAAGCTCTTTTTGCTTTATGACAAATGAAGTTTTCTTTACTTCACATAAACCTTCACTTTGTATATTATATAGCATAGCTAATAATACTGAAGTCAATGTAAATACCCATAAAGGTAGGAAAACAAACATACCCATGCAAACCGGACGATGAGGCTGAATAATTATCTCACCCCTGCTATGGACGATTTCGGTTGTGATTGACTCTGTAGCAGCATGGTTCACGTACCAGACATACATATTTATTAGAACAGGAAGTGTTTAACACAAGTGTTCTGGGCAGCAGCAGGACGTTCCTCAACTTGTAGACAATCAGACAAGCCTGTAATGGCTTTTGCTCTCTGCCTTCTCCGAGTGCTCGTGCCGCTCGACTAAACTCCACTTCCTGTCGGAAGTAGGAGCCACTCGCCGTCATACTGCCTGGCTTAATTTCCTGTCGTCTCTGTCCTGGGCTAAGGCTGCTCTTCAGCAAAACCAATAAAAGGCTGGTACAGTTGAATAGTCAGGAGTGGAAAAAAAATGCCCGTGGTTTGTGAGGACTATGGAGTCGCTAGCACAGAGTTAGTTCTCTCATTCTAGGATTTTTTTAATATAATGATTATATTTAGATGCCCCCCCCCCCCCCTATCTAATATATATAATTTTCTTGTTTAGATAGAACTAGATGTAGGCCTGCACGGGTTTGTGATGTGGTTTGTGGAATATGCGACTTTGTTGTGTTTTCACTGACGGATTGGTAGATTCTTCAAGGAGATTTTCTACTCTGCAGCACGCTAGAGAGTGCGGTACAGCAAGCCCACACAGGGTTTGGGGGAAAGCATCTACGGCAGATTGTGAGCCCGCCGTAATGACTTTATTGAATTTGACTGTGGTTTTTATGGTCTACATTCTTTAGTGATTGACTCCTCTTTTGAAGTTTGTGTTTTGTAGCCGTTCATCTTTAGACACACAAGAGCCTTCAAGAGTCACCCAGGGTAGTTTCTGTAATGCTTCAGATCCTGCTAAAAATTAAAGCAGCTTAATTACATAAAAAAAAAGCTGCTAACTTGATTTTTTGCTTATCATGCTTTTAAGCCACAGCCACTTTGTCTGTCTACTGTGTCTAAAATTAGTGACAATTTTTATTAGGCAGCATCTATTATACATTATCCCAAAACCTTGCTTTTCTTGTGTTCTCCACAGACTAAAGCGCTCACTGGCAAGGCTTTCATTATGTATGATATTCTCTTGACATCACTGAGTAAATTTTGTGCTAGTAGCAAAACCACACACAAATATACATGTGTGATGTGTTGTCACATTGCTGTAGTGGCGTATTCCAAAGTTCCCTCTCCATGACATTCAGCTGGGTGATATAATTAGGTGGCAGATGAACACATGGCAGTAAGCATTCTCTGGAGGGAGGGAGAGTAATGATGTGCGGAACGGAGGCATTTGAAGAACAGGTTAGAAGTCGGCCGAGGGGCAGCGCGGCTGCCTGCACCATGGGGATGACCTTGGGAACTTTCTGGAACACTCGAGACCATGTTGCTTCAAAGACAAGCATGTCCTTGGGGGAGATTCTGGAAATTGGTTATTGTATTGCGAAGGCTATTTACCTTTTTGGGGGATTAACATATTTAATTCCCTCCACTAATCCCATCGGAGTTAATACCCCTCCATTTCCAATTATCCCACTAACTGTGACGCGGAGGAAATCAGAAAAGCTTGCCACAAACTGCTTTTAAGACCTCGTTTTTGTTAGAGCAATGCCCAAGCGTGGGCTTTTTTTCTCTACAGTGTACTTTCAGTCCTTGTTGTACTAGCACTGCTGCTGCCATTTCAATGCTATTTTAAATTCCATTCCGATGAATATGCACATTTTATATACAAAAAACCCCGTTGCAGCACATAAATATGCATAACCTACTTCAATAAATCTGAAGCATAAGCCAAAACCAGCAACAGATAAGCAAATCCAACAATCCTCGCCTGCTGTTTAGCATTTCCTAAAGAAGGCTAAACCAAGCGTAGGTGAAAAACAAGCCGAGCGTATCTTGTTTCCCGCCGCAAAGGTTTATTAGCTGGCTTTTGTATTTCCCGCTGATTCATGGTTCATATCAGGGAGAGGTGGGGAGTTAAGACTTTTCCCATGCTTGGACAGGGTCTCCTGTCCCAGACGGAGAGGTCCAACGCTGGGTCGTCTGCTCAGCATCAGTCTCAGGGAGACAGGAAGTGTGATGAAAGCTCTGGGATCCGCTGGGTTTTTAATAGGCATCTCATTCATTAGAGAGATTCCTTTAGGATGACACAGGCATTGTGGTGTGTGTGTGTGTCTATGTGGTGAAGCATAGTTAGTGAGGGGGTCTAGACTCATGTGATTGCTCTCATCTCAGCATATAGACCCTTATTTCCTTCCAGACTGATCTAAAGGCAGGAAAAAAGGCCTTACTGTGCGCCTCAGCTGGGAAATAACCAGGTCAAGCTCCCCAAGTTCACAGACTTCAATCTAATGAAGTGTTCATTTAAGGCCAGAGCACACTAACAAATCACAACAAACCCAACACAAACCCTTGTGTGATTGTTAGGTATTTCTACAATGTTCTCATCGTTCTCAATGTTCTAGTATGTCGCCCGCATCTACACTTATTCATTTGGCTTGTAAGGAAATTTCACAGTTTTTTCGACATGTCTGTACGTAATTCAGGGTGATGTGAAATGCTCCATCTGAGAGTCTGAATTGTTCACAGTAGGGGTGATAGGAGCCAGTTTAGCTACACCACAAAATATTTTTAATATTACACATATTACATTTATTTCTCATATGTAGTTGTTTTAGCAAATTTATAAAAAGTCTACGATTGTGTTGACATTGTAAGCTCAGGTGTTAGACACAATGCTAGAAAATACAACATATATAACCTAATAAAAAACACTTATATATTATTATTATTATTATTATTATTATTAATAATAATAATAATAATAATAATAACAATGTAATGCCCATTGTCAATAAGAGCAATGTAATGCAGCACATTAACAGTAGGCTATGCAACATAGAATCAACATAACATGAAATAAAATATTCCATGAACAGTGCAACAGTTTTTAATATTTTGCCCTATTAATGCAAATGATGGGTTTGGCTATAAATGTGTATGTGAAACACAACCTGTCTGGTTGCTAAAATTTTATTTCTACCCATTTGGTCAGATCCTGAAAGACTATGATTGCGAAGCAGCTAAACAAACTTGAATTAGACCAGAAACAAATAAAATACAATTTGGCAAACAGGACTGAAATGCTTACACTCAGACTAGAACAAAACAACATTCAGGCTGATCTGTCAAGTACTAAAGTGGGGACAAATCTGACATGAACCTGATATGGTGATCGTTTTATGGCTTTATATGAAATTCAAAGGCTAGTACCTTTTTTATTTCATACAATGTATGAAATACATTTAATTTTTCTGTCATTGTTACTTTACATTAAGTTTGAATGTTGCTTAACCAAACAGAGTTTATAACTAGAACTCTTTGCTTCATTGGTTGGTCTTGCTGTAAACGTGCCTGCGAAGACCTCTGAAGGCAACCAACACCCCGCTTTACACTGACACTTAGTTTTCTAAGTTTTCTAATTTTATATAATTTTCTTCTTCCCTGTCCAACTCCAAAACCCATGCTGTGAAACAACATTAAAGCAATGTTGTGAGTGGTAGAAAGAATGACAAATTGCATGTTCAGATTTCTTTGAGATCTGGCATGCTGCATGTCATTCACTTTTCACTATTCATTCATCACTGAGAATTCTGTAAGCAGAAATTTTATAGCAGAGGCCTCTATCAGTCATAAGACAGCTCTGCTGTTTCACAGTCATAGAGTCTTCATATTCACCCAACATGAATAGCACTTATTATTTACACCCAGCACACAGACAGATGACTGTGCATTGAATGTTCAGGATGTTATTTGATCCAGCTGGATTAGTAACTTCAGCATCAGTAAACGCAGAATAAAGTGGAAAGCTTTGTTTCTTTTTAAACAGAGGGCAGCATGATGCCCATATCCTGTCTGAAAATGATGAAACCTGAAGTGTATTTGTTTATGTTAGAACCTTCAATGACCCTTTTAGCATTACAACCTACTCACACAGCTTTGATGTGGTTGGTGGCTTTGTAGACTGCTAATTATCCTGGCAGAGTAATGGTATCGGGGTAGCGGGTGTCTTGAGTAATGGAATAGTTTTACTTCCAATCATTCAGTCAGCCAAGACATGTTTATTGTCAAAATTTTGCTCCTTATTGTTTTGTACTGAAGCTATAAGGTTAAAGTACCTAGCAAGTAATGAAAGTTTGTAATCTCCAGTACACCATAAGTCGAATAGCCAAACTAATTACTTAAGCAAAAGTACTTTTCCAAAAAATAAATAAATA
Organism: Megaleporinus macrocephalus; assembly: GCA_021613375.1. Classification (NCBI taxonomy): domain Eukaryota; kingdom Metazoa; phylum Chordata; class Actinopteri; order Characiformes; family Anostomidae; genus Megaleporinus; species Megaleporinus macrocephalus. The sequence goes on along the minus strand of CM038727.1, from coordinate 20,498,573 downwards.
AAAATTTAACAAATTGCCATGTTTATGTGCTGTGCGGATATCCTTATGTAAAGGTTTGAATGTAATAGCTTTTTTTAGCAAAGGAGTGTTTTTTTTTTAACGCTTCTTTTATAATGAAGCGTATCTGCATCATTTGTTGGTAATGTTTGGTAATGTTCACAGTTATTAACTGTCTCAACTATTTTGGAGCGTGTTGCTGGTATTAATTTCAAAATGAGCAGATGTTTATCAGAAACAATAAAAAATAAGGTAAAACATTCAGTTTTCTCTGTACTACTTTTGCTTAAATATAGTTTAAATTCATTCAAATATGTTTCACATCGCATTTGTCCTAATTTTTTGATTGATGTTTTTATTTAAGTACACGTTACACGTAAGAGTAAGTTGTTATTACTTGTATCTTGCCGCCACTTTAGCACTATGCTAACTGCAAGCTTAAATCAACACCTCCTTGCCTCCTAGATCATGTGATTTGGATGCTTTTGCTCATGGATGCACCTACCCTGATCAAATGACCTGATCAGATTCATACTTCTGCATACTTCAATGCTTATTTCCTGTCCATTTGCTAAATGTAACATATTAAGTGTGTTGACTTTTATTTTTCATTTTGCAATTTGACTGGCGGTGTTTAAACTTGCACACAGCTATATGGGGTGACTATCTGTCAGGGATTAAACTGACTTCCTAGTAATAGCTGAAGATGAGCATAATAAATAGAAATGTTAGGGGACACAAGAAAAGGCACCTAACCTGACTAGACTTTATATAAGTCTTAATCCATGAGCAGTAACCGACAGTCACTGTTCAGTGTTTTTACTATAAGATGAGCAGCAGGCAATAAATGGTTAGGGGTTTTTGTTTAGAGCTGTGCTCCTGTTTTGTGCGAGCTGACATTATTGCATTTGCTACTGACTCAGGAAAAAACAGCAATCAACACGCCTCGACTCCTCGTGCTCATTACTTTGGAATAGGCTGCTGCACATGCGCACTGAGAGTGTCCATACTGTGTGCTAGCATAGGCTAAAGGTAGGCTAAACTAACCTGTTCCATTATCTCCAAACAAATCATTACAAAGCCTATGAGGAATATTTTTTTTGTCATTCACTAAAAAAGTGCCTTCGATCCAGAATGGGCACGGGAAGCTGGATAAAGCAGATGATGACTGGATGAATATTAATATCCTTTAAAAAGTACAAGTTAGAAAAATATTTTACAAACACATTTTTAAATAATGCAAAATATCGTTTATTATCGTTATCGAAAAAAGTTTTACAAAGTTTTTGTCAATATCGCACAACCCTACTTGATATGTTTCATGATATATGGTGTTCACTCAAAGTTATGAGTGGAGGGAGACTGTAGTGCCCTCAAATCATTCTGGAATCCCATTTTACAATGCAGATACAGAAAATAGAAAATGGGACTTTCTAAAGGGTAAAATTGATCTCAAATAAAATATAAAACTATTTGACTGTTGGTTAAGTTTACTGGTTTATGCGCATAAATAAAATGCTTTACAGTGAAATAAACACATGAATCACACGGTCTCTCTGTCTCTCGATACCTCTCTGACTGTTGTATATCTCAATTAGCCACTCATTTAATTCAAATCAACCCAAATTTCCCATTATAAATAGATCTTTCATATGCTCTCTTTCCACAAGCACACAGGCCTAGTACACGACCCTCTTTGCACATACGCAACCACATACATGTGCACACTGAAACACACACACACACACACACACACACACACACACACACACACACACACACACACACACACACACAGTGCTATCTCTTATCTCTCAGGGCTAATTTCAGGCCATGCTAACAGTGCAGCAGTGGGGCCCCTCCATCAGCACTTGTTGTACCACTTGAACTCTCTGCTGAGAGGAAAACCCCACATCTTTCATTTGGCCAGCCTCGAGTGCTCCCTCTCAACCCCCCCCCCCCCAATTTCCACACACACATACACCCCTTTCCTTTCTCCCAGGGTGACAATCCAGCCATTGTCCCATCCTCTCCTCGCTCTCTGCAGCCCCCCACCCCTCCCTGCACGGCTATGAGCTATATTGCTGTGACCCCTCTCCATCAATCAGCTTCAATTGGATAATGATGTGTAATCACTTTCTTTCAGGGGAGTCTATAAAATGGAGCGAGGCTTCTGCTCCTCCCTGGAGACCTCCTTCTGTTTGCTCCCATTTGATCCAACGTGCCTCCTTTCAGGCCCTCTAAATACCCTCGCAAAACATGGGCTGCCCCGTGTGGCCAGTCTGAAACTGCCCAAATCCTTTCCACACTGAAGCAGGACAAGGCACAGCCCTGCAGGAGGTGCTGAGGGGGGTGGGATATAAGCCCTCGGGCTGTTATAACTGACCCTTCATTTGAACAGACTGCTCCTCCGCTTTGAAATTGATCGAGTGAGGGAGGAGAAGAAGAGAAAAGGCCTCCGGTGTTAAAAGGAGGAGTAGAAACTGATCTAAAGACAGGAGAGATCATCACTTCAGGTCTAGTGTCCCAAGACTCAAAGCAGGGTGGTAAAGCCCTCCTCTAAGTTGTGCCAATTAGTTTCAGGCTAAATTTAAGCCCACACATTTCTCAGGACCGTAAGTACGTAAGAAGTTATGGAATAATTTAGTGCACTTGATAAGTCTACAAATCTTAAGATTAGTACGTGAGTTATAGGCCTGTAGTTTATGGGGTGAAAAGAGCACACTGTGTAACAATGTACAATAGAAGTCAATGCGCACTTGTTACAACATTTTCCCATTGATATATATTGTAATTGTGTTTTGGGGTTTGCTAACTTTTCTATTCTTGGATGCATGTCAAAATTATTGTCTGTAGCAATCAAACATGCTGCAGACACAGCAGGTCTGGATTCTTCCTTTAAGATAATGCAGTTTGTCTGAAAGTGTGTATTATGCATTGAGATCTACATAAATAAATAAAAATTTAAACACAGCGCAATGAAACATTTCCATTCTCAAGGTGTGACCTTGCTCTCAGAGACGGCTTTCTCTGAGGCTTTCGCTGGGTCTGACAGAGAGAGGAGGGGGCAAGCAAGCTGTGCTGTCTTCAAATGTAAAATACATGGGTGAGTTTACACAGTTCAGGAGGCGAACAGTCTGAAAGCGATTTAAAGCTCCATCGTGGCAGCGGGGGCTTTTGTCTCAGCACTTCTGCACTCCTGCCCATACATAAAACAACCCATCGCATGTAAGTAAGACCCACACAATGAGGCCATGAATGAAGCGATATTGCGCTCTCTCTCTCTGTCTCTCTTTCTAGCTCTCTTGCTCACTCCCTCCCTCCTTGTGTATATCATTATTTCGTGAGCCCATTCTTCAGCGGGTGTGGAGCTTCTCCACACAGAGAGCATATGCCTTTTGAAAGTGAGGCACCATGCGAGGCAGGCCCAGATGGAGTTAGCCTCCCCATCAATGCAGGACAATGGCGAATGGAAATCAAAGTTAAAGGGGTGCATCCAACCCCATTTAGCCCAGACAAAAGCTGCCTGTAGGGGGTGAGTGCGAGGGAGGGGCCGGCCTGGCGCTGGAACATGTCACACACCATAAAACCTCGTCCTCAGCTGCCCACTCCGTCAAAGGCCCGATAGAGACGTGCTGACAAGAGGAGCGAGCTCGGCAAAGAGAGAGAGGGAGAGTAGTTGGTGCCCTAATCTCTCTCTCTCTCTCTTTCTCACACACACACACATTGAACCACAGAAGGCCTCTAGGGCAGATAAATTAAAAGGACCCTTCATAATTTACTCCTAAAAAAGCTTTCCAAACAGAGATTAAGTGTAGTGATGGACTACAGTGGAACTTCTGTATTGTTACTATATAATTGAACCCATAGAAATCGTTTTTTTGTCTGCATAATTCAAGTCATAATAATTTGATGTAAAGTGATGCACTGAAGAGAAATATGCTGAATATGATTTCCTTATAATTGTAGTGATTTGAACTTGGGTCACAGTTTTTATTTGCAAATATGGCCAATTTATTTTTATACAAAACATGATGAAAACATGATTTTTTACATCGTCGCTGTCCAAAGAAAACCGTGTATCTCCAGTTTTGTCAAATTTTAGTTTTCTGCATCATACGAATCATCATATCTGTAGTGGGGCTGTAATGGTCCTTGAAACATAAGTGTATAATATAAATAATAAAATAATGACCTTAATAACAATTAAAATCAATAAACAATATAAATATTAATACATATACATATAAAATCCTTTCTGTATAAGGCTAATTAAATGTCACTGCGGGTGCGCAAATTAGTTATAGCCAGAAATAGAACATTTCCTCAGGTTGCTTTGACAGCTTCTTTGATCAATGCAAATCTATTAAGCCCATTTATTTTCACCATTAGTGTGAATACACCACCTGTACATGAGTGCACTTCTAAGTAAATCCAGGTTCAGTTTACTGCTGGTGGGAACCAAGGATTATCGACCGGTGGGCTGGACAAGGATAAACCTTTCCTATCCAATGAATGAATATTATAGCTGGACTTTCAACGTTTATAGTTTTTTGTAATTTTACCATTAATCATCAAAAATATATTTTTTTCCTATGTCAGGGGTCACTAATAGGCAGATCGCGGTCCGGACCCAGATGATGTCCAATGCGGACCCAACCCGATAAACTTGATTTAATTTTCACTGTGTTTATTTTAAGCGGCAGAGATTTTCTTGTCTTTACGGTATACAGGCTTTACAGTGCAGTAAGACCAATCACGTGTGCTGTAAGATCTCCGCAGGCGCACCTCAGCCAATCATATCTGTGCACATTGGGATGTGCGGCGTGCACAGGCGAGGTATGAAGCGAGAAGTAGCAGCCGGTGACTAAAGCAAGTCAGAAAGAAAAACAGCAAAAACTGTTAAACCAGAAACGGTTATGGAATGGACTTGCTCATCTAATTTTGTCAATTTGTGAAGCTTAGTTAACAAGAAGACACATGTTTTATTTACTTTCTCTATAAATATACACATTAAGATGCACTTTTTTCAAAAGCATTCTGTTTTTTTTAAATGGAGCCCTTGTTTTTACTTGGAGTGAGTAAAAAACATTTATTTGGAGCTTTATAAATAATTCATTCAGTTCAGTATTTAAACAGTAAATATACTGAAATATACTGAACGGTATGTGTGATGTGTTGGTCTTTCAGTTGCTGATGGTATAAGATGCTGATACTAGGCTACTTCAGTAAACAGGATACACCACAGAATAACATTAGTTAAAAATGCTGACGGTCCAGACCTTGGCCTGAGGAAATCTCCTCTGACTGGATCTTACTAAATTCTAATTAAATACCCCTGTCCTATGTGGTGGTACTTAGTCAACATTTCAGTACAGGCATTGCAAAGTAAACTGCTAAATCCGAATGTGGCTGCATTCAGCAATCCAAGTGTGAAAGCATCATGCAGCTGTGCTTTCTATTCTACTGTAGCCCACTGAAGATCCATACTAAATTAGCTCACAGTTTATCCTCTCTTTTTTATGGTTAATGGTTCCAGACTCCCCCTGTAAAAACTGGATTCTATAATTGCACGCTCTTTGTACCCATGCTCTCAAAATCAAACCACCCCCTTGTTTGCATGCTATGTCTTGAAAAAAAGCAACATCTTTGTTGTTGCCCACCCAAATAACTCAAATGCCCACCACAAGACGACATCCTAGTAAGCTCTTTGGTGACAGTGCATTTCTATGATAATCCACACCACAACAAGGGCGCTCAATATCAGAGTATGCATGCATATCTTCTAACAGGACGTAGGCTCCGTAATGTCGACATAATCTGCATGTTTTAACATCTGTCTTATGGTGGAAAAGTATTAAGTTCCTGTAGTGCAAGCAGCAAAAAATGAATAAAAAAATGTGTTTTTTGGCTCATTGACTGCTGAATATATTTTTGACCAAAACTAGCTATCTGGTAAATAAACCCAAATTCTGGTTAAATTTAATTAAACCTATAAGTAGCACATATAAAGGGGGCAGGTGGGGAGTTAATCATGGGACGCGATCATGATGAACTAAAGTCTCTAACGTGAACTATTCCATAACATCACAGGCCAAATGTGCCCTGAACACTCATTACATTGAAGCCAGACAAAGTTTTTTTAACATCATTACATTTTTTTCTGTTTTTTTTTACATTTTTTCAGGCCCTAATTCTCAGAATTACATTGTTAGCAATACGATAAATCATGTAGAGGATGTGCTAACTTATTTGCACTTGAAAATCAACAATATGTGTCTTTTTTACTGTGGCGTTCAATTCTCAAGACATACAGATTTCCATATTAAATGCAATTAATTGCATTTAACCTAAACTGAATTTGCATTCTGTATGCACAGTTTCAGTTGCAGTTGTCTGCAGTTGTGACACATTGATTATACTCATAATAACTTTACACAGTAAATAACTGTGTCTGCTGTCTTCTTCGTACTGATTAACACTTTTGAGCCAACACTCGACAGACATACTTCTATTACAGTGAGCTATAAGTGAGAAAATAACTGATATTTAATTATACCACTAAGATAACTATAGCTTCTTTTAAACTGTAGACTTAATTTGTGACTGAGAAACTAATTAAGGCTTATTTTCCTGAAAATGGATTAAGCCTAGTCTAGAAGCCAGACTGAAAAATACCAAACGTTTTTCATTAAAATCTTTTTTAATCAAGGCTCAGAGTTAATTCGGGTCTGGAGAACTGGCCCAAATCTCCATTGAGAAGTGAGTGCTTATTTAAATTCCCTTTCTATTCGAACTTTTTAGTGCATTATTATTATGCACTGATTCTCTGGTATCTATTATCTCGATGTATGAGTGCAGCTATGATTATCCAGCTTCAGACTTCAATGAATTGATGCAGGGTGTTTAGTAAAGACATGAGGAAGCAGGAAGATGCACATCCTGTCCCAAACTGAGCTGCTTGCTTTGAACATACTGCAGCGGGAACTTATAAAACAGTGTGTGTGAGTGTGTGTACACGCAGTTGTTAAGGCCTGTATATAAGCTCTCATTAAAATAACACACACACACATATACAGCCAAATGCCAGCTCACATTCACCAGCCAGAGCGATGGGATGTTCAAGCAAATAAACAACCACACTACTGTTTGAGAAAAAAAAAAATCCTTGTATTAATTATTTTATAGATAATAATAGAGCAGTGCTAGAAGTGGAAAAAAAAAAAGTTCCACTACTGTTCTTTATCACATATTGGCGTATGTATCAGTCGGTAAGTATCACAAACTGTTAGAGTCATAGAGTAATCTAGAAATTATTATTATTATTATTATTATTATTATTATAATTGTTGTTGTTGTTGTTTTAAATTCCTACAGTAAATAGTAAATAAACATGTTATGCATTATGTATGTGTGTACTATTATGTATGTGTGTGTCTCAGAGGTGGAAGTCACACATGTTCAAGTCATAAGCAAGTCTCAAGTCTTAACCTTCAGGTCTCAAGCAAGTCCCAAGTCACTGTGGAAACATTTAAGCAAGTGAAATCAAGTCCCTGCTAAGTCAAGCAAGTCTAAAGTTAAGTCATTTTAGTCAGTTATTTTGCCCTAACTCCAGTTTCCACATTTAAATCACTTAAAAGACATAAAGCGGTCATGAAGAGCTGAATTTTATTTCAATGTTGAGAAATACTGTTTTTAAATACTGGAACTCATTTGTACTCATCTGTAAAAAGCTGCTTCTCATATGACAGTGTCATTGTTTTCTTGTTACAGTGCAATTGAAAACCTTGGTCTTAAAATTCCTAAAAGTATAATCAGAAGCAGCACATCAGCCGCAGATGATTAGAACATCTTTAGTGCTGATTTTGGAGGAGTCTGTCTCAGACATTAGTTTGGTTTGCTCTGGATTGTTGAGATGAGTGGGATTGCCATGACCAGATACAAAGCTCTCTGAGGCCTCCAGAAAGAAGGCTGATGATAGATGCTGTACTTTAACAAAAATTATGGCGAGAGCTACCCACTGCCATGCCATACTGGGATGTCAGACTCATCTGCATCCACAACCTTCTTTCTGGAGGCCTCAGAGAGCCGCTTGGATCTGGTGATCATAGTGATCCCACACACCTCAACAATCCAGAGCAAACCAAACTGAATGGGTAAGGTTCAAATTAAGCCCTAGTAGGATGGGATTAATATTAGTAATTATAAAGTAAGTAATAATATTATTACTACAGGACGTCTGTAAAACAATTCGCACGGGATATGAAATCTCAGCATAAATAACTGAAATGGGGGTGACTGCTCGATTTACGCACTGCCAATATACCTCCAAAAACCCTAATCATGGCCAGTCCTATAAGTCCTATAATGATATTTGTTTGAAAATTAGCAGCTACATAGCACATATGCACGCAAAGCTACACAATGACTTGCCTAAAGCTCCTGGACTCTCCTCTCTGGTTAAACAGCTGCGTCACTGTACAGTTACATATGTGTACTACATGACCTGCTGCTCATCAGTCACTGCAGTCACGTATCATGAATTAAAGAACTAAACACGGAGCTCAATATCTCTCATCCCTGCACTTTTCAGACTTTACAGGTTGTGTTCTTATAAGAGACTTCTGTCTTGCTCAAACGTAAACAAACGCTGGTGTGTTCACCCGACTGGTGAGCGCTGAGCGGCTGATTATGAGATGTCCGAATTAATTTATTAATGCATAAATTACTGCTACGGTGATTTAGTAAAAGATAAACTAAACTATTTACCGCCATAAAAGGAAATGCTTATGAGGAAATTGGGGTCTATTTGGTCACAGACATAGTTTGAGAATCAAATTAAACATTACCCCTGGAACTGCAGACAATGTAGCTAACACTTGCGTTAGCTCACTAGGACTCATAATGTTAACGTTAACAGCAAACTACACGCACCAAATCATATAATTCTGCTATTTTACTGAATTCAAATGTTATTCATATTGACTGTTCTGTCTTCTCAACAAATACACAATCAATTCGAAAACCAAATATAATATTTCAACTAACGTGAGCTTCTTTGCTAATGATTAACGTTAGCTAAACAGACACACTGACCTCTCTGTGGGTTTAGAAGTGACGTATGAAATTTGATGTTGTGGTGGTCGTGTCGCTGATTTTAGAACTGCATACCTTGCATGTTCCTGTTCACTTTTTGTTCTTACTGTCGACTGCATACTCATTAAATACAAACGCGTCCAAGATAGATTGGTCTCTGCTGGTCTGTCGCGTTCTGATAGGTTGCCAGGTTTACATGCAACCAAAAACAAAATCCCTATCATTATATATATATAATTTCAATCACCTGTCCCAAGTCTAAGTCAAGTCATGTCACTAATGCTAAAGTCAAGTCTTTTATCAATGTTAAGCAAGTCTCAAGTCATACTAAAGTCAAGTCTTTTATCAATGTTAGGCAAGTCTCAAGTCATACTAAAGTCAAGTCTTTTATCAATGTTAGGCAAGTCTCAAGTCCTTAAAATCATGACTCAAGTCCCACCTAGGGTATGTCTCTTTTTAAGTTTTTAAGGCAAAACCTCTATTGTGCAATAATGCTTGATTATTTATGTATTTATTTATTATTTTATGTTTGCATTTAAATAATGTAATAATGTACTTGAAGTTACTTACAGTAATTTTTGCTTTGCTTTTCCCACTTTTTGACAATTTCATTGTTAACGCTATAATGCTCACAAAGTCATTTTGGAATAATCTACAGCTTTGTTCTTAATTACAAAATAAAATGTCAGGGGAGGTTTACAATCTACAGAGGTGCTTAAAAGTTTGTATGTCTGTTTACAACTGTTTATATTTGCATAAATACTGTATAATCTAAAATATAATCAGACTTTTTAAAAGTATATGTGTTGAAAGTATTACACTTGGCTATTTATTTATTTATTTAAGAAAAATAGTCCCATATATCCCAATAACACAATGTTTTAATTTGAAGTATGGTTCTACAACACACATCTAAAGAGCAACCAGCATTGAGCAGCCTGTCCATGGCTAGCAAGAAGAAAGATTTGCCTACTCACCTTAGGCCTTGAACAGTTCTGAACTCTCCATTGTCACTCTTTCGCTATAAAAACAAAGTTTGAGCTTAACTTTAAATTGAAAGTGTACTGATTACACAACTTTTCTTAACTTAACTTGAGAACACCTGTGTTCACCCAACTCAAATTTCTTAGTTTAGTCCAAAGTTCTCCGAAATTTTGCTCTCTTTCTAGTTCTGCATCTCAGGGATACTTGGGATAACAGATTTATGGACATAAAACTCCTGAGGAGATTGTTAGTTTGAACCTAAGCAGTGCCACAGCCGTCTGCAGCATCTTGTTCAGTGTTCCATGCAATATTTTACAGGTCAATTTCACATAGATACACATGTAAAGAGCTTGAATAAATAATGATAGCAGAAAAAAATGTCAGTCCTCAGCACAATAACACGGTTTACACAGTGACAGCACGTTTATTCAAGGTGAAAACTTTGAAAAACATTTGACATCAATGATCAAAAGTTGTGAAAACTGTTCCCCTGCATATCTTAAAAACAACAACAGTGTTTGCTCTTGTCTGGCTACCACAAACATTTGAATGCTTCATCATCATTGCTACTTCTGTTATGTTCAGATACTCACTACACTGAGTTGGGAGATTCTTTAGTGTCATATCAGGTTCTTGGTGTTAAAAGCCTTTACTTTGCTTCCCCCACAAGTCATGTTAGTTTTACAGTTTTTTTAAGCAGGTTTGGCTGAGTAAGATATGGCAAGAAAACTGCCAGAATTTACTATCAGCACAAGCGAGGCCTGCAGTTTTAGTCCCATAGTCAAGAGTCAAAAGGTCAGTATTTCCATCTGGCATTTGAACAAGGAACTGCAAGGTCCTATGACTGAGGGGGGCTCGCTTATTGGCTGCAGAAATCCTTAACTCATGAAATGTGACTCTAATATTTTACATCGCTAATACTGCATATTTGAGCTGAAAATCAGCTGATACCAAAACATAGCTGACCAATATTTCCATCTCTTGTCTACAACCAAGTTAGTTAATATTTTTTAAATACTGATTACAAACCTTTTAACATTGTTGTATCAGCTTCTGGAACAATAGTTTAGGTTGTTTGACATACACCTCTGTAGCATTATTTTTGTCATTCTTACTGAGTCAATAAGAGCTGTGAATTTGTCTTCAGTAGGTGAAAGAGGTCATGTGCTTAGTAGTTGAGACAGTATGTTTAATGAGGATTGGAGTCTTGAAATAAATATGCTTGAAATAAAGACCATGTGCTGTACACAATCCTACAGAGCCCATCAAAAAAATTGGGGATGTTTAATATAAATGAGTATGCTTTCTTTGTTGTTTTGCAATAACATACACATTTAAATATTTATATAAAGAAAAACAATGTCAGTACTCATCAGCACTCAAAGCCTTCAGGGATTCAAGCCATGTCTGACTCAAAGGAATTTCAATATGTGCTTTTAACAATGGTTTGAGGAAAAAAGTGCTTATTATTTGGAAAAAACATACTCCTCGTTGTGGGAAGACACAAGCTGCATGTTGTAAAATACACCCAAACTTGGTTATTAGAGAATATCTGTTCGATGTTAAGAGAACCGTCAGCTATTTGTTTACTGAAGAGTAAGATAGTAAGATAGTAAGACAATTGAAATGTCAAATGATGCCAAAACATTTCTAATAGGTTATTTATTACCACAGTTTTCTGGTCTAATGACAGCTTCAATGTCCACTATTGTTTGTTTGTATCTGTCTTTTGTCTTTTGTTATCCCTCCTGATGTTGAAAGATGACCAAACATTAAATCCTTAATGAACCTTTGACCTTTCAAGGCAGTGGTGATCTATATTGGTGTGTGTTATCACCAGACTGACACAGAGGTGTCCATAAAGCACTCACTCAGTCATCTGCTTTCTGGAGACTTAAACCATTATAAATCACTATTATTACTAATAACACAGGAAATTCATTACATGTATGTTTGTCCTATGCATTCAACAAAATTTCTCCACTTGTTAAAAGTAAAACATGTAAAATTCAGTAACTAAACACCAGAGGTGGTAAGTAACGAAGTACAAGTACTTTGTTACTGTACTTAAGTACTTTTTTTTGGTATCTGTGCTTTACTTGAATATTTCTGTCACCTAATACTTTTTACTTTTACTCACTACATTTCAAAAGAAAAATCTGTACTTTTTACTCACTACATTGAAAATAGACTCGCTACTTTAGTTTCAACAATCTTTAACCTCCTTATTTATGTATTTTTTAATCAGGCAATTCTGTTCAGGGTCCCAATGAAGCGCAAATCATAAGCCTACTGGATGTGAAGAGGGGGCTGTGATTGGCTACTTTGACAGCTTTCATGCCTCTTTTTGGCTCCTACTGTGGCTCCCAAAGAAGCAAGAGCTTATGGCAAAGATATCCTGTTAAAGAAATTTGAGTTTCTCAAAACTTTTATACTTTAAGTACATTTGGGAGCATGTACTTTTATACTTTTACTTGTGTAAAAAAATATAGTCATACTTTTACTTGAGTATTTTTTTACTAGATTACTAGTACTTTTACTTAAGTAAGGAACTCATGTACTTCCGCCACCTCTGCTAAACACTAATTGCACGTTAAAGATGCACATTAACAAAGTTAAATATTCATAGATCCAGCCACAAATTATGTTTTTGAACAAGAAAATGCCTGAGTAGAAATACAAGTCACATATCAGTAGTGGTTTTGTTTTTACTCTAATTGAGCAAAACAACAGTTACAATTCAAACTGCACACTACAGTACCAGCACTACATTACCTAAAATGTGCCGCATAGTACATTTGTAAAGACTCTATTGCGGTGCTTAGCTCACTGGTGTCTTCTTAATGATGCATTATTTTCTCCAGTGTTCTAGACAAGAGGCAATCAAAATTGACATGTAAATAAGATCACAAATATTAAAGACCCAAATCAACTGAAGCTCTTATCGGCTGCCATAATGGACATGAAAACAAAAAAGAACAAAAATTTTGGATGCTGTATTTCACATTTTAATACTAGGAATTAGAATGTAAGCCTTTTCACAGTTCATTATATTTGCAGTATTTTTTATGACATTGAAATTAAAATATATTTTAATATATAAATATATACAAATATATACACAAATATAATATTTAAAAATATATTTTTAAAATGATTTTAGCATTTATTTGTTATTTTTCTTGATGTCAGGAATTCACTTTAGACAGAAAAATTACATTTGAACTAGTAAACATTTTGTTCTTGAAAGGAAAACTGTTTGTAAACTCAAACTGAATATAATTCAAACATCTAATTAAAATCTGCTGAAGTACAGCATTACTAGCGATCTGAAATCCATCCATCCATCATCTTTTGCTTTATCTCGGTAGTCGGGGTACACCATGGACAGGTCACCAGTCCATCGCATGCCCAACACACACTCACACCTATAGGCAATTTAGAGAGACCAATCAACCTAACATGCATGTGTTTGGACTGTGGGAGAATACCGGAGTACCCGGAGGAAACCCACTCAAGCACAGGGAGAACATGCAGACTCCACACGGGATGGTCCAGGCCAGGAATAAAACCCTGTCTTATCTCGCTGTGAGGCAACAATGCTAACCACTTCACCACCGTGCCGCTGCAACCTGAGGTCCTGTTAAAGAAAGTCTCTTACAACAGCAAAAGTTTTGCTTGAAAAATTGCTGTCGGACTGCAATTGTGTATGACTCGCTATCTGTACATGTAAATGAAGAATAAGCACTACAACACCTCACATCACACAAATGATAAACCATGCTGCTTGTTTATGAATGGCCAAATGTGTTACCATGACATAATTAGCTCCTAATGTCATGGGAAATCTGGTGTCTTTGTTTTTCTCACTATTTTGCTTATCATCTATTTGCCCAATGAAGTGTGAATGCAGGGCAATGCCCCTGTAGCAATGTTCTAGGTATGAATGCTAGGCCTTCACTGCATTGCTCCTCATTTCCTTGGCCTTGGCACACATGGCTGATTCAGGTGTGTGAAAAAAATTTAGAGTAGAGGCATCCTCCCATTTTCGCTACATTGCTACAGCCCAAAAAGCACAGCAGCCACAAACATATGAGTCCAATTAGAGGAGAGCAGACTCCGGACGAATTCGCATACGGATACGGTCAGTGGAGGCAGAGTCAGTCTTTAAGCCTTCTGCTCCAGCGATTTCCCCCTACACCAGAACACACTCAACAAAAAAAAGAAAGAAAGGAAAAAAGGTTTAAAAAAACACCCCACTGCAAGCCAATTTGCTTCCCTCGGACAGACGGCTGCACAAGCAGAGGCTGTTAACAAATCAGCATGTGATTATGGTAATATCGCTGAGATGATTACACATGTGCATAAGAGGAATTAGAACCCATAATAACTTATTCATTCATTTGGACTGCACACAGAGACTACCTTGCAAAGAATAGCCAAAATACAGCACTTCCTCGCTAGTCTGTGTGATGAGATGTTAAAGCCAATTAAATGTGGTTCATGCAAATGGGCAAACCCAGGCCTACTGCTTGTTTTGTCATGCCTTTTCAGCCTACAGTTTGATGGAGAAAATAGAAAAGAACTCAAATTAGCACGCTGTGTGGTATATGTGATCTAAATCCATGCTTGTCATCTCTTTCTGTAAATTCTTGCTATAGAATACACTACAATGCTACATACACATACCTGACTGAATGCTACGCTTGGCTAATCAGGATGGAGGAGCTGATCCTGTTCATCCTGATGGATACCATCCCCAACCCATCCCCCAACACCCACACACACATGTAACACTCTCAAAATCTAATTTTCATATACCTACTCCGAGCCCAGCCCGCCCCTTCTAGTCACTTTCCAATCAATCGAGTGGCTTATCCTAAATGACATCTCCCTCTGCAAATTACAGCTAATCAAATTACCATCAGATGGTCATTAAAGGAACTGAGTGAGACGGGAGCAGCACCTGATCCACACCACATGACTCTACACTAACCATGTGTGAATGTGTTTGTATTATCATGTTTATAAGGGTCCAATATGGTGCTGTGCAGATATTATTAAAAAACAGCTTTAATTTGGAAAAAATATCGAAAATCTAAAAGAATTTGAACGCTTATTTCTTTCACTATTTCTTATGTGCCTTGCCCTAATTACAGCTTCCATTTTTTTGGGAGACTTGCTTTTAGTTTTTCGTAGTAACCTCCAGGAATATTTTCCACACCTGCACAGTTCAGTCTACTATTTTCTGTTTCACACAATCCAAGTAATCCCACCTTTTGCAATGTTGGTCTGGACTCAAAAGTGTATCATACGCTTATTTGTCTGTTTTTCCAGTAACAGCTTCTTGCCAGCTACACATTCTTACAGACCCATAACATTGACTTGTCTTCTCACTGTGGCAGGAATCGACAGAAAAGCATGTGGCTTTTTCTGACATGAAACAAAAGCGGAGCTTGATTTTCTCCTGTCTCTTCAAGATGAAAAGTTTAAATGAGAGTTTTGGTGGCCTACCAGGACTTGCATGTTTGTTAGAAGTGCCATTTTTGTGTATTTGCTTACCACCACCCCATTCTTTGATGACTACTGAGACTGATAAAGCATATACAGATACAACAGTGTTTAATAATAATGAGAACACAGTGAAAAACAACAATATATAAAATTTTAGGAATTACAATGTTCTTGCAATCTTCTCAGGCATGAGCAGGAACTTCAGTTTGTATAAATAAGCCATTTTTTGACTTATTTGGAATCCATCTGTTCATGCTGTGCACAAATTTTAAAAAGGCTTTCTATTAAAAGATGGTGTATTTTTTTATTTCGTACTTCAAACAGTTTTCTTTTTAAACAAAAAATTCAGGTAACTCTCTGAATATTGCATTTACAAATTGTAACTTGGACTGAAAACATATACCTACTTTCTGTATTTTTAATACTTTTACTAAATATTTGTATTCTGTTATGTCTTAACCCCGAATATGAGCTGGAAACATGCAGAGCACCGTAAATGCAATAAGCGATCTGTCGTAAAATCAAATTAAACTAATGGGCAACCAAATCATAAAGATCCTTAGAATGATAGGTCGGTGCATTTTAAAAATGCCTTAAAAATGCCTTAAAATCTTGAATTATGTTTAAATAAAAATGTTAAATAAAATATATAAATATTTAATATATTAATTTATAAGGATCCAAAATTAACTAAAATAATCAACAGAATGTGAAAACATAGCAGTTTTGATAATATGTCAAAGCCTGTCTTGTCTCTTAATACCACTTTGTACCTTTTAGGCGATACTGAGTCACTTTAGCGTTGAGTCAAATCAGTCTAACATGAGAGCAGAAGTAACACTGCTCCAGTGGCATTTTGTAATTTCTTGTCTATTATGTTGAAAGTCCTACTACCAGTTACAATGGCAGACGCTTGTGGCAAGCGGCTGTTATAACGACCAACGCCTCGTCACGTCAAGAATCCATGATCAGCAGAAAACAAAAGTGTTAACCAGAATTAACTGTGGCACTGCTTTCCACCTCTAGAGACGCTCTTGGAGAGTAAAGTGATGGAGTTTGATGCTAAACCTGCAACTTTTCTTCTAGACTGGTAAGGATTGAAGGGGAAATAGGAGGTACTGTGCATTTTCTTATGATATCCAGTATATTGCCCACTATTGTTTGCAGTAAGTATTCCAACACTAATGACTACAAGGCAGTGAGTAGATGCTGTTGATGCTGATGGAATGCTGCTATGGACCTTCAACCACAGACACATCACCTCATATAGCTTCAGATGTGATTCACTTGACAAAAGAAATTATTTTTCTGATGTGCGTGCACGTATGTGTGATGTGTGTTTGGAGTTGTGTATTTGTGGTATGTTTGTGTGATAATGTGTAGGTGGGCTGTGTGTGTATGTGATATCTCTGTGATGTGTGTGTGTGTGGGCGGATGAGTAAGTGTGTATGAGACTTTGTGTGTATGTGCGTGTGGACGTGTGTATTAGGGCGTGTGTGTGGTAGCTGACAGCAGATGGTGTTTTAATAAAGTCCAGTAGGAATATGTGTGTGTGAGTAAACAGACAGGTCTGTGCCAGCTCAGTAATTGCCGGGCACTGTTACAGCTACTCAGCCTGGCCGAGGAGAGGAGGGTCCCAGCACACACGCACACACACAGTCATACAGAGGCTGAGATGTGGGTCCCAGTACATTACATACACTCTCAAATACAAACAGATGCACATAAAACTTTAGCTTAAGTCTAGCAGCCTCTCTCTCTCTCTCTCTCTCTCTCCCTCTCTCTCCCTCTCTCTCTGTCTTTCTCTTGCTTTCTCTCTCTTTCTTTTTCTCTCTCCTTCTCCCTTTCTCTCTCTCTCTCACTCTCTCTCTCTCTCTCTCTCTCTCTCTCTCTCTCTCTCTCATTCACTCATTTTGCAGCTGGAGCCAAAAAAACACAGCTGCGGCGGGGAAACAGGGAGGAATGGATGTGGAGACGTACAGATCGAAGGAGAGAAAAAAAAAGAAAGAGCAAGTGCAGAATTCAACATAAAAGCGTATTTCTAACATGAAGTAAAACCATTAATCTGATACATTTCTATGCATGTGTTCAAGAGTACAGCAATGCTGCAATACTTTCAATTGTACATATTTAGTGGATGTGTAAAGTGCCTCATTAAATCCACTAGCAGATCCCCCCAACCTGTAAGCAGTATCTATATTAAAGTGAAATTCTGGCTACATCATTAGGGCACATTTAAATGGCCAATACAGAACACAGAATTGGGCAAATATTGCAATAAAATGCAGCCACACGGCACATTAGTATACAAAACAATATAAATCAGGTGGGTCTGTAATAAATTTGTATTTATTATGTATATGAAAGCAAACAGAAAGGCAAAACTGTGATGTATTTTATTTGTGAGGAAATGATGTGTCCATTTAAAACAGGTAAATTGAATGCATCAATTTTTCCAGTGCCTGGACCCCAAATCGCTGCAGTAATAAGGCCAACTGGCCTGAGCTCAGCCCAAATCAGCCCTGCCACACACACATACCTCTCCACAGTGCATTAAATCATTAAAAGCCCCAACCCACACACTTCCCACTTCACGCAACTACACTCCTTCAGTACTTTGGTGGAGACAAACCAGCACATTCTCTTCAAAATGACTCAAATACGAGGTTCATTGCTGCAGTTTCACAGTGTCAGCTCAATTAAAATAAGCACGAATGTAACAAAATTAGGTTGATCTGTCTATTTTAAACTGGTTAAACAGCTGAGACTCAATCAACATTTTATATGACTGCTGTTTGAATAGAAGACAGTCTGAGAGTGCATATGTAGACTGGCACAGTGGCGCTCGTCATGACACTATGTCAACTTGAGGCCAGAAGCCTGTCTCATGAAACACATTCAACAGTGTTCCTGTTTCAGCTTCACAAAGCCTAACAAATGTTAGTAAAGCATTTCTAATGGTAAAAAGCAAAACTGTCATCACTGCTACCATGGTGTTGCACGTTGTAAGGGTGTACATTCTGACTAATTTTGCTATTTGAGCATCCATTCATGAATAGATAATCAGCTAACTGCAGAAGGAAAAAAGTGACAACAAAGAAAACAGACCTTGCCTGATACCATGTATGGCTGTAGGCTTACGTTTTAGGTGACAGCACTGGTAATATTTTTTTATATAAACATATTATATTTTTACATGTAGCGTTTTCCTCCCAGTGGATGATGTACCACAAGGGCGTAGATTTGCTCTTGACATTGGTGGAGACCTATGAATCTACTCCCTCTCTTTTTTTTTTTTTTTTGCAGTTTTGGTGCTACTAACAACTAAACGTAGCTACAGAGTCTCACGTGACAGCAGGGAAAGGCACAGCCAATCACACCATGTGTTATGGGCAGGAAGGGCTCCAGTAGAGTGATTTAACCCTTTCTGCACCTCTAGGTTAATGAGATGTTGACAGATCAGAGTGGGGACAATTCAATAACTGCTGGATATTAGTGGGGACACGTCAACTCCATCCATGCTAATTCTACACCCTTGATGTACCAACATGTACCAAATTATTTTTTTTATATGCCACAAATGTCCCAAAGAGAAAAAATGCTACCCAAAAGGGTCTATTTAAAGCTGTTAATGATCTAAAATCTTGAACTTAACCTGCCGTGGAGCAGGTTAGGTGTGCAGCACCTGTAATGATGAGCTATTTTAAAAAAGGGATCCAATGTTGTGAATGTAAGTTGGGCAAAAATGTTATATAACCGAATAATGTAATTAAGTAATGTGACCAAATGTAATAAAATGTCTAAACTGATCATGTAATAAGACTTTTACGGAGAATGTAATACACTATTACATTACAGAGCGTGTATTTTTTCTGAAATTTGTTTTTTAAAATGGAAGGTAACAAAATCAACCCAGTCTGGAATAAGAGGAGCTTTACTGAGAATAAGAAGATCTTCATTCTTCTTTCTAAAAGAGCCTCTTCTTTCAAGACTTGTAAGACTGGTCCTGGCTACAGCTGCAACTTGCCGAGTTTGGATAAAGTAAAGTGTTATGGAAGTAATATGAAAGAAATTGTATTTATGAACGAGAAAAACTGTAAATCATTTAAATGTGACTGGAACACAACCAGAGGTGCTGACAGCACCTTCTGTTCCACTCAATGATGATTTGGTCCACCTGAAATGTAATACATTTCCAAAAATGTAAGGTAAAGGTATTAAATTGTATTATATTTTTCGGTTAAGATATTGTATTACATTATTGGACAAGTTATCACATTATTGAGTGTTATTGCATTTTTGATTAAGTTAAGTACAAAATCGTATTACACTTATTGTTATTGCATTACTGAATTCAGCATACCATCAAATTTAAAATACCAGAAAATGTCAAATGCAATCCACATCTAACCTTCAGCATTGAGATAACATTATGTTTAAAAAAACATTATGTAAAGTGAACTAATGAGGAATAAGAGCCAAATAAGGACAAACTGATACAATTTGTTTATATTATTTAGGACTTTGTGAGCTTTTGCTTTTCATTTGGTTCGACTGTGTGGGTTTAAACTTCTGTTTTGATGTAGTGTCACATGCTATGGCATAATTACAAATTGAATTAAATAATGAGGGAGGTATGCAATGAATGAGCTATTTGCAGAAATCAGCAGGTATATTTTCCACATTCTCAGTCTTAGAAGCTTGTTACATCATCAGTTTTCTTCCTCTCATGAAAACCTTAAGGGATGTTTATCTGATGGTGAGTTGTTTTGGTGGTCTACAAGTTCTTGTTGGCCAATCTTCTGAAAATCTTTTAATATGAATAATTCCTACATCTCTGGAAAAAACCTTAAAACTCAAGACTTATTACATTCTAAAGCTTATGTTTTAATAACTACAAGAGAACTGGCTTTCTCTGCTGGTGGGTCTTGTCTATTTAAGGGGTTAATGGTGGTTTTGATTGGAAGTACATATTAAGTCACATAAATAAAGTCACATATACAGTATGTCTCACATATATGGTGTGCAAAAACATTTCACATGCGATCAGCCACATATTTTTGTAATAATACATTCAAAGTGTATAAGAACCACATGTTTATTTACAGGTTTATATGACTGCTAGCCTATTTGATGCTAGGTAACGTGGTTTACTAGTTTCGCCAGTGGTTGAGGTACGTGCACTGAGAGCCCTAATAACCACTGGCACACTGACCGGCTTTGACATCTCCAAGTCTGGCAGTAAGAAAGTTTGCACACCATGACATCAGTGTTTGGAGAGCACCCTCCATTTCAGCGAATCAAATGTGAGCATAATTAAACAGTGTATAGAAGATGCAGCCCCTGGAAGACACAATTGGAACTATCTGCTGCAAATAAAATGCGAGTTTGCTTAAATATTGACAGGGACAATTCTTTAAACCCAAATGCAAACCTTTTTCTTGGTTTTAAGAAGATTTTATTTTCGCTAAGAACATTTAGTGAATGTGGCCCATTATGTTTAAAACTAAAACTTCACTATACAAGTATTGTACCTCACAATCTTAGCTTATTATAATCTTATAGAAGAGGAAAAATAGTCGTATTAGTCTGGTTCTAGTAAACATCTTCACCTGCATGTTTGGTATCACCTTTTGCCAATTTAGCTGCTGCTACAGATGTCTCAAGCACTGAAAGCCCTTCAAAGACTGCTTTTGGCATTGCCTCTTTATCTGGCTTAGCTGTGTATTCGGCTACTGTCACGGCAGCATTCCATACCTAACACACTTCCTGAACACGCACACATATAGCAAGCTCTTACATAGAACACTCTCTATTCAGTAAACAGCCCAGTTGATTCCTCACATTTGTGTTTAAGAATTTGTGTGTGTGTGTGTGTGTGTGTGTGTGTCTGTGAGAATTTGCATGCATGCTGGTTTTTACACGTCTAAGAGGAGCATCATTAACCTGCAGCCTGTAGGCCTATCACTCACTAGACTGACACATCCTCCATTAGCTTCAACAGCAGGTGTTTTTAATGCTGCCATCAGATTCATTTCATGAGCACTTTAAAGAAATCCACACTCAAACATGCCGACAAAAACGTTAAGAATCAAATAAAGTCGAGTCAGTTCATTGTGTGCAGTTGGGACAGCGGGTGTTCTTGCAACAGCTGAGCTTATGTGTTCTCTGCAGTTACAGTTGGAAAAAAAACTATAGTTCCAAGCCAAAGTCTGAGGCAGCTATGAAAGTTTTTGTTTATTTATTTGTTTATCAGTAATTGTTATTTTACAATAGAAATACGTAATGATACTTTATAATATATAAAGGGTTTCCATGAAAAAATGTATTACAGACCACTTTCAAAGCTTTCTTCTTTCCTTGACATATGTTTTTGGAAGTGAGCTTTACACTTACAAAAAAATATCAGTGCTGTATTGTTAACTAATATCACCTTTATTACAGAAATAATACTGTGATTTCTTTTAACAGTAACTGTTATTCATATTGGCAGCGCTGTTGCATAGTGGCAAGAAGGGCCAGACGAACAAGGTCCTTTTTGTGGAGTTTGCCTGTTCTTCCCATGCCATGCCTGCCATTTCACATACTTCGGTTTCCTCCCACAATCCAAAGACATGCAATCAGGTGAGTTGGAGATGCTAAAATACCCCTGAGTGTAAATGTGTGTGTGTATGTCTGTGTGTTTGCCCTGTGATGGACTGACAGGCTGTCCAGGGTGTTTCCTGCCCTGAGCACTGGGATAGGCTCCAGCACCCCAACGCCCCACCCCATGACACAGTAGGATTTAGATGAAGAATAAATGAATGTTACTCATATTTTCAAAAACAGACAGGACTGTTACAAACAGATAGAGTATGTTGTCATGAAACTATTAAATTATTTACCTTTTTATTGAAAAATTATTTCCTGAACAGTTTCACAACATACACACCTTTGAAAACCTGAGAATTTATTTCTTTAAAATAAATATTTTGGACAAGTTGTAAATGTATAATTTTTTTGTGATGATACACAGCAGTTTAAGTTACTTCTTTACTACCAACTATCATTTTTCAAACTCAAAATCAATGTAAATGGAAAACAGAGCTTAAATTGACTACTTTTATAATAATATTTTTCATATTTAATGTGATGTGTCTGTTAAAATATTGTTGTTGTTGTTGTTGTTGTTGTGTTTTGCAACAGCATCCCCTGTAGCTTTCTTTCACCTCTTCTCTGCAAAAACATGACAGAACCCATGGTCACTGATCTCAAAATGACTGGTTTTGTGGTTATTGCTGTTTGTAGCTGTTAATTTGTGAATATCAGCTCTAAACTCAGAGTCAGAGTCAGTCAGAGGATGTTTGGGATACAGGGATAATTTCCAGTTTGGGGATTTAAATAGACAATAAAATAAAACAATAAAAACAACTAAGGAGAATGCTGTAGTGACTGGAATTGCGTTAAGAACTATCTGAGGCATTAGTAAAACCTGGAAAGATAGTAGTTGGAAAATAAATGTTGAATACACATGATCACCTAAATACTTGATAAAGGTAAATAAAAAAAAATAAAGTAGAACTCACAGCTATGTGTATTAGTGAAAGTATGAGCATTTCCACATGTGAAATGCAACTAGAACTGGAGTGGTTTGATTCTCCCACCGTCAACAGAAGATCTCGAACTTTGCAACTCTGGAGATATTACATAAAGTTGTTAAAACAATTGTTAAAACAGTTAACAGTTGTTAAAACAAAGTGTCTGAATTTCCTTTTTTTTGAATAATAACAGTTGATGTAGTGTGTAAACATTATTAAAGTTTTAAAGCTGACCGTTCAATTCCCAGCTAGTCTATATTATTCCTTCCCTGTCCATACATTTCCCAGTCCTTTAATTTAATTGTATTGGAGAACTATGGAAATGGAAATGAATGAAATCCAGAGAACTATGTTTATGTAATTTGAATACAGTCACTTAATCACAGGGTGCAGATCTTTGATGTTCATTGTTGTTGTTGTTTTGCTGTTTTGGCAATTGTTTCTTTGTTTATTTATTTAGATTATTTTGTTTACTTATTACTATTTGTTCTTAAAAAGTAATACATGTTGGAGATCTTTAAGCATAAATTTACAAATCCACTGCATCACTGTCGGCACTGCCTGCTAAATGTGCGCAAGTGAATATGTAAATTAGTTACTTACTGTACTTAGGTGTTTCACATCTACAAATGGAAAATTGGCCATATATAAATTTGTAATTTTTCTGGACTTTAGAGGATTAATGGACCTTAACATACAAAGAATAAATGTAAAATGGAGATTCTTAATGATCTTATTGTTTCTAATCTCAGGCTCTATATGCAGCTTTAAATGGCTTTATACTGCATATTGTTAGTGCACTGAACATGTCTTGTCTATGTCATTTAAAAAAGCAGAGAAATTGTCATTTACAGGGCCAAACAGAAGTATCGTCTCCTCAGAGCTTGTTTTCTTAGGCCTGCAGTACAAAGTGGAATTGAAGCTTTATGCATATCATGCTGTTACTGCAAAGCATCAAGCGCCACAGGTGTTTATCGTGTTTTGGAAGTGCTATACAGATTCCAAACGATGTCGGGTGTTGAAGTATTAATTAAGCATCAGCCTCTTAATCAGGGCGATCATAGGCGAGGAAAAAGTTTTCGCGTGGAATCCATCTGGAACTTTACAAACACTCGCCGGAGGCCTTCGCGCAAATAAAACATCAAATGCTCCTGACAGTTTTGCTGATAAGCACAAACAACCTCCACCGTTTGTTCGTGTTGCAACACGGCTCCTCTCTCTCTCTGACACCATGAACCTGAACTGAAACCTTCAGCCTTTACATACTTTTGGACCTGGAGAATCCTCTGCGGCGCCTGAGGGCAGGGAGAGTTCAGGAACCGGGCTAAGAGAAGTTGAGTTATGAGAGAGAAAACGCTTTCTTCAGTAAGGGAGCTGACAGGAGCACCGCACACACTTGGGCTCTGGGGCGTTTGGAGCTAAGCAGCTACTTCTCTCAAACCACCCAACCTGGCTTTGGCTTTCTCCCTCCATTCTCTCCTCCAGCCGGCCTGTCATAGCGGCCTGCCCAGCAGGTCCAGGCCGACACCATCAATCTTAAGCGGCCGAGGCTGCGTTTTGGAGGCAGAGGGAGGTCTTCTTCCACTTTTTAAGAAACAGGAAGTGGGTCAGAAGCTCCGGAGCGAAGCAAGAGCAGCTGCCCGGAGACCCTGAGCCTCCTAGCCTCGTCCTAGAGGAGAAGTAGCCCTCACCTGCCGGCCCTGAGCAGGGCTGCCCCTGGCCCCCACAGAGGAAACGGGACAGCTGGTCAAGGGCCTGATACCAAACTGCATGGACGCTGGTGTGGTCACATGACATGCCAAAGCCACCAGCAGCCAGCTAGGGTTTTGCAGAGTTTCAGTTGTTCCATTGTCCTCAGGCAACTGGTCATTCTTTCCAGGCAAAAAAGATGTAACATGTTGGGAATGGGACAGAAGCTTTATAAAGAGCTATATATAGCATTCTTGTTATGTCATAATAAAAGAACAGTACTGCACATAGTTCGTACAAGTAATACAGAGAACATTTGTGCCAGGAAGGTGTATTCTATAACAGCAAACACACCCAGCTGGCCTATTCATACTCTGACTTAAAACTTTGTAGCAAAATAATAAAATAAACCTTATTTAATCTATGGAGTAATGATCAGTTCTTGTCCCAATAGCATACAATACATTCATGTTGAAACCAAACGTCTGAAAAGCAGAAAGTTATTACATAAAATTATACTAAATGTGTTACATTGTTTTACAATAGTTTTGCTATAGGCTTTTGACTTGTCAAAGAAGTCATTCATAGCAATTAGAGGCATGCACACATGCATGAGCTGTTTTTTTTTTTTTCAGATTTACCACTATTGCAACATTTTTAACATTGCATTACCATTACTTGTAAAAACTCATGACACATGTAGGTTCACTGGTGGTTTTGGATAGTAAATAAAATGACTACATTTGTGTTGATTAGATTGGATCAGGATTACTTTCACCACCACTGTAAAGAAATCTTGTCTCTATATATTTCTCTATAATCAGCCATTTCACATCACACCACTCTGAATAACATCTCAGCAATTAAGTTAATATAAGAAATGTATACAAGAAAACAAGCTTATAAGTTTATAACTATCTGGCATCATCTATGTAGAAAGCTGCATTAGGGTTTTCCTTGTGTTTAGGGTTTCTAACCACAGTGTGCTAGTGAGCTAGACAGGAGTTTTAAGTCATTGTTTTTTTTCTCACTGAAATAACTGTAAGAATCCTGGTGTCATTTACATCAAATCTAGGTACCAAGTGGAAGTCTTGCTTGACAGTAGTCAGACCTGCTTAAAACTCGACTTTCCAGCTAGTTATAAAGGAGCAATTAAGAATTCTAGAAAACATGTTGAGTACATTTACCTTGCCTTATGCCTAAAAAATAAAAGCTGGGTTGTATCTGTCTTTGCATTTAGAGGTTTTTATGATCTCAGTTGGGTCTTTCCAAAACAAATATAAAATGCTGCTTAGGGCACAGGATATACTGACCAGTTAAAAATTTTATGACAAAATGTACTACTTGATGAAATTAAGCAAGGTACATATCATTATCAGTAAATGCACAGAGAGAGAAAGAGTGCTTTCTCTGATTTAAATGAAAAAGGAGAAATGTAGTGCCAGGGGTCAAACCAAGCGTTAGATAATTACGGCCCGCGATGATTGAGGTAAGCCGAAAAGCAAATGTTGACTTATGATGTAACCTTTTAACTTGTTAATCCCTGCTTCTTTTCCAAAGATGTGAAAATGTAGCCACTCGTGTCCGTAGGCTATATGCCATCACAGGAAAGTGGAGAGGAAAAAAAAAGAAAAAGAAAAGCTTTTTAACATTTGATCCTACTTGTTACCTCACCAGCCGCTACTAGGCTTCTTCTTATGTAGGTATATATGCCTGCGTCCACAGTAAAAGTAGGGGCATTCATTGATTTGAATGAATGAATGAATGGAACAGAAGGTGAAAATCATTAATAAAAATAATGAGAGAAGATGCAATTGCTCGTCTGTGTGTTCTGCATGTTGTTAGAGTTGTTGTATCATCGTGGCAGGCCCAGTTCCATGCCAGAGGTGCACAGCCTGCAGCTGCACATGGATGTAATTTCAGCAGGATGACTTTTACCGCAAATCAAATAAAAGACTGGATATGGGAGAGAGTCAGACAGAGAGAGAGAGAAAGAGGGAAAGAGAGAGAGAAGAAAACAGGTTGTGCTTAGCTCAGAAAACAGTTGTACACCAGCACGAAAACACGCGTATTCAGATTTGCATGCTTAAGAAGGTGCATATTTACAAATAGAAATACAACCATAACTGCGCTACAGCGGTTGTCGTATGGTTTTAGGTTACAAGAACATGATTACTGCCTGGGACTGTAGTTATTTACTACATTAGGAAGCTTGTTTGCTTCGGTTTTCTGCAGATTTTTATCAGTACCATGCCATAGCATTACATCACAAGCTCAGGTTCTGTACAAGACATGATACATATTTAACATTATAATTCTTTTTTTGTGTAATAGAAATTTGGAGCGATTGGTGCATCCTGGCCTTTTAAGGTTAAAGAAGTCCATGAATTTTACTCAGTCTAGCCCTGCTAGAAGTAACTAATGGGTCAACTTTTACAGTTCCTGTCCACAGGCTTTCTGCAGGATACTACATAGCATTTTTGGTGGGGCTAGATCTAATCCAAGTGTTAGCGAGTCTGGATCATCAGATATACCAGACACAACAAAGTATAAAATGCTTAGTTTTCTGAAGCTAGGGCTGAGAGTTCCAGTGAATTTCAGTGAAGTGTAAAGGGTTCCCCTCAGACTGCTGAAAATAAAAGCTTACTGTCTGTATGAGCCATGAAGCCAATAAATCTGACTTTCCAGCAGCAGTGCATGCCACTGTGTGACGCTCAGCATTCTACAGTCATAAGACTGTGAGTGTGTGTGGTGTATGAAGAACATCTGTCTCCGCTCCAGTCGATGCTGTTGTCGGCAAAGCTTCACAAAAGGCTGCTTCCAAAACCTGCTCTTCCGGAAGAGTCATCCACAATGAGTGCACACAAACACACATAGAGCACAGTCATGTGTACATAAGAGTGTCGTCTGTAGCTCGTATTCAGCAAGCTTTCCCATGATTCCTCTCAGTTCTTCTGTCCATGTTATAGCCCTGTTTTGTATTTATTTAGCACAAGTGTTACGGGGATTCAGAGAAAAAAAATAGTTGTTTTTGTTTTTTCAATCACATGACAGAACTGTAACTGTGACTACATCAAGGCTCATCACAAATAAGTGGACAGATGTATGAATCAATGAACTAACACCTTGTTTCCTCAGCAATAAAGGCAGTGTTGGTTTGAATGATTCACACACATTGACCACAACTGCACTGACCCCCTCATAGATGTGGAACAGATTGGATTTGCCAAAGCACACCATTGTGTGGGGCAAAATGTGTCTGAGTGCTCAAATGACTTGAAGTGTGAAGTGTAAAAATCTATAAAAATTCAATCCCCATATCAGGGACACATACATACATCTGTTCATACTTTCAAACAAATGTGTTTTTTGTCTCCCAGTAATTGAGACTCCATGTTGGAACAAAACTATTTTTATTTCTGTAAGGGAATCAATGCTAAATTCTAAGCAGCACAAAGAGCTGCTTTAAGTTAGCCAGTATATAACGACAATAAACGACAACTGACTTGTTTAGGAACATAAGCAATAGCTTCTAACTCACTTTGCTCACTTTTTCTTGTAAGTCCTGTATTCAGTGTAATGATCTCACTTCACTTTAGGCCTGTAATGACCTGCCATAATGCTCTATACATATAACATTAGTGTGCATTAGTGCATGTATAATGTTCTTATTAACAGATATTTTTATAAGTTATGGAATTAAAGGTTATAAAGTTATATACTACAGCTCTTGAGTAAAACTAATAATAGCTTTAAATACTGTAAAAGCATGTACAACTCATTCCATCAGGAATGATGCTCTTTCGTTTATTTTTTAAATTTATTTTCATATTAATACTTTCTATGGAATGTTATGGCATGATATCATTTCAGTATGTTGACTCCATCAGCAAGTGCTCTTCTCTTCCTGCATCAGAGTGCACCAACATTTATATTTTGTAGCTGTCCAAAGAAAAACATCCATCTCAATTTTTGTTGGCATTCATTTTTTTATATCATTTCAACACAACATCTTGTGAAAGTTTCATGAAGAAAGGACTAATAGAAATGTTCCAATATCACACGAAATAACTTTACATTGACACTGAAAGTTTTTGTCCTTTCCTGTAAGGTTATATTTTTGAGGATACTTGTTTTTCATTGTACAAAGACGATATGAATTTATATTTTTAGTCCACAGCGACCAGACCAAAACTATACTGGCATGCTGGAAATTCTCCTGACCCTTATGTTTAACATATCCCACATTACATGGTGTTTAAGTTTACCGGTTCAGCTTGTACTGCTGGAATAAAAGTGAAATATTGGTTACTAATAGCTTAACAACCTAAATCATTAAACTCTATATAACTTCTCCTTATATTAGTGCAGCATGTTTGTTACAATATGAAGTACTAGTACAAGTACTGGCACTACATTGTAGGCATTTTCTTGAGGACTGTGTTCCTTGATCTTAATATTGATCAGCTATATCAACAAAATGACATATTGGTTTGACTGCTCTCTTTCTCCATCTCTCTTTCTCTTCTTCTCACCAAGTTATTTTAAATGCAAATTAACAAACAATCTGAACAAAGGTAAGTTTAAAAAAAAGTAAAAAATGGACCACCATACTGTAAATCACTACTCTTAATCATATCGCCTACAATTGCTATGTTTCTTTATTTTATTTCTTTTTTTATCAGGTCACAGTGAGATTACACATTATCTACTAAACCCCCCTATCCCCTAACCAGCCTGTATCTCAGGCAGCTAATCTAGATTGGGAAGGTGACACTGTCAATCTCATCTGCCCCTACGTCCTAGCAGGGATATGTGTGAGTGTGTATGTGTGTGAGGGTGTATGTTGAGTATAATGCTAATTTTCATTGTAGTGATAAAAATAAATAGACTGGACTGGGGCCGTAGGGTCTGTGTGTATGTGTGTGCATGTGTGTGACAGGGGGCTCACAGAGCATCACCTTTATGCACAGTGACAGCAGCTCGTCACTGTCAGTCATCTGTGAGCAGGCCTTTGATGGAGATGACTGTAACTGCGAGCCCAATGGCACAGATGGATCCGTGTTGACAAGGATTGTATTCAAGGGCACATTGAAGCTCATTCGCAAACTTTTTCCCACTTAATTGTACTTGGGGTGGTGGAGGGAGCAGGTTTAAACAACTGAGGCATAATGGGTCAAATATCTATGGTATAATTACAATACATGGTGTTATGTTAGGATTATTTGTGATGGTGTATATTAAATTAGCTGGTAAATATCTGCAGGTGTGCTTAGGTGATATATCTTTTTTTTAATTAAGGGGTAGGTAAATTGTGGCTTGCATGCAAAAAACAACATCCAACAACATCTTTTTTTGATATTCTGATTGAAAATAAGTTAAACCTTTTAAAGAGAACATGCACTCTAGAGTGAATTAAACATTTGTGCAATATTCATTGCACATTTTCTATTTGTTTGACATATTTAGATATTTTTTTTATTATTTCCCATGGTGTTTAGGTCGATACAGCTAAGTGAGCTCTCCTATTCGTTAGGCCTTCAGGAGCTGAACTGAAGCCCTAATGTATTTCATTCACAAAATCATAACTGGATCAACTGATTATGCTTTGATTTACAATAAGTGGGACCAATTTTGTGAGACCATTCAGAAGTCCTAACTGTCACTAAGTGTGAATACTGCTTGTAGTCTAATGGCTTATTTATTCCTAATGTTAAGTACAGATATGAATATTCGGCACATGTTCATGTCCATATTTGTGCATTTTCTGTGAAAGCTCATGAATATTTGACGTCATGAAGCACTTCTTCACGGCTTTTATAGTAGGTAGACTATTATGGCCTCCACCATCTGTTGCCATGTTTGTTGTTGTCAGAAACTTTTAACTGTTGGCTGCCCTCTAGTAGATGTATTGCTCATATCCATGCCACGAGAAAAAAACCCACATAGACGTATGTGGATAGTCATGCTTAGAACGATTGAAATGGTCATATTTATTTTCAAAGTAAAGGAAGCATAGGTGAGCTCTAGGTTTTAGTCAGCTGATAGAAACAGAAAACAGTAGTGGCAGCTTTGTACCAGGGCTCTTCACTAAAACAGTCAATAACTGCTACATTCAAGGTACAATAGATGTTTACATATCTGTTACAAACTTCAAATACAACTTGGAATAGTTTTTACAAACATTGCATGTCCTGTGTTTAATCAATACCAGTTCCCCAGCAATAATATACAATCTCATAATAATCCCATAGTGATGCTAACAGAAATTAGCATTATCATTACTGAATGGGTTTTTTCTCAGTGTTAACATTTATGTCCCAAATTAAACTCTCATGGTTTACCAGTGGTGTGTATATAAGCTCCTCAGACAAAAAAAATTGCACACATGCATTGTCTAATACTTGGTTCAGCCTCCTCTTGCCTTAATAACAGAGCTGATCCTTTCAGGAAAGAATTACATCAGACTCTTAAGATTTGTGCTTCATACCCAAATAGAACACAATATTGACTCTGATAAATTCCAGTGTGACATCTGTAGGGTATTTAGGACTGGTTCAATAGGCATCATGGAACACTGGGAAAGTTTGAATCACCAGACCTAAAATCCATATGTTGATGGAACACAAATTGTAGTTAAAAGATGCAACCTATATGTGAAATTCTTACCTGACAGGAGTAGTGCTGTTATTAAGGCAATGAGACACATAAACATAAAGTATAAAACAATTTATAACAATATATATATTTAAAACAATATTTATATATTTATTGTACTTTACTGTTATTTCTGTGTGCGTACTTTCAAACCAACAAAACATGACATGTAATTTGACCAAGGGCAGCCAAATTTTAGCATATGTGTAGGTGTGTGTACATGTTTGTGTGTGTGAGTGTATGATTGCATGTGTGCATGTTCATTTTCATATGCATACATGATACTTGCCCATATGTCTATGTGTGTGTGTGTGGGTGTGTGTGCGCTTGTGTGTCAGTGACCACAGTAGGAGCTTAGCTCCGCTCTGCTGCTCTGATGTGTGTGTGTGTGTGTGTGTGTAAGTGTGTTTAAGCTGAGGGGATAGAGCAGTGGTCACTAGGTGGCGCATTGGTACAGTGATTTCCCCTACAGCCCACACACACACACACACACACACACACACACATGCGCGCACACACACAGTTGGACACATCCATCACACATCCTGAACAATAACCAACTACACACAATGAAGATCAACCTCAACCTCATCAATTCAACCAAATCCAACACTGCAGTCCAATAACTCCCAAACAGCCCTCTCAGTAAAGCCCAGCTACTAACAACAGACACAGCAGTTAGAAATGGGTAGTGCTTTTGAAACAGCAAAATAAATGTACTACCCAATTTTTTGATGCAATGGAAAAGACACAAGCATGCACGTGCATGTACACACAAACACAGAAAAATAATAGGAAAGTAAAAAATTTCCATCCAGAGTCTTGATCAAAGAAAAAAAACAAAAACACTCCCTACCCCTGACCCACCCACCTTCACACACATACACACAAACAGAATGAGAGCCAAATTCATAATGGAATGAATGTGGTTGCAAACAGAGAGGTGCAATATAAATTTACCAGTGCACCTATACACATCTCACTGTCTAAAAATAAATAAATACATTAATTAAATAATTAAACATTTATTTACTAATTTTTAAAGTTATTTGTCTACATCAACACCCCCCATCCCAACCACACACACAAAATAACAGCATATGAAATGCTGTGTATGTACATTATAATATCGACTATGCCAAGGCCTTTGTACAAAAAGGTCAGGTTGTCCTGAGCCATGGTCACTCCAGGCTGGGGTGCAAAAGTATGGGCGGCCCTGATGTGATGTGGTTTTGGAGGGAACATATAATTCAGTAAACAGATAATGCTAGCTAGTTAACTTGTTTGTTTAAAGCAACTGTGAGTGAAGGACGATGTTATGTAGGCTGAGGAGTAATTCCTCTCAGAAAGATTTCCTGTTTTTATTCGCCATACTATTAACGTGAACTGACTTTTTCATGAGACAAATTTTACCCATTTTGGGTATGACCACCACTTCATCCAGTCCATTCAAGCATGTATTCAGATGACTCTCAGGTGGGTTTGATTTACTCATTAGAAGCTTTTGCACAGACTTCAAAATCTCCAAAATGCCCAAAATCTCACAGTGCTAAATTCCACAGCTGAGACTGTAGGATGTTCTTATGTTCAGCTGCACTCTTATTTGTCTGTTTTGTGTTCAGTGTTAATTTGCAGGAGATGAGTATTTGTACACAGTTTTCTTCAGGCAAACAAGCTGCCACTGCCTTGGCTTCAGCGGTTCACTGACACAGCTCCACAGGAGGGGTCTTCAGGTGCTTAAATTCTGCTGCAGGGTGGAACCCACCAGGCCTGGAGCAGAGTAAAGAGAAGGAGAGATGACCACAGGGATGGAGGACTGACAGGATAGGGAGGGAGGAGTGTGTGTGTGTGTGTGTGTGTGTGTGTGTGTGTGTGTTGTTTGGGGCAGCAGTGAGCAGCTGCGTGAGTGCTCTTGTTGATGTGAAGCAGCTTTAAACAGTACCAGCTTTACTGCAACTCTTAACCTCTCTCTCTCTCTCTTTCTCTCTCTCTCTCTTTCTCTCTTGCTTTCTGTCTCTCTCCCTCTCCCACCCACCTAATGAAGTCCTGAAAGACTTCCTGACTTGTTCATATGGCTCTGTTTAGACTCTCAGTGAGGGGAACCATTACTAAACACACACACATACACGCACGCACATGCCCACAGACAGGGATGCAAAACAACCGCAAACACATACACAGATATTCACGGTTGGGGAACTTTCAGGATCTTTTAGGCCTTCAGATGTCTAATGATTTCTGTGAAATAATTAAACATTTTAATGTCATTTAATGTCAATTATTGTTTTCTTTAACACAATCATAATGCAAAAGTATTGAAAAGTTAAAATTGTCCAATATGATTTTTTATCTGATAGCATGGTAGATACATGCTTAGCTAGTTCTGCTATTGCTTAGGTCTTCAAAAGCTGATTTTATAGATTAACTACCACTATGTTTAGAAACCAACTGTGGAATCAACATGTCATGTTTTGATTTCCAGTGGATGGGTCGATGAGTTTTATTCAGTTGTTAGAAATGGAAAACAGTAGCAGTTTTATGCCAGGGACCTTTACTAAAGAAGTCAGTGAGTGTGTTTACATGCACTTAATAGTTTATTTTCATTAGATTTTATCAGTAATCCAATCAACACGTTTAAGTGCCCTTAAGTAATAATACAATGGGGCAACTCAGTCAGACGATAATTGGGTTTCTGCTTTGAATCCAGCTAGTAAACCCATAGAAGATGTGACATAAATGCAAACTTTGGTGAGGCTTTTTGAGGCAAAGAGTCAATTCTGGAAGAAATATGATCGTACGTCGCCCAGAAGATAGAATATCTAAATCCTTCGTTTCAGGAAACATGTAGAGGTTTTGAGGTTGCTTCAAAATTGTTTTATTGCCATCTGCTTTCCTATTTCCAGTTTGCACACATGCACTGATTCAAAAGAATCCAAAAGAAATCAGAATTAGAATGTACATGGACAGAGAAATCGATTAATAAGCCAAAATCGATTATTCTGATTTTTAGGGCCTACTCTGATCCATTAAATCAGAGTATGCTATTTACATTATCAGTTGAATTTATGGTCAGGTTATTTACTTCATAAAGTTCATAAGTTTACCTCCTCTTGCTCTTAAGAAGTTTTTCCTTCCCAGTGTCACTTTTGCTTATTTATGACTGATTTTCTGAAAGAAGCACTATATAGTTCAATTCTGACATAAAGTCAGAGTGCAATACAATATAAATGTATATTAATTAATATCTATTATAATCTATCTATTATTTCTACTATAATAGATATCTATATCTGTTTGAATAAAACATAGAATTACTTGATTCAAATGTTCATATTTAATCTGTAATGGTCAAAAACATTAATGAAAATGCTAACTGCAATTAAAATTGTTTGATTAATTCACTAATAGAAAGTACAATAATAGAAGAAAATCACATGTACATGCACACATATGAACATATACATACACATGCATATACAGCCAGACAGACACGCAAGGACACATACTCTCTCGCAAACAAATGCACACATATAAATTTTGTTCCTGTTAACTATGGGCAATTACATAGTCATCCATTCATCTGGTGACTTAGCTAGAACTTAACCATAACTACAAATAACCTGACCGTAATCATTATTCCAGCCCTCATTTTAAAAGTGATTTTTTGTGCGTGTGTGGGTGGGATCGGGTGTGGTAGGGGCTGCTTGTGGTCCCTATCAGGAAAAATGTGAGTGTTTTGGTCCCCGTAATGTGCCATAAACTGGGTGTACACATACATGCACAAATTCTCGCACAGACTTGCAAACACACTGTTTCACACACA
This sequence comes from Megaleporinus macrocephalus, assembly GCA_021613375.1. NCBI lineage: Eukaryota > Metazoa > Chordata > Actinopteri > Characiformes > Anostomidae > Megaleporinus > Megaleporinus macrocephalus. The sequence continues at coordinate 20,463,236 of CM038727.1, read as the reverse complement.
CATACACATACATACAATAAATGTGCTGCTAGATAGCAACCACAAAGCCACACAGAGAACCAGGATAAACACTCAGCAACAGAGGGTGGGTGAAAATGGGATAGGGATTATATCGATATTGATTGAGTGAGATGGAAAGAGAGAGAGAGAGAGAGAGAGAGGGAAAACAGCAAGCAAGAGAGAGCGAGGAGAGAGGAAGACCCCCTTTTGCTTTGTGAACGTGTAATGGCACTTCATTTTAATTTTATGGTTTGCCAGTGCTCCGCGGAGGGAAATTGTTTTCTATGTGGTTACACAGCCTGTCGAGAGAGAGAGAAAGAGAGAGCAGAGAGTGAGAGCGAGAGTGAGAGAGAGAGGGAGAAAGAAAATGAAAGCAGGAGAGAGAGAGGGTGCACGCCAAATAAAACAGCTGTGGTGGCAATTGAATTTGTATTCACAGTAAAGTAGGTTAACCCAGTTAAAAGTCAGAAATCCAATAGCGGCTGGCGGATCGGTACGGCTGTGGCATTCTGGAATCTCCTGGGGTTCCACAATGTTCCTCTCATTCACCCCGACTTGAAAACGTCACACTGTATCAGTGTGGTGAGGGCCAAATAGAAATAGAATCATACTTAAGAAGCTGGAGAGGCTATGAATTACACAGAACATGCAGCTCTGCCTTTACTGCCGCAGTTGCTTTTCTCTAGACAGGCAGTCAGCTTCATCGGAGCAAAGTCCAAGCTTTGTCATGGTCTGCGGCCTCAGCTCTTCGATGGGTTTTATCCCCTGCTGCATACTATGAAAAAGGTTGTGCTTTTAATAAAGGCTCACAATTTTGAAACAATCACATGCCCTTCCTTTGTCAGTGGACTCGGCCAAGCGTACGAGCAAAAAAAATAAAGGTGGCAAACAAGTTTCTGCTATTTCCTCCAAAATCTTTTGATCTACTGTTTACGTTGGTCTGATCTGTTGGGTGTGTGTGTGTGTGCGTTTAACGCATTAGATCATAATGGCATATATGTAGACTCATGTTTTTTTCTTTGCTTTCATTACTGCATGACTTGTATAGTGACAATAGTTAGAGTATAGTGAGATGAATAACTGCATCATGAATCTATAGGTCTTTTTGGCTAGCAGATAGCCAAATGCAATAGCCAAAACACCTCCTCTGCAGTCAACAATTGCACATTTTAGCACATTTTAGAAAATCTACAGCATAAACTGTGGCATAACTTGCATGATTTAAAAAACATACAATGTGCATTGTTGAGTTTGTGTCCCTAAACAGCAACAACCCATGTAACAGCAACAAAAATGCATGTAATTGGACCAGGGGCACCAACGCTGTTGCATACAATTGTTTATTTATGAATAACACAGCTTGTCTTGCACATTTATGATTAAAAACACAACTAAGTGGTACAAATTAAAGAAATAAGTTAATGATAAAATAACAAATATCAAGAAATGCAGTAAACAGTACAATCTGTTAATAGTAGACTAAGATTTTTTCTGTTAAAAGAAAAAAAAATATTTAAAGGCTGTTTTCTGTATTCTGTAGGTACAATGTGAATCCATTCACAACAATTTTATATGAGTAATATAATAAATAATATAATTTTTTCTGTGTTGTAACACTAACAGACACCACTTTTCTCAGTTTCCTAAAACGTCTCACCGGAGTCAAAGCCCTTTTCTTTGTTGAAACATTATTATTGTTATCTGCCTTCTCATTTGTTTGGTACATTGGCACACAACACACAGAGGGCTAAAAAGTATTGGTTCCACCGACTTTTTCTACCTGACTTTCAGGACCTGACACTCACCACCAACACCATTTTAAGAATAGCCACAGCGGTGTGGGGTGAAACTTCGAAAGGTGGGGCTTAAAGACACAAGAGCTCCAACAGAGGATTTTAGACAAAGAGTGAATATAGATGTACGATTAGGATAAATATTTTGTGTTTTGGAAAAATAAAGGCATATACATCTAAAAAACAATTGCCTTGGTGCATGCTGTCAAATGTATGTGTATTTAACAACAGTGTTAAATGTGGCTCAGCCTGTCAGATTTTCTGAAGCAGAAATATTTGTTTATATTTTTAATTCTGTTATAGAATTGACTTTGTGTCTAAGTGCACTGAATAATTGACGTCTATAAATGCTGTGGCAAAACTTTAATTTTATAGGGTGATGGCAAATTAAGCTTCTTTGGGTTAAGTTGAATTGTTGAAGAATTGAGTTGAAGAGACATAAAAAAATATTACAGTATGCAAATGCATATGTGGATGCTTTAGGCCACATGTTGTTTTGGCATGTGTGCTTGTCAGTGTGTGTATGCGTGTACACAGTGCATGCGTGTGAGGCATCTGAAAAAAACAAAGGGAAAAAAAAGTAAGTAAGTAAAACAGTCTCTTTACCATTTCAGCCTTCGTGGTGGTCTTCCATAAACCCCCGCCACTACATCTGCCAGCACAGGGCTCGAGCCTGCTTCCTTTCCCCCTCTCTGCCCCACCCGCTGGGGCACGAACGGGCCTGGGCTGCAGCCTCCTCTCCCCCTCTTGCCCTGAGCCACGGCCCAGCCAGAGATGCCATCTGATAGGAGTGTGTCATAATGAAGGTCCAGCATGAGGCTAAATGTGTGTGGTGCTGGGCGGCGCGCGGGGCTAATGACTGCTCAACTCCGCCAGCGCTGGAGGCCTTCAGTAGGCTTTGTCAGGGCATATGGCACTCGCCGCATCCATGAGGCTCAAAGAGAACGAAGAGGGAGAGAGAGAGAGAGAGAGAGAGAGAGAAAGAGAGAGAGAGAGAAAGAGAGACAGAGAGAGAGAGAGAGAGAGAGAGAGAGAGAGAGAAGAAGAAGAAAAAGTGAGAGAGTCCACAACAGAACCGTACTTGCCTACAGAAACTACTTTGCTGTAGAGTCAGATTGGGCTAGAGGCATAGCCACTGCCAATAAACTGTCCCCTAACTGGACTCTTCTACTGAACTGAGTTGAAAGCACATTTTTACCATCCTTGAACTTTAGACTAAACTCGATTCATAGTAAATTTGCTTTGAGTGACCCTAGCTTAAATTACCAATGATTTAACATTCCACTGTCCCATTAAAATATTTTTGAATTTATAAAACTAAATGGTAAAACTAAATCTTTAAAAGTATTCAAAAAAGTATTTGTAAAAACAACATAAAATATAATTCAGTAGAGTTAGTAGAGACACTTTTCAATCTGTAGCATCCAATAATTCTAAACTGACTCATAATAGAAGTCAAGTCAAGTCAAGTCAATTTTATTTATATAGCGCTTTTTACAACGATGTTGTCTCAAAGCAGCTTTACAGAGTTTTGAAAACAGTTATAACATATATCCCCCAGTGAGCAAGCCAGAGGCAACAGTGGCAAGGAAAAACTCCCTTAACTGGAGGAAGAAACCTTGGGAGGAACCAGACTCACAAGGGGAGACCCATCCTCCTCTGGTCAAACAGTATTTACAGTTTGAACTAAATACCAAAGAAAGGAGTCTCTGTTTGAAATCTGGATAGCAAAGCTTTAGAAGCTGCACAGATAGAGGCAGTGTATGACTGAGGCAGTCTCTGGCTGAGGCAGTCTATGACAGTCTTTATGTAAAGTGGGCGTGAGCTGAAACAGTCCCATCCTATCTCAGTGCTGGTGCATCTGGATGGCACAGTGATGTAACTGAGGGTGTAGCAGTAAATGGACAGGTGAGCTGGCTGGTGATGGTGGGGTGATGGCCCGATGATCAGTCCTTCAACAGCCTTCAACAGACAGGAGGACAGTCATTTCCCCATAGAAGTCAAGTGGCATTTGCTGCAGCAAAAAATAAGAAAAAAGATAAAAACACAAGTATCTGAAAAAAAAACAAATATCTGAAAAACTCCTTAGTACATTGCAGAAAGAGTTTTGCTCATGTTTAATAATGAAACATTTATAGCAATCTAGCAAGCATCATGACTGTACTACTATGGATGGTGCTCCAATGGATGCTCAAACAGCATTAAAAGCAATGCAAGCATCAAAGATTTTGTTAAATATAAGGATCCTAAACTTGCAAGCGATACCACATTGTTGTTCCGGCCTTAAAGACATGTTCATTTAAATCCGATGTGTCTTGTTTTGCAAAAACTCTTCATTAAAACAGTGGGGGTTTTTTTCAAGACTCAGAACAGAATGTACACCATTTGAAAGTAAATGCAGTTTGTTATATCACTTTAAAATGAAATTAGTAATCATTAGCAAATCAACAGCAGTCATTTTCTCATAGGTTAAAAAAAAAAGGTAAAACATTAATAATATCAGTCAGAGCCTTACAACACATTATAACAAGATCTATCTCAAAGTTTTGGGAAACAGCAAACTTTCTGATAGATCATGAAGTTTGCTTCTTTCCTTATATAACTGCATTTTGTTGATAGCAGATAAAAACATTGATGTTAAAGCAACATGCACAAAACCCTTCATTAGTATTAAATAAACCTATTTCTAACCTCAGGAAACTGAAATAAATTATAGGTTTTCGATGCTGTGCTGCTTTGTGTGTTTTCTTTCTTTTTCTCCTATGCAGTGGATTGCGGCACTCAATAGGCAAGCAAGAGGCTACATAGCTTCAAAACCCAAAGCCTAGCACCCGCACAGTAGAAGTAGAAATCAGGGTTAGCTCGCCCTTTACTATCAACGTAACCGACCTAAATTCAGCATTTCTAGGCCTCACGGGTCACGGTGTTGAGCTGGCTTTAAATACTCAGTAGGCCCTGGAATTCCGTTTCAGGGCTAATGGCTGGTACCACTGCCAGCCATGTCGCCATTTGTAATAGCTTTTGTAGATTTATATTAATTTACTGGGATTTAATGATTTAAATGGCAGGCGATCAACAAGGAAAGAACAAAGTCCATTAAGTGTATGTTACAGCTAAAGAGGTGTGGAAAAAGGCGGGAAGCTTAAATAACCTTGCATTTTCATTGCTTACTTTTATGGTCTCCAAGTTATCCAAATTAGCTTAAAGGATTGATAATTCTTCCTTAATATAACACTGTTAGAGAGGCCCTTAACTGTGACTTCCCCCATTCTGGTTTTGTCAAACATTAAATAGGGGCTTGGTTGTGGAAATTAAAGCAAAATCGCATAACAAGGAATTTTAATTTGATTAATTCATTGTTGTGTTTGGATGCGGAGCAGGAGAAACCATGGCCGTTTTCACGTTATTTGTTCCACTGACTAATGACAATTTCCTGCACAATAACAGCAGTATAAAAAAACAGCCTCAGAGCGAAGGGAAGCCTTGAAATCATAGACGAAGAGAAGCCAAAGGGAAAACAAATAACCTTGCCTCTAATTCCTCTGCTGGGCTACTGGTGGCTGTGCTTGCTGCTCCACTGTCTGTTGCAACTTTGGAGGATAATTCGATAAAGCAGAGAAAGAGTGAGGGAGCGAGAAAAAGAGTGAGGAAGAACAACTTAGTTCAGGCTTTGCTTTCGTTTGTGTTGTAGGAAATGTTAACTCCTCAACAAGAGTGAAGGAAAAAAATAAACAAAAATGAAGTGTAACGGGGCGCAGTGCTTGTGCAATTAAACTTCTTTAGAACTTTACAGCCAGTCAATGTTGACTTACTACATCCACTTTGGTAAATGTGGCTCTAAGCATAGCCAGAACTGCTGAAATTGAAATTAGCTGTGCTGAACAAAGCAATGGCTGCTATCACCACTGTTGAAGTTCTGCGGTATGAATTAGGCCGCCAAGCTGAAGCTGCATCAGCCAAGTCCACTCCTGTCGCTCTCTTGCTGCACTATATTGGTGCTGCTAGTCAATACTAGCATGAGCTTCCAACAGAAGTCTCTCTCTCTCTCTCTCTCTCACTACCCCCCCACCCCACCGCACATCCCCCTCCAGAGCAAGTGATTGCTTGCAGCTGGGGCACATTGAGAACATTTTAATATTATGCAGAAGATTAGAGCAAACTAACTGCATTATTCTCCAATTACGCTCGTTTTCATCCAACTGATGTCTTTATTTCCTTCCTCCGTGCGATTAGCCTAATGCGAAAATCGGAATGCGCTTAGGACTGTTCCGATTGTTCCTGGGCTGCTTATTATGTCACCCCAGCCATTTCAGACTCGTCTTTTATTGTAACTGTAAATAAAACGATTAGAGGCAGACGCAGCCGGGGCCGGGGAGATTTCTGTTCGGGGATCTGCTTATCAACATTCTTGGAAAGGCCTGGAAAGCGAGTGAGCGAGAGATGCTAAAGAAAACCACCACCACCACCCCCCCCCCCCTCCCCCCCTCGCTCAAGCCGCATTACGCCGGCAAATCTGGAATTGCGCAGGAATTGCTATGCATCGCATTGACAGTGAAGGAAACTTAATTTGATCAATTTAGATTTAGGGCGAGCACAAATGCATGCCCGGCCCAAAGAGCGAATTCAAGGCCCTCAATTGCTTCGTCGCACGCGCCTAAGCCGCCTTAATGTCCCACAAAGCGTGTTCAAATTATTAGGGGAACATGTTCAGGTATTGTAACCCAATGTTGCGGCTGTGAGGAGGTATGGTAATGTTCTTTTGGAAGACGGGATGTAGGGGAAGGAAGCCTCCCTGTTGTAAAGCAGCACTGAATTGTGGGTGTTCTGGGCAAAACCAGGGTGGAGGAAACACCACGCGTAAGAAGCCAAGCGCCAAGGTACGGGGAGAATTATAAGGAATGCAACAAGTTCAGCACCCACACACATTAGAACACACCTCTGGCTGCTGAGCAAATGTTGCCCTAAAATAAAATGGACTAAAACCATGCAAGCTTAGCCTCTCTTAGGCCTCAGACACATGAAGCCTCAGCTGATTAAGAGACAGTTCACCCACATTTACCAAAAATGTTCCCTAAATGTAGCTAATAGCTAGTCTGTGAAAAGTACAATTGGTGTCTGATATTTGCTTTTTAGTTTTACTGTAGCTGTGAGGCTGATGTAGCTATTGGAAGTTTATAGCTAACAGTTTGGCATTGTACAATCTATACAAATGGACAAAAGGACAAACATATCGTAGGTTTCATGTTGGTGCTAGTAGTGTTTGATTACATTTCTCATTTCTTTTAGAAATATACAATTTTAGTATCACATACTTTTAATCGACTTGCAATGCCTAGTGCACAAACTGGGGGTTCCAGAAATTGGACCCATCAAATGATTTGCAGCAACTCACTTTCAGTGTGTCAAGCTAACACTTCAGTATCGAGTTGACCCCTTAGCAATAGAACAATACCCTAAAGCTGCTGATCAGTTCAAAAAAAGCACAGGATGAATGTATGGTATTACATCAGCATAGTGCAGGCAGTGTGGCCAAATGTGAGGAGTGCTTCTACAGTATCAGAACTTCAGTCCTATACAGAAACCCCTTTAGGCCAAGCCTAGCTCACTGAAATGTTTGATTTCCCCGTTTTTCCTAGTCATCTTTCACTCTGTGGCGAGACTCTGCTTTTGTCTTGGAGTGCGAGGGGCACTTGGTGTACATGTCGGACGTGTGGCCGCTGTTTCATGGCTGGGAGCATGTTTTTTTCTCTCTTTTTGTGTGTGTGGCATGCCTTTGGAGTAAGGACCACGGATCAAGAGGAAGACGACGACAAAAAAAACATCAGTAAGAAATAGGAGAGAGAGAGAGAGAGAGAGAGAGAGAGAGAGAGAGAGATGACCCTCAATGTACAGGGTAAGTCCCTGCCACCTTCCAGTTCACCACAGGACCTAAACGTAGATCAAATATCAACATATCTGTTTCCTCCATATCCACAGCTTCAGGGAGACAAGACAAAACGAGGGATACAGTTACAAAACTTTTTTTTTCAATGTGGTTTTGACACCATGTGTCTAAATACGCTGAAATTAAAAGGACTTGAATCTAATAGTGAACGAAACAACCAAGAAACCTGGCAATATTGCACAAAAGTGGCCTCACTGCCATGCCTCAATATTGTTGAATGTTTCAGATCAGGTCCCAGTGCTTGAGGATATCTCATAATAATAGTCACCTGTGAGTAACAACTTGACAATCTTTGTTGAAAAATAACTGTTATACGACATAGGTCCAACATAGTTTAACACATTAATACATCAGTAGTGCAGGAGTTTCAAGCAGATTGGTTAAGAATACAAAATCATGTAAGTAGTGGCACAAATATGGCACTCAATTTTTGTTCAGTTAAAGTAAAGAGATTAGTAGTCTGTCTGGAGTACCTAAGTAAAATCTGGTCAAAGATTAAGCTGTTAAAAGCTATTTTAGTTTAAATACAGCATGCAACAAACATTTATTAAATAAGCTCAAAATTACAGGCAAGTCACAGAAATCATTAAGAGTTAATTGAAGGCCTAGTAGGGCCTGAGAATGATTGGTTTCTGGGTTTAGTATGGTGTAATAACAGCAAACATATACATGCCTTTCAAATAGAAATACACAATGTCATTATAATTATCATGATAAATTACTTCATATGTCAGAATTTACTTTTCTGAGCATTTTGTGGACATACTTGTGACAGAACATTGACCAACTGCAAGTTTGACTACAAAGAGAGCACAATTACTGCTGTTTAATTGGATTTGGTGAAGCAATGAATATCAATATCCAGTCTTAAATATCAATATTTGCATTCACATGTTTTTGCATTTTTGTCTTTGTCTTTCTAACGTATATCACCCTTCTCTGCTCAGAGAAGTGATATAGCTACAGCACACATTGATTTTGTACCTTGTAGACAGGGAAATACAGAACAATTTGGTTGAAATTATGCATTTACATAAATGTAGCTAAATAATTGTACCTCTTCGCAACCCATCTCTGAAAGACATAACATGTATCCTATGATGCATTGCTCATAGCATCATTACTTGAACAAGATGTCTATTTCTACTACTGTCCAATACCTGAAACATGACAATTCTTACAATTCCTGTAGTAGAATCTGTTGTGGGCAAGAAACTGCATCCTTCTGACTAAATAAGTAAAATATAGCATATGACCAGCAAGATTTACAGCAAGCACTTGGTAAGACATTGTAAACTCAGTTGCCATATACATGCCAAAGCTGATATATCAAGATTCCATTTTAAGACATAAATCTTTTGTCAAAGTAAAATATGATGGAAGCTGGTTGAGCTCACCCTGTTCCCGCAGGTGTTTGTAGGAATGTGTGTTCATAAATCTCACTAATGGCATGGCTAATAAGGAGAGCTAATATGAAGACAGAGAGGTGACCCCTGCTCAACTGTTAACATCTACTAAAAGATGCTCCTGGATTTGGGGTAGATAATGTATGAGCTCCTGTGCTAAAGGGGAAAGTATGGATACTTTTGTAGAAAGAATTATTTGAATAAAAGTTGGATTCCTCTATTTAAATTTCTACTTGAGTCATCTTTGGTTGTAGCCTTTTAAAGGCCCTAAGCAGGATTTTTTGGGGCACCTGCACCATCTTGCTAGCTGATGTATTGTAAAATTAAAAACTAGCTAATAATAAAAACTACAACAAGTTGTCCACATAATATACATTAGTAATTGTGTAATTGAGCAATGTGGCACATTATTGCTAATGAGTAAAGGCTGGTTTGGACTTCTTATAAGTTTCAGTATTTTTTACATACCCACACATCTGCACACAAGTCTCTAAAGAAAGATTGAACTAGAAATTTGTTCGGCTGCATCTGTGTTTTTCAGGTTTTGTGAAGCTGGTTTTATGAAACCATGAACTGTACTTTTCTCATGTCTTGATGGCAATTGCCAAGTTTCTCTCCTAACACAGGTTACATACTCAAGCTATGCTTAGACCTTGTGTGCTTGAAAGTGATACATTTATGGGGAACAACCATTCGTGTAAAATAAGAAAACAGAAAAACAAACTATGTATATGTATGTGTAGGATGAAAATCATTATTAATAATAAAAAGCAACGCTGTTGCAACAGCCTATGTGCTGGTAATTACTGCCACATAACAAGTAAGGTGTGCAGTGTTAGCTGCAGTTGTGATGTATACTGGTAAAACTTGATTTGCACTTTGAGTCTAAACTCCAGAATTAAGAATAAAGAACAGGCATGAAATACAGCATAATGTGACGGTAATCTGACATTTTAATTGTAGCTGATTATATCCCTAAATTAGCATCCAGTCATCAGCAATACAAAAATAAACCAAACATAAATGTACATAATTTGTGGTAGTCATTGTTATTAGTGAGTCTTAGTTTTTACTTGATTTTTACATCAGCAAATTATCTGTTTTTATTTGTAAAATTGTTTGTGTTTTATTGTTACAGAATTCTGTAAGAATTTCTTTTAAGAAATATGTACTCTCTACTGTTTGGAACTGTGTACCAAGTGAGAGACAGGACAGGGGCCCAAAAATATCCTGCTAAGGAACCCCAAAGGTTAGAGGCCTACGTTTTGAGGACCACCTAATTAATGTTTCGGACTTAAAATGTCAATTTTTAAAAAATCCCCTAAAAAGTATTATGTTATAATATGCTTTGTATGGTCTGTTTCACCCCACAATCAGTCTTTTCCCTTTATTCTTAACAACCAGATGTTGCTTACTTCTGAAACCAAAGACAAAAGGCCGCAGTTAATGTGTAGAAGATTGCATTTCCTAAAGTAGAAAAGTGCAGTTGCAATTCTTGAAAAATTCTTGAACCAAATTTTATTGTTAGCAGCAAAGTAACGTGGGTGTAGCTATTGAAAATGATGGGAGGTATTTCATACTCTGGTTGAATGTATCAAGATTTATTTATATAGCACCTTTTACAACAGATATTGTCACAAAGCAGCTTTACAGAAAATTCACCACCAATAAGCATGCCAGGAGCAACAATGGCAAGAAAAAACTCAGCAAGAGAAAGAAACTTAGACAGGAAACAGAATCCAAAGGGGAACGCTCTGGCCAACACCAGATAGTGAAAAAGAATAAGATTTACTACTAAATGCAATATTGAATGTAGAGAAAAAGGAAAAAAAAGGATGTTAATGTATCAAAATTGGAGATGCTTTAAGGAAGTACTTAGAGACAAAAAAGTAATGTAAAGTACTTCACTTCTTAGACTAAACTATCACGTGAGAGGTATTAAAATTGCCTTGTAACTGAGAACAAAGTACTGTTTGTTTTAACACTGGACACAGTAGATATAACAAAAAGAAAACCAGGACAGCTCCAGCAGTCAAATCCCATAACACAGAGCGTTTGATCCAGGCCAAACGCCTGAATCCCCCTGCACACAGTAAGCGGCAGCACCCGGCCTGTCTCTGATTGTGTGTGTCTGTGTGCGTTCACGTGCTGGTTTAGTGATTGTAAACAGCATTCATCTCCAATAGCAATAAGCCCTGTGGCCTTGGGTCGTGAGTGACATCATCGCTTGCAAAGAGATGAACGATGCCTCACCTTAAGAGGAAAGGTTAGAGGTCCCACAGATGTGTGTGCGTGTGAGCGAAGGGTCTTTGAAAACATTCTTAGTAGCTTAATGCTTTTTAAACCCACAGACATAAAATAATCAACCTAATGCACATCAAAGTAGCAAAATTAACCCACTCCTGCAAATGTTGATCTTGTCACTCAAACATAATGTAATATAATTTCCTTCTTTTACTCATGTACTGATGTAAAGGTGTATTTGAGTATCGATTTGTCATGCGCTGATTGCTGCATTAACGTTCACCATGTAACCATGTTGAGCATTGGTTGTTTACCAGTGCTTTTCAAATTTTGTCTGTTTTCGTTCCAATTGCTTCCTCATATGAAGGTCTGTCAGAGCTTAATGAGATATGGAGCGCGGGAGTTTTGCATTCACCTTGCATCATCCCAGCAATTAGACACAAGGCCACATGGGATGGATCTTCAGGAAAGTTAGCTTCACTGGATTCTTTGTAGACCATATTTGGCTAAATATAGAGGATTAGATTTAATGAGCTGGTCTCGCTAAGCAGACAGAATTAGCGTGGTTGTCCTTCATTCTAAATGGCTTGGACAATCGGACAAACGGTAGAGGTCATCAGCTCTGTTCTGATGCAAGGCTAACTCTCTTCTAACTCTATTACATTTTTAAAAACAAAGGTTTCTCTAAAAAATCTTCCAATGGAGGAATCATTTTTGTCAATGAAATGAGCTTAAAATCAATGTGATGTAAGTTGTACACCAATGGAAGCTTTTTTCTAAGAATGGTATTTCAAAGCCAAGAACAGCTCAGCAGCCTTTGTTTTTAAAAGTCTGGTCTCTATTATTTGCTGGAAGCTGCTGTTGGAGTTATTAAAGCATTGCTGGGGATAAAGCAGATAATTCCGGACATGAGCCCTGTTAATGTAAATATCTTAATTCTGGTCCATTTGGTTTTTTTTTATTCAGTGCTGTGCTCTGAGTAGGTTCCACACTCACATGGAGTGCATTAATGCTTGTGTAAGAAAATTACTTTGACCAACTTTCTGTCATACACTACCAGGAAACACAGAGTACAATATTCAAAATACAAAATATAGTGTTATATGAAAAATGCAGCAAGACTTAAAAATAAAAAACATATGTGAAAGCTGTTTGCGCATGGCTAGTGAGCAGCTAATTGACAGCCGTCTGTGCAACACTCCCAGTCTGCTCCACCACTTTTACTGAACTTTTACAGGAAATATAGCATCTACAATGTAGCTTTTATGAGACTGTAACTGGACAAAAAAGTCACAGACAAATAGATGTGCAGACCACAACACAAAAGAAATAGACGGCTGAAGCAACGTGACAACGAATGGACCAATAAACCATGTTGATATAGGTATAAACAAATGAACCAGTAACAGGCAGCTAAAGACAGGTGACGGATTTTATTTTCTGAAATGAATATGGACTCTAACTAGTTAGCACTAACCCTTTACCTTCATTAACTGTCATCACACTCACTGTTCTTCATCTGCACTACAATTCATCTTAGTTATATCCTTTTATGATTATATAAGCACACCTGCGCAGTTGAACAGAAGTATATGGTGATACAGTCATTATATTAGTACTGTAGGAGTAGTTTGATCAGAGGAGGATGGGTCCACCCTTGTGAGTCTTTGTTTCTCCAAAGGTTTCTTCCTTCAGTTCTGAGGGAGTTTTTCCTTGCCACTGTTGCCTATGGCTTGCTCACCGTGTTTTTTTCTGTTATTTTTATGATTTCTATGACTTTCTTCTATGCTTTTATTTTCTTCTTATGTTTATTTATGCTCTATTAAACTTTTCATATAACTAAATTCCTATTAAGCTGCGTTGTGATGACATCAGCTGTTAAAAACGTTATAAAAATACATTTGATTTGATTAACATAATGACAAAAAACACAGCTTTTGGCCTTTGCTCAGATTTTACAAGCAATACTTGTAATATTCTTTATTTGGCCTGCTTGAATATCTGAACTAATCTTACAATCCAAGTGACACTTGCTCTACTGCGCTTGATTCAGCTGACATTTAAGGTAAAAAGACATGCATCCAAATAATTTGTGTTTGTAGAAGAGTTTCATTTGATTAAGGCTACATTATAAAACAAATTAGATACACATCAACAAACATATGGGGGCATTGCAAATGAAATCAAGTTCTTTTTGGGAAAAAAATATCAAACAATCCTGGATCTACAGAAAGTGATTGCAAAGAAGCTCAACTTTTTTATTATTCAACGTGCATGCTTATTTTTCCTCTGGTGCTCTAAGATGAAACAACATAAGATCAATCTATTAATTTTCCAGAATTTGTTTACTCTTATTCTCACATTCAATCTGTTCACAGCCTCACACGCAAACCCTGGGTAACCCAGAACAGCTGCAGTCAACATAAAGTGTTATCTTTACTTAACTCGCCTTTCATGGTATGATTGCTTAGGTGTGATTTAACCAACAGATCTCTGAGAGCAAGCAAATGCTGGACCCATCGAACCTATCCACAAGAGAACAAAAGCAATATTTGGTTTCGGCAACCAGAGAAGCTGTTTTCACTTAATCCGGATCAAATTCTGCAGGATTTGGATGTGTAACAGTAATTTGTCCATGCTTTGCTTTTGGTATTTTTTACATATTTCTTAAAGAATGTGGCAGCTACAAAAGAGAGAGGTAGCCTGATCCATTAATGTGCCCATTGGAGATGTATTCATGCCCTTGGTAACAATAGCAAATGCTCAGGTTGCTGGGTAACTCGTCTCCTGTTGGAGGAAATCCCCTGTCAATTGTTCAGAAGTCAACACTGAAAAAATTCCATGAGTTGCTCTAGTGGCTTTTATTTATTAAAAACAGTCACCTAATCACCTAGTCACTTTTTAAACATATGATATATATTTTCAAAAAATAAGGTGCCTGCTGTAATAATTGTGCAAATATGTATAATCAAATCATTTTAGACACGTTAGACAGTTATTAATATGTTCAACTGTTATCCTAGAAAAAAAATCTATTTATGTCAATTTTTTTCCAGAACATCTGGAAGGATTTCATAAAGATGCTCTTCACAATAACATTGATTTTTGCACATTTTAGGCACCTTATCTTTAACTAGGCTATGTGTATGTGAACACCCCTAATAATTACTGCATTCAGATGTTTCAGCTATACCCATTGCTAAAATGTATAAAATCAAGCACATGCTATAAAAATTCCATAGAGACACATGGGCAGTGGAATAGCTTATAGTGAACAGCACATAGGATGACACATTTGCATAAATAAGTTTACAAAGTTTCTAGATCTGCACTGATCAACAGTAAGTGCCATTATTGTGAAATGGAAAGCATCTAGGTGCTGTAGCATAACATGTAAAAAATAACATGTAAAAAATCATCTCTCCTCTACTCCATCACTTAGAACAGAGAAACATTAGCACAGTAAAAAGAGCTTCATGAAATGAGTTTCCATGGCCAAGCAGCTACACACATCACTACGTACAATGGCAAGCACCAGCTGAAGTGGCGTAAAACATGTTACACCTGGACACTGAATATATATAGGGGACCTGTTTGATATATTTAACACATTTATACAATGATATGCTTCTAGGTATGTGGCATCCGTTTGGAGAAGGCCATTTCCCGTTCTAGCATGACTGTGCCACTGTGCAGAAAGTGAGGTCTATAAAGGCATGATCCGGTGAATCTGGTGACTTCAACCCAAGAACACATTTGAGATGAGTTGGACCATCAATTCAAAATAAAATGACTGCACATTTGACACTACATGTTTAAAGCATTTGTAAAGCTGTTTTTGCTTTAAATCATAAAGATAATACAAATTTAAACATTTTTGATGCATCATTTGCCAAATGCAAGTGCTATCAGCTATCATGACCCAAAATAAGAAGTTCTCAGGCTTATGAACATGATTGCAATGGTAAGTGCTATGCTAATTTTGTGACATGAGATACATATTTTGCAGTGAATAACTGTTTCCCTAATCACAGGCAGAAGCTGTGATTACCTGACTTAACACCTAACCAATGCTAGTTTGTTGCTAACACTATGAAAAAATACTTACCTAGAATGAGTCAACTAGCTAATATTAACTTTATCGAGCTCTGAATACTGATGACTAATGACTAACTAGCAAAGAATACATTGACAAGAAAACTCAAAGAAGCTGGTAATGTGTTTGGCTGCCATTTCTGTTAGACAGTTCAGTGTATTGCAAGAGTTCCTGTTTAGCCAAAAAAAGGCAGATTAACCTTACTAAATTGACTTTAGCCAAATTAAATGTTTCAGTGAGCTTTAAATGACATTAACTTGCTAACAGCTAAGAACACATTGGGATGAGAACTTACAACAGCTAATGAACCATTTTCACAGCAGCTGATTTTGAAATACAGTATGCTTTGACATTTATGTTAAATGAATCGACAGATCTGTGTGCTAACAGCTGCTATTTAACAAATTAAAAAAAGCATACTAATAAGTTTCACCATAGTCTAATTAGCCATCTTGAAGCTTGCTCTTTATTTATTTATTTATTTATTTATTTATTTATATGTTTTAATGTGGACATAACGTAGTTTTGGTATTATTCTAAGAGTTAGAATTTTTTACATTTTAGCAGTGTCATCTTTAGTTCACTTGAGTAACCATTTCTTTAATGTAGAACCCCCGACAGCTTGCATCTTGACTGCAGATTCCACATAAAGTAACTCACTCTGTCACCTCTCAGTGCTAATCTTCATAAAATGCCTACCACACATGCTGGCAGAGGCGAACTGGTGATGCGCTCTGTCACAGTATGTGTAGATCTGTGCAGGGCTTCTGGGAAAAGCAGGAAAAATGACCTCTGGCTTCAGTTGAGTGTCATGAATTGGGAAGAGCAGTGTGTGTGTTTGGGAATACAGTAAGTGATAATGGTGGTAGGAGCCTAAAGAACCATTTGTTTTGTGGTGTCATGTCTGTTTGTTTATTTGCAGCATGAAAATTGTTGTGGCATTCCATCTGACATTTTTGGCTGTAGTGTGGTGTTTTCAGAAAGAGAGACGGAGCATATGTCACCCGTCCTGTGCGGATAAAAACACCCTGCTTGCTACACACTATACAGACTAATAGAATGGTTCCAATGGGCCCTTTTGACACTTTGATGTACATCCTGTACATTTGCACTCCTGGACACTTTTTGACACTTTGCTGTACATCCTGTACATTTGCACTCCTGGACAGTATTTAACACTATTTAACAGTTACAATCTTTGCACATTTATTTATTTTTTAATAAATATCCCAGTACTGTCATATATCTACTGATACCTGTTTTTCTCATGCACAATACCTCATTTATTACAGCACTACCTACTTTCTTGTATATATTCTTTTTTACTATTGGAGTTCTTTATTCTTCTTTATATACCTTATTGTTTTTTTGTACTGAGATTTTTAATATCTTAATATAATGCATTTTCATTTATTTTGATTCAATTCAATGAGACCAACGTATTGACAACTATGTCTAGACCTCAGTTTGGGGGGTATTGTTTACACATAATCTTACAAATGACATGCATACAAACAGAATATATGCATTAGTTATAATAAAGATTTACAAAAGATTTTTTTAGAAAAGAAAATAACACATTAGTTAAATAACAATACAAGGAAAAATCAGTCGCTTCAATATAGAGACCATGCAAAGACATTTGCAATCACCAGCAAATCAATGTAATCAACCTTACCAATCATTTCTATTTCACTTTGTTTTAGCTCTTTAAATTGTGTGACCATTAATGACAAATGGACCAATAAAAATAACCCAAATAAATAATAAAATAAAAGTTAATAAAAATTAAGAACATGTTTTTTATTTTAAAGGTTTAATTTGTCATCTGTATCGCAATCTGTCCATTCATATCCCAAACAAACATGAGTCAGCATATCAGTAGTGTCCAAATCTATTGCAAGAAACAAAGGGAATACACACTTCATCCTCCTCAATGTTAGCATTAACAACTGTTTACTTACCGGTCTAGAAGAAATGTTGCAAGTTTACCCTTAATAGATATCTCTGCAGTATGGCACATCTATCAAAACCGTTATTTATTCACATATAATTCACATTTTAGTTCACTTCCTAATGTTTGAAACAACAAATTTTAGCATCACCATTTCTGAGATTTTGTGGGAGGGAGGGAGGGAGGGAAGAGAGCAAGGCAGACATAGTTAGAAAGAAAGAGGCAGACAGAAATAGCGAGAGAACTCTTTTTGATTGGTGGAGGAAGGAACAAAAAAGTCACATCTTTTCCTTGCTTATTTATAAGAAACAAAAAAATTATTTGCTGTCATTTCTGCAGAAAAATGCCCTGTTTAAGTTTACTTCATGTAGAGGATGTGTCATAATCTTTTCAGTTATAAAATCAACAGGATGTGGTCAAACCTGAGCTTTAGGAATAAAAGAGAGAGGATTTAGAAGACTGAGGTGACCAGTCGAAAGAGAGAGACAGACAGAAAGAGAGAAGTTAACTCAGCATTAAGACCAAAACAACTGGAAAGATGGTGATGTGGTATGGTCCAGTGTTCCGGGTATGGTAGTAATTAGGCCGAGACGTGTCGTGTTTGTGTGTGTGTACGTATATGTGTGTTAGATAGAGGAAATGCTAGAGTAATAGGAGCAGGAAGAGCGAACAGCCGATCACACACACCCCTCACTGACCTCCCCTGAGTCAGCCAGCCACCATCAAACATCCCGCCACTTTCTTCTTCCTAATGGTTTCCGTGGTAATCAGCATGGCGGAAGTGGCCCTGGCGTTGGGGTGATTAGCTGAGGAGGGATTCCCTAATCGCTCCACCCGTTCTCAGGCCATGGGAAAGAGACAGAGCAATAGGAAACAAGGGTGATAAAAGGTCTCCACGTTTGAAGATGTTAGTGGAGCAGTCTGGAACATGTGGTCCAGGGCTTCACTGCTCTACACATATAGGTACCACACTAATTACTGTCCAGACTCCACACAGAGGGGTTTGAAGCTGGAGAAGTGATGTACAATGCAAACTGATAGCTTGTAATTGTGCATTTTGGTAAGTTGGAGAAAATGAATGAAAATACCGTGTCATTATTTGGAGCCCTTCATTCTCTAAAGAACCTTCCAATAAATAAAGAACGTTGCAAAAACGTTGCCCTGGCAAAGTGAAGGCACGTTAAATGTGGGCAATATGTCTTATATTTCTCTTTATTAGACATTATCTCACTGCACTGGCAAACAAAATGATCAGTTTACAATCTTATTGCTTAAAATACATTTAATCTAAAAAAAAAAAAAAAACACTAGCAAACTTTATTGTTGAAGTCCAAACAAATTGTACCGGTATTTAATGACCGCTGGTTTGAGTTAGACAGAATTTGACTCACACACATGCACATACATTTAGAACATGCAGGTCTGGTGACTGAGGATTTTCTGACGCCAGTTCTGAAATACACTCCCTCATTGACTCCCTGGAGAGGTGCATGTCGACTTTGCAACAGGTCTAGGACCCACCAGATTAACTCTGTCCTTCTGTCAAGTTCTCTGTCTGTCTCTCTCTCTCTCTGTCTGTCTCTCTCTCTCTGTCTGTCTCTCTCTCTCTCTCTCTCCCTCTCTCTCTCTCTCTCTCTCTCTCTCTCTTTCTCACTGTCTGCATCTCTCTCTCTCTGTCTCTCTCTCTCTCTCAAATTATCTTTGTAAAAAGCCTGAGTATGAGTGCAAGCTAATGGTGTAAATGTCAGAGCACTACAACTGGTGGGTGAGTGAGTGACAGATTGTGGAGAGGACCCAGGTGAGCGGATGAATGAGCTGAGCGCTGGCAGAAGGATGGGATAGTGAAGAGTTTGTATCAATGTCAGGGGCTTACCACCAAGCAATGTCCTTTCCAAAGCAACATTGGATCATATTCCAGTGCTTTAATGCCGACCACACTTGTGCACCAGTGTACAGTTTCACTGCACAACAATGACAGTGTACGGTGGCAACATTCTTCAGACATAGCGGAGCGCTTGGGATATTGTGGCATTCTTGATGGTGAAGGGATCTGTTTGCAGCTTGGAATTTCCCTGTTAATGACACTCTGCAAACTCTATCTATCTATCTATCTATCTGTCTATCTATCTATCTATCTATCTATCTATCTATCTATCTATCTATCTATCTGTCTATCTATCTATCGATAATAGCAACAATAAAGATTATGCAAAAAATAAATTCTGTAACTTCTAACTGGTTCATGCAATATTGTGGTTAAACATTACATTACAGCAAAAGGCTACATTGTCAGCCACATCTTCGCTACTTCATTTAAAGTTCATTGTGGTGCAGTACAGAGGGGAAATTACCCTACTGTCCAAATAATTATAGGCCTGACCATAAAAGATAACAACATACCTTTGGTGATGTGTTATGTTGTATATTTCAGATGTTGACTACATGATGAACACTCTAGAAACACCTGAATTGGAATCTGGCTAAATGTGTCAAATAAGCTTTGGGACCTTATGATAAAATGACAATAGTGACTGTAGAGTGACTGTAGGTTTGCACATTGTAACCAATATACTGAATTTAGCAAACAAACACTAAATGTAAATTAACATTTATAGAAATGTGTCATATTTAAGTTTGTTTATGCAGATGTTTTTCAGCAAGACATATAATTTGAGCAGCGCTGCACAAACTTTCACATAAATATATATCAATATAAATATATAAATAAATATATATCAATATATCAATAAATATATATCAATATATATATATGTCTGTCTATCAATATATATCTAATATTCAAACTGTAAATATTTTAACGTACATTATATGTATGAACAACTTTTTCTTTATTATCATTTTATTATTTAAAATCCACAGTAACCAGGCCAAAAGAGCAACTACAAAACAAGCATGAAGAGACTTGCAGCTGCTCCTCTTTTCACTTTTTCTTTTTTTTCCTCCTGTTTTTTACTTAATTACTGACCAACACTGTGATGTTTTGCAGTCACCTTTAGAAGAGGGGCCAAACTCGTTTCTCTCCTTTTTTCATCATCCTCTTTTTTCCCCCCTTCATTTTTGATTGGTCTCGCTGCTGCGAAGGCCTTGAGGCTAAACAGGTGGGAGGCTGTGATGACATTGCTCTCATACCTGTGCTCACCTTTCTCTTTCTCCCTCCTTTTCTTTCTGACCACCCCCACCATCCCCTCTCCTTCCCCCCGACCAAAATTTCAGCAGCCATTTCATTAACAATACGCCCAATGATTAAATAGAGGTGTCAGGGGTAATTATCATTGGCCGCAAAGAGCTCTTCGCTAACAGGTTAATAGGTGGTGTGGGTAGCGGTGGGGTAGGCGGGAGAAAACCAATACAATAATTAAACCCCTAAGATCCGCAGCTTGGGCTTTTTTTCTATCCCTAATATCGTTTTACGTGTTAAATAGCTTCTTGAATCTGTTGCTCTTTTGAAGTGGAAGGAGAAGTATGAGAGTGGTACAGTTTCTCAGGGTACTCCACTGTCAATGGGGGAATATATGGAGAGACAGGGAGCATGTGTGTGTGTGTGTGTGTGTGTGTAAGTGGTGCTTCAAGTCCAAACTTACACTCTCCCACAATCCTCCACACAGCATGCCTTCATATTCCTGTTCGCTGTGTCTTGGAGCAAAGCCGGCAGCGACGTCGTCTCCTGTAGCCATATAAATCACTGCTCATGTCACCCCAGTATGGCCATTAAGGAAAGCTGTGGAAACTAAACACGTTTCAGAGGTCACAACGTGGAGTCTCCCACCTTCCAAAGCACAGATGATCGAAGAAGAAACTTTAGAACTGGCTCTAATACCGATACTGTTCTCAGGGCAAGTGGTGTTTTTGAATGACAACAATATACTCTTGTAAATTTCCACTCTAGCATGCTGTAAGCAAGATATAATATGACCCACTGCTTGTTTTGTCATGAGTTTTAAGATGTCTTCTGACAAATGTGGCGATTGTCATTATAAACACTGGTAATAGTTTTCTAGTTTAGACAATAATGTGTTAGACATGTTGAACATGGATTTATCTATTCACAAGATGGATTTGAGACTTTTAAAGTAATTCCCTGTGATCCTGTGTTGCTGTTATGACTAACAACAGCAACAACAATAATAATAATAATAATAATAATAATAATAATAATAATAATAATAATAATAACTTGTTGTTGTTTGTATTACATAAAAACATCTTACTTTTAATATAGGTCTGTGTAACCAATGTATCAGTTTCCCTAAGTAATTCATAATGAAATTTAGGAATAAATAAATGGCAAAAGGTACTTTAAATTATATCAAAAACTGAAAATGACAGAAAAAGAGATACATGTTGTTCTAACAGAAGCAACAGAAGCAATATGCAAGTGTTGGTGGCAATAATAATATCATTATATAAAATTATTGTTAATGTTATATTGAATTATTAGTATTATGAGTCAACAAAGTTGCATACTTTATCATCATTAGAAATATTGTACTATTCTTACTGCTAATAATTGTAACAATTGTTGTCATTGTTATTAAAGTAATTAGTAATAGTAATAACAGCAATTATAATATTAGACAATGTAATAGTAATATTATTGTAGTAGTACAATCAGATAAAGCAACAGTAGTAAAAAGCAATAATAGTAACAGCAGAATTAAGAGTAAAAAACAGTATAGTAATAGTAGTAGTAACAGTAATAGTATTAGAAGCTGTAAAAGTAGTAATAGTACTAACGGTAAAAGTAGTAATATTGGTAATAGCAGTGATAGAATCAGAAGTAATAGCACTGATTGTAATAGTGGTAATAGTATTATATTAATATTATATTATATAATATAATTATGTTATATTAATAAAAGTATTAGTAACAATAATAAAAATCATAGTAATAATAAGCATGGTGACAGAAATACCAATTGGAGTAGATAATGTGGTTTTGGTATTATGGTTAGAGTTGGTGTTGCAGATAATTTTAAATGAGTGACATTTAGGTATAAAGTATAATACAGTTTCACAAACAAAATGTCTGGAAAACTCTTGAGCCATTTCTTTTTTTGCCTGATACTTATTCTATAACTTTTACTCAACATTAGATTGCTGACACAATATTAAACTACCAGCCCACATAGAAGAGAGAGGAAAAAAACACTTTGAAACCTGATATTAAGTCTGTGTCTCTTCTCAGCCAAGAGAGGGAGGGCGAGGTCCAGAGAGCACTTGTGCTGTGCCGTCCAAATTAGCTGCAGGTAGTCTCCGACATATAGTTAGTTGCTCCATTGGCAAGATGATGAGCTTTTTAATATGTCAAAACTCCAATAAGGCCATTAGAGGCTATTGATGTGCGACGGTTAATCATGTTGCCGTATGTCAGGCCTGTAAATAAATTGGTTAAACGCTTCCTGTGGCAGACGGCACTCTAAGGTTAATTTGCCGTAATTGGCGATCAATCTAGTTAAATCAGGGACGGTCTGGTCTGAGCATGGCCGGCCGAACTCTAACACTCCAGCTCCCACGCTGGCCTCATCAAACTCAGCCTGATGCACTCGCATGTGGCTGTTGGAGGAAGCAATCCGGAGGGACAGTCCAGGCTATTATGTTCTGGACGTGAGATCATGTGAGTGGCTATAGTGGGTGTAAGGTGGTGGTCTGCAAAGGAGAAAATAACAACACTCAGTCCAACAAAGCTTGGATCCAACGCACATCTGCCATAGACACTGTCACTCCAGCTGACAGTGAGCCATTTTAAAGGCCGAAAGAAGCTTTATTGCCTGTGTCTTAGAATGTTACCGTTACACTGTAGCTATCAAAATCACAGAAGGGAAAGGTTACTTTTTCCTACGGTCCTCGCTATGTTGCACACATTCAGGTAATAGTTTAGTTGATTTGATTGAAATTGACCTTTTCATATACAGTATAAAACTGTCCAGCCCAACAACAACAACAAGTTATTTTTCATGAGATATTTCTGAGGAGACTAGATATATGAAAATTCTCTTGCACAAAGAGGGGTCAAATCAAAGGAGAATAAGCAAAAAAAGTTTCCAACAATAGAAAACAAACCATCACCAAAAGATAAAGAGAACAATCCTGTTGAAAACTGTGTAAGACCTGCTAGATCACTAGAACTGTTGGCATCAGAACTTAGTAGGAAAAATCTACGGGTGAGAAGAGAACTTAATGCTGTGGTATGTTTAGAAATTCTTATCAAGAAAAGGAAATAAAAAAACACCCCAAAGTCCAGACCTCTATGTCACTGAAAGCTTTTTGTAAGTACTTGGATTGCGACAAAGCATGAGCACACTAAATACTGAAAATTTGGATATTACTTTTTTTTATTTTAAGGCTTTTGTTTCATTTACTGTTAAATAAATGTTTTGTAATTTATCTTTGCTGACACTGAAAAATTAACAACTTGTACTTGATAGCAATTTAATTTATTGGACTGAAAATTAAATAAAGTATGGCTGAGTGTTGGATGATACTGTAAGTGATAATCTTATATTAATGAATTCATTTTCATAGAGGCACAATGAAAAAAATGAAAGAAAATCTTGCATATTAATACAATTTTATATTCATGTAGTTGTGTGGCTTTTAGAGTTGTATAATGTAGTTACATATTTACTGCAGATTTAGACTTGCAACATACTTTAAGTACA
Source organism: Megaleporinus macrocephalus (assembly GCA_021613375.1). NCBI lineage: Eukaryota > Metazoa > Chordata > Actinopteri > Characiformes > Anostomidae > Megaleporinus > Megaleporinus macrocephalus. The sequence goes on along the minus strand of CM038727.1, from coordinate 20,439,119 downwards.
AAAGGAGTCTTGCATTTCCATATCGTATACTTCATCTTGGGATCACTTACTAAGAGAGTGTTGTATTTAAAGAAATACTTTCAACATAAGCTCTTCCTGCTGCATCTGTATTTGGACATGGTCCCTTGTACTTAATAAAATGACAGAAAAACAGCTGAAACACACTTGAAATAAAAACTCTTGCTTTTGAACTCAGTCATTTTTTAGGTACAGATTCAAAAATAATGTCTAGCAGATTGAAAAACTTCAAATACAATGAAGAAATGTTTATATCTCCAGATAAGCATTTCATAGTATTACCATTATTTTAATGCCAGTCAGGTTTTTTTCCAGTAGCCCACAGCATGTCAACCTCTGGCTATACCTACCAGTCTGGGAACAGGGACAATACTGCTTTAAAAATGAGATGGAGCATTTAGTTCCCTCAGATATAAGTTGTGTATGAACGGTTGGTATGGGAGGTTTTTGAGCTTAGTCATGGTAAAATAATATTTTCCTTCATCTTATATTGCTGGAACATAATTTTTGCCTGGCACAGGTTTTTTCTCTGCACCTTTTTGATGATGCATTAGGTCTGCAGTTGCATCTAACACACTCTGGGTAATGGACCCCTCCACCTGTGTGTATGTGTGTGTGTGTGGAGGGTTAATCCGGTTAGGTGTAGCAGTGGAGAGCATAGCCTGAAGGCTGGTCTCTGAAACCAGGCAGCTTAAGAAGCAGTAAGGAGATGAGGCGGCTGTGGCCTTCGTTACAGAAATTAGATGGATCAGGAAGTAAACACAACTGGCTCTTATTTGATCCCATCCAGCAATGGAGGGAGCGAGAGAAAGAACGAGAGAGAGGGAGAGAGAGGGTAGAGAGTAGGGGGGATACCTCCTCTAATTACTTCATGGGTCACTACTCCTGCAGGCTGGTGTCAAAACTCAACACTTCTGATCTGAGTGGAGATGGAGGGAGGGAGTGTTAGAGGGAGCGGAAGAAAGAGAGAGAAAAAAAGAGGGGGAGGAGCAGAGCTGCACTGTCAGACATGGCCAGAGCAGCCGGACTGATACAGATTTAATTTAGAAAGACAGTGACCTCGGATGACCTTTCTGTAAAAGACAGAAAACCAGGAATGGAAGCATTCAAAATGGCAGTGGTCCAACTATACTGAAGAAGTTGAGCCGACTGCTCTGTTAGCAAATGCTCTTTCTGCTGCAATTCTGCATTTTGAAAGGAATCAAGAGAAAAGAAAAAAATACAGTGATAAATAGATCCCAACAAAACCAATACCATCTTGGCACCTAATAACACCAGAAGAAAAACTTCAGGGCATTCTAGAGCTGTTAGAAATGGAAAACTATGGCCAAGAAACAAGGAAACACACAGTCCCTCTTCCTCAAAGTTAGCCTTTACCAGCCTAGAAGAAATATTCTGACTTCATCGTCAAAGTACATCCGAGACCTCATTCCTGCAATAGTAAGCAATGACAACATTAACTTTTGTTTTTCTTTTTTTTGTTTTTGGCTTTTTCTAATGGTTGCTTACCAAGACCCTCAGCCATCGTTCCATTTACTGTTAATTTCATTGGCTACCTGTCCTTAAATAATCTAACCATGAGCAGAATCTTGCGCACTCATGTCCATTTTTTGTTTTTATTGGGGTGATCACATTAGGAATTCTATAGAACTCCATTGTGGAAATGAGCAATGCAAATTAGATTTTTCTGTAGCCTATTTATCTCTTTACATCAAAACTTTTTTTCATTTGCCTTTCACAGGCTGGCATAAAGTGTGATTCCAATAAGCCATTGTTTTCTTTCAAATTGCTCCTGCAGTCATGCCATCTGAGGGGACATTATCGCCCTCATCTTGTTTATAAGGATTTGAAATGCATATAAAGACCTTTGTTGGATGAGCACTGTACACATTTAAATATTTAAATATTTAAATATTAAATATTAAATATTAAATATTTAAACAGGCTTTTCTTTCTGACTTAGCAGTGAGCAAAATTCATTTAACTTTTAACAGTTCAGATGTGGATGTAGCACTAGAACATTTCAGGAAATCATTCCTCTCTGTGGCAAATAAACATGCTCCGTACAAAAAGCTGCGAATAAGAGATAGATCTAGCCCCTGGTTTACAGGCGAAATTTCCTCACTGCTACTGTCAAGAAATAAAGCCTGGTCTATTGCCAGACGCACAGGTGAACGTGAGAAATGGCTTGCATTCAGACAATTGAGAAACAGATGCACCTCTGCAATCAGAAAAGCCAAATCAGATTATTTCCTCAGCCGAATTTCTAATTCCTCAAACACACAGGATTTCTGGAAAGCAGTAAACCTCCTCAAGAACAATCCTCAACAACCCACAACGAAAATTCTAGTTGATAATAATTTGATCTCTGGCCAGCAAGAATTATGCCAAGCTTTTAATGCACACTTTGCTGCAGCTGGTCAGATATTTAAAAACATTGACATAAACCTGCCCATAGATCAGCCTACCATCACCACTACTGCTTCCCAGAATCAGGATATCTTCACACTCCAGACCTGTTCCCCATACATTGTAGCTAATGCCCTTTCTTCTATTAATCCTCGAAAAACAAAAGGTGAGGACGGTCTGGACCCCAACCTTCTGCGTCTGGCAACCCCAGTTATTTTAGAACATGTTACATATATTTTTAATCTTTCTATTTTATCCTGCAGAATTCCCAGTATCTGGAAAACAGCACATGTTATTCCTCTGCATAAAGGAGGAGATGCGACAGATTTAAATAATTATAGACCAATCTCAAAACTCTCTTGTTTATCCAAAATTTTAGAATCCTTAGTAAATAACCAGCTTAAATCTTTTCTGTATGAAAACTCAGTCCTGTCCACGTATCAGTCTGGTTTCAGAGAAAGACACAGCACCATCTCTGCCACCATGCTGGTTTTAAATGATCTTTATTTGGCCTTAGACAGGAAAAAGTTCTGTGCTGCCATTTTTATTGATCTCACAAAAGCCTTTGATACTGTTGATCATGATTTATTACTAGGTTCCTTACATAAGATTGGTTTTAGCAGTAATTCAGTTCTGTGGGCCCAGGATTACCTTTCTGGTAGGAAGCAATGTGTGTCTCTCGGTAACCATAAATCTGACCTTCAGCCTATAACGAAAGGGGTTCCTCAGGGCTCAATCCTGGGCCCAGTTTTATTTAATATTTTTATCAATGAACTTGCTGTCTCTACCTTAGACTCCAAATTACACCTTTATGCAGATGATTCAATCTTATACTGCTCAGCAGATTCAGCTCACGCTGCACTAGATAAACTCCAACATTCTTTTAACTCTTTACAGACTGCTCTATATAAACTTAAGTTGGTTTTAAATGCTAATAAAACCAAATTCATGTTGTTTTCCAGATTTTCAGATAGTGTTTTAGATTCCATAAATATTAATACCCTGACAGGATCCAGCATCGAGCGAGTCAGCGAATATAAATACCTTGGCATCTGGCTGGATGAAAAACTCTCCTTTAAATCCCATATAAGCAAACTCGCCATTAAGTGCAGACAGAAGCTCGGATTCCTTTATCGGAATAAATCCTGTCTACCCACGTACGCTAGGAAAAGAATAGTGGAGGCAACCATACTTGCAGTCCTGGACTACGGCGATGTAATTTATAATAAAGCGTCCGCCAGTGCCCTCAAACCGCTAGATTCAATCTATCACTCTGCTCTGAGATTTATAACTGGAGACCCTTACAGTACTCACCACTGCAGACTCTATGATAGAGTTGGTTGGTCCTCACTAGCTGCACGAAGAGAAGCTCATTGGCTTATTTTTATCTATAAATCACTCTCCGGCCATTTGCCAGCTTACATCTCTTCTCTGATTTCAATAAATAACAATAATTATCAGACTCGCTCTAGTGGCTGGATCACCTGTCAGGTACCGAGAGTTTTTAGTGAACTGGGAAAATCTGCTTTTAGCTACAGTGCACCAGCGAGCTGGAACTCTCTCCAGGAAACTCTGAAGCTCAGCTCGCTGGGATCACTAAACCATTTTAAACTTTTAGTTTCTAATCACCATCAGAAAGCCTGTGACTGTTTTAAATGAATAAATCTACTAGGATTTTATTTTTATCTTATTATTATTATTATTATTATTATTATTATTATTATTTATTTATTTAATTTTTATTTTTATTTAATTTTGTTTTTTACGTTTGTTTTATTTTACTTTTATTTTAGTTTTTTGTGTTTTTTTTTTTTTTTTTTTTTTTTTTTTTTATTATTACTATCTTTTTATTTATTTATTTATTATTTGTATTTTTATTATTATAATTATCCATTTTTTTATCGTGATTGTTTTATTGAGTATTTTTTTATTAGCATTTCAACTTTTTATTATCTTGGTGTATGTAATATGTTTATTTTATATTCTTTTATATTCTTTTATAATAATTTTCTAACATTTTTTACATTGTATTTTTAATGCATCTATATTAAATGTTTATTTAAAATTGGTATTTAATTTATTATTTTTGCTCATTTTGTTTTCAATCCCTTTAACTGTATATGCTCGGCTGCATTGAAAATGAGGGTCATCCCTCAATGTATTTCCGAGATTAAATAAAGGTTGATTGATTGATTGATTTTAGTTTATTTGGTTTATCAAGGTTGGATAAGCTTTATAGTGATTTATAGCGATTTTATTATTTAAAGCAAAATCATTCAGCCTAATGACAGCATGTAGCACAGAGATACTTGAATACCTGAGAAAAATACCTGAGAAAATACATTCAGGGAGTACCGTTAATTTCAAATGATATGTATTTTTGTATGCATGTGATTACACAAATTATTTTTTTTACTTTTAGTGTATTTTTTTATTAACTATTCGAGCTAATATTAGTTTAGTGTCAAGTTTGTCATTGTCATTTCCAAGCTGCTTAGTTTTGACCTTGTTTTTTTTTTTTTTTGCATGATGCCTGACTATATTGTAAATTAGGGTCACCCTCAAGTTTAATTAAAGATTGATTGATTGAATAGCTACAACAACATAGTTCAGCTTTGTAGCAAAGCATTTTAAACTACATATTTGGTGTTAGAATATTCTAAATCAGTACTGAGACAGGTCTCAGACTTGGACTCGGTAATGTTTGTACGCAGACTTGTCTCTGTCTCTGCCATCATTCCCACCAAACTTATTTTTTGGCTGTTTAAAACATTTGTTTTAGTAAGTAGAAGAGAATGTATTTGATTATGGCTTAAACTGTTTACTTTTTACATATAGTAGTTTTCTGTGGACAGGAAAATCTTCTTTTGTATATTTTCAGTAATACGTACTAGAAAAAGATACAGACTAATTGCAGAAGACTCGATTTCATGTGGACTCAGTCTTGACTTTGACGCAGCCTCTTTTAGACTCTGTCTTGACTTGTTAGGGTCTTGATTGCAGCCCTACTTTCAACATTGGTCTCCACAATTCTCATCCAGTTATGGGGTTTTTACACCCCAGTTGCCATCTCCAGAGGTAGACTGCAGAGAGACTGGCCTGTACTGAAGTTATGGGAAAACTTTTTAAGATGTACTTGTTTTTCAGAGTTTTTTAAACTTCTCCTGGTGGTTATGATCCAGCACCCTGATGGAAAGGAACATGTTGCACTGTGGTTGAGGTAATCCTATAGTCCTGCCTTAACGCCATTACACCAGCCACCTCCATCAGCGCCATACTGCGAGTCCAGGTTATATCTCAGTCCGTCTACTGTCTGCCGTTACACACCAATGATCCAGACCCTCTCCCAATGCCACATTACCACACAGACACACTTCATCTCCCGAATCCCAGCATGCACTGCACCGGGGCCACAGGTCCAGCTCCAATAACACTCGGTGAGAGAGCATTAAGAAGAAAGAAGTGGAGATCCTGCGGCCGCTCATGGAGGACGGTGCTGGGATGACCCACTGGCCCCCATCCATGCAAAGCCATTCTGAGCTCTGCCTAAATGGCCAAATGTGTATGTAATGTGCTTCACACTCATCTACAGTTATCTGCAGAAGAGATTCCTTTGATTGATGACGTTTGGTTCAGGCACTCCTGCTGGCTTCAGCTGCACCTTGTCGCTACACACTGTATGTCTCTTTAAATAGAATTTGCCAGAATATAATGAAAATACACAACTGAAAATACACAACTTTGAGTATATGTCCCTAATATGTCTGTTTGTATTAATAATGTTTGTATTAATTCAATAATAATACAGTGTAGGCAAACATTTTATAGACTAAACACTAAAATATTTTTAAAGACATTTTTATAATATTATATCATTGTTGTTGGAACAAAACCCCTATTTTTATCATAAAGTGTACAAAATTCACAGTGAATGGATCAAATGGCAAAAATTAATTGAGGGAAAAGTCTGATCACTTTATCATACATTAAAAAGCAGGTTTTCCTTCAACAGTAAAGTTATCATTTTGGAGATACACAGTTTTGTATGATATTAGAATTGTAATATTATGATCACATCATAATATCTACATGTAATCTATTATGTAGTTGTACAAGATGCTCTTGATATTAGTTTATTTTAACACAGTATGATATGCAGTGCTGTACAAAAGTCAGAGACCAAGGCAAAATTTATATGTTTCTGAAGAGGTTAGATATAGGATGTATAAGAAAACCCAGTTCATCTAATTTTTTATAAATTCCATATTTCACTGTACTTTAATTAATATGTTGTTTGACATAGTCTCCTACAACTAAGGTCATTGGTGAAAATACTGTTTATGTTACTGCTGAGGAATTATTGTTTATCATTATTGTTACTGTGGTTAAGTGCACCAAAAGCTCTGATGTCATTTGTACTTGAATGATCAAGTTTCAGTTACTTGTTCTCTTGCACTTAGGTGCTATGACTTAATCAAGGCAATATGTTTGTAAGTTGGTTAATAATTTAAATGTACTTTTTAATGGTGTAGAACAAATTCAAAGATACAAGCAATACATGTTTATATAAAAGAGTTTGGTTAGCTTTGTTCTGTACTGTTGTATAGACTTGAGGTAATGGTTGTTTGAAGTTGTGTGGGCAGGCTGCCTATCTCTAAAAACAGAAATCTTAAACAATGCCAGAGCTGCATGATAGTGGTTTGGTCTCTATCATTTAAGGGTGGTTTGTACCCTGTGCATGTGCGTGGTGTGTGTCCACCCCCTTGGCTGCTATGCCCTCAGGTTACTACTTACCTCTGATTAGCGGGAATCTGCTGACCAGCGCAGGACGAATAATACACAGACACACCTATAGAGAGACTGAATGCACAAACACAGCCCAGATAACCAGGCATGCATATAGACAATTTAACATCAAACTGACACAAACAGCTATTTGTTTGTGATTCTGGACAAGAATGAGCAATAATAAGAGGGATGCAAAAGCACAGAGCCACATACCCCCACTGCTTTCCAATATGTGCACTCAAACAGACCAGAAATGAGCAGTTATGACAGTGTTGCAGAGAGCATGTGTTTAAAACGGTCGAGCGTTGAGCTATTGGACTTTGAATGTCTTTAAAATGGTCAAGTGCTGGAGTGTTGGATTTTGCAAGTGTTTAAAATGGTCATTTGTGTACATACATGATTTTTGTGAGGCAGTGTGTGAGTGTGTGCGTGCATGTGTTTGAAGGGGAGAGGGCTGACGGTATAGCAGATGGAGCTCCCTAAGGCTATAACTTTAAAGCCTCAGTCTCTAAAGGCCAGCAGCATTTTTATCACAATGGGCCCTTAATATTCATCACTTTCCCCCTACACACACACACACACTCTCACAGCAGCCACTTGAGCCCCTACAGAGGCCCCAGTCCTTGAGCACCCAACAGAGACAGAGAGAGAGAAAATGCGAAGCGCTAGACTACAGACAGAACGATAGTGCTGTGGCCACAATGCAGGCTTGTGTCCATGACATTCTTAGTAAATCAAAAATAAGGCTGAGTCTGAAATCAGCCTTTGTTCAGTCTCCAGCAGCCACTTTGAGAAACCTATGGCTTGATTTCTGTTTGAAGATGTTACAAGAACCCCTGACTTCATTGAGTTAACATACATTACAGGGTTAAGTAGAAACATCATCACTGTGGCTAATACGGAGGGTCTATAGTTCATGCTCCATCCGTGGCCAAGCCAGAGGCCACATTACCTAATCACTACGGCATTCCGTCTATTGGTGATGTCCCCATGCCATAACACCATTTCAGTTACTATTTTCGTGTGATTTGTGGATGCCTAATGACTACACTGTAAAGATGTTAAAATTCTTGTAATTCATTTTCTTTACATTTTGTTAAACTTTTATTGACATGTTTGATTTTGCACCTTAGATTTTTTATTTGTAATATAATGCCAGTAATATCAATCAAGTTCAAATTATAACAAAACCTCTGCTGTTCTACCGGCAAACATAAATATGATGTTAAGTGAAGTTTGTAATCTGCAGTATACATGGATGTAAAATGCCAAGGTAGCAGGAGAGAGAGGTGTGTGAGCTTTTGTATCAGCATAAATCTAAGTATCATGCAAAATATTCATGATACCACTCTTGACTATTGAATCAGGACTTTCAGCTTTCAGCACCAGGTTCAACACAAACGTGCATTGCACATCATCAGAGATCATAACATTTTTTTTGACCATACCAACCTCGTCAAGTATGGCTCTGCCCACCTCTGAGAGGGGATTCCCGACTACGCCAGACCACCTGAAGATCCACAGCACTGCGGAGTCATTACATTTAGGCAGGATTCTGACTTAGAGGCGTTCAGTCATAATCCCACAGATGGTAGCTTCGCACCATTGGCTCCTCAGCCAAGCACACGAATCAAATGCCTGAACCTGCAGTTCCTCTCGTACTGAGCAGGATTACTTTTGCAACAGCACATCATCAGTAGGGTAAAACTAACCTGTCTCATGGCGGTTTACATCTTAGCTATTTAAATTGGCAGATCATTTTAAAAAAGTTACTAAATAAAGTTTAAAGTTAATGAAGTTGAAGAATGAATGTTTGAACCCTGAGTTTGCATCACAGCATTTGGACACTTTTTGATGCATTTAAGCTACAAAGTGGGAAAAAACATGACATGATATTATGTATTAATGGCAATGAGCTAGTCAGTTAACAGAAACTTTAAAGCTTTTACCTTTTCAAAACAATGAAATTTAAGGTCAATGTTATAGTTCAATCAACTACTATGTTTATATGTTGATCTAAAGCACATACCATTTAAAAGTCATTCTCAATTCAGGGGGACATTTATTGGTTTGGTTTTTTTTGTTTTTTCCTTTCCATTTGAGGGTTAAAGTACTCTTTCATGGACATTTCTAATATTGATGCAGCCATTTGACAATGTGATCTTTAAATTACACCATATGAATGCAGACTGCATGACTACATCATAAGCATTCTATGTGTTTACAAACTTTGTTTGAAGATTCTTTTTTTGCCAGGGCAGCTAATTTTGGTACAAAGTGCTAAGCTGGGAGAAGTATTGTGGGAAAGCTGTGGAGCAGAGAATTGTGGGAGAATGTTTCCTGCTTCTCTTTATGTGCTGCAGCCCAGGGCAGAAGAGTCAACCTGGCCTTGACACTCCATGATGCTAATCCGCTCATATCCCCCAATGAGGGCAAGGTGAACACTCTAACAATATGTATTAACTCTAATCCCCCCAACTCTCTCTCTCTCTCTCTCTGAACAGAAATTCCAGATGCCTCAGCAGCTGACACCAACTAGTCATTACAGAAGCTCTCCATATGTGGCTCTGAACTTTCTCAAAGCTGGATTACTGAAGGAAAAACGATTGAGAAGAAAGAAACTGTGGGTTTATGTGTAGTGCAGGAAAAGCTGTTACTGATACTGCCATTTTTGCTGTGTCTCATCAGCCAGTAACTGTCCAATCTGTTGTTGGACAAAATTATCCAATTGTTAACTCTGACCCAATGGTCATTTACATGTCCAGATTCTGCTTTAGTTCCCAAAGTCCAAGAACAGTGGTGAACTACTTTTCCTTACTTTTGTACTTTGTAAAAGATTGTCTATGATAATCAATTGTGCGCTACAGTAGCAGAAATAGATTCTGAGCTTTACAATTAATACTTAAAGATAAATTTCACAGATCTTTCCAAAATAATTAAGCAAAGAAAAAGTCACTTAGATGATTTGATGCAAAATACTCTGTAGTGCTTAATGCTTTCACAGAAAGTAATTACATTGAAATTGATATGAATACACTGCCTGCTGTCCATGGTGAAAACAGTATCCATAGACAACAAGTTTACCACTATTTTATTACATATAAAACATAGATATAAAATTTATGAAGCCAAAAAGGTTAATTTTTTAACTAGACATTACAATCTTCTTCCTGTCACCACAATGGTAGAGAAATCAAATTTGTTTACATTTCACCCAATAAACTAAATAGATATTTAAAAATACAGGTTGAGAGAATTTATATATTGAGAATGATGCATTGCAAACAAAATATATGTTGCAGGTGCCACAATGGCACAGTTGGTAGGGCAGTCACTTTACAGCAAAGGAAGGCCTGGGTTTGACTCAGTGGGTCTGACCAGAGTCCTTGGCATGTTGGCATATTCGCCCATAGTCCAAAGACACGCAGTCAGGTGACCTGGAAATACTAAATTGCTTCTAGGTGTGTGTGCCCTGTGATGCACTGCTGACCTGTTCAGGGTGTTTCCTGCCTTCTGAGCAATAGAATAGGCCCCAGGACAAAGGATAATAGTGGCTGCCAGGACATAACCTTATGTATATTTTTATTTTCTCCAATTCTTTCTGCATAAGTAAACAAAACTAGCTCTATTTACTTCCACATTTTTCCTTCTCATTTCAGAGATTGTAATTTAGTGCACTGTTCAGCTAAGAGCTTGAAAACTGGTCCATGTTAAGTAAAAGGCTATTTACCTACTGCCTATTGACTGATTTGTATTTGATAGTCAGGGCATGCAGACTGAGTTGGAGTATGTATGCATACATGATGTTTTGTTCTTTGTGTTCCCTGAGACATAGCCTATGTCTGGAGGCACTGTTTTGTGTTTAAAACACACACACACAAACACACATACACACACACCTTCACACGCACACCCTCATACTAGTTCAGAAGAAGCACTCACCTGTCCACATTATAACCACATATACAGTATACAGGACATATACGGCAAAAATCACCGAACATCTTTCATTTATTTCATTTCAAAATTACAACTTAATAATTAAAGATATATGCAGGGATATTTTAATGTTGTAGGACCAGTGTACCAGTTTTAAGCATCAGTAAAATAATCTACACCTTTTAAGCATCAGTAAAATAAATGCCATTTAAAAAATACAGATTCAGCAGTGTGATACTGTTCTGAACTGAATGTCAATGGTTCGAGAGCGTTACTTGTTTTGCGCTTAGGTTTTAGAGTTATTTCCTAAGGTCATTTAAAGGTGCCTTTTTTAATTGATAATTTTTTCGGTAATCACTTTGATCTGATTGCCCCTTTATCTTATTTGAATCTGTCATTAGAGGGTTTACAATGTCAAATATCGGCCAGAGTGAAACGTGTCACCATGGAAAATCAGCACTATTCTTGTGTTGTTGTGTTTCTATTGTTGTATAAAAGATGCATAAGACCTCCTATGTTGTTGGATGCACTGTGATTTTTGTGTTTTTCTGAGTGTGTAAGATTATTTAGAGCTAAATCTGCATTGGTGAGCACTTATTATTGATTTTCTACTGATGTGGGACTTATTCTTCTGTTCATGTGTTTTTGGCTTTGTTAGCTAAATTTTTTTACAAAAATAAATACAGTAACAGCATTGTTTCACATAAAGTGGCAGATTCAGTTGCAGAAATAGCCAAAGGTTTATCTGCCTTAAAGAAGCAATTTGTAAGTTAACGCAACCTGTCGAATGAATACACCAAACAACAGGGGGCAACATATCACCAGAAAGTTGTAGTGTCCACCCCATTATAAAAAACTAAAAGTCTCTTTTCCTCAATTATAGCATTTACATTATGTATTACTTATTAATGAAGATTCAATGCAAACCAACATTAAATATCATCTCCAGCGATGGTATGCAAACCAATGTTAACTCTATTTTATTTGCTTGTATTATTGGCAGGCATCAGTGATGGGGGCTTCAGTCTTTATTGCATTTTCTCTTTCTTTAACTGGCTACCAGTCCTTAAATGATCTAGCTGAGAGCAGGACCTTCAACATGATTGACAAGAGATTACAAAATTATGTTGGGCCAGTGCTAGTATTTTGAGACAGGACGGGCCAGCGCAAGAATGTTAGCATGCTAAGTATGTAGATATTTCTGCAACACGATATGTAGATGTTTAAAACAATTTCTTCAACTTCTGTTGATAATTTTAGCCAATCTTGAGATATTTTAATCTTACAAATTAGACCCATAAATGGTTAACTTTGTTTCTGCTGTATTTTACAAAAGAAAGTTGAGTTAGAAGTGCCAGTTTAAAAAGTGCTAAAAAATTATGAACAATTATTATAAAAAGTTGTGAAAATACTTTTATTTATCATTATTGGAACTCAGCTGCTTTTATTCTGTATCATATCGATAACAAGTTTTCATAGTTACTGTTGTTTAGTGGTTGAGATATAGAGGCCTTCATCTGTGGGGTGTTATGTGTACAGCATGCCTGGGTATCTTTGGTCTGTGTGTGTATGTGTGTGTGTGTGTATGTGTGTGTGTGTGTGTGTGTGTGTGTGTGTGTGTGTGTGTGTGTGAACGAGCGAGACCCAGAGCCAGTGTTTATGTCAGGTTTTGACATTGATGGGAGCAAACTGGGGAGAGACAGGCAAGTCCAGTCAGCGCCATCATTACTGCTCCTCAGCTTTTTGATCAGTGGCTGTTGTGAGCTCTCTATCCGCTGCTCAGCCATCAAACGTACACAGACACACACACACATGCTCATGATGGCACATGACACACTTCTTTTGTCCTTCCGCTCTTCCATCTGACTGACCCGGCATGGCTCATCCCTCCTTCATCTGCTGACAAGATGAGTGGAGGGATGGCATGGAGAGCAATGGATGGAGAGGAGAGAGAACATACGCTAGGATAATGAATTCACAGCGTCTGAGAGATCAAGGGAGGGCCACGGCCCTGCTTAAAAAACAAATGGAATGAAAGCATGAAAGCTTTACACATAAACCAGAAGCATTGCTTCAGTATCTAATTCTAGTATGTCTGTAGAACTAATACAGTACGTAGTAAACATGTGATAGATGTACATATGATAGAAAGTGAATGAATGAATAAATGATTAATAAATTAATATACATGTGAATGGATGGATGGATGGATGGATGGATGGATGAATGGATGGACGGATGGATGGATGGATGGACGGATGGATGGATGGACGGATGGATGGACGGCCGGCTGGGGTTATGGACGGCTAGCTGAATGGTTTGAGCAATGAATAACAACATAGATGACATAGATATGAATGAATATAAATATGATTATATAATCAAATGAATAAAGGATTAATAAATAAATAGATGTGCTAAAACTGAATGAACAAATAAGTCATAGATGACTGAATGAATGACTAAATGAATGAATGCTCACATAAATTAGTAAATCAATGAATGAATAAATTGATGGATGGATCGATTTATTGATGATAGATAGATAGATGAACATGTGCATAGATAAACAGAAGAATGAATAAATGAATATGTGAATCACATCAATGAATGAATATGATGATTTGATAAATAAATTAAATAAATGTTTGAAAAAATGGATGGGATGTATGAGCAAATGAATGAATTGTTAAATTAATTGATAAATTAATAAATAGCAAAATTAAGAAATGTATTAATGATTGAAGGCTTGAATTATGGTGAGCATATGAGACACTTTGAATAAGCGGAAGCTGCTAAATGAGAGAGAATGTGAATGTGTGGATGAAAGAAAATGAGTAAATACAAGAGGAGCTAATAAATGAAGACTAATTAAGGGGCTAGTTCAGGAATTTGCCAATTAATGATGTTTTACATTTCATGTTGCTAATGCACTGTTCTGCATGCTCCATGGGAACTGTCTGAACAGCTGAAACTTTATCCAGGTGACATCAGCCTGGATTCACAGCCATTGTCAACACAACACACTATCCTGCTGTGCCTGTTAGCTATCTCTCTGTCATGCCAGCAATTCCACAACTCATCTCCAGCAACTCACAGAAAAAAGAGGAAGACAAAGGATAAGGAGGGAGAGAAAGACAGCAAGTCGCTTCACGGTTAGAGGTGAAACAATTAGATGAGGTAGCTGAAAAAAGACGTGCTCTTTTGTGTGGTTGCCAGATCTTCTACGGTGTGATTCAGCCTAACCTCCGGTCCTTCATGCCGTGAGAGAAAGCGCTCTAAGCGAGAGATCACTAATCATTTCCCAATAATCCCTTCATCTGTCTTCATGGCAGACAGCTCATGTTACCAAATATATGTATGAATATATTTTGACCTTTTTTGAGGCCTTGGGCTTAATTTATGATCTGGTTATCCTCATTTGTCAGCTTTTTATTAATTGCTCAAACCATTTATTAATTATTAATAACATCAATATTTCTTTATGTAGGGGAGAAATAAGGTTGAGAGTCAAGAGTTCCTACTAAACTTTTCAAACACAATTAGGTAAAGATGTATTTAATTACAATAATTATACGGCAGTTACACGTGTGCAATCAAATACATTTCTATTTAATTTCCATTCTACATCAACAGATTTAAGTCTGTCCCTTTGACGTATTCTAATTGTGAAAAAAGTGCCAAAAGTGTAAAGGATGATTTTTCATTCTGCAAAACAACTTATAACTTGTCAACTTCAAATCACTGTAACATATGACAAAAAATAAAGCATCAGTTATTTCAACTATAGAAGTAATTTACATCAAATTATGATGTTGTTGTTGCCAGAGACATTGGACCATGACATTTCATAAATGTTTCTAATAGTCACAATAAACACTTGTTCTGTGTTCTTCATTGCAAATGCCATCATATCTTCAATAATCATACTACTTCTGTGTCCTGTCTACAACAACATTCCTAGTGCACTTTTCATAAGAAGCCATTGTGGCGTGTCTTAGACACACTTTCAGATGGATATTGTCTGTCTTTCTTGCAGGTTATGGAAGCAAATGCTTGAGATTTTTGTCTGATCCAGGGTTGTTATGATGAGCCCCACCCCTCAGTCCCCCATGATCCTTCAGTAAACATAGCACACACAGGCCCCAGCTCCACCAGTTTAACCTACTCTATTTCTCTGTTTGCACAACTCTATCATTAGCATCAATAATGCTTTCTGATCCTGGCTGTTCTCCTACAGCTCCCTTACAAAAGCCTCCATTCAAAAATTTCTCCGCCAGCACCAATTTACTGAATTACCAAAAATCACCCTGAGAGTTTGTTTCTATCCAAGGGTTATCTTTCGACTTTTCTCTTTCATTTTCTTTCAAGCCCGTTATTTGTCTACAAGTGAACAACGTTTGCTCAGTGATAACCATCTGACCGATAGTTATGCATATCACCTCAGAGCTGAATGGAACTGGTTAAGGCTGAAAGTGACATTATTGTGTTTCTGCTTTCTGATGTGGAAACTGAAGTGAAGATGGACTTTTGAACAAGACTTCTGGGTTAAAATAATTAAAGTAAAAGTGGCTTCTATAAAGCCTATGTGGTTTAAAGAGTAAAGGTTTATTTCCAATAAAATTTGAAACATATCAGCATATCATATTCATAATTGCCCATGATGTGAGGACATATATTTTAGACCAGCCAGGTGATTAGCAATGAGCCAATAACATTGTCATTGTTAAACATGATACAGCTCAAAATGTATATGCTCCAAAAAACCTCTAAGAGTGTATATTCACAATGACATGTATTTTTGATTTGCTTTTAAAAACAAAATTACATTTCTAGGAAAGTTTTTTTTAAAAGACATAGCCCTAGGAAGAGCCTCTTTCACATTATGTGGAATTTTAAACTTTGAAATGGCTCTACACACTTGAAAATGTATTGTTTATTGTACATCTCACAGATACTTAATCGGATTGAGATCTGTAGAAACTAAAGTGCAAGTGAACACCTTAAACTCTTCATCATGTTCCTCAAATCATTTTGAGCACAGTGTGCATGGATAATCTTGCTAAAAGAGGCCACTACTATTAGGGAATACCAGGCCTGGTCCACAATGATTAAGTGAGATATATCAAATTGACATCTGCATGAATACTTGGACCCAATATTTCTTAATAGACCACTGCTTGTCTTTTTCTTTTAGTGCATCCAGGCCCAATAACTTCCCTAGGTATATGGCACATATGTGCTTGCCTATCTACATCATGTAAAAAATGGGACTGATTAGGCCAAGCAACCTTGTTCCATTGGTCCAAGGTCCAGTTTCCAAGCTTGCATGCCCATTACAGGTTTTTTTGCCAGTCGACAGGGATCAGCTTGGGCAGTCTGACTGGTCTGCAGCTACACAGCTTCATAAGCAGCAGATTATGAACCACTGTGAGTTTCACACGTGACCATTATTAAGATTTCTTGTGCCATAGTAGGACCTTCAGTTAGTTTGAACCAGAAGGGATAGCCTTTTTTGCCCCTGCATATTGATGAGCCTTGGGTGACCTCACATCAGTTGGTTATTTGGCCCACCTCCTCGGTCAACTGTGGGTACCCAGTGCTCCTCATACCTTGTCATTATGAAGCTGCTCCTACTCAATAATCTGACCATAATGATTTTGACCTTGTCAAAGGAACTCCTGTCCTCATGTTTCCCTGCTTCTCCCACATTTCACATGCCGACTACGAGAACTGACTGTACACTTACCATTTAATATATCCCAGATCTTAACATTCACCAGTGTTACAAGACAATCAATTATTCACTTCACCTGTGAGTGGTCATAATGTTTTGGCACCTTTACTATTAAGAATGTAATTAACCTTGACTTTTACAAATATGCAAAGGCCCACCTGGTTTTCAAAGAGCCCTGCAGTTGATCTGGATGTACTTCTGTACTGACACTTTTCTGAAGCATATTTGAAATAATCCTGGATCGGCAAAAATTGAATATATCTACATATTTTAAAAAGAAAAAGATGTTGGAGTGACAGAAACAAACAGTGAGAAGGATTCGGGCCACAGCTTTAAAAGTGGTGACGGTGTGTTTGGACTTGTCGGCATGCATTAGAGCGAATCTGCATTGCAGTGATGAGACAGAATACTCTGTGATGATCAATAGTGGAATATGCATTACAGACTGGAGCTCAGGAGGAGAGATGCATACCCATCTCCACTATACACACACAGTCTGAGCATGTATTTAAAAACTCTATTTTTCACTAAATATTGACTTGTGTACCATTGTTCTTTTCTGTGGTGTGGTGAGGAATTAGCTAAAGTGCCCTTAGCAGACCACAATGTTTGCGAGCCAAGCCCCACAGATGTAGCCACACAGGGTCTTTAAAATAAATTCAAATATTGATAGTTTTCCTCAAATCAGAAAAGACATGTTTAGTGCCCAAAGTGTGCTTCATTGGGTAAATACTGGAGCTACAACACTAATGTAGCATACAAGTAAGCTTAAACCTCTTAAATCAGCCTAAACCCTTCCAAGAAATCTTAAACATATATGTAGCTAACAAGTAATGGGAGCCTATGCGTCACAAATTGAAACACGTAGGCTATATCTCTAATTGACCTAAATTAACCTTAATCCATGTCAAGTTGCTAAATAAACAGAAACACACAACTTCTGACACTGTCTGGCGTATTGCTATCTATGAAAATGGAGTTAGCACAGACAAAATTTGGAGTTAACAACTGCTGCTAAATTTGCTAAATCAATATGCAAAACTTTGGGCCTTCTGGTCAATTTATATGTTTTTTTTATTTTATTGACGTAAAAAGTAAGTACACATCCTCTATAGCACATTTAAATGCAAAATGAATACATTTGTGGATAAAAAAGATTTTAGCAGATACTGTGTGTATTTATTTGTTTCGTTTATTATCAATTTTTAACCCTACAAGAAAATGCCATGTTTAATTGTGCTTACTGTAGAAGCGGTGTACTTATTATCACTTGCAATATAAACACCATGTAATTTGAATAGGTGTGAAAACTTTTGCATACAATTATATTTAGCTTTTTAAGTTTTTGTCCAATTTTAATGAATAACAATATGCAATACAGTATCAAAACTCACAAAACATATGCATGCAATTCTGCTTTATTTTACTTAGCTTTAGTGCAACACATGAGAACCAAACCATGTTTATTTGGGTAAGTGGAAAATTGTCATTTGTCATTTTTTATTTTATTATTACCATATTTTTTTTGCCAAACTACCACCTTAAGTGGGCTTCAGTGAAGGGACCAAGGTGAGAACAATGGTTTGGAAGGCGAGCCCTCACCTCCTAGCTGGATGGTGGTCAGGCCCTAAGGAAACGTGTGACAGGCCAGGTCATGTGACCTGCATGGGGCAGATGAGGAGGTGCTGACAGGTCTTCTACCTTGCGACCCTGTGAAAACCGATGCCACGGGAAACTGGGGCCAGATTAAAATCCCCCCGCCCCCCTTATGTTCTTTATTATTCAATAAACAGACAGTGAGGCCAGTGTGAAAGGGAAATATATGCTCTTTTTGGGTTACAGAAGAGAGCAAGTCTGTCTCTCCTGGAGCCATTTTCCCCAACAGACGCTGTCCCCAAAGTCCCTCTGGAATCCACTGTGGAAGACCAGCCTTCAGCCATGCCTGAAGATACACACACATACACACTGGAGGAGGTGTTGAGGAGTGGGATTACCCACATGGCCCAAAGGGAGTAGACACACATGCAAACACAGAGAAATTGCCCATACACAGACCTACTGGCATGGCCTCTATTTGTATTCCTTTCACACTCTCACATATTAGGAAACTTGTTGTGTTTCAGATGAAGCCTGTTATACTGTTTTAGCCACCACAGTGTAGATACAGCAGTTTATGCACACTTAGGAAGTGCATGTATATGTGCACTATATTAGTTCATATTTCTGTTTATATGCTAAATTAGTTAACAGAAAGTATTTATCCAAAATGTCATTTTATTTACTTAATTTTAACATGCCAAGGTGCCATAAAATCACATTTTATATTTTTCATTCTGTTTCCAAAAATAACAGCAAATAAACAATAATTGCATTACAAATGTACGTATGTGTGCTGTGTACTTATTTTTTTTACATACAGTACAGCGTTACAGATGTAAATACATAAATTTTAGATCCAGATAGTATCCAGATAATATCCAGAATGTTGACCTGATCTATAATTCTGTAATATCTGAGAAAGCTGTACATTGTGAAGAATTAAATAATGCTAAAACTCACATCCAGAATTAGTTGTAAATGAAACATGGTAATCAAATGCAATAAATTGTTATAAGGAGTTTTGGGCTTATACTATTGTCAATTCTTCATGGAATATTAACACAATGTAAAACTCGAGCCATAATTTTGAATAGTGCAATAGAAAAGGAGAAAAAATAAAGTAAAAATTGTATTGGCAATATAGTTACTGTTAATGATCCGCATCTTTACCTACTAGCTACAGTATAGCACACAAAGCTAATACCTTTTTTCTAACATTAACCAACATTTGATAGTAATAATTATAGCACCATACATTTTATCATGCTTTAACTGATAATATCCAATAAAAGATTAGACATTTCTAAACACAAAATCAAATGTACATAGATTATAAATAAGTATATACAGTATGTAACTTATTTGTTTGCAAACACATTAAAGACCATTGTTAGGAATCAATTATTTTCTTGATAGATATTATATATCATCGCTGTCCAGTGAAAAACATGTATATCCATTTTTGTTGATTTTGAGTTCTCTACAGTACACGCCAATGGTCATGTACATTGTGTAAAAATTTCAGACCATTAAAATGGACCAATAAAAGTGCTCCAAAATAGCTTGGAAAACAATTCTGGTTCCATTGACTTACATTGAACGTAAAGTAGGTTTTTGGTTGCAATTTTGGAGATACTTGTTTTTCATTGGACAGCAACAATATATTATTATTTAACAGAGTTGTAGTATTTTGGGAACAAAATAAATATACACTTACACAAGTCATATAAAGTAGTTTTTAGAACATGTCAATTATAGGTCCCCACATTTGTTCACACACACACACACACACACACACACACACACACACACACAAACACATAGAGTCTCCTCTCTGAAGTCTTCCTCACCTCTATACTGGTGTCCAGTCACCCTCCTTCCTCTCGGCAATACACCTGCTCTGCTCCCCCAGAGGCATTATGGGAGTTCCAAAGCCTCCTGGGATATCCCACTCAACTGGCCGCCATTCAGAGGCCTTTTGTCAAAAGCATACCAACATGGCTAACAAACACAAGACATTTAAACACACACAAACACACACACACACACACACACACCAACCCCCCCTCCACCCGCCTGAACTGCCAATATTACAAATGCTGGCTTATCGCTGGCAGTCAATTTACTTCCTCTAATGAGCACAGAACAATACTGTCAGTCAAAGTGTTGCATCTCTGCTCAGTAAATAATTCTCATTATTTTTCACACACTGATCCAGGAGTCACTTTAATAATAAGACAAAACTAAAATGCTATTAATATCAGGCTGTCAATGAAGGTCTCAGATAATTGGCTGCCTGCTGCACGGGATGTTTTTGCCGGTTATACATATCGCTGGTAAATTACATTTCAGAAACGAACAAAATTAAGTACAGTGTATTGACTGAGGTTATGTAAGCTTGATAATAGAGTGAAATTGGCAATTTATTAAGAAATTAAATAATACACATATAGAATCTGTTTGCTAAAATGTCACTCGCTTTTTTATTTTTTTTTAATTTACTGTATTATACTTTGAAGCCCCACTGCTTTCAACAATTGTTATAATACATTTATAATTTAAGTAAAAATTTAGTAATGACTCAAGTAATGACTCATATGTAGCCAAACAATAGCAGTAATTGCAATTCAGTGTGAGGCAGCCTTTATACCTTTTCCATCAATTTATAGCAGAGTGAAGTGATTTGAGGTGTCAGTGTGTCAGTGTCCTAGTGTGTGTGTGAGAGAGAGAGAGAGTGGGAGGGAGAGTCTATGCAGTGGTGGTGGCCAGGAGAGGGCAGGCATACTGTATTTAATCCTGTTTAAATTCATTTTGTATGACTGTCGAGTTGTCTGCCTGTGCACATTTCTAGGTTGAAGGAGAGAACAAGATGACACAGACAGAGAGCGAGAGAGATAGAGGTAAGAGGACATGTCCAGCTAGCTATACCTGGACGCAGAAAATGAATACAGTACTATGGCAATTATTGTTAAGCACTAACTAGCGACAAATTAGCTACAAAGGCGGTGTGATAGTAAGGTGGTCTAGGGTTCAACTCCCAGTCCAGTGTTCTCCCTGTGCTTGGGTGGGTTTCCTCTGGTTTTCTTCCACAGTTTAAAGACATGCATGTTAGGTTGATCGGTCACTCTAAATTGCCTGTAGGTTTGTAGGTGAGTGTGTATCGGCCATGCGATGGACTGAGGTGTACCCCCGCCTTCACCTGCTGGGATTGGCTCCAGCCCCTCATGGCCCCGACTAACCGAAGATAATGCAGAAGATAATGGATGGATAATTAGCTGCAAAGCAACACACAAATCTACCATGCCGTCTTTAGCCTTTATCTATCACATTTCATAGTAGTATACTATATGACACATATATGAGCTTGTGAGCGGTTTACCACTTAGTGCTTGAGCTTTTTTTCTTTCAAAATAATCGCCCTTACAGTTGACTGGGATGTTTGTAAACTAATCTTATTGGGTTACAGCAGGTGCTGGAGCCTATCAATGCTCATGGGGTGGACAGGTCACTAGTCCAACACAGACACAGAACATGAAAACGCCACACAGAATTGACTTTGATTGCCTGTGAGAATCAAATCCAGGCCCTTCTAGCTGTGAGGTGATAATGCTATGTCTTCCACATACAATTAGACATGCGCATGTTATTTTTTTAATACTGGTCATGTTTAATAGTGTATAGAATTCAGACATCTGCTATTATTGTAACCTGTTCAGTGCCTGTTCTCTCTTGGCTCAAAGTGTGAACTATGTGGTGACAAAACAGTGCGCAAGAAGATAAAGTTAAAGGTAGCAACAACATGTGTGTCAATCTATCATATCGTTATTGTCTGGAGATTACTTAACATAGAGATATATAACTCACCAAAAGTCTACTTTTCATAAAAAGGGTCACTTGTTCACTAAAAGGGCCACTTGTCATAATGATAATGGTTATTGAATTATTGAACTATTATTTAATAAATGTGCAGTATTTTTGGCACAATAAAGTTAGAGCAATCTATAGATCTTAATTCAGTTTTAAAATGAGGCATTGTGGATGTTAGTTTCTTGTCAAACTAACGTTCATCGTCAATGCGGTACAGATTTTATAAAAATATCTTCATGGTACAGCATTCTACAAACTTTTTTTCAACTTCTTACATTCTGCACTGCACTAAAACCAATTGTCCAGGCTTAATCATGCTCCCTTTGTAAAGAAATGTGCCTATGATTCTGATGATTCTCAGAATACACTCAGCAAAGCATTTTGTGGCATAATGTGATGTAATTTATATCAACAACATATATATGATACAAACTCCTGATACTTAGTTCTCAGATAAATAAATGTACAATTGTGAATTTGTTTTGCTGTTTTCTTAACTTCTTAACTTTATCCTTAAAGGTGCTACCTCAAAAATTACATTTTCACACATTTAGCTAGCATATTGGAAGCCATCATCCACTGCCTACATAAAAAGGCTTGATAACAATTTTTGAAGTGAGAAAAGTGAGGAAATACCAGCAGTAACACAAAATACATTCGGCTAGGCATATTTATTTCAGTGGCTGAACAGAAGGTGTTATTAAGAGCCTACATATATAGTATATTAAATTGCCCAAATATAAGTAAGTGGTTGTGCTTGGCCCACTTCTCAACTCGCGCTCTCAGAGCAGCAATGTTAGTGATTCTCCCTGGGTTCTGGTTCAGCGCTCCAGCAGGTATCTCCGGCTATCAAAGTCCATCACTTCAAGTCTCTCACTTTGCAGGTTCCTTTTGTTCTCCTTGGCCTGTTCTCCAGGGAAGAGCAGAAGCAGAGGCTCTGGGTGCTCTGCATGGCTCACGGCTACGCAGAGATGCTCTGCTGGGAAATGGAGGCTTTCAAATTGAACTGAGCTTAGGACCAAAAAAATGTGGGGGAAGGGGGTAGTAGGGGTTTAGAGAGGAGGGTGGGGGGGGTTGGGTACTTTTAGAGGAAGAAAAAGCGAGTGAGAGAGAAAAGGAGATAAAAAGACGTGGTTTTGGGAGTCAAACATGGTCATTATAATTCTGTGCCTTGTGTTTTTGCTTCTCCTACATCAGTCTTCCAATTCTGAAAGCACTCGACACACAAATGTACACTTACGCATAAACACACCCATTGTTTATTATGTTATTGAGGTTTTCCATGTATCGATGTCTTTATAGGCGTTCTTTATTAGAATTTATATCATAGGTGCTTAATGTTGCTATTATGTACACCTAAACTTTTAATCTGATGGAAAGACACCTCTTTTCTTTAAAAGAACAACAGCTGAAGCATGATAGAAAATACATCGAGGAGGTAATCATAATACATTTATCACTTTATCTTCTGTCTATTTAAAACCCACTCAAAGTGCTCTATAATGCACTGTGGAATGGTGCTCTTTATTTTCAAGTTGTTTAAAATATGCATGAAACAGGGTTAAGCATCACCTTTAGACCAAAGCAACAATTCTGAACACAACAATAGCTGAACAGGTTTCTGTGTCTAAACTGATGACAAAGAAGTGACTAATTTAAGTAAATGCACCTAACGAGCCAGTGTCTTTGAACTGAATTGTGAACAAAATGTGTTGCTTTCTAACATATATCAAATTCGACCTTAACGCACAGTGCAACTAATTTAAACCTCACATTTTAGCGAAGCAACTAAACAGATTGGCTTATAGCTTTGGCCTAAAGATGCCAAAAAGTTTTGGGTTTTCAGAAGAACAACATCTGATTTCCTAAAGAACCACCTCTATGGTAACAAGAAGACCTTTTTGAAGTTTAGAGTAGCTATGTAATGTTGCGTACCATTTACAAACCTTCACAGCTATCACAGTCATATACACTGACATGCAGTCATCTCACTTACACACATACACACACGTTTGCCACCATGGAGACCCCCGTCTCAAAGCCTGTAGGATGATTTGATTTGCAGTGATATCTGAAAACAGCCTCGTCATGCTAACGAGATTAGAATGAGTGCCTGTCTGTTTCCTGCACCGTGAATTTGCTGCCTGATTAAAACCAGCTCTGCTCCGGAGCAAGCCTTGGCCGCCGGGACAGTTGCCAGGTAACTAGACGCGGCTCTGACTTAATAGGGGTACATCAGTAAATACCTGCAATTTTAACACACCTGGTCAAGAACAGTCTGTGTGTATTTTGCACTGAAATATAGCCATCAAAGCCAGCATGACCTCGTATAGATCCTAAATATACTAATGTAGCCAGCTTCCATCTCTTCACACTCTGTACTATTCCAAATTACAATTAATCAGTCTCATTCCATCTCCTCTTAAAGAATAGAAATGTTGTTTGTGTGCTAATTCCTGACAGCCGGGAAAAATCCTTACTACAAGCAATGCCATAAAACTATTCACAGCATGCCAAGAAGCCGAAACTTCCATTTTTCCACAGGAAAAGTTCCATATTAATGCTTCATTCCAATTCTCAGTTTATTCAATAGGATTATGTATGCATGGGAGCTCTAATGAGGATTTAAAAATGCAATTATTGCTTAAGCAAAAAATGCGACTTTTTGATAAATGTTTCTATTAGCTAATAAATGGAGAATCAACAGACTTAGAAAACTGCTTTATCCGGGGCTTGAAATTAGCCCATCAATCATTTGAGAGTTTGTTAACTATTCTCCTCCCGAACACCCCACCCATCACTGGAGGTCTGTGTATAAGGGAGAGAGGGGGTACCTGAGGACAAATTGGGAATTTGGGGACGATTATTCTGACAAAACCCTTGAAAAAAAAGCTTTTGTCTTTTTCAAAAGAACATGGAAAGCCGTGATTTTGATTACTGATCGTGCCTACAATTCCTGAGACCAGAGACTGGATGAGGTAAATAGAGGCCTCTGGGGACACACTGTCTCTAAGCCCTTGTATATATTTGATGAGCTGACTGATTGCATTTCCAGTGATGTTTATAAGAGGTAGGAATATATATGTGACCATTCCCTGCATTGATTGAAGATGCAACTTTATTACAACATTATTGCCTTAATATTGACCTCACTCTTGAATTCTGTGATATACCATAAACAGAGCTCTTTGTATGGGCAACATCAAAAGGCTATGAACATCTGTAGACAGTACTGATTTACTGTGACCACTCACAGTTCCAATACCTTTTTATACAGTACTGTTTTTTATACAGTAAAAGTTAAAGACCACCCTTCATTTATTAACTTCCACTGAAAATGACTGTTATTCATTCAGTTACTCAGCATCAGAAAAAAAGAAAATACACTTAACAGAAAAGACACTAAACAGAAAATTACAACAACCATGTATTGATGTTAAGGGCTTCTTGACAGCTACACATGATTTCAGCAGGATTGCATTGTTTTCTCACCATAGAGGGATGCACAGTGACTCCTGTAACTCCTGTGTTTTTCCAAGCAGGAATTGAGCCTTTAAGAATGTGTTAATTGAAGGTTTTGTCTGATAGATGTTTCAAAGTTGTTAAGTGTTCTATTTTAATACTTTTTGAACTCTAGTTTTAGTAACTGATTTGTTTTTTTTTTTTACTTATTTCCTTTTTCTCATTCCCTATGCAAAGAAAACAAAGACAGCATTTTTTACCAAAAAGGAAAAAATGGCCTCTGACTTTTGCATACATACATTACATGTACATTAATGATGTAATAGATGTAATAAATGATGTTTATTATCTTTGTACTACAAACACTGCAAAAGATATGTTAAATCACTAATATATGCATTCATTTACTATATGTTTAACACATTTTTGTTAGAGATTCAAAAATAGCAATCATTTGAACCATTGCAAATCTATTTCAGGTAAGTATGAAATAATATTACTTTTTATGTGATGGTGCAGGGAAAAAAATCTTGTTATATTTTTGTTCAGGCTCCAATTTGAGAATGGAAAACGCTCAAGGCCATTTGTGAATTATTGAATTTAAAATCATTTTAAAATTGGCAACCGGCAAGAGACAGCATGTGTGCCTTCTTTAGACTACAGTTAAGCACCGACCTGATATTAATGTCAAACACAGACAGCAACATCACCTTGACAAGCACCTTTACAAATGCACAACCTGCTGTAAAGACAGGTCAATACAGAAATATACGGCAAGACAGAAAATCCAAAAATCTGATTCAAAGCTAAGGTCATGGCTGCAAGCCAGGCTTAGGTCACCATCACTGGCACTGTTTTCCCTGGCCACTCTGGATCTGTGCACCCCCTCCTTTCATTCCAGTGTGCCCGGCCATTGCCAATGCCACATAATCTCTGGCGCTCAACGAGTACAAGTCCATAATTGGCGGCCCCCAAATTGTGTTTTATTTTGCTTCTGAGTTTTGAAATATAATCAGTTTGCCTAATTTTATTGCATTTCCTAATGATGCTTGCCCTGAGCAATTGTACTGTGTAAGCCTTAGCAAACGGCGCGTGTCAGCTAGCGAGATTAATCTTGATTACTTTAGCCCTTGATGAAGTAGTGTACAATAATACTGTAATTGGGGAATATTGCAGCAGAAGAAGGTGATAGATAGACAGTTCAATAGATGTTCGAATTCCACTGGTAATTGTCATACTATTTATGCGATTAGCGCAAATACGCTTCTACAATCTACGAGGTGGAAACATACAAGCAAACAAGTAAACACTGATTAATGACCTACTCCTCTGATTACCTAGTTATTTTGGTATGTGCGTAAGGTTGGCAAGGAGCCTGGAACTGGCAGGCTGGATTTATAAAGACGACATATATAAGCAGCTAACAGTCCCAAAGGGCACACGCTAACATGCTAATCACGCTAAACTTGCTACAGCAGCGTAAGTGGCCAATATTACTACGCAACTGTTCAAGGAAGATTTGCACTAACAAGCCTGATTGATATGCATGCTAAAGGGCTTGGGTATCTGCTATAATTTCAGCAACAGGCACGACTTAATGCACAATATTGTAGAGATTTTTCACATTCCATCACGCAAGTCGGCCTGCACAGGTTTGTTTGCTGTGGAGGTTTGTTTGAGAGTGGCCACAGTGATGGTGTCATAAAGACTTTGTATGAAGATGATCAAGCCCTGTTGCATTTACTAGACGGTCGTCCATGGAGGTGTCGTACCGTGAGTAGACATATGCTGAGGCTGAGCTTTCATTAACGCTGACTTATCTCTGGTGCCGCCAACGTTTTTGCTGAATGTTACACAGTGTCTGTGTGGAGGATACTGATTACACCAGACTGTGTGAGTGTGTGTGTAAGTGCAATATTTTAAGACGTACAACATTCGCTCTTAGCTCCAGACAATATTATTAATGTTAGAATATAAAAAAGTTTGATACAATTTATAATATGTCTTTCTTTAGGGCAATTCAGATTTTTTTCTTTATGATTTCAGATTTTAGAACTGTTTAACTGAAACTGTTAAATATACAGGTTTGTGCTATTTTGAGCTTTTCAGTTTGTGTTTTTACCTCACGTTTATTTTATGTATGTTCAAAATGTGCAGTAGCTTTGTACAGTTAAAGCCAACACTGAGTTTGAATGTAAATGTTAAGGCATGTTGCTATAAGACAAGCAGGAGTTCATCAGTCAACTTAATTATCTTCCTTTCCTGCCATTTTTTTCCAACATTAAAATATTTTCCACTTATATGTGTTTATCTATAGGCATAACAGCAGTTTCCATGCCTCGTATTAACATACTGATCTGATTGGTTGATTCTTAGTCCGTTTGCACAAGTTCACCCAGCAAGAAAGAGCAGAGGCAGAACGATGATAAACATAAATAAAAAGAGCTTAATATTTAGTATTCCATCATGGTGTCCATCATCTGCTGAAAACAATTTACAATTAAAAAACACTGCTACACTTCCTTGAGTACTAATTTTGAAAACACTTTAAAATGGCTAAAATCTGATATGACCATTATAAATCTAACACACTCAACATTTTTTTTAAATGCGGGAACAACAGAAAGCATATAACATTATGGAGTTTTTCAGTTTATGTTGCTAAAGGAACATGCTTCTGTGTACAGTCATAAGCAAAGCTAAAATAAATCTTTATCATTTTTTTTACTGTGTTAAAAGGTTGATGTAACTAGAGCTAGCGAACAGTGCCATGCTAGTTAGATTCTACAGGATGCCACTTTACTCCCCAGGTCAATCAACTTATCCCACTGAACCCACTATTTTGTACAATTGTCTTTTATGGAAAGCAGCAAAGCTTGAAGCAAATCTTAGATTCACTGATTGCTGCACTTGCCTGGTGTAAATGGTTACATCAATTAAATAGGAGGTTTTGTATGCTTCATTGATGTGCTAACGATATTATGGTTAACATTATTTTGTGTCACCTGCTGATACACAAGAATCAGAATAAGAAATCTAAAAAAACAAAACATTCAGAAGATATGTCACTATATTTTTGTAAAAGATTACAAAAATGATCTCTTTTAAATAAGATTAGATGATAAATCATGTTTAATATTATCAAGAGCAGGCACCAACAAAATAAAAATAGGTCAATTTTGAATTCAGTCAAGGTTCTTCACAACAAGAAATGGTTTAGACTATAATATACTTTTCCACAAGTTGAAACCAACCCATTTTGCATTTTTATACTTGCATCCAGAATCCTATAAAACCAGCTAGAATCCCTTTTTTTTATATAAAAAAAAAACATAGACTCCCTCGCCTTTGTTCCAGCTAGTACTGCTGCAGTGAGTGTGTGTGTTAAGTCCGGCTCTGCCCACTGTGGAAATACACCAGGCTGTCAGTGCGCTAACACAGAGTCGAATCCATTATGTTCTTTTGAGTTTATTCCCCTGATTTAGAGCAGCAAACTCTGGCCCGGGATGCTCTCCAAGGTTGCTGTCAGGATGAATTTTATGTCCTTGGCTTTTGCATCTTTCTGCAAGCCTGTCACATCCGCTCAGCGCCACCCAGCACACCAGCCAGGACCTCTGG
This sequence comes from Megaleporinus macrocephalus, assembly GCA_021613375.1. NCBI lineage: Eukaryota > Metazoa > Chordata > Actinopteri > Characiformes > Anostomidae > Megaleporinus > Megaleporinus macrocephalus. The sequence continues at coordinate 20,409,682 of CM038727.1, read as the reverse complement.
CATGCTGGGTATTATTAGAATATTGATACAGCCCAAATAAGAGAGCGGCCAGGAACGGTTTGGTGCTCGGTGGTGGTGGCCAGATTTCATCTCCCCCACTTCCTGCTCTTCACTATTAGCTCAAGAATTGTAGCACCGCTCTGATGATGCTGAGCATTTTAATTAGTGATTTTTACAGTCTCATTCGCTCATTAAATTAATTATTAATTAAGCAAAAATATAGGCATGTTTAATGCCTCAATTATCCAAGAGGGGTTTTATGGCTCTTCAGCTTTGGATTCTGAAAAAAAGAATTAGGATGCCAGGATTGACCTCCCTCCCTCTCTCTCTCTCTCTCTCTCCCCTTCACTTTTCATCCTGTCTTTCTCTTTCTATGTCAGCTGCTACTAGCTGAATACATTACATGCTGCATGCATGCATACTTCCATGGTGACATTTACTTGAATTAAAGTGTTTCGGATCAACTGGACGGAGAGCTGGTGCATATATAATGGCGAAGGTTGCACATATGGAGTAACATTTCTCTTAGCAAGTGAGTGGTATGCTATTGCCATAATCCAACATATTTGTGGAAATGGCCTTTAAAATGAGGTTACGGTGCTGCTGCATCCCTGCACTGCCTGAATCTTTAGGCTATGTTTATGAGCATGGCATTAGCTCACCGCTAATCATGTGAGACAAAATGGTATTTTTGGTACAATAACTATGAGTTCCATGGAATTTTTCATATAATATTGTAAGCTGACAAGAGAGTCTATACTAGTTCAAATAGAATATGAAAACAGCTGCTAGTTTTTGTTCGAGTGGTATCAGAAACTGGGAAATATCCTTTTTCCTGACTATACATCATTGCACTTTAAGTTGTTTACTAGTAGAGAAACCTGGGATTTCACTATGCAGGACTCTCAAATGCAGCATTAGATTAATAAATAGCAGATTAAAAAATCTTAGCAAAAGCTTATTAGCACTGGCCAGGCACTGCATCTAGCTGGCTAGAAAACTAGCTGACTGTCAATTGTAAAGTTAACATGGCTTGCTATGTGCACTTTGCTGCCACCTGCCAATAAAGTCATTGAATTTTACCTTTATATTTTAGTCTGTATCTTGGTCCACACAGAGTCTTATAAGAGGTTATTAGAGGTAAATTGCATTAAAATATATCACAAAGTGTCTATGAAGCTGACTTTATACATGACAATAAAACATTTTTCTTTTACCAAAACGCAAATCTTTCTGAGTAAGAACAGTTCTCTTTTGCTTATCATAAGACACATCAATATTCCACTGTACCAGAGAGGATCATGAAACAGTTATTAAAGTGCCCCGAATGAATGGAAACCATGTTATAGGATGTTCAGAACATGACTGAAAACTGTCCTATGCTAACCTAAATATCAAGCTATAGCACATTAGTGCATTGATTTTGCTATAAACATAATGTAGGTGGATGATGGCGGTGTGATTTGGAACAATGAGGCACGGAGTTGATTATCTGTGAAAGCACATGGGAATGAGACTGTCTAATTATTTTCCCCTAATGAAGCCAGCGTTTTCACAAAGCTTTGGATTAGCTGTTTAATGCACTGTTTACAGAGAGGAATTGTCAATGCTTCAGTGTACACGACACCAGAGCTAAAAACAGAGCATAGGCCTCCTGCATATCCCTCACTTACAGAGGCATCATTGATATCTGTCTAAACACTAATAGCCATGGTGTTATACGTATTGACATTCTATACTTGCAAAATGCCAAGTTCATTTACTTGGTGTGTATGTGACTAACACATTGTGCTTACTATACAATTTTTGTAATATTAGCAATCAATTTGTAATTACAAAAGCCAGATTTCATTACTGTCGTGCCGTAGCCACATTAACAGTCACCTTGAATCTTTGGGGTTTTTTTTTCTTTTTTTCTTTTTCCTGAAACCCAATATCAGCAGCACACAGCACAATTGCAAGAAGAACTTCTGCATCTAAACTTTCCTAAGACCTCCTGCCTTGCGCACTTAACTTCCTACTAGCGCTTGTCCGAGTTGAGAGAGGTGGCAGGAATGCAAAACTATTTTCAATAATTGATTCTGTACTTTAATTGAGCAGCATGAGTGAATGACATAGCTCATTAGCTCACTCATTAGTTAATTATCGGAGAAGTAGGACAAGTCAATAAAAGTGAAGGCAGTAAATTTCAGTGCTAATTAGCAGCACTCCCTTGGAGACATATTTAAAGGCAGATTAGTTACCTGAATGTCCCACGACGAAGAGGGTGGAAGGAACAGACAAGAGCACGCTAAGGTTAGCCTCTCATCATCATTAAAACTAGAATGACAATACTTACACCCCTATTAAATAAGCCTGCCTAAGGAGAATGCCTCTGAGAGCTTGTAAACAGTGCCAAGTAGATGGATGATAGACAAGCAAGGTGAATGAGAGCTCTGCATGGCAACAGGCCTACGGAGTGGCAAAAGTAGCAAGAAATGAACACAATTAGTATTAATTTAATGTGCATTGTTCTACTGGTGTGGTGTCTGCCATGGAAGTTAGTTTTGATCTGCTTTTCTGCACGGGACCTACATTAGGCCTATTCAGTTCCAATAATGTACAAATGGCCTAGGCCATTCATTACAGCCATCTATCTTATGCACCGTTTGTTGTGTTCTGGCGCTAACGTGCTAATAACATCCTTTTTGATAAACGATGTCATGGTGAAAAGCCACTAATGTGAAAATGCCCTCCTCACGGGAGGCGTCTCATGCACACAGACACCCACAACCAGATGAAACGAGTGTCAAAAACTCCTCCTTTGACATGCAAATGGACCAATGAGATACTTAACACCTGACATAGACCATGACTGTGTTATTCATGCTTCTCTTTTTTAATCAACCTCCCCTCCTTTTCTCTTTCTCTCTCTCTTTCTCTCAGCTGTTGAGATGGAGCAGTCTGGCAGGTCTTGCCACAGCCTCGGCCATGTGTCGCTCCCGTGCAGGAAGTAGCAGAAGGCTGCCTTTATTTACCTCTTGCGGCCCCACCGTGTCATCTGCTTAATCATGTGGCTAATGGACAACACAGCCTCGCCTCCTCGCACCGGGCCTCAGCTATAGACCCCCATTCACACCACACACAATGGACCGTTTAAGTCATTGCACGCGTCTGAGGGCCTGATATTGTGTCTCTTTTGTTGGAGGCACTCCTCAGAGACCTGGCCCCTTCCTCCCCTGCAAAAACAAGCATATGCTTCCTCGTCCCCGGGTTAAGGAGCCCTGAGTACAGCTGGACCGTGGTGCGAGACGGCCGGAATCAAAGTGGCTGATTCCCATGATTAATTCAAACGGTTAATGCGCGCATTATCACCGTTTCAGATATAAAAATTACCAAGACAAATATGTACTCTACTGAATAATTAATCACTTCTCTGGCTGAATTATGCACGAGGACTTCCAACAGGAGGCTTTGCGCCCCTGACTAATCCTCTTTATACCTTAGCTCAACCGCTTTTTCCACTCTTTTGTCCCCATTAGAGAGAAAGGGGATTTCGGGTAATGGTGTCTTAACCAGTCCATGTTCGAACAGTTCCAGCTGCTGTTAACTCACTCACACAGCGGAGTGATATCCCTGAGTCGTGTCTTTATCCCATGGAACGTTATTAAACATAACATAAAAGTAAAACTCTTGTCCCCGGCTTCTTTTTTCCCCCAGCTCCTGTTTCTTTAAAAGATTAAGCAGGGTCGTTAAGGACACGCGGAGGTTCGTTACGCCATTTCGAGCACTGAATTAATCAACAGGGACGCCATTTAATGACATACTTTGCCTGGCTGATTACTTGTGTTCTCGTTAATTACTACGGTTAACTACAGTGCACCTACGAAGCTCCTTGCAGTACTTGGCCAGAAATTCGGCTAAGGACACAGCTGCTTTATTTTCTCCTGGAAGCAAATTAAAGGGCATAAAAGAAACAGCTGTGGACAACACGGCAATCATTAGCCATTAGGCGTCCATGCGCCAAGCAAGGGAACATGAGGGCGTGCCAACACAAATCGGAACGTTCTCCAGAAGTTCTTCATGTTTGTTGGGGTTCCCATGGAGTGTGAGCAATGGGAAGTGCGGAAAAAAGGCTGATGTCACTAAAAACAAACATCATTAGGTCTCTTCCATTTCCTCGAAAAAAAAAGATAAGAGAGGAGGCAGGGGTTAGGAGGACAGGGGGAGGACACGTGGTCCAAACATGTTCTGTTTAGGAGCAGTACTGGGGCAGGGAAGGTCAGGCAAGGTTCCTCCTTCTATTGTGGAGTGTCATTCGTCAGGCTGAGAGAGCCTGGTGGAGTGTTGGGCTGCTAGCCTGAGGGGACAGGTCCTGGGTGTGAGGACCCAGGCCTGATGGGGTTAGAGGCTGATGGTTATCAGGAAAACGCCTGGGAAGTTTAATTTTTCTCCCCCCTACCTCCTTAAACAGCAATTGGAATTAAGGGTCAGGCAGCGGCACGCAGACTCCACAGTGAGGAGGCAGGTAGGGCCACGGATGTTCAATGTAAAAAATAACCCATTTAAAAGCTTAAAACATTTATCTGAACAAAAAGGCACTATGGACCTATATATATATGTACATTTTTCGAGATTCTTATTTTCTGTGACTGTCTTCAGTGAGTAAAACTATGATGCCATCACCTTTTGTACAAATTCACTATGTCAAACGAAAATCTTTTGCACAAGATGTGTGTTTTTAAAGCTGAAATTTGCCTTGAGGAATGTCCTTTGTGTGAATCTCTAGAATTCAGGTTTTTAAAGGTCAAAGAAAGCTGAAACATTTCAGAAGACATGCACATCACATGGGCATCAATAAACTTATTTTACAAAATTATGTATCGGGAAACTTGTGCGGATGTGTGGGGTTGCAGTCTTGTGACGGGAGTTTCTCTGCTGCAGGAAGTTTGTCAGTAAAGGCCTAAGCAGAAAAAAGCAAGTTAATGATGATTATACCACCTTTGGGTGGGTAGAATTTTTTCCTTCAAATTATAGTGGGCTTCTTTCTATAATCAAGAGGTGAACTTGGTTAGTCTTTTTTAACTGTGCTGGAGTGACATTATAATAATTACCACCCATTGAGATTGCAGATGGAAATCACAGTAGTTGTGAATAAATGCTATTTCCTAAAATGCTGGCTGTATTAGGCTCTTCTTCAGGAATTTTCCCCAACTCTTTAAGCTTGAAAAACACTGGATCAATTCCCCTCCCCATTACAGACCCCTTTGGAGTGATGACAGTCCTTCGCTCTTACAGGCTGGCTTAGAGCTGATTGTGAAAGGCCTTTTTTTGGTTTTGTAAAAGGAACAGGCAGAGTATGGTTATTTGTGGGACTCCCTCACCCCCATGCATTCGCCCCTGTTGTACCAATCTCATTAAAACAGCCCTTTGTTTTGTCACTTTCTAAGCTGTGATCTGTGGATTAGGACAAGTCAAGAGGCCGAGACAGTTTAAAAAAGCCTGCATGCCACAAAGAGGGGGCTTGTTCCTCCCGCCCTGTAACCACACCCCCACCCCCCTTTTTTCTGAGCTCTACTGAGAGAAAGAGAGGGAAAAAAACAAGTACCAGGAAAGGTCACATGCTGGTGAGATATCGTGAGAACTTAATGAAAGTTTTATAACTCTTGAAATGTTTATGACCTCTGCACTCGGCAGCTTGTCCTCCGGACGAGGGGCAGCCTGTAGGATCCCACGTGGCCCACAGCTGGAAGACAGCCAGGTAAAGAGCCAAGGCAGCGCCCCTGTAATCAACACCTGCATGCTCGTCTGACCTCTCAGCTGGCATTTAACACAGGAATTTCTGCCATATTATGAAGCCATTCTCAAAGGAACTCTAATAGGAATTAGAATGAGGAAGAGTTGTTTCATTGGATACAGCCAAATAGGCTACTACACATGCAGCAAACAAGATTCTATATAGTCCCAAAAAGATTTGTAGGACTTGTAACAGCAGTGCTGTTTTTCGTGCTAATAGAACACTTTGGTTTTAGGACAGACTCTTAGGACACATTATTATTTAAATGTCTTAAAATAACTATGTACAGTCAGACCTGGGTAGAGTAGTCTAAATTAATACTTATAATACTAATAACAACATTATATAAAATACAATGTTAAAACAATTTGAGCAGAAGTAGAAATGTGTTAGGTTAGAAAGCTACCAAGTAACTACTGAGAACAAAAGAGTTTTGATATATATAACAGGAGTGGATCTTCTTAGTAAATCAAGTAAGTCAGTCAGTGCCAAAGTCAGTGGCATGGCCAAAATAACAAAAAAAATATTTTTACATATATTATACATATATACACACATTATATGTGACATCATTACACCTAAATAATGACGTTATAGCACACACATTATCAATGTATACCATATTTATTAAGTGACTTGAGTTTTTTTGAAAAGTATATCCTATGCAATGTATTTTACTTTATAGAATGTCTTATGTCATCTTGAGGTTGCAAGCATAAGCCAGTCATAAGAATTAAAATTTTGCTTTATAAATATGTTTTTCGGTGCTTATGCATATGTTATGTAGTTTATGTGTTGCCTTCAAATATACCTCCTAACCTTTAAGGCACCCTCATGTTTAGAGTGTACTGTATTTCTGTATTAGAACCTACAGACAATGTAATGAAGCACTTAAGTTGGTGTTTATTTTTCCTCAGCTGTGCCAGTGATGATAAAGTGCTGATACTTTCAAAGTGCTGAGTACTTTATTCGATTTTGATCATTTTGTTAAGCACTGTGCTTATGTCTGGCTCATTTTTTGTTCTGTCAGAACAATGCTAAACATGTGCTGTTTAATTTCTTCAATTCCCAAATCTTTCAACGCAAGTTAGTTTGGTTAACAGGACAGCAGATTATATAAAAGGCATAACAGTCACCTGCTGAAAATGCGTGCGCTTATTAGTACAGCCAATCACAGCATGTGACAGGCTTTATTGAATTACCTTTACCAGGGAGGCCACCGTGGATCCATCTTAGCAGCACGGAGGGCCCGTCATCAAGAACCCAACAGAAATCACAGGCCGTTTGAAACAAATGACAGAATCTATTGCTCCAGGCCTATTCTCTCTCTCACACTCCCCCTCTTGAAACGTCTAGGAGGGGAAGCCATCGCTGTCCACAAAATATGATCAAACCCACGGGATAATAGGATTCATAAACATGCCTAAATACAATTTGGTGAAATGTATTTCAGAAAGAGACAATCATTTACAACTTCTGAGAGGGATTTAGAATAAGTATGTTTGTATGCAAATCCGCAACACGTTTTTTATGTACTCTGCTCTTGCAGTTCATGAAAGCGCATTAGATTTATGGCATTGCGTGTGCATAATTGTGTGTATGCGTGAGTGTGTGTGTTGGAGGGGGTCGGGCAGAAGTGTGTGGATTTATACTGAGACCTTTCAAAGCTTTAACTAAGAGAGAAGGAGCAGTGTTTTCACGCCTCTGACTCTCTAAAGCAATCCTATTGGGTTTAAGGACAGGGGCCAATGCCATCCTAGAGCAGCCACTGTGAGCCCTTGCCAGCTCCTGCGATCAAACATATTCTCCTGGCATTAACTCCCTCCCTCAAAGGGCCAAAGAAACAAAAGAGGCAAAGACGACACCAGCAACCTCTCCAGAAACCACCCTTACTGTATTTCTGTATTTGAACCCTTAACAAAACATTTCAGGTGCTTTTTGCTAAAAAGACTGCATGAGGTGTCATTTGAAAATCACATTTGTTTTCTATTCAGCTGCCCCAATTTTATTATGACTCTGCATCATACTGCATGAAGTCATGCACTTTTAGTGATTATAAATAGTGATATTAAATTCCTTTAATGAGCGGTATATTCCAGGCTGCAGATGGGGATTCTGTGGATGCTATGCACAATTTTCTGTTTTAACATACACTTTTACAGCCAAGTAATTTTTTAGGGTCTTATCAAACTCCCCAGTAAAGACACAATGAAATGTGAACAGTGCTCTATAAAGATGTACTGGTTCTTGAAAGGGTGTGTGTGTGTGCGTGTGTTGGGGGGAGAGATAGAGACACCAAGGGCAGCTACTGCCTTAAAGTTGGCATAATCTAAACATTTGAGAGTTTAATGTTATAAAATCCCATTTACAAATTCATTTATTACCAATAAAGGGAAGCGAAACACCTGCTTCATGCTCCTTAAACTCCAAATGGGGAGTGGCGTGTATCTTTTTTTCCCTTTCTCCCTTCCTCCATGGAGCCATTTCCCTCAATGTGGCATGAATTTGGACGTCTGCGACAGTGGCCTCCATCTTTTTCCTGTGACCCTTGCGCTGGCGGCTTTGGAAGTGGAGTTCAAAGGCACTTCCCGCAGTTCACATAAACCACACTCAATTGGCTCAGAGAGGAAACTCAATTTGCAGGGAGCTGCGCCACGGACCTTTTATAAGGGAACTTTTAGTCATTAAGGCGAGAGTGCAGGATAAGCTCAAAGAGAGGGGCAAGTCTGCAGGAGGCTCAACTACTGCTTTAGCCTAAACTCCTCTAATGAGAGAGAGAGAGAGAGAGGGAGAGAGGGAGAGGGGGGAGAAAGAAAAGTAGAGCTCCTGTATGCTTAAGCGGCCTTGTCTTCTGCTCGCCAAGGCAAGTGGGCCACGTTTTTTTAACCCTTCGTCCATGAAAATGTGCTTAGGCACTGTAATCCCATCACGTTTTGCATATAGCCGTCTTCAGGCGTGGCTGCGGTGGAAAAACAGCCAAAAAGATGCTGAATCAAATTAAATACAGTGTTGGTTGAGTGCTAAAAAACAGTGGTCGGCAGGCAGAGAGGAATGCGTGCCTCCTCTATACATTTAAGGAATCTACTTTAAGCCTGTCAGAGACGGTTTATTTCAACTAGATTTACAGAGGGGGGGGGGGGGTGCAGGAATCAATGGCACAAAAATACAAATCTTACAAAAAAAGAAAAAAATCAGACAAAGCCTCCTTCAAACAATTTTGGAAACCTGTGCGGTGAATGCGCGCCGAAGATTAGGAAGCATCATTGTGAGCAGAATATGCATTTTTACATGCGTCCGTCTCAATATTTCTCTGTTATGGCAGGCTGTTTTGGCCTTATGAAATCTGACATTATTGCTTTCTAGAAAACTGCAAACCGTAATGAGAACCAGCAGCCACACCATCAATTAAAAAAAAAAAAACAACTTACACGTCCTATTTATTTTCGATATTTCACCGACTGCCCTTTATCGCCTGCAATGACCTTTGAACTCCAGGGCCTCGCCTTTTCCAAAGCCCAACCCCCAACCACACCTTTTTTCCTTCACTCTTTTATCCTCCTCCTTTCCCCTCTTTTTCTCCTTCTCCCTCCATGCATATTGCAGATTAATGACAGCTAATAACGGCTGATGTTCTTGGACATTGGCCGATAATGAGATGAATTCCCGACGGGTTGCCAGGTGTCACCACTAACAAATTCTCCTCTGCAGTGCCGCAATTAGCCTGGGAAAGAGAGAGGGGGGCCCCCCGACAAATCCGAGGAAACAGAAGAAAAATAATCCTGTGGACAGAGCGAATGTGGCAGGAGAGGACGAAAGGAAAGGGGGGGATATGGATAGGTTACCTTTATGGTAATATTATTCCATAACGGGCTGCTGGCAGGATTTCATTACGTCTCCGGCAACGTTGAAATATTTTCCGCAAAATGTCAGCATATGCAAATGAGACGGAGTTCTCATTCGTGTGTCATGTTTTGCTGAAAGTTGTCCCAGCCCCTCTCTTTTTCTCCATCCCCCTTCATTCGCGCTTGGACTTCGGTTGTTCACTCCCAGCAAGACTATAAACGTTCTCTCACATTTATTAAAGACAGTCAATCAATCAATCAACCAATCAATCAGTCAACCCAGCTTAATTTAAACCAACCACGTAGTCGACAGAGATGAGTAAGACCACATGACTATCACATACAGAACAGATCATATATCCCGCTGCATCTGCGCTGACTGATGCTGCCTTTATGTGCTTATCGTATGGCACTAATTCCCACTTGCAAAGTCACAGTTATGAAGTCTTTTGTTTAAATATATTAACATGATAGCTAGCACATTTATATGCAGCCTTCCAAGTATAGAACACATTCTCACCTACAATATGATTAAAAGTGTTCTAGTTTTTTAACAGCGTATAAAAGTTTATATCAGAGTTAATACAAAGAAAATAACTGTGACTATTATTAGTTTTAATAGAACACAAAAAACAATAATTGTCTACAATAATGGTAGCTCATATGCTACGTATGAATATTAGCTGTTTGCCAAGGAGATTTGATTTATAGGTGTACAATTTATTAGACCTATAGCCAAACCATAAGAAAACCAACCAATCCATAGGCAAAAAAGTATGTAAGTTTGAGCAGAAATACGAGTGTGTTAGGTTTAAGCTGACCTTTATTGGATAAAGGATCCACAATCGACTGTGAGCAGTGCTTAATTTGTGCCGGATCTTCCCGGAACAAGATCCGGCACCTCTCATATTTCAGACACCTGTGTTCCAGAACTTATTTACTTCCATCTGAGCCACCACTCTGCAAAGTAAAGGTTAGAAGAAGAAATATGTTAATCTCTGAAAGAATCGAGTATACTCACTACTTCAGACTTGACCACATTACTGGGGTAAAAGTTACTAACTCAACTTATAATGCGATGTTAATGTGCAACTGTGTAGAAGAGAAAACTCAAATTAATAAAATAATCAGTTCCCCGGCCAACCCACCACAGACAAAAGCTTCCCCTTCTCATTCAAATATTCTGCCTGCATATGCTTCTATTGCAAAAAAAAAAAAAATCTGTTTGGGGCCCGCCTGCCTCACCGCACCAGCTCTGTTGTTCAACAGCTTGAAAAATTCATATGGCTGAATGCAGGGGGGGTGAATCTGGCAGAATCAGAGTCGAGACAAGGGAACCTGGGTGGATTGAGAAGAGGAAGGCAGCCATGATGTCCCAGAATGCAGAGAAAGAGCCTCTCCCTCTCTTTCTGCGTCTCCAGTTGGTGATGAAATTTATATTGCTGTTCTCAGCATTGCTGTCTATATTCTTTGCATTATGCAACAGATGTGGATTGGGGCGAGCATGCTGAATTAGGAGAGCATCTCAGAAACATTAGAAACATGAGCGAAGGCAAAGCTATGTATATGTAACAACGCTGAGCGAGAGATGGTGGGGGTGGGGGTGGGGTGGGGTGGGGGAGGAACTAAGAAGAGACCGTAAGATTATAAATACAGTAAATTTAAAAACATAAGTGCTCCTTTTTTCTCTCCACCATCTCTTCAGAGACCGGAAGAAAGAGCGATAATCAGTGAATATGCATTTTGCATCTGCTAAACCCCAGTCCGGTGGTGCTCGAGCGAGTTAAACATTCCTGTGAATGCGCCTCAGAAATAATCAGCTGCAATAATTTACTTCGTTCTCATAAGCATCGGACGCCCTGTCATTTATTATGGGCTAAATGTGAGCAATAATAGACAAAATCAAGTTAAGTGAGCTGGGATGTGTGATTACAATACATTTGCATGAAGATTTTGGCGCCTTCCTGAAAAAACCCATCCACAATATTGCAGCGATACGGCAAATAAAAAAAAAAAAAGCCAACCTCGAATTCAATTACCATGAGGCAAGGAATAATCATAATGTTATTGGAAACTCAATTATGGAGGCAACCCATGTCTGAAAATTAGCTGAACTTAGCTAAGGCGAGTCAGCCTTGAATTCATCAGCTATGGATTATCACAATATTGCGTGTTCACTTTGATAGTGGCCAAAGACAAACACACATCAGCAGCACACGCTTGCTCCCAGTATGTGTATTATTCATGAACAGCTTTCTGATCTATTATAAATACAAAACTGACTCTGCTCCCACTGCCCTAGGCAAAAAGCCACAGACACAGAATTAATTTTATTATATACACATGCATGATAATTCTACAATCCAGTCAAACGCTAAGGTATTTTCTACACCGTCTATATAAGCATTCACTGTGATTATGGAGAACCTTAGCTATTTTATTATTATTATTTTATTATTAGCAGTAGATGCATAAGCTAGTGCCAAAATGAATCATCCCTCATCAAGGCAGGCCACGGCATCATATGGATAACTGATAGTCTCATGTTTGAAGGAAATCGCTTTGAAATTAAACACCAGTGCACAGGGCACACGGGTGGCGGGAGATAAGTGAACTAGTTCATTTAAAAATATTAATGAAAAACTGTCATCATATAGTATATATGGGTATAGTGCAGCCTGCTTAAGCCTGTTGGTCAGACTTAAGCTTAGAGAACCCATCAACTAGTTAATTGAGCTACAAAGCTTTATTTTAATTTAAAAAACTGTGGTCTGGCAAGGCTGGCTTGACTGCAAGTTAGCGTACTTCAAAATGCATGCAAAAAACAGTGTGAAGGATTGTTGGTGCAAATGGAACAGCAGTGGAGAAACCGCCGCTCAGCACTAATTGACACGGCCAGAAGGCAGGCAGGCCACTGCCTTCTCAACACCATAACACACAAACAGTATTGCTGCACATTGTTAAACAACCACCTTTTTCACATTACGTCTCTCATACTGTGAGTCTGGTGCAACCATGAAGCTCTGCTTGTGGTCACAGTTTCCAAACCCTTTTTTCAGTTGGTTAGCTGTGTTCCCTGTTTACTGAGGACGAGCTTCATTTCTAGCATGATTTGGTATCAAGTTCAACCCTGGTTAATATTGAAATTTGCAAAAGGAAGTAAAAGCAGAGTAATCCTGGGATTGGCTGCTGTCACAGCTTTCAGGTCCCGCAGTGAACATGAATTTCAAAGAAAAACACAGCACTGGGCTAAAGACAGACAATATGTCTAAAAAAAGCTGCTTACTGTGAGCTGATGAATAAACTTGTGTACATAAGCACAAGAAAGCTACAAATATTAAACTACATTTCATATCTGTTATTCATGAGTTTCACAAGGTGACTACACCTGGAGATACAGCCCTAAATTGCTAACTGTAATTAAGACTTGCATAGATTTAGATGTTTAGATAAGGCTTCGTTTCCTGTTCCACCTTAAATGATGTAGTAGTTATGTTCAGACACTGGTGGGCAACTGCAGGATTTTTTAAGATGGAACAGAAATTTTAATAAGCTAACTTTTGTGAAATATGTGGTTTCAGCTTGAATCTTTTCCTAAAGAGTAATAATTGTAATCACAGTTCAAAGATTTTCAATATTCAATTGCACTCCTAGGACCAAGTTGTACCAAGTTAAAGTATAACATTGCACTGAGAATCTTTGGATCTCTTTACAGCACTACTGTTTTAATCTGAACACAATATTTTATATATATATATATATATATATATATATATATATATATATATATATATATATATATATATATATATATATATATATATATTGCTTTATTTTACGCCTGTCCTCATCTGTCTGTGTCCTTGTTTACATCCTGTCATTCCCATGTGGTACTGTTTTGGCCACGTGTCTGTCTTTGTCCCCGCCCCTCACCTGTTTTGAGTCTGTGTCTCCCCTAGGATGCCAAGGTGTTTCTTGTTACATGTCTCTTTATATTTCCTCTGTTTCTCCTTGTCTGTGTTTTTATGCTTTGTTAAGTGTCTGGTTAGTCTGTGTTATCTGTTATCTGTTCGTTCAGTGTTTAGTTATTTCTATGTCGCTCTAGTTTTGTTATTTAGTTTGTTTTGTTATTCTGTAAAACTCACTATGGATTTCAATAAGTCTCAACTATATGTGTATCACCTCTCCAGTCTCCACAAACGTTAGAGAATGTTCAACCAAAAATGGATGCATAACATAACTGATGAGGAAGTCCACAGTGAAGATAACAAAATTTATAATTAATTAATTTTTTTTTAATGACTAAGGCAAAGAATCCTATCGATGATCACTAGGGTAACTATAAAGAAGCAGTGCATGGAGCCTCGCAAACAAGCACAAAACCCCTTGGGCATTTGCAGGGTTGCTGCGGTCACCATAACGCCGCTATGTGAGCTGGAGCCCACAAGTAGGAAGGTTAAGCGGCACAAGAAACGATGCAGCCTTCCATAAGGAGGTCGTCGCAGCCCCTGCCTCTCCCACGGACGTCACCACAGATCCCACCCCTGTGGATGTCAATTCAGCACCCGCTGCACTCGTGGACATCCTTGCAGCCCTTGCATCTCCAGTCCCTGCGTTCGGCTCCTTTGACGGCTCCCCGTACTTATCAATTGTCTGTATGTGCCCCTTCTTTTGTTACTGCTCCTGTTGTTCATCCTGTTTTACTCTGTTTCTGCTCCTGTCTCTGGTGTTGTGTCTGTTCCTGTGACTGTGTGTGTCCCTGTCTGTGTCAATGTGCCTGTTCCTGTTTCTTTAGGTTTTGTTTTTCCAGTACCAGTTATAGTGTATGTGCCTGTCCCCGTCACCGTCTGTTTTAGTTCCTCTGTCTTTGTTGTTCCAAACTCTCGTCCAGTCCCATGTCCAGTCCCCTGCCCAGTCCCCTGTCCAGTCTGGTGTCCTGTCGCCCAGTCAGTTCTTTGTAGTGCCTCATGTTTCGTCTCCTGTTTTGTTCCCAGTCGTGTCTCCTGTGTCGTCATCTGTCCAGGTCTTTGTCCGATGTTCCGTTTATTTCCTGTTTTGTTTTTTTCCTGGCCTACCCTTTAAGATGGGCTCCTGGGGTGTGTTCACTTGCACGCCTTCAGAGTTGCGCTTTAAGGTGGGGTACTGTCATGCCTGACTGTCCTTTATCTGTGTCCTCTCCAGTCTGCACAAACGTAACACACAACAAACAGCTATATAGAAATAATTACATCTGCTTCAAGCTTTCAGTTCATTCTCAGCACCCGTGTTTGAATTTAAAGTTAAAATATTAACTGGTGATGTTTAAAAGTATGTTAGTCTCTGAAAGTTTGTATGGTATTTTGCACACTGACAGCGGCTTTGAAAAAATGTCTTCTGTTACTTTAGTGCATCCAGTCTTTTTAGGTTGGACATGGTAATGTGCATGGTAAAAGTTTTCTAAATTTGCTTCGTTGTTTATTCTTGTCTTTGTAAATCCAGCTTTCTGATTGGTTGATATTGTTTTATTTACCTACTGCAATGTTGGAATATGTAGACTAACGGCACTGCTCTTAGGAATAGCCTATAGTCTGATGTAATGACATTTCAGGACATTTTTGCATTGTTTGTGTGGATGGGAGGCAGGGTGGTTAGGGTGGGTTGGTATGCATCATGTAGCTCCGGTATCTGTCCCACTTGGGCCCTGGCCTTACTTACTTATTATTTAATCTGATGTTCATTATTGACAGTCAAAACAGTATTTTTTTTTTCGTTGTACAGATTTCAACAATGTCCATCTTAAAAGGAAATCAAATACATAGCAACTAGATATAATTGTGTTTACTCTGGGTGTCATTACTTTTTATGGTCACTCAAATACATACACACATGCAGAAAGAAATGTGTGCTCGTGCGCTGCAGACAGCAAACTTTACAAGTAGCTTTTCTCTGCTCTCTAACTAGCTTGCCATGATTTTTCCCCCTCAGTGCAGCTGACGACAGCGCGGCACGCGGAGCAGCCGGGAGAGGCTTCAATCCGGCATTATCAGGGGAGCGCACATTGCCTCTCATAAGGCTTTAATTTATTTGTGCCTGTTTCAGCCCCAGATTAAAGTTTAATTGGCACAGACTGGCAGCTCCCAAGTTTTGACTAATTCTCCTTATCAAGAGTCCTTACTGAGTCGCTGAGGGCAATGTGGGGCCTGTGTGCGGTACTGGTGCCCACACACACATGCATGCACACATACGCACGCACACACACACACACACACACACACACACACAGTTGTCAATGCTGTAATTCCCGTTTTTTTTTTGGGCCAATACGTTGAATACCTGAAACAGCTAAGTGTGTGTGTGTGTGTTTACTCTGGCAAGCACCTCACAACCCAACTAGTGTAATTAGACATGCGGCGAATTATTTACAGGAGGATTTAATTGATTTATACATGAGGGCATCTCCTATGCTTCAGTAGAACCCTGTTTTGAATAGCAGCTTCAAATAATGGTCTTTTAAGACATAATGCAGTCTGCACAGAGCAGTGTATTATAAATGTGACAAGGACAAGCTTCAACAAAGAGAACTTGTGCAATGCGAAAAATAATGATATATGTGTCGTGGTCTTTACGATCTACCTCGCTACTGCTTTTCTGACGTCTGCGATTTCCATCGGATGTTCCGAGACCGAGATTCAGAAATGATGGTGCGTGTTTATGTGAAAATGAGTACAAGCATAGATAATGAAAATTTCTCTGGCTCAAGCTTTATCATCCAAATCTACATTAAAGTACACATTCAGACAGACTGCAGACAGGACTGTGAATTTTGCAGCGTGATTTTTAGGGAGTGAAATTTGGCTTCATGGCTGATACTCTGTGTGTACGTGTGAGGTTTTTAATCAGCTGTGTAATAGCACAACCACACAGGCCAAAAATGGGTTGTGTTGGATTAGACTCATACCCCAGGGAACCAATGGAGCCCACTGAGGCAGCAACACAAAATGCTCTTTTAGACACACACACACAAACAAACTTGTTTTCATACAATGTCAGAACGTGAAGTCATATATACAGTAGTGCACAAACGTCTCAGGCCGTCAAGAAACTTGTTTAAAATATTTATCTTGTATTTTTGTTACCAGTAAAGTCATTTTATAATAATGGGATTAATATAACTGAACATAAATACAGTGGTTCTTGGTTAGAAGAACATAAGTTTGGCTGCTGCAGCCATTGCATGGATTTGTTAAATTAGTTAATGAATGGTATTGAATGGCAATTCTTCTTTCAGAAGAATTTAAGAAATAATTAAGCCAACAATTTATTCTAATCAAGGCTTAGAGATTTGAGCAATTCAGTTAGAATTCACAGGCTCATATAAAGACTATGTTGATCTGATCTTTCTCTTGCTCTGACACACAAACACACACAAAAGTCCTGGTATGAACCAGTCTCACACCTGCCAGCGCTGGTCTGTGCTGATGACAAACACACGCACACTCAGGTACGGTTGCCTCAGTGCCCCCAGCTGGAAGCAGCTCACTGGCCTAATGCAAACAGCACATTAACACACAGTCCCTTAACACACCAATGCTCACTGAAAGCTGCCACTCTTGCAGTACTTCTGGGAACTGCATGTGTGTGAGAGAACCTCCCACATGCAGAGAGTGTGTATTAGGACCACACGCACAACTGTAAGCTTACCTTTACTTTATTTCACACAGGTGTCGTGTCTGTGCCTGCGTGTGAATTCTCTCAGGAACCAGGGTCATTTCCACCCCACAGGACTCCGCTGGTTTGGGGAATTAACCAATTAGACCACTTTGATCAGTGGCTCCGCTTACTGAGGCTGAAGACAGGGCACACCCCCTCCCCCCAGGTGGAACTAAGACAGGGCTGGGATGCATAGCTTTTATTCTCCTTAGACCCAGAAATATTTATCCAAACACAACAAGACTCAGGTTCAGACACAAATGTTTCTCAAATGTCTGTCTGAATTGAGTGTGGTTCAAATTCGAGTAATTCTAAGTTACTCTCTCGTCAATTGACTATGGCCTGCATTTACTCTGACTTCAGTTTTAACTATTGTTCATCTGGCAAATAATTTGTGACAGCCAGATTTAACACAGTCCGCAGAAAGAACATTGCATTATGTGAAGTTCATCCAGGCTCAAAGCTTTGAGATGTTTTTAAGGGCCTGATTGTTACAGTTTTGCACTAATTAAAATATGTTAAAGTGGAATAGTTTGAATAGATTGGGTCATTGTTCTTGAATGTTTTTGAATAGGTTCAGATTCAGGCCAGGTTCAGACAGAATTTTGTCATTCTACAGCTCAGTCCTGTGGGCTGGGTTGGGTTCGGACAAAATGTTCTTGGGAAATTTGTGGGACTTCCCACACAAATGAATTATCCTCCCTGTTTGTCTGAGGTAGGTTTACATGTGCCCTAAAAGGCACACATCTGTATTAAGGTCCAGAGATCATGGTTTGAGCCCTTTACAAGTGTCGGCTGGTAAGGGTCCTGAGGTGTGAAGCTGCTGTCACTCTAGTTATTCTCTTGTTGTCTTTAAAAAGCACGCTGTGTCTCTAGAAGATTCCAGAACATACCACTAATCCCTTCTGACACTAGCGAGAGGCATCAGTGACCTTCAGTCTACATTAGAGTCAATCAGAATAACTTGCTAATCCACTCTGCCAATACCACCACGATTGTCCCAAAACAACCCATGAGGCATGCCCGGTGAGGGTCTTCTAATTTTTGGCTTCAGCTAGCCACGCACAACCCCCCTCTGTTTCTGGTGAGAAACAGGTCTTAAGCTTAAGCGTCACCTCTGTCATTCCCAAGGGACCTGCACCTACCTCAGCCTGACGGGTCTTGCTCTCTCTTAGATACACACATATACACACATGGGTTAAACTTTTGGTTAACATCTGGGGTAAAAGCATCTACCACCTAATATATTTTTTCTATTTTTACCTGCGGCATGATCGAACTACAGCATTAAGTATATTCGAAGTTGCTACACCAAACAAAATACAATACATAATATCTTTAAACAACTATACACTGACATGGTGTTAAATACCATAACACGCTACTGTTAGTTCAGCAGCTGGGACATTGACTGATTTGCTGAGAATTCCAGTTTGGGAGAACCACTGCAAAATTCACAACCAAACAGCCTAAAAACCAGACTGTCTTAGTATCCCATATGCTAGCCATGACACTATGCTTCCAAGCTGGGATTGTAAACGCTATCCTGTGCTTCCTCTGCAACATATGAAGCCAGTCACCACAATTTCTTGAAATGCTGCTAGTGCAACATCATTGAACAGTTCAAGGTAGTTGAACACTAGCTGCCAATTCCATAAAATAAACTAACAGACAACCATGTCCAAATGTTAAAAAATAAATTATGTGTAAATGGAAACAGCCAGCCAATTAGCAAGCTAGCTGGTTTAGCAGGTACATGGTAAAGGTCTATAGCTTTTTTGGGAACTGTTTAAAGTGAACTGTTAGATGTGCATTCTATCACAACCTACTTTAGTAAAAGTTAGTTGTCTTGGTGTACGTTAATTTATAGGTTAATAAATTATGCAATTCTTTGAAAACAGGTATAAGTTAAATCGCCTCACCCACACACTGTCAAGTGTTCCCGCATCTTGCAAATGAACCCCCTGCAAACACAAGTGGACTATCTCTTCAGTCCTTAACTGCGATTTGTTTCACGCAGGGACACAGAGGGTTCTTACAGAGCAGGCAGTTGCATCTTTGACTTTGCATGCTTCACATGCACTTCCTCTCAGAAGCATGGCTGCCCAGGGACTTCCTCCCGCACTGAAATCGATCGCATACACACAGCCCTTCTGTAGCCAAGGCCTGCGCAACAGATGGCGCGTTAGTCCTCTGACGAACCCGAGATGCAGCCAGCGTTTCCGAATGTGCCAGCTATGGTAACGAACTGTCCTCTACACACACTGTGTGTCCCTTTACTTGGCTGCCACCCTCTCTGAGCTGTCTCCTTTATGACAAACACTGGCAGAAAACACTCAGCTGGCCAGTTGGTGAGACGTAATATCTTTTTAGAATGATGTTTGGGGATCTAGATTATTTTTCCAGTTACGTTGTGGATTAGACGTTGCACAACTCTTTTGATGTACATGATTCATCCTACTTGGCAAAGGATACAGACATGCAACTCGCCTTACTTTGCCCAGGGAGTGAAACAATAAGAATTAGTTTCCTCTGTCATTGTTAACACGTTTGAGGTCAAAGTAGGTTGCTGTAAATTCTTTTTGTGCCTACATTGCTAATGTCAAAACAGTTATTAAAAAAAAAACAAACAGAAAAAGAGAGAAAGACCCGAAGAGACGGGAGAAAAGAAAGAATTGAACAAGGGAAAGGAGAGCGTGCTTGGTGGATATTCATCTCTAAATGAAGATTAGGTTGGCTACCTGCTGAATTGATTGCTCTGTCCCACTTTAAACGCTACAGCTTGTACAGGCATAAGAATGTAACTGTGACTATTTAAGAACAGAAAGTTCAACAAGCCAGCATTAGCTCCCACATATTTAACAAGATCGTGGACAACTTTAATTCTGGCACATTTTAATCCGGATAATTTCTTAAACGTTGGACAATATTAAACAGACTGAATGAAGGAATGAAGAGAGGAGCAGTTCCACTTTTATTACCATCACAAGCCCAACCAGTGACTGCGATTTACAGGTCTCCAGTAACTAGCACGGCTAACCAAACAGTATGATGACCCAGATTATTTACATGGCGGTTCATTTTATTTTATCTATTTGAGAGAATTGAAAATGATTAATAAATGCATTCTATGACACCTTTAAATGTGGTGCTACTGTGTCTGTTCCAATTTATCAGACATCAGAAAAAAATAACACTGTGACCTGTCATGTTTTATCATGTTTTATGTTATCAGTTATATGGAACACTTCTAAATAAACATATTTATGCATATCCCTAGTTGTGTTGTGGTATGACTTAAAAAGCTTGCAGCATTTTTGATAACCTGTGTCATGATTTTTTTTTTTCAAATGAAGCCTGTGCTATATACCACCTAGCTCTCCCTGTTAGCCTTACAGTAAAGTGAACCTGAGTGTAGTGTTTTATCCAAGGAATCTGCTGCCATCTTGCCTCAGTCATATCCTGCGCCATCTCAGGAGCTCCTGTAACTGCAAGCTGACAAGTCACTTTGCGTCTTTGCTGTGTCTTGGGTTCAACGATGAAACAGAGAGTACATTGCCATGCGTGCAAACGTGTTTGTGTACCCACTCGCACACTAAGCCTGATGCTCACTGACACAGTCACAACACAGCCATTGTTCTGCTTAGCATCCACACACACATACGCACACACAAATATGCACACATACGCACATCAGGCCTACCTGTAGCAACATTTTCTGACCAAGCGACCCGGTGTGTGTCAGCGGCCGTCATGTTTACCATGAGGATCTGCAGAAGCAGAGAATTTTCTTTGAGGAAATGCAGTCAGCCATGTTGGCTCGCTCTTGACTAGACAGAGGCTGTGTCTGAAACTGGCGGCATGTGCTGTCTCATAAGTCGGTGCCTTAGAAGGCAGCATTGGGATAAAGGGTTTGAGACGCGCTTCGAAGGCAGGGATATGTCATGTTGTTGCCAAGATACTGACAGCTCACTGCTAGCTGTGAGCATTACACGTTAGCATCTTTCACCCAGAAAAAAAGTCTTTTAAGAAGGCTAGCATGCTGAACTTTTTATAACCATAAAAAGTATTTATTTGTACACAAACCCCTCTCTTTCCTTCACCTCAGCAGGCATTCAGCCATGACTGGGTGCCTTCCTGCCTCAGAATACAGTTTGAGTCAGCAAGTTTTTTACATTTCATACCTCTGTGATATGATAACAGTAATTCACATTAAAATTTTGCTCGTTTTACATTATCTGCACATTTTGAAACTTTTAGAAGGCATATCAATATTGTAAGTTGTGTCATGTGGCCATGGACTTACAGAAGGCATGACCACTAATGGTGCCTCCTGGGAAAACGGCAGACTCCCAGTAAGAGTGACTATGTTTTTACAGAAGTGTTAAATGTTACCTGTGCTATTCTAAGCACAGGTGTATATATATATATATATATATATATATATATATATATATATATATATATATACCAGTTTGTTACGACTCATATATACACTCAGTTACGTATGTATGATTGGCCTACAGTAATGTTTTTTCCTTACAAAATTGATGCAGTGTAAATTTATATGTTACTAATTGATTAATCTGTCAGTTCTGAAATTGTTAGTGATCAATCTGCCACATCCGGCCAAATCATTTTTTTTCATGTTAAGTTGTGCAAGTTAGGATAATAAAGAAAACGAATCCCATACAAGGTGTGCACTTGGATTTTAAGCCATTTAAGGTCACATGTACAGTGTTAGCACCTTTCTGACAGTGTGTAAGCAGCAAATTTATCTTTAACACAGCTCTCAAATGTCCAAATGTGTGTTTACCACGAGGATCTGCAGGAGTAGAGGATTTTCTTTGAGGAAGTGCAGCCGGCTGTGTTGGCTCGATACTGACTAGACAGAGCACAAAAATCAGAATCTGAAGGGGATGATTGCCAAAGAAACAGACACATTTGGATTTAAGTGTGAAATTGAAATGAGATGTTACAAAAACAGCCACTCTCCGGCCACCGAATGCAACCAAAAATATCAGTAGAAAAGCAGAGTGGCTGTCACGCAACGTTTAGATGAAGGCATTCTAGTAGTAGAGCTCTTTTGCTAAAAGAAAAGCACCATGGCTCTTAAGAGGTCGGCAAGTGCATTAAGGACGCCCCCCCCCTCTCTTTCGAATCTTTCGCTCTACCTCTGTCTCAAAAGCTCTGAGATATGAAAGTGAAGGTCACGTCGAGGGTATGAAGACGAACGGCTAGCTTCCTTGTTCAGCACCCTCTCCCTCATTCTCCGGCACAAAGCGAAGCTGACACTGCGCACATATACGCACAAAGAGACAAGGCTGCTTCAGACACACACAGTCCTGTTTGCCTCCATTAAGACACAAGCTTCACTTATTTTGCACAATGTGATGAGACCTGGCCCATTTTCTCCCATGCTTTTAGAAGCTTTTACACATCTCCCAAGACCTGCCGTTCAAATGTAGATGGATTAAAAATTTTGTGTGTGTGTCCTGCATGGCTATTGTACACTAATACGCTTGGGCTTAATCATCGTAAACCCAAAAGCGCTGGCTGTCCCTGTTTTGCCTCCTTTCCTCCGTCTCCTCTCATCTCTCTCTATAAGGGATTTCTCTATTTAGGAGTGCATTGTTTTAATGCAAATGATAACCATAAAACCCAATACCCCATTCTGTTAAATTAATAGAATTACGAAAAAATGTAATGATAGCAATTAAGTCTTGAAAATGCAAATTTTATAGTCAAGGACAATTACCTCATTTATAGGGTGAGCTGGAGAGATGCCAGAGGAGGGGGATTAGGATGCCGGTTGCTCACGGTTACGTGATGACGGATATGTGCCGTGCAGGGAAGGCTGTGCACCTTCACATATTAAAATACAGATACGGCAGACTACACACTGCATGCACTAAAGATAGAAAAATATGAAATTCCAAAAAAGAAAACTACAGTCTGCAGACATTAAAGACTATATAGATAATAGAACTAAACACACTGAAGGCTATACATACTGCCACCATGCAAACACTATGAAGACTAGGGGCTAAGGGACTAAAGACTACACAATTAAATCTACAAATAGGTTACAACGGGCTGCGGAAACTAAAGGCTCCAGAAAACGAGACTAAAGACTACAGACATTGCAGGCTACAACAAACAGCAAAACTACAGACACCAGCCTGCAAAGACTAAAGATTATGCACAGTTAGTTTTACATATACTATAGACTGCAGGGACTACACAACAAAATCTACTATAGGCTCTAGATACTAAAAACTATACACATTAACAACCTTAGACAATACACACTACACACATCATAGACAGACAGACACTACAGACAGCTGCAGATACTAAACACTATACACAATAAGATCTAAAGACACTGTAGGATGCAGATATAAACATTTACAGACAATAAAATCTAGAGAAAACCAAAAGACTATAGATAACCTACAGACATTATATGCGACAGAGACTATTACACAATAAATATACTATATACTATAGACTGCAGATAATAAAGACTACTAACAGTGAAAACTATAGATTGTATAGTCTAAATAGACCTAAATGCATGATCTTAAATGCATAGTAAGATATTTAGACACTACAATGCACTGTGTATAAACTATAGACGCTAAAGACTACAAACATTGTAATTTATAAAGAATGGAGAATATTGACTACAGATGTTGTCAATACCACAGGTGAAGACCATGCAGACAGTAAGGATACCAGACTCTACAAATCAAACTTTCACAACATACAACACATGCAAATGCAACACCCACAAAATGTGATCTGCTACCTGCAACATTCCCTGCAAATACAATAGACACTACAGCAGTGTGTCTACAATAGACACACAATAGACACTACAGCTACTGACACTGCAGATAACAAACAAAGGCTAATAAATAAATACACTTTATATGGACATATGAACAATATATATATATATATATATATATATATATATATATATATATATATATATATATATATATATATATATTCACTTTGAAGTTTGGCTAAATTTTGCAGCATATTTCAATGGAATATAGAAGAATGGCCAGAGATGTCTGAAAAAGCGAGTTCTTCATCATACTATTACATGCCACTAACCCGCGAAGACTGGTGTCAGATATAATTTTAAAAAGCCCTGTTAGTGTAAATGTAGAAATGACATTTGAACACTGTGGTGTCAGTGGGCTAATGTGTTCCGGGTGGGTGAAATACTCACTGCAGTTAATTATTGGAACAATGGCAGATGTAATAAAATGAATCTTTGATGACTTTTCCATAGTTGAGCACTTTCCTTAAGCTCTCTGCTTAGCTGTGTAAAAGCAGGATATTGAAATGTACATATTCTATAAACTCTGCACCACAGGAGTTTATTATTAAGAACATGCATATTGCTAGAAATGTCTCAGAAACGTTTAAATTACATTAGAAAATCTTTAAAAACAGTCCTTTATTTGGTCATGCTGGTTATCTGCTGTGCTCTGTGACTTGTGTGCCAATGGTGGAGGTGTTTTCTCCAGTTAATGCCTTGTCCCAAAACGACAGCACAGTCCGGACTGCCAGCAGATGATATAGAGACACTATTACAGTGAAGTTGTAAACCTCCTCGCGCTTAACGCACTATCATAATAGAATATTGATCATATCAGGGCTCTGACCCTGCCGCCTTGCACTTCAGAGCATAAAAGGTCATTTGGTGTAAGAGAGGAATAAGGAGTAAGAGAGGGGCAGGAAAACCACAGTCCACTGCTTTTTCATTACCGTGTCAAATATTGGGCGCAACTAGGCTAGAAAATTTTAAGCAAGTTTATTGTAAGAGTGTACTCTATGAGTTGGATGATAGCACAGATGTATTATTATCTATTTTTTTTCTTACAGTACTATTACTTCTTACAGTGAATTAGTTAAAACTGTAGTCCCACTGTAAAAAAAGCAACAGACAGACAAACATACATACATACATATGAATATACAGGAATTACATGTATACACATGTATATATATATATATATATATATATATATATATATATATATATATATATATATATATATATATATATATATATTTTTTTTTTTTTTTTTTTTTTTTTATACATTGCATGGACATATCAACTTCACTCAAACAAATATAAAATGTATAACAAGTTAAAGAGAACAATATCAGTATGTTTCACACTTGCGATTCACAAGCAATGCCAGTGCTGTTTGTGTGTACGTCAAAACTGGAATATATCTAATTAATTTTAGTCAGTGCACTGTGTTATGCGACATATGTTTGCTTCTGCTCTATTTTTTTGTAATTAATTTAGCTTTTCAACACACACACACGTCGTAGTTTTGCGCAAATCCACATCTGCCTCATCTAGCATAAGAAACAGAGGGGCAATTTGGAGTATTAAGCGCTGATCAGAGCATTTGGGAAATGCGCTACAGGAAAAACAATGACAAATAACCACACACCATGCGAACAGAGCCACAAATTACACCACGAGCAGGAGACGGTTATGCTTGATTGAAGCAATTTAATGTTTTCTTGAAAAAAAGAAAGGAGTAAAAGAAAAAAACAGGTCCTGGGAGGACAGTTAAGAAAATGACTTTTTAATCGTTCGAATGGCTTGACTCTCTTGACGACTGCGTAAAGACTTGCAGCCATTAAGAGAAGACGTCTTCAAGCCAGCCGATTTTTAGTTCCGCAGCCTCAACGAAATTTTTGCCCAGCACCCACTCCAGCGTGAAAAGTGTGTGGCACGGACAACCTTGACACGCACAATACATTAGAAAAGTGAGTAATCCCTAATGTGACATTACCGGGCTGTGGAACTTAATGATGAATTCGGTTTTTCCTGGGCCTTTGGAAATATATTCATGAAATTTCAATGTCCAAATGAAACAAGTCATCTTTTAAGCAGGGTACAACAATGACATTTCATTCCTCATGTCTGGTTAAAGCAATGTGTTATTATTTTTTTTATTAATATTATTTTATTTTTTTATTTTTTTATTTTGCAAATAAATAGTCATCTGTCTTATTTGAGGCCCTGTCGTCTGGGTCAGCTAATTGAACAGCAGTTATCGCTGCGCCTTTTTGTTCCACAGCAAATGAAACTGCCATTTTAGCATCAAAATAATCAATTTGATGAGTATTGTATATACTGGCTACTCAAAGTAATGCAGTATTGATCGTGGCCCTGATGTACTGCTACTCACAGAAAGAGAGAGTGATTATTGGCTTTTGATGGATTCTTGTGTGGTGTTTTTTTTTCACCCTTTTCACTGCTGTGGTTTGCAATGCTGTTACTGTAAGCCTCAATTTCTCCCACTAACTCTCTTTCTCCCTCTATTACTGGGTTAGGTCTAGAAGACCCCTACGAGCTTTTTTCGGTTTTGGTGGTTTCTGTTAATTAGCTTGCAGTTTTCTTATTTTTCAGGGAAAGAGAAATGTTTTACAATTTTACAATCATGCTACGTTTACCTCGGGTTTGGCTGCATGTTTTGTTTTCAAAGGTACTAGTTCAGCTCAACCGCCAGCTTAGTTACATTCATGCATTGTGCTACACAGTTAAGACAGCAATCATGCGGTTTTTCAAAAGAGCATAGAACTGTTTATCAGTCACACCAATAACAGAACTTTACATCACGTATGTTGACGTGCATTTATACCAGTATTTAAGACTATGAAGATACCAATAACCAAATACTGTTTCACTGTCATATTGCAGAATGAACTACTTAACTGAAACACAAAATCCCCCTGCATGGTTGGAATACCAAACATAATATTAAGTAAATAATTACCTATTAAACAACTAATCACTGTCAAATTTGATATTTTAGGATGACTGACCTACATCTTTGTTTTGAAGCAACCTGCTATATTCCAGAGACATGTTAGCTTACTGAATCATTTACACTGTAAATCTACAACATAGAAGTCTCTCCACAAAAATCCTTACAAATGCATCTTTGTCTATGAATCTGTTTATTACAGTGTGAAACAGGCCACTACACATCTGTGGAATTTTTGCCAATACTGATAACTGAAGAGGGATTTAATACTGGATAATTTTATCAGCCAAACAATATATCAGTTGGGCCCAAATACCCGTAGCACAATCAACATCTAACAAAAAAATGTAATACATTACCCACAACCCTTCACACTGTAGCCACTCTAAACCACACACTCACAGCTGCCCACACTGCTGCAACATGTTTGCCAGATCAGGCCCCTCGCTGATAAATAATGTAAATATGAATCAGGTCTGGCCGTCTGCAGTGGTATGAGTGACAATAAAAGCTCTGCCGTTCTGAATCAAAGTGACAGTGGTGTGTGGAGGTCTGCACATAACGTAAGTACAGCCCCGCCCACACCTGGATCACCTAACATTCTTATTGATTAGAGGCAACGGCAAAGACATAGACACCCAGCGCCAATGTGGACACGCCTGACTGGCATAAAGGCCAGAGGCTCTGTTGTTGTTTAGGGGTGCAACAATGTGTGCGTGAGCTTGAGAAAATGAAAGAAAGAACAACTGGTGAAGAAATAAAAGAAGTAGATAGTATGGTGTTTGTGACTTAAAAATGAGAAAGAGAGACAGAGGAGGAGAGAAAAAGTGAGAGAGAGAGAGAGAGAGAGTGTATGTGTGTGTGTGTGTGTGTGTGAGAGAGAGAGGGAGAGAGAGAGAGACATCTAAAACAACTAAATATGCCTATGTGTGCATTTTCTTGGAGTCTGTGCCGGTGGGTGTCTGCAAGCATAAATAAATGAGTGTGTGTGTGTGTGTGTGTGTGCTGCAGGCTGCTTTCCCTCTGTGGTGTCCACATGAAAACACCTCTCGCACATAAGGGCTTTACACATGGAAAAATCAATAGACCGGTGATAGAACTCGGCTGCAGCAGTTCCCCAGGTGAAAGATTGATCTGAGCTCCATCGAGGCTTTCTCCAAACTCCAAATAATGGTTAGAGGCCAGCGACCTCCAAGTCTCAGCAGAAAACATACACACTATTCCTCCAATAATTATAGCATTACATGAGTGAACAATGCTTTAAATAGGCAGCACAGCAAACACAGGCGAAACGTTTTTAGACATGGCCGCTCCAAACCCCAACAAGCCCATGGACCACGCTGAATACACTGTGCGAGATATTCCTCAAAGAGTCAGCCAGTTTACAAATGTGTCTTTGTTTCTATTCACGTCTGCAAAACCATCGCAAGCAGACATGGCTGTATTTCAAGCCTCTTTTGTTTCTAGCGAGACAGCATATTCAAATAGTTGGAGAAAAATATGGACGCCAGCTCAAATGACTGTAGCATTACTCTCAGACGGTATCAGTCATAAGCACATACATAGCTTATGAAGAGATTTCAAGGACCACAGGCCTACATGTCTCAAAAGCCTAAAGATCAATGGGCTTGTGTCACTTCAGGATCACAGGGCAAAGAAAAAAAAAATGCATATATACACACGCGTATGTATACACATATGCACATATAGATCTATGAAATCCTTTCCAAAGTGGACAGAAAAATAACCTATATATATTGCACACTTCATTTATAATATATAATCTATTATTACTATAATAAACAACAATTCACAGTAGGCCTACTGCACAAAAAAATGATGAAAATTATATGCAATGCCATTTTCTACACAGGAAGTGTTAAGGTAAGCATTAGAATTGTACTAGAATAAAAACAACTTACAACCATTAACCATTTTTATAACATTTTACATTAAGTACTGACTAACCAACATGAAGTAATGTATTAGTTAACATGTAGTAATGCATTATCTATGGTTAATTAACGTTAAGTAAACAAATAACGTAAAGTGTTACCACAATTTCCAAACCATCTCTCGAGGAAGCCCAGTATTTACCAGCCACCACCAGCAGCCCCGTGCTTCAAGAAAAAGAACCAGTCAGCTTCTGGTTATACAGCGAGCAAAAAGGGTTAATGACAATTTACAGGTTTTTGTGAGGTTTAACAGTGAGTTAAAATTTGTTATACTTTTAGTTTCAAGTGTTATGTCTACCCTTCTTCAGAGATGCAGGAGTTTGTACTTATACATCTGGAAATAATAATGCTTGATGGCATTGCAAAGATTGCTGCCCACGGCCTCCCCTAAAGACTGTGGCCTAACTCAAAAAAGCCATCCAGTCTATTAATAGCAAACACAGCTTTAAACAGCTGTTTATATATATATATATATATATATGCATGATTTTCTACATTAAAGCAAACATCAGAAACACAACACTCCTTACTTCATTAGACATGTTTCAGCCAGGAGAAGCCAGCGGTGATGTACGGGCCGGCGGTGTGTCCCTGCACCTAGCCCATCAGTAAAACGAGCACACTTTGAGTGATGACTTTCCTACAGGAACCAACAGCTGTATGTGCAAATCATGCATATAAATCAATTACCAGGGCCTATGTACTTTAAATGCACCCATTAATTAAGCAATGTCAGAACCAATGAAGCGTGAAGTTCATTACATTTTTAGCATTCAAACGCAGGATTATTTGAATAGAAGATGGCTTTAGCTAATGGTTAGAGAGAGTCGTGTGCTTGCCAGGAAATTAAGGCAGAAGACAAGAAGAATAAAGTCATTTTTTGGAGGGACACATAAGGCTAGGAAAAAACCTCAGCAGGTCCAGTTCTTTGCTTCTGATTTTAACAAGGATCACCCCAAAAAGAACATACCTATGCTATCCTTATTTAAATGCTGGTAGCGTGTGGTCTTATATGGCCAGCATATGTGTCAACCTCTGGCCCTGCTGCTCTGTGCCCAGATACTGTTCCCTTTAACTTGTAGAGAAGTGATGTGTGTGAGAGACAGAGAGAGAGAGAGACAGCTGGCTGCATTTCGATGACCTCTGCATAATGAAATATGGTGATACATTTCCGACTCATTACAAGGTTTCATGTTGTGAAATTATTTGCATATTCATGTTTTTATTTCCTCTTCTCTTTGCAAATTATTTTCCTGTGAGCAGGACATCTGCCTCTGCCACCCTCTAAATTAATAAATAAGCAAATAAACAAACAAACAAACAAAGGGAAGCACACACGTGCCCTTTAGGTGTGCCGTGCTGTAACATGGTATGTAAGCAAGTGTTTAGCAGTGGTTTAATCTACAGCAGCCAAAATTGAGCCAACCACAAAGTACTGATGTATGATTCTCCCAACAGTAGCAGTGTATACATATCTTAGCATGTCATCAGTGTCAAAAGTAGATCTTGTCTACCTAAAATAGAAAACATAAATAAATAGGTTAAGTAAAACTTCCTTAATGTCTACCATATAATAAAGTAAATCGAGACTTTTTTTATTGTTTCGTTCATTATGAAATGTTCAAGCAATGTTAAGGACAGCGGGTTTCCAAATTTTTGTGTAAAAACAGTACATTTGGGTAAAGTAACTGAATTAGGGCAGATTTTTTTTGCCTGATTTAAGTAGCAGTGAGCTAGCAATCTGCAACATTTGTAAGACATTCCTTAATTTGTGCTACAATCACTGTAGGCACACAGAAATTTTACTTTACCATACTTGAATCAAAGGGCTAATACCAAAATCTTGACTTATTAATATTTATGCCCCCAAAATATTTCTTCACTACACAAACTGCTTTAGACAAAGCGTTATTTCTTTTTACGTTATTTAAACCACAACGGAGCACCAGCTACAAATTCTGACAGTGATGATTACTGTTTATACACATCTAGCAGTTACTGGCTTGCACACATTGTCTCGTTTTGCACATATTGTCTTGTGTTTCTGTCTTTTATATTTGCACTATTGCTTATTATTTACACTTTTTAAAGTACTGCACTAAAGAAATAGCCTGACAGTGTTTTGTTAAATCTCCAGGTAGTTGGTATTCATAGATAAATATAAATAAACTATTGGTGCCAAACTCACATGATTTATGCCACTCATTTTTTAACACCACTGACTCGTTTTTCTTGTTCCTTGTTGTCTCATTGTTTATAGTTTCAGCCTGAAGCCCAGCTGTTTGCATGCCGTATGTTATGATTGAATCAAATATAACTACTAATAACTTAAATGGCAAGTTTCCTTGTGTTCTTTCTGGAAAAAAAAAATATTTTCAGCTTTTTGCCATTGTATATCACTGAAGTACATTAAGTCGAAGTATCATTTATAAGCAAACAAACCACCAGTGCTAGTAGTATCAGTAATGTATCAGAAAACACTGTACAGAGCTCGCTGAAGAACTCTGGATATGATTCCTGATTCTCACTGAATTCTAGGTGATAGCTGGTAAATACTGGGCTTCCTCGAGAGATGGTTTGGAAATTGTGGTAACACTTTACATTACTTAACGTTAATTAACCATAGATAATGCATTACTACATGTTAACTAATACATTACTTCATGTTGGTTAGTCAGCACTTAATGTAAAATGTTATAAAAATGGTTAATGGTTGTAAGTTGTTTTTATTCTAGTACAATACTAATGCTTACCTTAACACTTCCTGTCTAGAGAATGGCTTTGCATATAATTTTCATAACTGTCTTTTGTGCAGTACTGTGTATTGTTGTTTATTATAGTAATAAAAGAGATGTTGTCACTTTTCATACTCTTCTCATCAGCATGGCAGATCTTAAAAACTACACTGACGCTAACTTCCTTTTGGCCAGCTTCTAATGTTCTAATGAATAGAATAGTAATGCAAACTCTGTAGTACATGAGAGCAAATAGGAAGCCAACTCAGCTCCCACATCAAGATCCTGAACAACCTTAATGAAAGGCTGTTGTTGTGCTCTGCACATTTCACCATTTCTCAGAGCTCATCAGTGTTGAGCAGAATTCACACAGCTCAGTTTGATACTAAAGGGACTGAGGAGAGGAGCAGTTCCATTTTTATTAGCATCAAAATTTCTACCACAACCTGTAGGTAGCAGCCATGCTGTACGATTTTAACCACTGCTCGACAGTTAAGCATCTTCAGTGTAAAGCTAACAGCTTTACTTTGTGTTTTTGTCAGAATTGAAAGCAAGTAGTTGTCAGCACCTCCTCTCAGCGCCCATAGAGTGTGCACACACTCCCCTGCACGCCATCACTTGGTTGGCGTCTCACCTGCGGCTTATTAGCCTCATAAGGGCCTCCAACACAGCAAACAGTGCTGGATATTGGATGTGAATATGACTCTGCATGTAGATGTTTGTGTTAATAAAGCCTTGCATATAAATCTTAATGCCATGTCCAAGTCTGATTCGTTACAGTAGTACAAGTAATGTTAGCTACTAGCAAGCTTCAAATATCTAGATATTGAATTATGTAATCCGATGACCTAGCTTATTTACACCAGAGCGGATACAAGAAGGCTTTTATATGATATTTGTCTATACAGTGGTTCATTTTATTTCCCTGTCTGTGTCTATTTCGACATGGGAGTTTAAAACGGCATTCTCGCTTTTTTGCACCACAACCAAAATTACATACCTTCTATTCAGACATCAGAGAACAATTAAAAATGCCGAATACATGCATTCTGTGTTACCTTTGATTTATGAAAGATTAGTTAGCTTAGCCTCTTTAAATAAAGGGTTTTCTGTATTATTTGTTGGCTAGTAAACTAATTACATGTTACTGAGGTTTCCCCTCTAAGCAGTATGAAACGTGCACTCCTGACCAGTCCTGACCAGGCAGAGAGTCTGAATTACGGATTTAACTACACTTAAATGTTGAGACAATTTGAATATTAGCAATCAGATAAAGGGCAGCGTGGTTGTGCAGTGGGTAGAGCTGTCAGCTCACAGCAAGAAGACCCTGGGATTGATTCCCTGGCTGGGCGACCAGCGGCCTTTCATTGTGGAGTTTGCATCTGCGTGGGTTTCCTCTACATGCTCGGCTTTCTTCTCACAGCCCAAAGACATGCAGCAAGTGAGTTGGATAACGTAATTGCCACTAGGTGTTAATGTGTATGTTTGTTTGCTTGCCTGTGTGATGAGCTGGTGACCTGTCCAAGGTGTTTCCTGCCTTTTTCCAAATGAGCGCTGATATAAGCTCCAGCACCACTATGACCCAGGAGGATAAGCAGTTTAGAGGATGAATGAAACAGAATTTATTTATCTGAGGTCATAGACAAAGTTCTGGAAGTGTAATTGAAATTGTTTAACAATATCTAATAAAAAGTTCATCAAATGGCAGCCCCCTCTCCTGTTTAGTCTATTAATTCCAGAAAGAACCCATCTCACATGGACAGAGCAAACAGCTCCCAACAGTAAAGTCTATGTTTGTTTTGCATGTAAGCCGTTTTATATAGCTTAATTCAAACGGAGTCGGCTCCCTGTAATACAGCCTGCAGAGATGCCTGCATCACACACATACAGTCCACAACCTCTCTACACAAACTACTTTACAGGAATACCACAGGCAGTGGGGTGCATAAATATAGAATTAGACAAAGTGCTATTTCTTTTTATGTTTTTTTTTTCCCTTTTATTCCGCTTTTACCCTCTAACTAGCAGCATCCCTGGGTTTGGACTATGCAGATGCGAGTTAGTACTTCAAAAAGTTGCAGTTTGCACATGATTGCTCGGCAGAAAGTCTTTTCTTTTAACTGAAATCAGCAGTTGCGGAACATGGAGACCCAGGGGCATCTTTCTTTTTTACCAGAAATAACTGCTTGCAGGGATCGATTTGAAATTTAAATCGCTGTGAAATAGTGTTTGTCATTAGCAATCAAATATTTGAACCTTCTGAACACCTCTGTCCTGTGGTTGGGAGGGGATTTTCTCTCAAAGCAAAAAGCTCACACAAAGGTGAGAGACAGACGGAGGCAGGGTTTCGTTTGCCAAGTGCAGACAGACTGACAGACACAGGCCTGAGGAAAAGAAGAAGAAGAAATCACAAAGTTCTCTGTATGTATATGCATAATCTTCCATTGTGTCCAAGTCAATGAAAAGTTTAACAAGATGAATCTATCACAGCAATCATTACTGTTTGATGACGGTGACAAGAAATAGGAGGGCAAAAAATGCATATCTACTGGACATTTACACCTTACAGTAAATTTACTCATGACAAACCAGAAAAATAATACAAATACTGCGATAAACTTCAAATGAATGACTAATTAAAGGAAAACATACAGTGTCTTTAGAATACATTTTTCCTCAAGAAATTTTGTCAGTTGATGTTTAATAACATATGGACTGGGGCTTGTGGTTTTTGCACCAGTGATATCTCAAATATGCATTTGTAATTGTAATGACAGGTTCATGCACCACAACAGTAATATAATATACTTCTCTATATAGCTGTTGACAGACTGGTCATGTCCTGCTTTTACATTCTCACTCACCTGGGGAAAAATCTCCTGTTTTAGCATATTGCAGTTTGCATATTGCAATAAGGCATGTGCTCCACCCACATTTCTAAATGAAGATATCACTTGGATCACTGTTCCCAATAATACACAAGCTGGCTACTCTTTTTCAAAATTTAAACTTAACGCTAAATTCTATTATGTAGTACATCCTGTGACATTAAATGCTGTTTTAGAACTTGAAACAGCTTCGGAAAAAAACTGCAATGCTCTGCTTTTTAAGGGACAAAATTAATGTCAATAAAATCTACTGACATGTAGCTGTAAGAATATCAAAATGTGATGGGTGACAATCATTCCCTTTACCCCTGAAGCGTAATTAGTCTTCATTAGAGGGCTGATTGAACCGAGGGTGATGCACTGTCAAACTGAATGAAGTCATCACTGCATAATACTGAGGGGAAAAAGGCACAGAGGGCTTAAAAAGGTTTTGGTATCAGGAAGGTAAATTTGACTATGCATTCTAAAGAAATATATACATACAGATAAAAGTATATTTACAACCTCTGTATATGTTTAATCTTGTCATTATTTAGTATCAGACTAAGAATTTAAATTCAAAGGAAAGGAAGAGGAAATGTAGAAAGAAAATACCCAGAGAGAGAAACAAATACAAAGGCAGAACGAGCAAAGGGAAAAATAAGAAAGCAAAAGAAGACAGAGAGACAGAGAGAGAGAGTACAAGAATGTAAAGGTTGTGGGTTTGAACCCCAGTGCTCATACATAGCAATGGGCAATATGATGACGTATTACAATTATTGTGATCATTTTTTGTTATTGTTACTTTTTTTGAGCACAGTGTGAATCTCGTCGGTACTTACAGAACACTGAGCATGTTTCAGGACAAAGAGAGCAGAATTAGTCAAGTCAAGTCAAGTCAATTTTATTTATATAGCGCTTTTTACAACGATGTTGTCTCAAAGCAGCTTTACAGAGTTTTGAAAACAGTTATAACATATATCCCCCAGTGAGCAAGCCAGAGGCAACAGTGGCAAGGAAAAACTCCCTCAACTGGAGGAAGAAACCTTGGGAGGAACCAGACTCACAAGGGGAGACCCATCCTCCTCTGGTCAAACAGTATTTACAGTTTGAACTAAATACCAAAGAAATTAGTCAGGTTCAACTGAATTTAAAGCAGTGCAGTATGTGAAATGCTCAATACCAATAATTGTATTCATAATTCCACTAGTGCCACTAGTAAAACATAGCGCATCTGTGTCAAAATATCATGATACATTGTGATATGACACATTTTTTCCCTTATGGTCCACCCCTGATCATGCGTACTGCTCAAAGAAGTACAATTTCGCTGAAAGTCAAACTGTATTAAAGTGTTAAATAGATGTGATATAGAATTATCTTCTAGTTTCAGCTCCACTGTTCTGCATACTAGCACGACTGACAGTAACTTCAGTGTCCACACCAATGTAATGGCTGCAGAGGGGACAGCAGTCCCAGACCACCTCACCCCTGCCCCCCTCCCCCACGTGCCATAATGGCCACCCATAAAGAGAATCATCATCAATGAAAATGACAGGTTATTAAGATCCGATATTAAGCAATGGGCTTTAATAATGATAGGTTATCTATAAAACCTTTACAACCTGGGCTCAGCACGAGAGCAGCTCCCCATCTCTGGTCTGCCGTCGCTACAGACACATGTTAATAAGCCCACAACCTTTAATTAAGCCGTATGTATAAGTAGGTTCCCATTAAGGCCTGATTTGTGGGCCAGTTCATTTCATCAAAGCACCAGCCAGCAGACACATACTCAATACAAATCAAGGCAGCAGGAATATTATCCTGCCTAATGGGCTCCCAATATTGATATTTTATCACTGGCCGCTGATAAGTGACTTTTAGGATCCTCATTTCTCACGATGTGGAGGCAGTGCTGAGGACGTAACGACCAGCATTTATTTCCTGATGGAATCATTTACATTACTTTACATTGTTTATTAGCTAACGGATGGCACGGAGGTGTATGCCTCATACTTACATCTGTATTCGACAGCATGTGCATATTTTTTGCATTTTAATGTCTGGACTTTTGGATTATGGAGGAAACTAAAGGTTAGAAGGATGAAAGAGTTTAATATATATAGTGTAAAGCTGTTGTGGCATTTTTACAAGACACAGTTCAATGTATTATAGTGACTTGGGTTTGACCAATATAAAATATATGTCACTAATACCGGTTTTAAGAAATTAAAATTTCTGACAACCGATAATATAGGGCAATTAGGGGTGGGTGAAAAAAAAAGTTTGTTAACGAACAAGTCAAACCAAAAGCAGTTACTCAGGCAACCATAGCTGGAGCACTCACAAGTGGCACTCTGTACTCTCCATTTTGGTTAGCTAAGGACATGATGCCTATCCAAACGGTGGAAAAGGAAGGACTTAAGTGGCTTGTTAAAAAGCTGGACCCAAGGTATAACATCCCTGGAAGGAAATATTTCTCAGAAACAGCTTTGCCGCAACTGTATGACGAAAGCCGTTCCAAGTACGCCACTACATAGCAGCTGGAAACTATAGGGTTCCTGCCTACAGACAAGCTTTATTCCAGAAGACCATACAGGCGAAAATATTGAAAAAGATTTAAGGGAATTTCTTTTGTCATGGGACCTTAAAGAAGAGAACCATGTCTGTGTGACAAAAGATATTGGAGCAAACGTTGTCAAAGCTGTCACACTGAATGCTTTAGTCAGACTGCCATGCTTCTACTTGCACTTAAATGTATACATGTTCATTTGACATACTATATACATTATTTTAAGTTTTGGCAGTCACTGATCTAAGTTAGAGCCTTATTTAGCAGGTAATATTCTGTGTAATTTCAAGACTATTGTTTTTTGTTTTTACAGTTACAGTTGAAACAGATTTGAAGGTTAAAATATTTTCCTGTTGACTGTTACACTGAAAACTTGCTGGTGTTCTAAAAACAAAAGTGTTTACTTGTATACATATTAACTACATTTTGTTTCCACTCCACACTAAAAGGATACATCATTCATTTGGACTCAATGTATACTCAGTATAAGGTTTTACGATTAAGTTTATAACTAGGGATTTGTTTAGCAGAGAATATTCTATTTCATATGAAGGTTACTGTATTAAAAATGTGAAGCTTCATTTAGTGTACAGGCTGCAAAACATAAAGTGTTTTTAAAATGAATCTTTTTAAGTATACTTTTATAAATTGTTACTGAATATTGTTAGAGTGAAAATATCCCAAAATATTGTGAAATTACTTAAAGGCCATATCACCCACCCTAATGCAAATATATATTAATACAGTCAAAACTGACACAAAACACAGGACAAAAATATATATATTCAAGTACTGTTTCTCAGATCTCAGTTCTATAATGTCACATTCTAAAATAAACACTCCAAAAATAAATAACAGAAAGACTCATTTCATGTCATCCACACCGCTTATCCAGGGTGTCACAGGGTGGTGTTGGAGTCTATCCCAGCACGCATTGGGTGGAAGACACACACACACACACACAATTACAGGCAATTTAGGATGCCCAACTCACCTGACTGCATGTATGTGGACTATGGGATGAAACTTAAGAACCCAGAGGAAACCTATGCAGACAGTGGGAGAACATGCCATGCAAGCTCCACACATAAAAGACACCCAGCTGAGAAATCAGTAGGAACTTTTGAAGTTCTAAGTAGTACAAAAAGGTCAGTGTCATTTATGTAAAGCACCACAAGCTATTTTAGTTAGTTAAATCTTCAAACTATAGGTGAATGAGTTACAAACCAGGTTCATAAGCTGCTGTGCATATAAAAACAGCAAAAAACAGCACAGAAGTTTTTTAAGACTATTAGCAAAAGTATTTGTTTCTATAAATAAGCTCTGTGGTTCCCAACCTGGTTCTTAAGGCCCCCAAATGGGTTCATGTTTTCATCCATCCCTGTGTGTTGGGTTGGAGAAGACACATATAAATTAAGGTTTTTTAGAGAGTTCTTTTGGTTAACTTGTCTAGCTGATTTATCAGGCAGGCTGTAATAATAACTCTTGACATTAAGACCACATCAGCTTTCAACAGTGTTGTGAAAAAGTTGCTGAAACTCAGCTTTCTTCTCTATCAGAGATTCTCTCATGATCTGTATTGTCTTTATCAACAATAAAGGCACAGTAAGGTCAGTAGTTGTGGTTCCTCAGTGTTGTGCTGGGCTCAGTGTCACACCGCCCAACAGGTTCGACTCTATTAGAGCCTAAAATACAAACAAAAATATGCACAGAGCCAAAATAAGCATATAGACTTTCTGCCTTAAAGAAGAAACACAACAGGGACACAGAAAAGATTAATAAGGCAAAACTCACGCCATGCAGGCTTCTTCCTCTTTCTCTCTCTGAGAGAGTGTATTGGGCCATTTATCCTCTCATGTTCTTCCTCTTGTACCATTTTCTGATCTAGGACACTCTGAAGAGTCTCTACTCTGTCCAAGTCCCCAATCACCTGGAAAAAAAACTATGTATTTGAGGACCAAGCTCAAGCCCAAAACATGCCTTACAAACATCATTTGCAGCACAGAAAAGACTTACATATTGTTTTAAATGGTTGAAAAATTCAAGCGTACATAGCTTTCCAAGTACAGAAAAAGTAGTTCCTCACCCAAC
Source organism: Megaleporinus macrocephalus (assembly GCA_021613375.1). Taxonomy (NCBI): domain Eukaryota; kingdom Metazoa; phylum Chordata; class Actinopteri; order Characiformes; family Anostomidae; genus Megaleporinus; species Megaleporinus macrocephalus. Next base: position 20,370,337 of record CM038727.1, on the reverse strand, counting down.
TTTTTCCATAAACACACCCAAAAATATATTTAAAAATTTACCATCTTTCTGAATCTTCAGATAGCCTTGTTTGCTGTGAGAATGTGGTGTTACTATGAAATATAAAGATTAACAAGTTGAAGTTGAAGTCCATTTAACAACTGTTGAATGTCAAATTCTGTCTCCCATAAAAAATCTTTAAATGTTAAAAAATCTGTGTAATATGTGCACTGCTCTGCAAGCTACGCTACAGTGAAAAGCTACTGCAAGATAACAGCACTGTTAATGGCCTCCCTGGTGTTGCCAAAATAATCTACATGCAGCACAGACATCTATACACCAATCATGAATAAGATTAAACTGTCCTCCTTATATCTACACACATTGTCTGTTTTATCAGCTCTACTTACCATACTCTGTTTAACAATTACAGACTGTAGTCCATCTGATTCGCATACATTGCATATCTGTATACATTGTTTATCCCCTTTTACCCTGTTCCTTAATGGTCAGGACATCCACAGGACGACCAAAGAGTACAACTACAACTTTGTACAACTACAAAGTGCACCAGTATAGTAAATGGAGCTGATAAAACGGAGAGTGTAGATAAAAGGAGCGGGGTTTAATGTTATGGCTTATTGGTGTATATGGCCCTATACAGGGGGGCCTGTTTAAAATATAATAAAGATAAAATGTACACGTTTCCTCAGTGATAAAACTGGGTATCCAGACAGACCAAAAATGAGTTTAGATGACCATTGTGTTTGCGGAAAAACAGTAGGTAATTTTGTCTGTAGTTTTCTCAGGGAAGGAGGGAGAAAAACACAGACATGGCTAATCTGGACATAAATAAAATCACAGAGCATCACCTATGTAAATCTAATTTCATCCAAATCGAGCTATATACAACAACAGATATCCTTACCTGACTCACACATGCAAAAATAACAACAGGCATAAGTGGAATATTTTACTTGAACTCTGTAGCAAATGGTGCATAGTCTACCCCTCGACAGCAGCCATTAAACACGTGCAGGAGTAATTATGAGAGCCAGGCAGGGACGAGAGAGGATTAATGCAGTTTGTCAATTAATGTAGCTTCGAGGTTCCTTCTTAAAGGTTAACTTTTTCATATTCCCAAAGCTGATCTGGGTCAGGGTGTGCTGGGTGAAGAGCTTCATGTGGCTGCATAGAGGGGTGAGTCACCAATATGAGACAGAGAGAGAGAGAGAGAGAGAGAGATAGTGGTTAATGGTGAAATTGATGGAGTAATACCATAATATTCCAGTGAGGAGCTTGTATTAAATGGCATGGCCCCACACTCGTCTCCACGGCTGGCGGCGTGGACTCACCTCCACACGCAGTCCTAGCCTTGGGTTACTCTTTTGCACAATGACACAGTCAGAACTAATTTGCCTATTCAAGATAATTCAGTCAAATCAAGCATTATGGTTCTTGGAACGAGGTCTTGCAGAAAGTATGCTTCACAGAAGAGAGCTTTACAGAATGCAGTTTCTTAGGAAAGAAATTCCTTCATCCATTTGTTTAAGACTTTAACCTTAGAAGTTGTTATTATGGTTATGCTACAAATTGGATTTGTGTTACGTATGTATATCAATGGAACTGCACAATTACATAATTACTTAGATGGTTACATAATGAATACCAGTTCCATTCACTTTACATTTAGTTTTGCCAGGTTGGGGAGTGTACGTCTAGCTTTCCACCTTTGCTTTGTTGCCAGAAATGACAAAAGATTGAAAAAAAAAGAATTGAAAAAACCTAAAGTATAGTTTTGTTGCCTGAAAACAAGAGTGTACACCACAAATTTTTATTAACTTTAAGTTCCCCTTGAATAAGAAATAAGGCAAAATGTTTTATATGACATTCTGAGAAAGCCTACTGACACTTCTGTAAAAGCAGGGTTTGAATTCAAAACACTGTTTAAGGTTTATGGTACGTCAGTTCTATGTATCAGACTCTCCTTATTCAACTATGACAATGTAAATGTAAATTACCACCTTTAAATGCTGCAGGTGACTAAAACGAGTTTCATATGCCATCTGCAGATATCTAAACAGCCTAAAAGGTCTCACTTTTCATGCTATGTATGTGGTCTAAATCCAAACCTTTACTAATCCAAAAACTACAGTTCTGTGCAAATGTTTTTGTACACAATATGTATTCATATTGTATGAATGGCAAATACCTAGCATGTACCTTTAGCATTAATGTATTAAAATGCCTCGTTTCATGCAATAACTTTCTGCTGCATTAAATGCTTTAGAGGTGCAGTTCCTTTCACCGTTGTTGTAACAGACGCTGACTTGGTAGATTTCTCTAGAATGGCACTTTTCACATTAAAGTATTTTGTTTACAACTTACCAAATAAATGACACAGAACATTTTATAAACTTACAACACGCCTTTCATCATCACCAGGTATAATTCCATCTGCTAAAGATTAAACCAAACATACTGTTCTGCGTGTTCATTGGCTGGGAGCACTCTATTCACCTATTCAACCAATTCATCTGCAGTCACGTTTAGTGCTGTCTACAAGCTAAAGTGTAAAAGTGATAAAACCAGGAGGAGAACAAAAGTGTCCATGCACGACACGTGCTGGATGGTCGTCATCGTTTTGTTTCCCCTCCGCATAATAAATAATTCGTGTGGAGGTAATACTCAAGCTGTCGGAGCTTTAGTTGTGCATTTTTAATGGGCCTTTTCCAGAAGTGGCGCCAGGCTCTGCATATGCTCCACTCGGCATATGGGGAAGAGAAGCGTGAGGCGCAGTTGGCCGGGGCCGCGTTCGCTAAGGCCGCGCTCGCTTTTAGTGGGAGCCCGCAAGGAACGGTACGCACGCGCTGCCCATAAAACGTCCTTTTATGTCCGACGCCATCTTGTTTGTGCAGATGAAGCTGCAGAAGTCGTGCGGTTATGGGGAAACCGTTTGTGTTGGAGCTGTTATAAAGTGCAGTTCTGGAGCCATTCGAAAGGTGGTAAACATCTGCTTAACTAACGGCTTGCTTTTGGAAGCAGTTGCTAACTTTGAGTTTAACGTTACTTGTAGAGTAATAAAGGTAGACTAGGAAATCTAAATGATGTCTTACATCCAGCACACGTTCAGTCCGTCTGCTGAGGAAGCTTGTTTTCTAACTGCAGTGTGCTTAAAATCCACTTTACAATAGCATTTTATCAGCCTTTAACATTGATGTCTGAGGACAACAGCCAGTATATGTTGGACAGTCTGCTACTGCACTTGGTTAACAACTTTATTAGAACAGTAAAGGCTGTGCACAGAACTATGGGTGCTACATGGCATGGTTTTTCCACATTTCAAGTCTGAGGGTAATAAATAACAATTCTTTTGACCCTTAGAAAGAGCAAAATGATCTGCAAGTACCTAAACAAAGACAAAGACAAAGCAGGGAGGCCTCACTTTCCTCAGCCACTTTCCTTAGAAACTTTCCTCAGCCATGTTGGTGTGGAGTCAATTTAAACCTAAAACAAATTAGAGCTAAGAGTGTTGTGTGTTTATATCACACTTGTTATGTGATTATTCTTCTGCAATGTGACATTAAATAAACATTCTGTGATTCCTATTTGCTTGAATAAGATATTAGAGATTGTACTACAAAATTAGCACTTTAAAAAAGCATGATAAAATATACCTTAACCTGTCCATAAAGCATTCATGTGTTTGGTTAAAATAAAATATTTCTGTTCCTAGTTATGGGTAACACGTGCCATACAAGTGCCACAGGTAAGTGTATTGTAATAACTTATATTTAATTTAACATATTGCTTAATTACTTGTATAAAAATATTTTGCAATTAAGTAATTATTTTGCAAATATTGCTATCTGCAAAAATCTAAACAGCCAAAGCAAGTAAGGCATCATTTACCATGGTATCCATGTGGTATCAATCTAAACATATAATAATCATAAAACACTACAGTGGTCTGTTTGCAGTTGGTCACTTCATGCGACTGTGTTTGGAAAGTATCCCGATAAGATTTAGTCACTTGCATTTACACTTAGTAAGTCAAATGTATCTCCAGTAAATCAGACTGAAATCTGATTGTTGTATGGGACCAAACAAATACAAATCCACTTGTGACGTGGCAACCAATTACCAACTGTTTACTCGTTGTCTGCTATTCGTTTTGCATAACAGGCTCTGTCTATATTGCTGTTGAGCATTTTGTTTTGTCTGGTCCCCAACCATGTGAATCCTTATCTTTTGCACAGACACGGATGACATACTTCATGGGGGAGAGTTTTAATTGTACTAGGAGGTGTTAAATGTGTCTTCTAGACATGAATGTGCTTACACTGCTATAACATGTGGCTCAGACCACCTCCTGAAGTGGTTCCAGTGATGGGACATGTATCTGTTGTAAATGCGCTTTGCATTGTTATGTGGCTTGGCTTTATCCAGATCGAATCCTGATGTTCCAGACGCAGGAAGTGACCAGGTGTAAATGGGGTCATGTAGTACTGAAGTTAGAAGTTGGTTGCATTTTCTGCTTTTGCCTTTCTAAGCAATCTGAAACACATTTAATGACGTAAAAGCTTTGAGAATACCAGCAACTTTGTTGTTTGAATTGCAAATTGTCTTCTCTTTCGTATATTTTCTTCTCTTAGTAACAACTCTCGACAACTAGATATTTACATAGATATATGTAAATATAGATGTAGACGATTTATCCGATGATGACAGTTTTAGTGGTCTACCAGGTCATTTACAGGTGTAAGGAGTGCCAATTTCTCAATATTCTTTAATGTTTTTTTAAATGCTCAAAAACATAAATATAGCAGAATTTGAGTTCCTAACTTGTGATTGTTAAGTCAGAAACCTCAATGAACACGGCATAAAAGACTGTTGTTTAGCTCCGCCTGCACTGTTCGGAAACTTTAGGGACAGGAGTTTAGGAAGCTCCTGTTTATATTTCATTTATTCAATTTCCCCTTCTTTATTATATCTAATCTCCTCAGAATTATCTCTCGAAATATAAATAACTTGTACTTAATGCTCATTTTGAATGGAGATTAAATCTGAGTTTATCAGGGTACTCTATTTATACTAATATTGTGTTTTATCTTTTTTATTTCAGAGTTTATGATACATATATAATAATTCTTTACATTATGCATGCAATGACATAGCCTAAAATAAACAAAGTAGTATGTACTTCCTATCTTTTTGCTTAGGCTGATATGAGTGTGTGTGTGTGTGAGGTCTGAAGGCAAGATTGCCTCAGCAGTTATTTCTGTCTGAGGAGCTGTCACCTTAAATCTTTGAGCCAGTTTGTACACACCTCTCATCCTACAGAGAAGTGCACTGCTTTCAGAATTACATAAACCGCCACTAAAAAATCGACTCAAGTGTTCTTCCAAGTGCTGGGGATGCCCTTTGGTTATTCCTCTATGTATTCTTCATCAAAAAGCCAAGTTATATATTGAGGGAAGAATTAGTTTGAGTATGCAAAGAAGACTTTTTTTCTCTTTGGGGCTGTAAAGGGGTTAGGCTGAGGTTAAGATAGCACCATGACTGGCTGCTGACTGAGTGAAGGAATAGTAATACCTTAATTGTAACTGGCTCGTATTGTTCCATCATTAGCCTTAACTACAGCACCAACGTTACTGCGTCAAGGCGATAGTGAGCAAAGAAGCAAATACACTGTCATTTTTGTATGCAGGGCCCATTTTTGTGCAGCCGAACCTACGAGATTCTAGTAAATCCACAGAGCCGATGCCATCAGTGTCTCTCAAACAGGACATCATCCAGCAGGGGGACACAGTCTTCACATGCTCCAGATCCCACATGACATGTCCATCTGCTGATGTGGGCAGAAATGCACTGGATCACTCACCAAGTGAACACTGTAGCTCCGCAGGAAAAACTGTGACACTGAGCCTCAGTGGGGACCGATGCAGTCCCTCTAATGCCATTCCGGATAACCCACCGCTCTGCATGGGTTTCTGTTCTCCCCTGCTATAACACACCTGATTCAACTCATCAGCTAATTAGAAGCACTCCAGGGGTTGAATCATGTATTCTAGATTATGCAGGGTGGTGGGCCCCAGCACTGGGATTGGGAAGCACTGGTTAATTGGGTCTGTTTTACTGCTTGGGATAGTGCTGAATTTGTAGCGTTCAAACATCTTACCAATTTATTTATTTATTTATACAATGCTTTATCCAACTGATTTTGTCTCAAAGCAGTTTTACTGAAATATGATTCCGGCATTAAATGAGTATGCTGAGGATGACAGTGGATTTCATTTTGCACTGTCCTGGCCACTTGTACTGGGGTGCTCCAGCACTGGCTCTGCCTTATATGTTGAGGCCCTGGAGGAATATTTTTTGTTCTGCTGTATACTTGTATATTGATTATGATAAAGTTTTTCTAGCCCTGGCTCTTGGCAGGAAAACTAACCGAGAGCATGACAGAAGAAGCATTGAAAGGGACCAAAATGCGTTCTTTTCTGGGAAATGCAGTGGTGTTAAATTAATGTTACTGAATTTACAAAAGAAAAAGGCACATGGACGATGCAGACAACAAATATGTTCATGAGACAGCAGTATGATTATGGGGCAGGAACAGATTGAAACAGATGATCAAGGCCAAAACAATGCTGAAAACTTGCCTCTAAACGTATAAGACTTATAAGACATGTAATTTGAACTATGTTGTTTTTTTGTATTGTAATGGAATATGCCAGTAAATATTAGAACTATGGATTCAGTATGAAGCCATGACTACTTTTTTAAAAGCATTTTGCCCCGCACTGTCTACTGACATGCGGCGTAAGTTTTGTTAACGGCTTGTGGTGAAGCACCATAATATATAAGGGGAAAGCTCTTGCCTGGGCTGTTCTATTAAGTTATGGCCTACAAATTCCTCACTTTTAAACCTCTGCACACCAAAATGGATTAGTTTTTTTAGATTTAGCTTCCCTTTATGTCGTATTCTACGTGTGTTTGTGTTACTTCAGCACAGCATCCCCCAGAATGATAGATATGCCATGTGTTAGCATCATTCTCATCAGTCAAAAGCAGGCTCGGGATCCACCATTAGCTGAGTGCAGTCCCTGCGAGCAAGCTGTTGACACACCCGGCATAAATCTGCCGCTTTTGACACGGGAAGTTTTAAAATATTAATTTTGTTGGGTTGATCCAGGTTGTTCTCGGGGGGATGGGAGTTAATTCATATGCTTGCAGTTGTTACTGAGTGGAATCTGTGGTACATTTAATTAGACAGCAATCTGGCCAGCAGTCTGCTCAGTGCTGCTCGGCTGGGTGAAGTAATGTGTAGCTCCGTGGAAAACGTACCCAGGATGAAGGGCGTTAGGGAACGCACCACTGCTATGAGATCTTAGCTAAAACCCAGCGAGAGGGAGTAAGCGCTGGGTCTGGGGGTGAGGAACACAATAATGCTTGGCTCTTCGCTTAGCTCTCTTTGATCTGAATGACGGCACCGCCCCAGGCCAGAGAGTCCTGGTGAATGTGTGTATGTGTGTGTGTGTGTGTGTGTGTGTGTTTGCACGCTTGAGCAGTTGAAATGTTTTCTTTTTTTCAGTTGGACCTGTATCGACAGAGCATAGCCATCTCCCTCTTTCTCTCTATCTTTCTGTTAAGGAGATACAGGAAGGTGTGACTAAACCTAAGAAAACTGTACCCTTTCTGTTTCCCTCTTGTTATTTCTGCTCTGTTGTTTGCATCTAACCTCTAATTCCTTTTTTTCCGATCCACAGAGAGAACAGAGCATGCCTTTAATGTGTGCCTGGGACAGTCAGACCCACAGAGACGGAGGGTGGAGAGTAGCACTGAGGAATGTGTAGCGCATCACATTAGGTCCTGGTCCTGATCCATGTATTTTTTCAATCACAACTGCAAAGTGTAATAGCCCTGCAATCACTTTCACAAGGAACAACTTAACTACTTCGCTCTTTTTTTGTAAGCACTGCACTTACCGTGTTATTTTTTGCACTACTATTCTGATTGCACTGTCCATCTGGTATTACACTATAGGCATATTATGGAACTGGAATTGTGAATTTTTACTGACCCAATCTAATTTTTATACAGTAACAAAGTTATGTTTCAAAAGTTTATATTTTTCTCTCTTGATTTAGCAAAAATATGAATGCAATGAATGCATTAGCACATTTGTGAACTCTTTACAAGTAACAATCTTAAAGTAGAAAATTACACATCACCATAACATTTTAATGTGCATTCTAGTGCACATTCAAGTGGTTTGCTTGAATTTGCCATATTGTTGACTGGCTTCTGCAGCATTTCTTCCAAAGACAGAGGAGGTCAACAAATAGCATTTTTTGAGGCAAAAGTAAAAGTATGGAGGCACCAAAAACCATTACAAGGGAACCTTCAGCAGTACAGTACCAGTTCTCTGGCACCCAAGAGTGTGAGTCGGAAAATGCTCTGTGTTCTGTATCACAACGTCCAGCGTACCGCGCTCGCCAGTACTTCACAGTGTACAGAGTTCTGCACTTCATCTGTTTTGTTTGGTTCTATTTTTTGTAGTGTTGTTTCTGTTGAATTGTACCAGTGAGTACAGTAAAAACAGAGACAGTGTTTGTGTGAGAAAGGGAGGGCAGCCCCACCTCAACGATGGCTCCATTGGGCTGCCTGAGGAAGTGTCTGTATCGTCGGCGCAAACCGCTAAGGTACAGCGTGTAGATGGATACATGGGTACTGGTCTCTCCTGCTGTGATGGGCACAGCCCCAGGGGGTTCGGACCCTGCTGGCTCCTCCTCCGTCCAGATGTAGTCATACACTGCCACCTAGTGAGATACACACACACCCTGGCTCATTAAAGACAAAGCATTGATCAAACAGTAGAAGATTGACAGCAGTGAGAGATGTGTAAGATAGGAGAAGGGAGGAAGATTGGGGACTTGACAAACTCGACAAAACAGCCCAACCAAATTCTTCCCGTCAGACCCAACTCGACCCACAGCACTCAGTTCTGTATCCAAACCCAACTTAAGTTGGACAAGACTTTATTCGAAACAGAACGGGACTAATGCGTAACCTTGTGTGTCTTTGCTAGCACCGACACCAAAACAACTGTTTTGGAGGGTCTATGAGCCTTTTGTGGATTAAAATCTAAAAATAATGTCAGTGTTGTTGAAATAAAACAAAAATATATTCATGTAGATGTTCCATCAAAGAAGCTAAGGCATAGAGCAATGGTGGACAACAAGAGTTAGTGGTGAGCGTTGGGCTGAGAGAGCATGCCGAAGCTTGGGTTGGACTACCTCACACATTCAGTAACACTTTATTTTTTCAATCAATGGCCCTTGATAATCAAGGAGCCCAGCATAAGAACACTGACCTAAGACCAGTCCTCATTAGTCTACGTAGTCGTATGTAATGTTAGGTAAAAGACATAAACTGACATCAGATCAGCAATATTAATTCAAGACACTTGATTAATATGACTTAATATTTGTTATTCTATGTTCATTTTAAACAACTAATCCTCTTACAGTTTTTCAACAGAACAGGATGTGTGTGGTGGGTAGGGGTGTGCAATAAGGCAAAAATACAATATCACAAAACTATAGGTTTTTGATTTATCAGACTAGTAATGATACATATAAAAGAATGCTGTCAAAAACTGTGAATATGATGATTAAACACTGATTTTTATTTTATGCACTACATCTTAATAAACCTCACTTATTATAATCTTTTGGTAATGACAGCAGTGTTCTTTATGTACTGATAATATACATAATATGCTCAAAATGCAAATTGTATAATATTTGCATAATTTATCATGATAACAATAAAATATCATCATGCCTACTGGTGGGTGTTTTCATGCCCCACTTCGTGCCGGGTTTTGTTCCTGCTGCAAAAAACTACAAGATTAAATATAGGTTAAGGTAAGTAGAGAGGAAGAACAAAGTGGGAAGAACAAAACTAAATATGGGGTAAATGCAGGCCAAAATCTATTAAAGGTTGGAGATAGGATTTGAGATTTGAACCTGAGCTAAGCCAGACAAATAATTGAAAAATTATGTCTGAGACATGAACAGTCTGGTACTGTCGGATTAGAACAAACATTATGAGTATTAAGAGGCACAGAAAGAAAGAAAACAAAGGAGAGAAAGGTCATTGACCCTGATTCCTTTAGCTGACATTGTGTATGGGTTTGAGTGCTCATGGGAAACTAAGTCTAGATGAAAGCAAAAGCTGAAGCATGAGTGAGCGCTTGCGTCCATGCTGCGTGTGTACTGGTAGGTATATGCACAAAACAAGGGGCGGAGGTGAGAAGGGCTTAGTGCTGCATACCTGCACAAATGCTCACTTCAACGCAATTACCGTGCCCTACCTGCGACCACAGTTCAGTGCTTTTTGAGATGAATCAAATCCTAAACCGGCTGACAGTAATCCTCTGTAATTTACCACTGTTCTTCAGCTTTACTGATGATGATCCTAGCCAGCCGAGGCAAGAATGCAGGAGATCGGGTTGCCAGATTACTCACTAAATTGTGACCCCTGGCATGGCAAGAAGCACAGCCTCAGAGAAAAGACTCTTTAATCCAATCTTTAAAAGAGCAATAAATAAATTAATGATATGCTACCACCCTATAGCCTCTTATTAATGCCGATCTTCATCCCTCCCATGTCAACTGATTAAATAAATAGACAAGAGGTGCTAACATGTCTGAGACTAACAAACGGATAGTAGATTTGAACAATTTTTACAGTGTTCTCATATAGAAATGATGCTAGAACACTAGGACTTATCACCTAATGATTTTAAATGAACACTTCTCACTTTTATTTATTCATGTTTTCCTTTATATTGCTGTAACTGTAATTATAATGGGGGGAAAATGTAACTTTAAACTCTCTATCACAGTTAAATGTTATTACCTGCCTGTAAAGCACATTAAACCACCACCAGTGCTCTTTAATTAAAGTTAGTGTTATTATGGTGGGGGACCTATAATGCTTCTCGGTTTTTTCCCTTTCCCCTAGGAGTGTTGTATAGTTTTTTGTGCAAATCCAAGTACATGCCTGAGGAAGAAACTCTCTTCCACAGAAACCACATTTCTCAGCTGCCTGAAACGCCTCGTTTTACATGTTACAAGGTGATGTCATCTCATAACACAATTCTTAATGCCTGCCGACAGAAAAGCTTAGCACACCATCACACAGAGACCGCTAAAACAGTAAAAATGCACTACACTAAAACCTTCTCCAACCTAGCTTGTGAAAGTGGCCTGTCAACTTGTTCTTGCGGACTTTCAGGATCAGGCTAAAACAGAAATAATGCCCTCGTAAGACTAGTCACAACTGCGTGGGGGCAGAACTTAAAGCAAGATGCCGCTCTGGTGGTTGACCAATCAGAATACACTGGGCTCATCAGGAAGACTTTCAATGCATAGCATTTTAGATAGACAGTGAATACAGAAGTACAGTATGAGAAAAATAAAATTTTTTAAATAAAACAATGTTAAGTTTCTGACATTAGAAAACATTTAAAATGAGCACAACAACTCCCCTTTAAGTTATTATTAATAACATCCCAGAGTGCTCTATTAAAATGTAGGGGGCAAATATGTTCCCTAACTAACCTAGATCTAAAACACTTGCACTTTTATAAATACACATTTGAGACCCATCAAGTTACATTGTTAATCTACTGTAATTTTTAACATCATTAATGCATTTTCATGGTTTAATGCTTAAGAACTACAGATCTTCACCATGATGTTGCCATGTCATTCGTGAACTCTTTTTTTGTTCTCTCTGAAGATGCAAGAAGCCTTGGTGTGATTCCGGATGCCCAGTTATCGTTCACAGCCCATACTGTGAACCTTACACGGCCATGCAGATATCTTCTCTACAATTTCCGACAGATCCGACCCTTCTTCTGTCAGTCCCGTCTCCTGTCATTTCAAGGCTCGACTAATGCAACTCGCTCCTGGCTGGTCTTCCTCTGCAGGCCATCAGGCCCTTGCAACTGATTTAGAATGCAGCAGCATGGCTCATCTGCAATCTTCCCAAATTTACTCATGTCACTCCACTGCTGCGCCCGTTTCACTGGCTTCCTGTACCTGCTTGCATTCAATTTAAAACTCTGATGCGTGCCTACAAAGCCAAGAATGGACCAGCGCCTCTTCACCTCAGTGCAATAGTCAAAAGTCGATCTGTACCTCAAGACCTTCAAGCTCCAAGTACAGCTAGGCTTGACCTGCCCATCCCTCAAGACACATGGAAGACAAGGGACAAGACTCTTCTCTGTTCTGCCACCCAGATGGTAGTATGAACTTCCATTGGTTGTCTGAACAGCAGTCTCTCTATCACAGTCTTCAGACACAGACCCATCACTTTGTGAAGCACTTATAAGCACTAATCTACTGTATTATTGGAATGAATCATAATTGCACTTACGTAGCTGCACTTAACTATTTTATCTGCTAAGAAGGAACTCTGGCTAGGTATTGCACTTACACTGTATGTTGTATTCTCTGTATGCACTGTAGTTTTTTATTCTCTTCTGTCAAGGTATTCCTGTCTTGCTATGTATGCCTAGGTTTTGCACTTGTATTGTATCTAGCCTTGTATTTTATTGTCTCCTTTCTATGTAACAGCACTGGCACTTGTTTGTCTGTTGCTGTTTAGCCATATGCTTGTTAACATATGCTCACACATGTTAGTAATTGACTATAGAGTGCTATCAAAGTTGGTGAAGTCACATCTTTTCTGTATGGATTGTGTATTTCAGTGTCCTGGAAAATCTACTACACTTATGAGCTAGTCTACTTACTATTGTTATTCAGACAGTAATTAATTATATACAAAACTATGGGTTCATCTGTGGTGATTATAGTTTGCATTTAATTTAATTTCAGGCCCAACTGTCCCTTCAGGTTTATGGTCTGTGCAGGTATCACGACTCAGATCTGCATGTGCAGAGTCCTGGTGGTGGTGTTTATGTGAGCCACACAGCACAGGCTGAACCTGTAACACGCCATCCTACTCTAATAGAGGAACACAGGGAGCAAGCCAGGCATGTAACATGTTATATAGGTCATGGAACTCAGAGGCATCGGTGTGTGAAGATCACGGTGCCTCTCGCCCAGTCAAGCTGGCTTAAACATGACCTAGTGTCGGCTTCATCATGCACACTCACGCTAACCTCAAATGCAGGTGCTGGGCATGCATATGAGTGCACATACACACAAAACTTCACATTTACATAAAAACAATATGCTCAAATAGCACATAAAATATAAGGGGCTCTTTTTTATTTGCATACAATATTTCTGTAGTGGGCAGCTGTTTAGCTACAGAGAAGGTCAGAGATCAGTTTAGAGATAGCACGATACCACTCTTTCTCATACCGCCAATACTGAAATCTTGGGGATCGACTAATGCCAGTATCGATTCAATCTATTTTTACTTTACGAAACTTCAAAGCTTAAAACTGAGCTATTTTTTTAATGAATTAATGAATTTTAATGAATTTAATGAATTCACATGACAATATCTAGCGGGCATTAAGCAAACACGTAATACAAGCAATAGGAATCCCCCAACTTTGATAAAGAAATTTCACTTTTTAGATGACCACTGTCGGACACGAGTAAGCACGAGTTTTCAATATGATAAAAACGTTTATTTTTTGGCTGAAACTGCTTAAACACTGTACTATTTTTCAGGAGGAAATCAGGAAACACTACAAAACCAAATTTTAATGAGTGAAAAAACAAAAAATGTGATCAGGGACGCACTTTAGTTCATCTTGTTAAGTTAGGCTTGTTAGGTAATTCTGTGATGTTTCACACTACATACACTAAACATGTTCTGTATTATTTTTGGGGCTTTGTATGGCTACTGCGATTGTGTGACACACTTCATTTTATGTTGGACTGCAAGCAATTCTGTGATATTTTAGACTCAAGATGTTATAATATGTTATGATAATGTTAAGGTTCACGATTACTGTGATCATGTGAAGTACTTTAATTTGTTATGCTGCATTACAAGCAATTCTGCATTTTTTTAATTGGTGTTTAATGTGGCTACTACGATCATGTATAACGTTTTGTTATGTTGCACTTATTTTGGGAAGGAACTGTATCATGTTTGTTCTTGTTTCTCCTGTATCTGATCCTACATTCTGCTGGCATTAGCATGATGCCAATACTGTATTTCACATCAGTTTCATCTCTAATTCTGTTGTAAGCTCTGGGGAGCAAGGTCAGCTGGTGTACTAAACATGTGGACGTTCTAGGGCAGCCTGTGATGGGGAGGAAAACAGGAACTCCTCAGAGAGAGGGAACAGATTTAGGAGGCCTGTCTCAGTGACAGAGGAGGAAGCCAACGGGCCGGGGCAGGCCTGAATTCAGCTTAGTGCAGGGCAAGGACCCAATTACTGCATGAGTCACTGTCGCTCTCTCTTGTCCTCTATCAGACCATCCATCTCTTTCCTGGATCTATCCTCTCCTTTCGTTTCTATTCTCAATCTCTCTCTCTGTCTGTCTGGCCACCGAATCATTCTCGCTTTAGAAAAGCTCAGCAGGTTCAGCCAGGGTGAAAGGCAGCAGGAAGTTTTCCGGGCCACGCTTGGAGTTTGTAAACTCAAGGTGACCCTTTAATTGGCTCAGTAATTACAACTCCTCTGGAAAATAGCAAGAGCAAGGTGGGGGAGGGGGGCATCAGGGTCAGGCTGAAACAGCTTTCATTTCACCGTGCACGCATGTCGCAGTTTCTCCAGCTACTTAAGTGTGTTGCCTAAACATGGGCTGCCGCAGCTAGGAACATGAGAGTCATTACCGTACATAATTAGACACTTCTTAAGTACAGACAGCCCGGAGAGAACGTTCTTATTGTGCACCGTCAGATGAGACATCTAAAGCCATCAGAAAGAAATTACCAAGTAAATTAGAAACACTTCCCTTTGCCCTTCTTTTACCTAGCCTCGGTTAATCCGGCCTGAAAACTAGTCCTGGCAGTCTTGTCCGCGTCATGACCCTGCGTGGTGTCACTCAGTGATCTTGTATTACATTGATCGCAATTTCACAGAATCTATCTGGCTTTCGAGGCTGTTTTGTACATTATGCAATACCTGCTCAACTCTCTGTAACCATGAAGGAACGCTGGGTAGTCTCCTCCGTCAATTCTCCCTCGCTCTTTGCCATTGAGTTTGGTTAGTGCTAATCTGCATGTATAATTTTTGTGTCAGAAAAACACTGAAACGCATACATGCACACAAACAACGCAGTATTGCCCAAACACTCCATATTGAGCGAGTTTTTCACATGTTGCATCATGGCTCTCCCATTGAATCATTTATAAAAACGTAATGGGAAGCGTCGCTGGGTGTTAGCCTGCTTCGCCTTGCGTTGGTGCGTGTGTGCGTGTGAGGCTGCGTGTTCTCTCTGCCATTGTCCCTGCGCTGGCGCTAAGTGACTGATTTAGACTCAATGCCTGGGTGTTCTCAGAGAGCCCATCTGTGGGTTAAGCAGATAGCATTCAAGTGAGCTAACCTAATTCCAACCAATCTAGCCTCGATTTATTGTGGACGTCTGTACACGAGGATCTGATATAGCCCCATATCAGTCTCTTTATTTGCATCAGGAGAGACAGCCACTGCTTCTTTGAGGTCTATAAACATCAAACCATGTCTCCCAGCCCCGACATAAATTTTGCATTTCGCAGACGTTACGGCAAATGCGGCGGGGCCGGCCGGGATCCAGGAAGTGGAAATAAAAATGGCAGCCGGCGCTCAACTCTTCTCGAAATGAGCCTGCGCCTGCTCCCAGCCAAATGAGATTACACGTCTCCAGATTTGTAAAAATGGATATACGAAATTTGATAAGCGTCGCACTGAAGTGTAAGTGTCTCCTGTGTTCGATACATTCTTAATGCAGGAGCTAAAAGAGAAGGCACGTCGTAATGGAGTCCTAATTGCGCTGGTGGAGGGTCATATGAAATCAGGGAGCCTCATAAAATATGCTGTTACAGCAGCGAGTGAGAGAGAAACAGACAGTACAGAGAAAGACGCCAGAAAAAGCCATGTTATATAAATGTGTACAGGGCTACAAATAAAAGAACAGTCAGTCATCACAAAAAGAGTGAAATAAACTGCCACACACCACTGGTGCAGTGCTGGTACAGTGTGATAGCCTCTGTTTATTACTGCTGTTCAGCTACAGGAAACTGGTTTGTAATCTTCTAAATTCACTTTTTAATAATGTCAAGTATCAGAAAACGCTGAAAACCCTGACCTTTCCTATCGATGCTATAAACAGAGAGAGAGAGGCGGGGAGAGAAATAGAGTGAGGAGACAGAAACAGTGCAAAAGGGGGTAAGGATAAAAGAAAAAGGGGGAAATAGGGAGAGACAAAACAAGAAATGAGAAGAGAAAAATAATGACAGAAAGATAGAAAAGAGGGAGACAAAGGAAGACAGAAAAAGGCAAAAGAAAGTAAAATGGGATGTATAAGAGTGAGAGGACAGAAAAGAGGAAAAAGAACAAATGGCAAATAGAAAGAGAAGAAAGAGAAAAAGAAAGAGAGAGAGAAAGAAAGAGAGAGACAGGGAGGGAGAACTAGACTGAGAAGAAAAATAGCAAAAGAGGATAAAACAAAAATGAAAAAAGGAAGCAGAGTCAAAATAGAAAAGGGGGGGAGTATGAGAAAAAGTCAAAAAGTAGAAGCGAAAAAAAAGGGAAAAAGAAAGGGGGATAATGACCACAAACAACAGAAATAAGGAAAAAAGAAAGTAAGAAAAAGTGAAAGTGATCCAGAAAAAGCAAGGGAAAAATAGAGATTAAGCATGATACAGAAAAGAGAGATAAAAGTGAGAGAAATAGCAAAATGGAGAAAAAATAAATAGACAAATAAAAAGAAGAGAGAGAGAATGACAGAAACAGAGCGAAGAAAAAGTGGAAGAGAGAAAATGGAAAAAAGTCACAGGAGAAAAGTCATAAAAATAATCAAAAGAGAAGAGAAAATGTGAAAGAAAGAAAGAAAGAAAGAAAGCCAAAGATGTAATAGGACAGAGAGAGAAAAAAAGGAGAAATGAAAGAGTGAAAGAGAATGATAAACAGACAGAGGTAGACAGAGAGAAAAAAAGAGAGACAGAGAGAGCCCACAGTCTTCCTTCAGGGAAAGAAAGAATTCTCAGGGTCTGAGTGAAGCCCAGCTTTGCAGCTTTGCATCATCCCACTCTGAGCGATCTAAATAAGATAGTGGCATCATTACAGAGCCCACTCATCTGCGGCTCTTCCTTTTAGCCTAATTTTACCTTCTGTCTGCATGCTCTTTGGGCTAATTAAATCTTTTCCCTCTCTCTCTTTCTCTCTATTTCTCTCTCTCTCTCTCTCTCTCTATATATATATATATTTCTCTCTCTCTCTCTCTCTCTCTCTCTCTCTCTCTCTCTCTCTCTCTCTCTCTCTCTCTGTCTCTCTCTAGTCATCGGGATGACAAATAACGCAATGCAATTTTGGCAAATTATTATGTATGAAATGTGAGGAATAATGTATTCCACTCGGCTGAATATCTCTAGACTTGCATGTAATGAGCACAACAGCAAAGTCGACTGCGTGTGTAAGTGTATGCACGCTTCCGTGTATGTATGACTAAACAGTGCACAAGTTCCTCACCTATGCCTTGCTCTCTCTCTCACCAAACACTATGCTTTTTTCCTTTCTTTTATCTAGACAAAAAAAGCTGCTGACCTTCGTGTTCAGTACCACCCACCTACCGACCTCTTATTGTAAAGAGAGAGCGGGAGAGAGAGAGAGAGAGAGAGCGGGAGAGCGGTGCTGCAGCCGGATCCTCTGGGCTCGCGGTTCTGTCCCGCTTGGCTTTAATTTACAGTGGGGGAAAATAATTAGAATCTCACTTTTGCGAAGAGTGGAGTGAAAATGTAAACAATGCTTCCCTGCGGGCGAGTGCTTCATCACACTGACAGGTGCATTTGAATGAGTCTGTGTGTGTGCAGGAGTGTGTGTGTGTGTGTGTGTGGCGGACAGCCTGGGTTATTTATGTGTTAGTGGCACATGGCAGGTGTGGTACAGTTTGATATGATAGAGCGGGTCATCCATCTAAAGCAGCTGACAGAGGGACAGCCATAGTCAGCAAGGGCCAGTTGGGGCCAGTAGGGGCCAGTAAGGACCTGTAGGGGCCATACTTCAAACAAATGTGTACAAAAAACACAAAAAGAGCAGGGTCTAAATAACAGATATTGGCTCATATTTTTAAATATCGCATTAGTTTAGGGTAAGTAGTGCTTTATTGAACAACTGTGAATGGCTTGATTCTCAATCGACAGAGGTCCTACCAACTTTTATTGCTGCTAAGTCCATTAAACTACCAGCGCGCACATACAGAACTGTGCAAAAGTTTTATCCAATCTGGGATATTCATATCCAAAAAGTTATTTACCTGAATAGTAAGTGTTAATTGCCCAGGAAATACTCTAATATTACAATACATGCAACTAATATTAATGACCACAGTTTGGAAGCACTTTATAGTGCTATGCAAAAGTGTGAGCCCACGCTTTGTTTGTTTCACTTCAAAGCAGTTGTTATTAGTCTTTTAGCAACCGAAAGAAAAGATGAAAAAACAACTAAAATATATATATTCAGAGTCCACCCTTTGCCTTTATAGCAGCTTCCATTCTTTTTGGGAGACATGCTTTTTTTAGTTTATCTCAGTCTCTCACACAGAAGCACCTGTATTTAATGGCTGTTTAGACTGGACATGCATTTAAGAGTATGAGCGCATACCCATTAAATGCACAGAGGACTACTCTACTCATATTGTTCACTATTTATCACCTATACCAGTGGGATTATAGATCTTAGATACTAACACATCTAAGGAACCTTGTTACTGGCTCATATCATCAGTTGATACTATCTAACCTCTGCAGTTGTATGCAAAAGTTTGGGTGCCCTCAGTCATACTGCACATTTTGTTGTTTGTGGATGTGAAAATACACCTAAATAGGACACAACCCCTACAGAGAAAAAAAACTTATATATTTACATTAAATAGATAAATAGTGTTCATTTGATAATTTTAAATGTTGCCTGTGTAAATGAAATGGCACATTTTGTATTTTGTATATATTTTTTCAATACGTTCAACATCCCAAATACAATTAATTTGTGCACTAATATAATACCATGTTTTTAAAAATTGAAAAAACATGGATATTTACTGGTTCTGGACACTTTCAAATGGCAAAACGTTAAGCTTTTAACAACAAATAATTAAATAAACCAATGAGATAAAGTGATTAGTATGAAACAGAATTTCCCTTTAATTTCTATGAAATGGTGAAGGTGTGATTGGTAAACTTGCAGAAAGAAGAGTTAATATTGTTCCATTAAGCACTGACGGCTTCAAATAGTTGAAAAACACTGCAAAGTTTGTGTTTAGGGTGCCATTAAATATTCTCTATACGATTATGTCTGGACTCTGACCATCAATTTGGCACTTTGCCCATTTCTTTGCCCAGGTGTGTGTACAGATTGGATCATAGTACAGAGATAAAAGTATGAAGTTTGGCGTAAACCCACAGAATGTGATCATATATGAGAGCATGCAGACACAAAACACTTGCCAATGTGCATCCTTACAAACATACATGAAGGTTCCATCTTATAGACAACATCTGAAAATCTCAAACAATTTCGAGAATTCTCAGTTTCTCAGTTTACGCTGCCTTTTTGCACGAACATACAGAAAACACACAGTGCCCCAAGGAATGCATGGAGTGGCTGAGTCTTCAGTAGATGCTAAATTTTTTTCTGTTTTGCTTTTTTACAACATCCACAACTGACTTACTGACCAGGCGTATATGTTCATGTACATGTCTACCACAGGCTTCTCTAGAATGAAAGTTTATATCTTGGACAAACACTGATTTCATGCGATTTCCTGAAATGTAAGATCCATAACTCTATTCAGAGGGTAATGACTTGATTAAATTCACAATTTTTGATTCATGACTCAATATTCTAACAATAACATAAATGACAGCTATGTCCATGAAGTTGTGATACTCCACAAACAAGGCAATTAGATTGCAAATATGTATTTGTAAGGACATTAAATAGAATGAATGAATCAGCTAAACAGGTGATCTTAGAGCTGCAACTAATCCATAATCGATCATTCATCTTATTATAGGTTTGGTTAATTGATTACTCAGGAAAGAAAACACAAAGCCAATCTCTTACTAACTGGCCTGACATTGCACATTATACACAATGTTTCCTTCAACACATCAAATACAAGGATTATTCCTCCTTAAGCACAATGCTTTTTCAAACACTCACCCTTTTACCTAAATTCGTGGCTCCCCTGTATTGAACATTTTGTTTTTTTCTCTTCTTGAGCTCAAGAAGGGCTTGTTAATTTACTGATGAGTTTGATCATTATCTGTATTATTTCTCTTTCATTTAAGTAATATAATCGGGAAATGCAAACATCATTATGCCAACTACACATTTTGTTGATTTGTTTGTCGATTCAATATTTGACATAAATTTTTTATTACCGACTATTGTAAATTGGTTGTTATGGCCCTACCGGTAATCTGTGGTTTTCACTGTCCAGCTAGTGTCAATCCATAAGCTACTCATAAAGTCAGTGAATGTTTCCTAAAGTTGAGTGTTGTTTGGCAGTCAAAATGAAAGCTAAATAAACTTGCTTTTAGCTGCGGCTGTGCGTACATGTTGCTTATCATTTCAACATTTTTTCGCTAACTGTTCTTAATTATTATGCATTTTAACAGCATATCTGCACCCAAATTGATTTGTACTGTTTAACACAATACTAAATTTGTTTTTTTTGCACGCGTAGGGCTCTAAATAATAAATTCTGGTTCTATTTCCTCTAAAATGTTTAAGGAGTTGATTAGAGTTGTACTGGGGTCTACAGCATTAACAGAATGCAGCGGATATTGCATCTCCATGATACACACTATTGCACACTGATGCAAATGTTTTGCATCCTGATGTATTGTGTCACAACCTATTGCTACACTCCTAGACTTTGTTTTATAAACTAGCCTATCATGCAGAAAGCTGAGCTCCACCCTAATCAGAGTCTGGCCCTACGCATGGATAACCCAGGCATTGCCAGCCATTAGAATGGAAATAGATAGGCTATTCTTATAGACTTGCAGCAGAACATGAAGTCTGTTGACGCAATTAGGATCAGAGATGTTTGGCTCTGCAGTGGCTGTGCATCTGGCCTGGTGAACACATGAATACGACAGGGAACCGATTTGTACCAACAGGGCCATAATGCACGCCTCTGCCTCAGCGCTTCTCCTCCAGAAAACAGACTGAACATGGCCCCATTCGTATGAAAGCACAAGCCTTTTAGCTCAGTGAAATATCACAGAAATATAATGGCAATCTACTGGGCACTAAAATTCAAGCTCCTTTAATCAAGCTGTCAAGACATTCAGAGCAACAAATGATAAAAATAGTGAACATATAGTGAACACATAGTCTGATGTAATATATATTTTGACATTTCCACAACTTTATAGATGTTTTTATTTCTTTTAAGTCATTTTACCAAAGTTCACTTTTTCTTTTTATTTCATTTTGAGAAAAAAGATAATTAACTTGTTTGAAAAATAATGCTGGAATATGAAAAAGTCCTTAAAACAAGTAAAAATCTTGTAAAATGGAATAGATGGAAAAATGTATCATTCCAGGTTGTGAAGGTGATGCCGGCATTTTTCTTACACTTTCCAAGGAACCGAACTGTCAACAGACATAGTTAATATTCGCCTTTAAACAAGGCCGAATAATCGAATGTTCTGTTCCACCTTAAATGCCACAGCTTGTACAGGAACTGGAATGTAACTGTGGTGCCATTTAAGGTGGAACGGAAATCATTTTTGAGTTTGAGTTTGATGGTGTGTAATAACTTTGAATTAGTTCAGATGTTGAGACTGAAAGTAAGTTGCTAGTGTAGGTAACATTACCTACTAACAAGTTACTCAAGCTTATTAGCTTATTCTGATGACCTGGTTTATTACATGGAGGTTAATGTAATTGTCTATTCTGTGCCTATTTCGACATATTACACCCGTGCGATCATAACAGTGTCTGTAAACTAGCAAGTTGGAGCATTATATTATTCATGAGCTCACCAAAATAGGGCAAATCACACAGTTGTAAATGGGCAACAACCCCATCTGGGCATTTTTTTTCACATGCCTTATACGCAGACATCAAAGAACAACTTAAAATGCTGAATAAATGCAATCTCTGGCATTGTCAAGTTTTACACCAGAGTTAAGCTAGCTGCTAACACAAATTAAACTGTTCAGCCTGCAGGCCTAAATACACATGCCACAAATTACACTGATTTGTTAAACAATCTCTGTCAGTCTCACTAATTTGGCTTTTAACACTATATGATATGCTGCAAAAATTAAACAAAAGCACATTGCATAGCTAAACACTGTAGCAGTCATCTCGAGCCTGTACTTTTGTCCAGTTTTTATTCTTTCAAAGAAAAAATATGCATAATAAACAAAAATGCATGGATAACCCAGACACTGGTATGGATATTCATAATGTAAATACTGTCCTAGGGATGACTTGAGATTTTGAACTGACAAAGATGAGAGACAGAGAAAGAGAGAGAGAGAGAGAGAGATAGCATCTCAGTTGAGGATTATCTCACTGATGCATCTGCATAATTCTCTGTTACTAATCTGCTTTTATGAATGCTTAAAAAAGCCAATTTAATCCATAAACAACTCCGTAAAGCGATCCTCCACTCAGCAGCGTGGACTACTGATGCCTGGGAGAGACTTTCTCGAAGGTCTGTTTGTTTGGAAAGGCTGAGGGCTAAATGCTTTAAAATCAAGGTTATTTACACACGCATTGTGAGAAGGCTTTGCACACACTCGACCGCTAATACGGGGGGATTCCAGCGAAAGCTTCACTTAGGTAGGAGACAGTAAACCAGACTTACAGATTTTACTGTTATGCGGTCCTAAACACATTATGATAATAATGGTGTAATAGTTGCTTAATATTCAGTTCTGGCTATATGAATATGCAAATGCATGCATATTGATTTGTATGTAATGTGGGAATCATCCAGTTAACAGTGTTAAAACGGCATAAAATCAATCACAATGACAAATCAGATATATATAGCATTCACAAAATTACACTGAGAGTCATTAATCTCTCCTATGAGATCATTGTCATTTTTACCTTTAAATACATAGTGTGTTCGTACGGAATGGGATTTCTCCATTTTATTATATTTCAGTTTCATTTGTACTGTTTCTGCGTGTGTTTTATAATATCTTCTCCTCCGAGAAAGTGCCTCATTTGGGGTAATAAAAACAGCACCATTTCACTGCAGAGTCTGAAGGGAAATGTACCTGCTGCGATAAGACACCATCCTCCCTCTGCAGTCTGCTATCTGTAAGGTCATGTGACTGATCGGAGATTAGAGGCTCATCTAAAGCGAGGGTGAATCTTTGCTCCATAAGTGTGGATGAGACATAATCAGTGGCCCACTGTCCCTCTGGGCAATCAGAAAAAAAGCCAAGGTCAAAGTTTTTAAAAAAGAAAAAAAAATGACACAGCTTTGAGTATCAAGCGTTTACCACATTTAGCGTGTTTGTTGTTAATCCCTAATGCTATGCATTTATTAATATTATTTAAAAGCTGACCTGGAGTGTTGAGGTGCAAAGGAAGACAATGCTTAAAATAAATACACAGCTACAGCTTGCTATCGAATAACATCATCATCTGGGTTAACACCATTAATCTGATCTAACATCATCATCAGTGGTTTCAAGCCAATCTAGTATCCTGTGCTGAAGAAATCAAGGGGAAAAAAAGCACTCCCCTTTCTTAAAAATCCCATTTGCTCAGCGTGACTCTAAAGAATGTTCTCTCATCTGTCAACAGCCCAATTTGTTCCCTCTGTTCTACATTATGAAAGGAGGAGGGGGTTTAGGTTTAGAGTTTAAACATGTGGACTCAATTTGGCAGCTTCCAGCTGCATTTGTTTTGACAGCTGACTTGGCGAGCAACATATTAGGATGAAATTAAAAGAAAAGTCCATCTCTGATACGTCTACAGAATGAAGCCCAGATATGTCATGGAAACAGTGGGCCTGGCCGGCCTCTTTTCAAATCAAGGGCTGTTCCTCTTTTTTCTACTGCTAACAATTCTGTTCCTTGTGTTATAAAATGCAAGCGTTCTCGCTGGCTCCATGTTTCCATTCCATGGTAAGAAAAAAAGGTTTAGCACATTGTAAAGTTTGTTGAAGCCTACGTAAACACAAAATGACAATAAAACTGTTCTGTTCAACTGGTGAAAATGTAGTTTTCTGACACTTAAAACATTACAGAAAATATGTTGTGTCAAAGGACAAATGCCCTTACATGCTTCTCCCAACAAATGCAAACGATGTGAATGAGAGGTTGAGTTGGTGCCACTGAACAGTTGTCCAGAAAAGGCTGCAGCTTTTCTGAATGAAGTCATTAAACAGCTTTATAGGGCAGAGAATTGTCATCTCCATCATAATGGTTTTGATTGAAAAAAATAATAATACAGACTCGTGCTACTCAGAGATAGATAGACTGATAGGTAGATCTATCTGTATGAAGGAATTGTATCACAGAAGAAAACAAAGCAAGGCTTCTCTAGTTCAGGAAAAAGGTCACACTGTGACTGTAACATGGCCTTCAGAGTGCTAACAGCCAGACAGGCATATAGTGTTGAAAATAAAAGAGATATAAATTCTGCTCTGTCTCTTTCTCTTTACATCTCTTTCCCCATAACTCTTTCCCTCCATTTTTTCCTTCCCTAGTCTGTTTCTCTCTGTTTCTCTCTTCCGCTTTCCTCCCATCCCCCCACACCCACCCTTGCGCTTGCTTAGCCATTGTGTGGCTACGGTACTTTCACACATTGCTGCCCAGCAAAAGTCATTGACCTTTTCTCCACGGCAGGCCCGTCCCTTCCCCAGTCACATCTCATATTGAGCTGTGTGTGGTGTGTGAGGGCTCTGTGCCCCAGCCTGTGCTGCTGTAGCCCCAGGCCTGCCAGCCAGCCCTCGCCAGTACTGTCCACTAATAGCCTTCTGTAATTGAAGAAGCAGCTCTTAGCCCTAATGCAAGCAAACAGGCCGGTGGAGGGGCCTCAGAAGAGGATGTGAGGGGGGTGGGCATGACAGGAGCAGTGCAGGTGCCTCCCTGTGACCTCCTTCATATCAGGGCAGTCCCTCCTGCCTCCTGTGTTTGTGTTCCTGTTTTGGGTTCGCATTCAGGCAGGCCTGCCCCATTGTTGGCCCACAGTGGAGCTGGAGCCGCTGGTTATGGATTGCTACTTAACAGGTGAGTTTGGTAGACGGCTTCCATAGAACTAATACATTCAGTAGGTCAGTGCACTTCCTTCTCATCATATGGTATTTGGTGCTGAAGCTCAAGACTTGTGGCCATAAAATGGCCTTTAGAAATCACTGGCACAGTAACATGCTATAACTAAATATCAACTACAGCATGTTCTTTTCGCAACTTGAACCTGTCGATACAGAATGTACACAGTATGAAAAAGCAGTTCATTGTGAAACCTACAATGAAAATTCTGAAATTCAGAACATTCAGTGACCACTGATGCATTCAATTTCTAATCAAAACAACTCTGTATTATTATTACAATTACCATCACGTGTTAAATCATATATTAACTTAGCTTTAATTGTTTCGACAGCTAAATTTTGGTGAACAAAAAACTGTATCTAAACTTTGTTTGTCAAACTAGTTTACACGATATTGTATACTTTTTTCAAAATAAGATATTTATGCTACTCTGTATTATATGCACACTTGCTTACATCTGTTCTATAGATATATAGTGTTCCTACTGATGAAAATACACTTATTTCTAACATAAATGGTAAAAGACATCACTGTCCAAAGAAAAACACATGTCCATTTTTGTTGATTGTTATTGTTCTTCATGTTTTGATGGCACCAGCTGCTGTTTACACTGTGTGGAAATTTCATGGTTAATGGACCGACTAAAATGCGCCAAAATAGGAAAAATAGGTAAGTAAATTTGTCCTCTCCAACAAGTTGCCATTTTGTAGATATTTGTTTTTCTTTGTTTTCTTTTACATAGAAAGCTCCTGCTTGAAGTTAATGACCATAATTCTCAGTGGAAATTATATAACCGGTGGTCTAAGACTTCTGCACAGTATTTAATTCACATAATTACATTTGAACGGAACTGCAAAATAAATAATAAACTGAGTTTCCAAAGTATGTGCAGTAGTAAAGTGCTGCTGCAGGTGACAACCGCACCATTCAGGTTCTCAAAATTTCATAGAGTTGTCTGTAGGCTAGTATGTCCAAATGCAGGGTAATGAGCTGTAAATACAGTGGGTTTTGACATTGTTAGCTGTGCAGCAAGCGCTAGATTGAGGCCACAGATGAGAAGAAAGGTCTCACCTATCACTCACTTAATAATTTATGAGAGAGAGAGAGAGAGAGAGGGAAAGAGAGAGGAGGGCAGAGGGAGAGAGATGTAGAAAAACCAACACGGTCTGCTCGTCATTAGCTCCCCAATATGCACTCTGCTCTGCGTGACAGCCCGGCCCCCCTCTTCCTCCCCACCGCTCCAATCCGTTGTTTTGCAAAGCACCTTGGGTGTTCCCTAAATTCCGCCCGTGGAAACACATTAAGGAGAGGCGAGGAGACAAACGGCGCGGCTGTGCTCAAATCTTGATGCGATTTCTGGTTGCAAAAACAACTCGGGGGCTATCAGCAGCCATTAGTGCAATCAATGTCACCGTGAAGTTTCTGGTGAATTACGGCGAAGATTAGAGCTCCGCCGCCCGGCTGCTCCGTCACTGTCAGCCAGGCGGTGACAAAACAGTTTGTGTTACCTGCTTGAACGCGGCAGGCATTAGTACCTCCCTCCCAGGTACAGTAATCAAGAAGGTGACGGCAGACAATTAATGAGGTCCATCTGCACCAATGCCTATACATAATTAATGCCCTCATTATACACACGCTATGATTTTAGGCCCTTCTTTCTTGCTCTCTCTCTCTCTCTCTCTCGTCTCTCTGTCACTGTTCCTTGCTAATACTTACACTGCACCATACAAACAAAATAAAGGACAAGTGTCAAGGACACCCGGCCTCCACATTGAAAAGGCTACTGCAGAATTATATAGCAAACAAAACATGCAAATCATTTACACTGTGTAATTACAGAGCAACTAAAAAAAGCCAATTTATATTTTAGTTACATTCAGATACCAAAGTCCTATATATGCAGTGCTGAACTCCACTGTCTCATATGTGTTATCTTTTTCAGCAGTCAGAATTTAATAGGACAGTGCAATATCTTAAACTAGGAGCAATAATGTTGATCACATGGCCTGGAAGAATCTAAGCCATATTATAAAGTTAATTAACGAGTAAAAAATCAGATTATGTTTTATGATCACCCTGTGAAAATTACACGTTCAGTGATAATAACAGCAGGCCATTTGTGGATATGTTATTGAATGTAGTTCTTTTTTATTGTTTTAATGCTCCAGGGAAACAACTAACATTAAGACTTTACTACTATTAGGTCATTAGGCATCCTGTTTGTTATTTATCTGTACAACGTAACTACTCCAATAAAATTCCACTCTGTGCTGCAAGGTGGTTAAAGAGGTTGACCTCAGGTGATGTGGGAGTTTTAAATCTTTTCTTTTTTTGTGTAACACCATAGAGGATGAAGAGGGGCATAAAAAATGTGTTTCATTCATAGAAATATTTATGTTTTATACTCCAGTCATTGACCCTCACAAATTAATTCAAAGTAAAAATAAAAATAGACTTTGGACTTCTGTCTGACTTTTTTTTTTTTTGCTCTGAATGCCCCAAACCTTGATTAAGTTTATTTTTACAAAACAATTCACTGAATCTTTTAACTTTTTCATTACCAAAGCAATTATATAACCTCATAAAAAACTTTTGGAAGTAAAAATATTGGCCTGTTTTAAAAATAGCTCAAATACATTAGCCAGCATATGACTAGCAAACACAGCTTTGAACAGTTGTACGCACACAAAATCCCACTTCAACGTCACTGATAGACTGAGAGCAGCCCGCCAATCCAACACATCCACCCACAGCATTCTGTGTGACGCTGTAAGTGAATGTGAGCACTAATGAAGGCCTAGAGGATGACCAACTCAAACATTGTCACTACCACACAGCTATTGTCACTGACACAGTGTTTGAGAACTCCAGAAGCAATGCTGTGCCTGATCCACTCATATAAGTGCATCATTATGTATTATGCTCAACCTTTTAAAAACCCTTTAAAATTTCTGCATAGGCTTTTCAACTAGTCCTGGCTATTGTATCAAATCTAGCTCAGCTCATGCATGTTCATTTCCAGCTGAGAGTGTTTCTACTTTAGTAGACTCTCAAATATTAATGCACGAAGACAATGCATCGCTCTGTGGCTCCCTTGAATTTACATAATGTGTTCAGTTCCTCAACATATGATAGAACACACACTAACAAAGTGTAAATTAGGTGTGTTTGAGCGGGTGCAAGCAGTGTTGAGGAGCTACAGGACTGTAATTTGACACCCATGCTCCATACTATTGAACATGTCAATATGAATTAAGAATAAGACAAAGATCATTATAATAATAATGGTGATAAGATCAATGAGGAAAACCAAGATCATTATATTAACCTAGCAAATTCTTGAAAAGTTACTAGGACTTAATTTATCAAATTTAGTAGGTGGATAAAGAGAAACTTTCTGTAATGTTTCAAGCAGTCCTTTCAGTCAGTCGCATATATTAATCACCATTCACTGTTTTAATTGCCTCTGGAACACTGAAAGCAGACTAGAGGGAGCTGTGGCCTAAACACATTAATAATGACAATTTACTGATAACCAACTGCTCCAGTATAACATTTCACAGCTTTGTGCGTAGTTTTCACATGTTCAAGATGTTATAATGCTGGGCACTATTTAAAGACATTTAGTCACCTTTGATAAGGCTTCACAGAACATTTAGTCTTATCTGAAACAATCAAGTGTAGGTAGAACATTAAAATCTGGTGAGATTTCGCGAGAACTTCTTTTCACTTACAAAATCCAGCAGAACCTCTGAAGTGTTTGCAGATCTGTTTCTGCACCTGTAAGTATATAGTTTTGCTCAGTTTCTCCTTCCTTTCCCTTTTCTTTGCTAATGAAAGCCTCATGGCCCCTTGTTATTAAAATTGTGCCTCTCTCTCCTATATTAATTGGGTCCATAATAAGGAACGCGTTGGATTCATTATTTAATTGCTAGGGCACGTTTGGAATACAGTTTCTGAAATGTATTTTTAATGAAAACTACTACATCCTGACCTAATCATATCAACCTTCTCCTATCTAATTAAGGATGCAAAAAATCATTAGAGTTGCAAAATATTAGTTTCGGCTTTGTCTCACTGCTCCCTCCCCTCCACGCATACATTTTTTTTCCGTGTTGATGATAAATAGTTAATGAGGTAAAAATGACAAAAAATTTGCATGTAGGCAAATTAGTTTAATAGGGATATGCCTTTGCTGAGTTAGGAAAGTGACCCTTTTTGCATGGAGAAATTGCTATAATAATTATGAAATAATGGCCCGACCGTCTTATTTAAATGAAAAATCGCCTGGCTGAATAATGTTAAAAATAGTGAAATGCAATAACCCTAAATTTTCATCATGCTGGCAAATGTGTTTAATACGTTATCATTTTATCAGTTCAATAAAGGCAAATTAGGGGCAATATGAGGAAAGCAGTGATTGTCGTCACTCCAGAAGAGAACTGTACAGCAAATCAAGCCTGTGTTGGGGAGAGGGAAAGTAGAGGAAGCTATTGGCCGATTTGGAAAAATCCAAGAAAGTAGCAGTAAATACACCGAAAGAAATTGACGACAACATGTTCTCTGATTACCACATCCTAACATTTCTATGAACACATCCTAATGAATTCTTAGCCATTAGACAGGCTCACACCACTCATCTTTGCGCTATTATTGTACTATATTAAACTACAATTTCAAAGTAGGTGACGTGGCTTAAAATTGGCACAAAAAAGTGTCTGAATCTGAAGTCTTTAAGACCAACAGACATTCATCCTGATTTCACCTTAGCTATGTCACTAGCCTAGTAATCTTAATTACTTCAGAGCGCCAGGAATTCCAGTCCTTATCTCTGGTACAAGGTGACATCATGTAATAAAACAATACATATTGCTCGCCTACCAGCAAGCTTGGCACACCCTCACATAACGCACAAGAGCTAAAATGGTAAAACCTTACCAGTCCTCCAGCCTAGCTTGTGAAGGTGCAACTTTTAAGACTTTGTAAGAAGAGCCACAGTGGTGTGGGGGCAGAACTCATAGCAGGATGCCGGTCTGGACCAATCAGTACAGAGTGGGCAAGCTGACCAGTCAGAGCAAGGGTTAAAGACAAAATGTAACCTTGAGATATCTAATGGTTATTAAATATAATTGGCATATCAGTTAACTAATTAACTGATATTTAATATTTTTAAACTTATAAATGTATTATACACCCATAAGCAACTTTATTAGGTAAAAAAATCTCCTTGTATCTACACCAGTGTCCATTTAATCTGTTTTACTAACCTTGACAGTAACACTTTGCAGTTCTACAATTGCAGACTGCAGTATATCCGTTTCTCCCCTTTTACCCTGTTCAGGCCCCCCACAGGACCACTACAGAGCAGGTATTATTTTGGTGGTGGATCATTCTTAGTGCTCAATGACACTGATGTGGTATGTTAGTGTGCGTTGAGCTGGTACAGTGCTGCTGGAGTTTTTTTTTAACACCTCAGTGATGAACAACTAGAGGATGATCAACACAAACTGTGCAGCAGCATATGAGCTATTGTTTCCCCTTCAAGGCAGAACGACAAAACTCCAGCAGCACTGGTTTGCATGATCCATAAATACTCATGCAACATACTAACACGTCAGTGTCACTGCAGTGCTGAGAATGATCCACTACCCAAATAATACCTGCTCTGTTGTGGTCCTTTGGTGGTCCTGACTTTTGAAGAACAGGGTAAAAGAGGCTAACAAAGTATGCAGTGAATCAGACAGATGACAGGCTGCAGTTGTAAAACTGCACAGTGCATATCAGAATCAGAATTAGAATCAGAATCGGACTTTATTTGCCAAGTATGCTCACACATACAAGGAATTTGTGTTTGGTAACAGAAGCTCACAGTGCACGATAACTGACATTACAGAAGTAGCACATCCAATCTACACACACACACACACACACACACACACACAGTGACATACACGCACAGACACACCTGTAAACTTAACATGTGCAGAGTTGTATATTAAAAGTAAAGTGCTAAGTGCAGCAGCATAGAACAGTGCAGACTGAATTAATTAGATATAAATATGAAGAACAGAAGAGTCACTGGTTGAGACGATGGTACAGAGTGTTCTGAGACTATCAGATAAATAAAAAGTGCAGAACAAGAAGAAGAGTGAGAGAACATCTGGATATGGATGTGTGTATGTAGTAGACTGTATCCAGAATGTAGTGTGTGATGTTCAGCTGTTCATGAGTGTGATGGCGTGTGGGAAGAAGCTTCTCTGAAGTCTGAAGGTCTTGATCCTCAACTGACTGAAACGCCGACCTGAGGGAAGATACTGGAACAGGTGATGTCCAGGGTGTGACGGATCACGGACGATGTTCTCTGCCCGCTTCCTGGTTCTGGCCATGTGCAGGTCCGGTAGGGAGGGTAACTTTACACCGATGGTTCTCTCTGCAGACCTAATGATGCGCTGCAGTCTGTGGGTGTGGTATTTGGTGGCTAAGCTGCCCCACACTGTGATGGATGCGGTGAGGACAGATTCTATGGTGGCGGTGTAGAACTGCACCATCAGCTCCTTGGGCAGGTTGAACTTCCTCAGCTGACGCAGGAAGTACAGTCTCTGCTGAGCTCTCTTGATGATGGCGCTGATGTTGCAGTCCCATTTCAAGTCCCTGGAGATTATTGTGCCCAGGAACTTGTAGGAGTCCACAGCCGTTACAGTACTGTTGAGGATGGTGAGTGCTGGAAGGGTTGGAGGGCTTCTCTGGAAGTCCACTCTCATCTCCACTGTCTTGGCTGTGTTCAGCTCCAGGTTGTTGTGGTTGCTCCAGAGGACCACATGCTCCACAACCCGTCTGTAGGCAGACTCATCACTGTCCTGGATGAGACCAATGACTGTATATATATATAATAAGTGCAGCTGATAGAATGGACAGTGAGCGTAGATACAAGAAGGTGGCCCTAACAAGTGGCCAGTGGGTGTAAATTACCAAGAATAATACTTTACATGTCATGATTATAATGTTAGTCCCAGTCAGTTCCAGTTTGTTTATAGTTCATTATGACTAATAGACCTGCCTAGTAATAAACAGATCTTGAGCTATGCTATGTCTCTTAACAACTTACTTACTTAATTGCACTGCATTATATTAATAATTTAAATGAATTCAGCATAGTATGGGTAATTGTATAATGCCTTATGAATGCATTATAACATGTTATAATTGTTATGACTTATTATAGATATGGTAAAGTCTATAGAAAGTGTTACTAGAATTACTATTGTGGGAAATTTCAAACTGTGTATGGCAATGTGACTGTTTCTTCCAGTGTTTGTGTGTGTTGACATATGATCTCAACATTCGTCTTTGCCAAAGGAATGATCTTTCTCCAGTAACATCTTTGGAACTGGTTT
The DNA here is from genome assembly GCA_021613375.1 of Megaleporinus macrocephalus. Classification (NCBI taxonomy): domain Eukaryota; kingdom Metazoa; phylum Chordata; class Actinopteri; order Characiformes; family Anostomidae; genus Megaleporinus; species Megaleporinus macrocephalus. The sequence goes on along the minus strand of CM038727.1, from coordinate 20,337,497 downwards.
CCAAAGACTAATCTAACAGTAGCTAGCTGAGGTCCTGTTTGGGTAATTATCTCCCACTAATTAAACTGAAACTAAAGACCTCTGAGATGAATTTGTAGCTTTCTGAAATGTAAGTAATGAAATCTAATGATTTAGACTACTGTATGTTCTCATTCTATATAGCTCCCTTTCATTTGAGGCCTGTACTGCGGTTATCTAGCCTTTTCATTCATGGCATTATCACCTTCTGGGTAACAGGACGCCAGTAACAAAACCCATCAGAATGTGTTAAAGTAATATTTCTGCTGTAAGAGACTCACTGTAATATGCAGAACTGTGTTTAAAACCCAATTACAAAAAAAGCACTCAAATTTGACAAGTTCCATCAATGACTTCCTTGCATATTCTAGTAGGCATGTCATAAGCTATCAGCCAGCAATCTGGAGATTTAACAGAGGCAATCTAACGGATTGATATCAGACCATTTGACTACACTTTCAAAATCAACCATTAATCCAACAAAGCACTTGGAGCTTAAGAAGAATGCTGGGACGATTAGCAGTCATTTTGCAGAGCAGTGGGTAATGCTAGAACTAAAGTCTAAAGTCACATGCTAAAAGTAGGCACTATAAAGAATAAGCCTAAAACTGATTCCAGACAAGCAGAAAGTGCTAAGTATCAGTTTGAAGCACACACCTTTCGTCTCTCTCCACTGAAACCTCTCCATTGTTCTGCCTTCTTTATGATGTATCTGAGTTCTTGATTGGATACTTCAAGGTCATGTGGGATAAAACATGCACCCTCTGGACTGTGGAGACGATGGTACACGTCTAACATTCGGCCATCATTGTGGAGTCTGAAAAAAGAGTTTAAAAAGTGATGAATCACTTATTACATACTTGCTCTAAATCAGTAACATTCCTGTATTCATAGTTCTTTTCATGCAAATCATAGCAAGACAGCAATATGGCCACATGCAAACACAAATTAACCTTACATACATGGTATTGTTCTAAAAATGGAAGAGGAAGATTTTGTCTCTTTACAAATGTTTGTCTCTATGGGATGTTGTCACACCACAGTGTGAGGTTTTAGACTGAAACATGATGGGTCTCCAAAAGAACACTTGTCTTAGCTTAGCTAAGCAGCCATAAACTGTAATATGGTAAAGATTTGCTCTTTCTTGCCAAACGAATTAACTAATAGCCAAATCAAAGATGACAATAAGCTTCAATCAGAACTTTTTACTGAACTGTGCTTTATGTTCTTTCATTTCACAAAGATTAAGACTTAACTCCCATAGTATCACCATAGTATAACCCTGCGTCCATTTTAGTGTTACTGCATAAGGACTCAAGAGGAATACAGGCCTAAAAAGTAACTTACCACATTGCTCCAGTCTAGCTTAATTAGTTGAATCAAGTCTACCAATTTTCAAGACTGAACTCTGACTCAAAATAATACAGCTAAGCTGTTAGAATGGCCAGAGTGGTAGGGCACAGAACTTGTAGCAAGATGTAGCTCTGGCCGTTTACCAATCAGAACAGAGAAAGCTGACCGAACAGAGCATGAACGCAGGGGCTTTAAAAGAGCGTTCCAGACAGAAGGTGACTACAGATGAACAGTATGAAAAGAAAAAGTGTTTCAATTGATTCTAGTAGACTCTAAAAATAAAATTATGAACACTGATAAAGAGCATGATAAATCCCATTTAACATGATTAAATCCATGCAATTTAATTACATGTTTCAGGTCTTTCCAAAGCTGAAGTCAGCTAGTCTTAAATCAGTCTTAAATTTCATAATCTGTGTGACATAACCAGTAACTGTTACACTAGAATACAATAAACCAAATGAAGATTTATTCCTTTGAAGCCATCTTTTGCTTGTTGGTTAACTTATGCATGACAAGCTTGAAATCTCCACTTATATCTACTGAAAATTCTGAATTCACCTCACTCTCAGACATGGACATAGACAGAACAAACAAAACAACTATTGATTAGAGTCTCGAAGTGACAGTGCATCAGATATCTTCTTCTCTAACTTAGGAATCAAGAAGCGTACAATACAAAACAAAGCAAACAAAAAAAAAAACAAAAAAAAAACAACAACAACTTGGCTTCTCTTCAAAACTCTCTGACCTCTGACCCTGACAAAGGGATTCGCTCCAGTCAAAGGGTAATCAGGACTCAAATAAAGCTCACATGACACAAAGACCGCACCATGCCAGAGCTTTGTGCAGAGAAGAGCTCCACGTCCCGGCGGGGAAAAGCAGCGAGTGATGTCTGCTTGGCTATCGTATGTAAAACATGACCTCAACTCATCTAAATAACTCACACTTGCCACTCAAGCATAGCTGAGTGCAGTCCACTGACAGGCCTGGGCTTTCATGAAGTGGATTGAAGACAACACTGTCTCAGTTCAGGCTGCTATCGTTAGAAATGATTCACAGACATCTGAGAAACTGAAGAATAGTCAAAGATCAATGGCATTATCATATGAATATAAATATACATAGATGTACATATATAAACTGAATTAATGCATACAGTTGCTTGCACTGAGCTTGATGCAAGGCCTGTTTTAAGTATAAAGTAAACGTAATGCAAAACGATTCCACAAATTTCGAAATACTTATGAACACTGAAAAATAGTTTGAAATTGATGAGTCTTTATTGGTATATTAGAAAGCCTATTTCTCAACAGCTGGCAAATTTTGTTCAAATTTTAAAGAAAGAAAAATATCACCTGACGTAAGTAGAAACTGTAGCCCAGAATCCACCAGTACAATACATCTTCAGTTTAGTTTAACAGCAATAAGGTCAGAGGTAGGGCAACCCAACAAATCAAGTGCATACAATTAGCATGGACGGAAGGGAATGCGTGCCCTCCAATAATTATTGCTTTGTCCCCACCAATAATTAAATCCCCTCAAAAGACGTCAACGTCTCATTAACCTAGAAGTGCAGAAATGGTTAAATCTCTACTGAAGTCCTTCCTTCACGTAACACACATGGCCGGTGTGATTGGCTGTGCCTTTCCCTGCTGTCACGTGAGACTCTGTAGCTACGCTTGGTTGTTAGCAGCGCCAAAACTGGAAGAAACCTTACTTCATATGCAAGACTTACTATGTAAGACTCAGGCACAACATAGGTGTCACATGGGTGTTCAAAGCGAGTGAGGATGGCAGCAAAGAAGAAAAGGTGGACATAAGGAGCTATGACGTTAATGGCAATGCTAGGCTTTGGCGCACAGCATACAGCAGGTTAACATCATCTGTAGTTATGAATAACATAGTTTTGAAATGAACTGCACAACAAACTGCCAACTGTCAATCTCCCAGATTAGCAGGTCTGATTTCAGGTCCTGGGGGGCTGGCGAGCGTTGCTTGGGGTAGATTAATAGGTCCCCACCAAAGTCAAGCGCAAATCATATAAATGCACATTAATGCATGCACAAGCAATGCACCACAATCCAGCAGCTTCTTTGTTTAATTTGCTAATTTTCTTCTTTTTGGTCTGCAACTCCATTTACAAGTCTACAAGTCCACAACTCAAAACAGAACGCAATGACTGCAATAATGGACAACTGTGATCTTTCAGCCCTCAGGCGGCACTGCATTAAAAACAGACACAATTCCATAGTGGAAGTGACTGCATTGGCTCAGAAACACTTGAGAGATTCATTGTCTTTGAGCACAGACCCTCAAGAAGAAACCAGGTATAAACAGATACCAGAAAAGCTGGGCCCAAGTTCATTTGAGGTGGAAATGGAAAAATGTCCAACAAATTAAGAATTAAAAATTTTGGGAATAATGGTGCTATGCATTCGCCATATACTAGTATAGTATGCATGAGTATAATGACTAAAGAAACTACAAGAAGACATCAAGATAAAAAGTTTACTCCCAGCCTTGCACTTAAATCTTTAAAGAGATCCATTTAGTACACATATTCACAGCATGGCCACATAGAGCTATGTGCAGTATGACATATATGACCCCATTCACACAGAGGAAGCTGCTGCGACCACTTGTTAACGCCTCTTTTCTTCACCTTGTGATTATTTTAACAGAAGCATTGTTGTCATGAGCAACCGGAATCACACCGAAGTGCACTTTGGAAAAATAATCACAAAAAAATGTTCTTTTTTTTCTCAGGGAATGTGAATCAGGGCCTGCTGAAATGTAATTAAAAAACGGATAGCGGTTCATTCTATCTATACATGCAGCCTTAGGCGGTATTTTAGAAATAGGTCAGCCGTTGTGTCAGTGTCTCTTTCCTGGCAGCCAATAGGAACATGCAAAACCGCAAACCAGGCTGGGCCCTGCGCAGGCCGCTGGCCTACATTTAGCGCCCGCCTCCAGCCCCGCCCCCACCCCTACCATGCCTTACACCCACTAATTTGCAAACCCCCCTTTCACCCGGAATGGGCTTCAGCCATCACTTGCTGTAACTTGCCACTTATATCAAAAGATAAAGACACAATCAGTTGTTCTGATAAAAGACAAAAGCTTTTTTTTTTGACTAATCAAAAGTTAGAGCAATGCTGCAGCCTTTTGTTTTATACTGAACATTTTAAGGAAAATAAATGCAGACAATGTAAAAAATGATTCTGCTGGACCTTTTCTAAAGCCCAGAGCAGTTTCCAAACCAATGTTATATTAAACGTTATATTAGTGTGCTGTACCAGTGTGTGATTATGAGGAAGGCACACTGGTTGATTTGGCTTGTCAGTTCTATTTTTGAACATTTTACAGGACTCGCCAGAATTGCTGGCACTTTTAAAAAACATGAGCAGACAAAGCCTATGAAAAAAAAGTCTATTTTTAGCTTTACTCTTACATTAACATTGACAGAAATAACATAAATGCAATGTAAACAATGTAAAATCACATTTTGAAACCATGTATGGGCACCAGCAACCTTAGAGTAACAGTATTATTATAATGAGAGAAGGAAAAACTTCTTCCTTCAGTTCTGAGACCATTTTTCCATTCCATCCATCTCTCCAGACCCACCACAGTCCATTATACTTTTCTTTATGTTGTACATCAGTTTCAGATGAAAATCAAAGGCTGTTGGTCTTGATTGCTAATATGCTAATATGCAGAAATGAAACCTACTCCTCTGAAGAGAATTTACCAGTTCTCTTGGGCCTGTACTTTATCTGCAGAAAAAGAAACAATTGTTACCTGTTGCTGAGCTGTGTTTGGGAAGAGAAGGGATACAACGTTCACCAATAACTTTGTTAGGTACCCCTCCTAGGAACAAAACATACTTGTCCGTTATCATCTTTACCTACCATATACGTGCACTTTGTAGTTCTACAATTACAGACTGTAGTCCACCTGCGTCTTAGCCCCATTTAATACAGTTATGAGTGTAACAGACACGGCAGTGTGGCTGGAGTTTTTTTAACATCTGGGCTGAAAAAAGACAGACAAGTACCAGATGGACCAACAAGGTAGGTGTATCTAATAGAGTGTACAATCCGTGCGTACAATGTTAAAAAAACTCCAGCAGTACTGCTGGATCTAATCCACTCATACCAGCACAACAAACACTGCAGCACTGAGAATGATCCACCACCCAAATATACTGTTGTGTGGTTAAGAACACAGTAAGAGGGTACGCATGAAAAAGATTGACTAGTCTCTAATTTGTAGAACTATGCAGTGCACCTCTATGATAAATGAGGAAGATAAAATGTAATGTGAATGTAGACACAAGGTGTTCCTAATAGAATGCTTATTGCATGTATGGTCCTCATTCAAAACTCCCTACAAAGATAACAAAATTGTATAATAAACATAAAATAATGTCAAATTCTCTAGTTTTGTAGTCAAGACCCCCAGGCAAGAATTCAAGGCAAGACCAGGACTGGGCACATCAAGTCTAAGTCAAGACCAAGATTTTAAGTCAAGACAGAACAGATTAGATTTTTCTTAAGGAAATATTTTTGTTGGTACTTGCAAATTTCATGATTAATTCAGACACATAAAATAATAAAAGCGGCTAAAAAAAAATTATGATGTTCTATCAACAGTTTTGCACACAGCATAATATAGACAATTAATATCAGTAATGTAATTCTTCCTTGATGCTTTTAATGTCTGTTCAGACGTTCCACCTTAAACGGTGCCTGAGTGGCACAGTGGCCTGAGAAGCCAAAATATGTCTGCTGCACCATTTAAAGTGGAACGGAAAAAATCTAAGCTATCAAATAAGAAACTAACTTCAGTTTTGTGTGATTTAGGGTCTCAAAATATCCTACCTACAGCTTTATCTAGAGCTCTGCCTTTAAATTTTATATTGTTTTATTAAGGAACAGCACGATATATTTACAGCAGGACAATTCAACAAGGCAGCATCAGCACAATCGGTCAGAACACAGATTGATGAGCTAAACTGTATAAATTGTTGTCCTTACTAAGTTAACAGTTATGAATCTGAATTACTTAAACACACAATTACTTACAATGAGCTTCCAGCTCCAGCTGCTTCCGTCTGCATCCTGGCAATGCATCTGCGCATGCATATCAGTGACAGTGTGGAGTGGGGAGCTTTGTACACAGTGAAGACAGTTTTACTCTATTTATTCTGATTTTGATAATAATATGTAATTTATACATAACAATTCAGCTCAGCTACCTCAGACAGAGGCACTTCACTCAGTATTGTATTTGTAGCAAGTTTGTAATGAGTTAATGTGTGCAGTTCTTATCATAGTCTATTGATGTTAATGCGTAATGTTGATTATCAACAGTAACAATTAGTAAGTAAGAAGTACGTAAAATTGATATAATGCTTAATGGTACAAAAACAAATACTTTATTAGTATACACTGTACTATACAAATACATGTGTATTTAAATAATTTATAAGACTTTCTGTTCTCCAGTATAAAGTCTTAAGTTAAATGAAACAGGTTACATAGCTAGCAATTTCTAACTACATAGCCTGAAATTTAAGGACATCATCACTGTGTTACCTGCAACTACTTTACGGCAGCACAAATGCAGTCCCTCACACAAGAATAGACCTACACACACACACCTATATATACATAAACAAACAACCTAGAGTAGGTGATTTCATTTCATCAACTTAATGTCATTTTTCAGGTTGTCCTTTCACTCATCAGTAATCTCATGAGACTATTAAATCAAAGTGCATTACATCAACATGGGTCTGTCAGACAGTGGCACCAGAAGAAAAGGTCTCGATAAGGCCTATTTATGATGCTTATGAGCTCATGGACAGGACACCAGTGTTTCACTTCATTGGCAGGATATCCCTTAAGGCTCCCGTGGCCAAAAATACTCGGCCAAAGTCGAGGATCATGGGGAAGACTCTAAACTGCCTGGTTTGGCACGTTGTGACACTTTGCAGCCACTAGGAAGGTCACACAAAACTCTCAAGTTGAGAGGAGGGTACAGGAAGAGAGAGAGCCACAGAAAAAAGACAGAGAAAGGGCCACATTTTGTATCTGACAAAAATCTCTTCTAAAATTATACATCACCTATTAGGCAGGCCAGTTACAGAGTCAGGCTTTACAGTGCTGTACATTGCAGCTGCATGATATTAACAAAATACTATATTATGATTACACAACAACATATTGCAACATAATCCACCTTACAACCTACTGCGAACACACAGATGAACACTCGATGTGACATGTTAAATATTAGCCTGCTTAATTTTATATTTAATTTTTATTAATTTTAATTTATATTGTGGAGTTAAATCCACAGAAAACTGCTCAAACGTCATCAAGCGGAATATGTGCATCAAGCGGAATATGTAGTCAGCCGCACATGTAATATATCCACCCACTTTTTGTTCAAACATCCTACAAATGCATATAAATTGGGTTGAGAAGCATATTTTGCATTTTGCCATGCACACAGCCGATGAAGCGCGCATTAAGGCTCCTGCACATGTTGCATACACAACAAACAAGCACAATGTATCTAAGGCAGAAAAGCCTTAGTGTATTGGGCCCTCAATATTTGCTTAGAGGTTTATTTGCATATTACACGCATTTGCAAAGGCTGTTGTTGCATTTACGATCAGTTAGATGTTAAACTGGTCACTCCCACAAGATCATGAATACAAAAGCTACTGCATGCACACTGCACTTTAATCTAAATATTTTCCATACATGCTGTCTATCGTCGGTGTCCAATGAAAAACATGTATCTTCATTTCGCCGATTTCTATTTTTTTACAGCAACTAAATGCAGCAGTTGTTGTTTACATTGTTTACAAGTTTTAAAATAGCTTGGACAAAAAATTCTGGTTCCACTGACTTCCACTGAAAGTAAAGATTTTTGTAAAGTGTAAAGAGCAAAGTTTTTGTCCTCTCTTGACGCATAAAAAAGTGCATACTATCTGCTGGGATAAGATGGTTCATACGCACCTGAGGAAATACACATAGAGCACAGTGAAGGACAGGATGAAGAGGACGATGTAGAGGAAGAGGGTGATGATAATACCCGTGGTACCCGACTGTTCTGTGCGGTGGAAATGCCAATAGAGTTTGGCAGCGTCAGCCACTGGCTGTTCAGCACTGTAGGACAAATGCTGGAAACACAGTGAGAATCACATACAGAGTACTGAGAACTTACACAAACATACAGAAGTCATTGTACTCCCTTATATCATAAAAATGGTCCACACATCCTCATTTACTGAAGGTCTCTGTGATGTAAAGCAAGAAATTAAGATAAATGTTTTTCCATTTTTAGAGGAATGGATTGGTATTTTGTACTTATTTTCAAAGCCTTATTGTTATTAGAGGTGCCTTAGCCATGCTAAAATGTGGCATCTGCATAGTGACAGCGGAAGATAAGTGATTAAATAAGGTCCATTTGTGCTGTTTGTTTTTTACTTTTTTAGGTATTTTTTTTACTTAAGTAGAACTTCTTAGGCAAATAATTTACAAGTCAAGCATTTGTTTACAGAGCTTGCTGACAATCCAACTCCAGCAGTGTTAACCTAGCAGTTAACTAGGGAAGCAGACGTCAAACATGTCTAGGGCCAAACCTTAATACCACAGAAAACTTGTGGATTTTCCCAAATCAGGAGGAATTTTTAGTTTATTCTCTTTTTTTCTGTTTATTAGTTTACTTATACTGCTCTAATTAATGCCAAGGTTATTGCAACACTTATCTGTTTGTTTTCTGCTCACAAAAACGGTAAACAATGACTGACATGATTTATCTTGATTTCTGGTTAATACCAATAAAGATGTGTAGATTTTATAACCACTGAATGTCAGTAATAAAGACATATGGCATCAATCAAAGTTTACAAGTTAATTTGATGATTTTATCGAGTTCATTTCTCTACTTCTAAACCAACTTCGCCACAATTGAAACGTAATACATTAATCTCAGTTAAGCTCCGCATCATTTACCATCCACTTCACTGAGTAGTGTCTTTGTCTTACAGACCAGATAAGCATTTACACCAGTTTACCATGCGGTTAAGCTGTTTTGTAAGTGTTTGGGTCAGGCCAGCTTTGGCGGCAGCTGCTGTATTAATGAGAATATTTTTTGTGTGGTTCACAATATAGTCTGAATTGAGTGTAAACCCAGCCATTTCTACTGTAGGCCAAACAAAAAATTGACAATCACCACTTTTGCACTAAACTCAGTGGTATAAATAAACTCCGCTGCTTCGGATATTGGATATTGTGCTGGTGCACCATGCTTATATGCTTATGGATATTTTTACTAAAGCATCTTGGGAACCATTCTGACTATTTATTTGCACTAAACATAATAATGTTTAGTCAGTATTAAATTAATTTAACAATGTTCTGTAAATGGCATTAAGACAATAATGTGGCTCTATAGTTGCCTTCATGCTGACAACAACAATAATTCCCTCTCGCTTTCTGTATTTTCTTTTTTTTTTTTCTAAAGTCACTTTGCCACAATAATGCAAACTTCTATTTACAGTGGCGAAGTGTCCACGTTATTTTAAGTGACTTACCCCCAGGACGGCGTCCACAGTGAAGACCGCCAGGGGGTCCAGCACTGTCCACGCTCCCACAGCCATGATCAGCTTTGACAGGAAGGAGGGCGTTGAGCCAAACGCTAGCTGACAGACCCATCTGATCAGAAGCAGCAAAAACGTAGCTGCGTTCAAGGTCAAGGGCCCCAGCAGCACCAGCAGCGTCTCCTCCAGGGTGCGCAGCAGAGAACTCTGATACACTAGATCCACTGTGTGGGCATGGAACTGAAACCTACACAGAGGAGGACGAGGGAAAGAGTGAGAGAGAGACAGAAAGACAGAGACAGAGATGTGTTGCTTGTCTCTATCTCTTGAGGCTATATTTACAAATGAACAGATTTCCACCAATGGGACAAATGCAGTTGGAAGAGTTGTAATTTGTGCATAATATATTTGTACATTATATATATATATATATATATATATATATATATATATATATATATATATATATATATATATATATATATATACTCAAAAAAACAGTTGCAAAAACAATGCAGAAGTCCCCTAAACCCCATTATGACAGCAATGTGGTGGTGCTCACTGTTTTGAGGCTGCATTGCCTCTGTTAGGAGGATGCTTCATAGCTCTTCTAATTCAATGTCTGCAGAACAGAACTTTCTGTCTCTCTGTTCATTAATTCCCTTTAGCTCATAGTAGCGAGACAGCACCACTCCCCATTACACCTGTGCCGGCCCATTGAACTCCCTCAAACTGACCACTCTCGTGCACTGAGCAACACAATGGTCTCACTGGGAAATCTGTAGAAGGTGTATGCTGATAAAAAAGTGCATACATGACTGCACAATCTCTTCAAAATAGTCTAAACCGTGCTGTTGTACAGTTACCTTAAAGCTTTAATGTTTCCTTTACACAGAGGTTCTTCATCATTTATAAACAGGCCCTGCATGTGCAGATTTCAGTATCATTACATATGATGTACTGTATCTCCCATGAAATACAACCTTTCCTCTAACATCAACAGTGTGTAGTATATTAGAATCTTTTTTATACATGTTTATGTCCCCGTATCAGTAAACAGGCCCCCGTAAACAGGCCCTGCATGTGCAGATTTCAGTATCATTACATATGATGTACTGTATCTCCCATGAAATACAACCTTTCCTCTAACATCAACAGTGTGTAGTATATTAGAATCTTTTTTATACATGTTTATGTCCCCGTATCAGACTTAAAGGTACTGCATCTCTGCTTGGTATTCTGCCTTGTTATTAGTGCAAGTGTAATTTGTTCTGTAATTAACTACAGATTTGAAATATTTTTAACAGTAAAGGGATGTACAAAACTATGCAATATGACCAACCTTCATTTATTTAATTCTAAAAACAAGTTATTAGCCTTGTTATTAGCATATATATAGAAAATTACATAGAAGCCTCAAAAAGACCACATAATATCACATATCACATATTTTTTACTTTATAATGTGTCAATTCTTTAACCTAATTACAGCTGATGGTGAGAGGTTTGGTGGTCTGCCAGGTTTTTTTTTACTTAATTTTTTTTACTTATGTTGCATTGACTTTTTATGCAAATGCATTACTACATATCTAAACTGCTTGCAAATATCTTCTGAGAAATCAAAAACTGGGAATTTTGACCATAAATAAAAAAATAAACATAGCATAGTGCTGTATAGCAAGTGCACTGCAAACTTGGTTAATCAAAAGTTCATTGTTGAAGTACAGGCCCTGCATGTAAAAGTCTTAATCTTAAATATAGATACATAAATATATTGTTTATTTTATACAATCCTGAATGTAAATAAATCTCAAATGGATCATGCAACGATGAAAGAGGGAACAACAGAACAATGCTGTGGACATAGAGGGTATTGTGTCCATGATCTGGAGTGCAGAAGGTTTAATGTGCAGTTCTGAAACTCATGCTAGAGCTGGTGTGGTGAGAGGCAGGAGTGGATGCTTTTGGAGATGGTGTGCATTTTGCAAGCATGCTGGGGGCAGCAAAATGAGTGTGGGACAGAGGGAGGGAGAGGCCACTAATGACTGCAGGGTGTGCAAACGTGTGGGTGCTTTGTGTATATGCGTTTGTGTGTGAGTGTGTGTGTGTGTGTGCTGTCAGTTTGCAGCTGATCTCTGACCGCCACTATGGTCACTCCGGCCCCGTGGAGAAGCGCTTGAAGGAGACGATGGGACGGACATGTGGAACTTGTCATCCGCCGCTGACCTCTCGCTGTTTTTTGCTCGTTTTTCCCCCCCTCCATCCCTCCTTCTTTCCATCGCTCCCTCCCTCCGTCCATCCACTCATCCCTCGTTACTCCACTGCATTTTTCTCATGTTCTGTCAGTCTCTTTTCCATGATTTAATGCCCACGTTAGTTGGGCCGTGGTCAAAGCTGGCGTGTAAACGTGTTCACCGAGCCTCTCCTAGGCGATAAATTAAATCAACACCACATGCACAACACCACCACGGCATCTAACTTCAGCTTTTTATGATGAAACCCTGTTGACACAATAAGGCATGATAAATTCTTTCCAAATAATGCAGACCTAAGGGACATCACAACTGGATGTTGAAATCGATGGACTGCCCCCACGTGGGGTCATTAAAAGTTTGGAAAAGAGGCAAAAGGTGGATTCAGCACAGAATATCAGGGCATTTTATCTGCTCCTTCGATTTTTGGAGAGTGTGAGTGGAGATGAGTGTGCACAGGCACACAGCCCCCTCTGCATGATGCCTATATGAGTGCTTACAGCTTTTAAGTTACACAAATATACAGCACATTACAGGCACATGCACACACTGTAACATCTCTAGCATCCAAAGTGACATCCAAAGTGGAAGGAAAGGGTAGAGGTAACAGTGGGAAAAAAAAAAAAAAAAAAAAATTATATATATATATATATATATATATATATATATATATATATATATATATATATATATATATATATTATTTTTATTTTTTTCTCACACAGAACCTCTGCTTTATTATTTTATATTATTCTAAAGACGTACTCTTCAGTATTCACTCAAAACTATTAATAAAGGTTAGTTAAGCTGTTATGAAAAGTGAGGTACTGAAGTGTGGCCTCATGCAGTTTGAAGGGTTAAAATGGTGTTGACTGGTGTTAAATGGTGTTGATCTCTCTCACCTGTTCACTGGTATGTTACAGATGTGCAGGTAGAGCCACTGGCTACAGTAGTGCAGGTAGAGGCGAGGAAACCAGGTGAGAAAGATGACGATAAGGAGGAAAACCAGCTGGCTAAAGTGAGGCCGCGGGGTCCAAGAGAGGCCGAGTTCTCCTGGTAGCAAACGCTTGACCATCCGAAAACGTGCTGCTGGACCACAACACACAGCCCTGCGTAGAGCAGCCCTCCCTGACCTGCTGACAGAATACACAGGATTATAGCACACACAGGCTAAAATCACCCACATGCACATTCGCTTTTATATAGAACACACACTGTTATACAGGAATACCTTTCTGATATTTGTTCTTTCCAAAGGTCCTAAGAAAACATCAACATCTAGTTTATGACATTTTTAAACCCACGAAACTGTATGCACTTTTGTGCTCTTAAGAATGCACAGATTTGGTTCTTACCAAATAACAAATACCATTCGTCCTCCTTTTACTTTAACATCATGCACTCAAGCTGGCATGAACTCCAAAATGTGTGCAAAACCCTCTGATCAGTAGATCCAATCCACCTCTGAGTTGTCTGTACACGATTGTGCGTGTGAACTTCTTGTGAATATCTTGCATTTTACTGTGTCATATTACTTTGCATTCACTTACTAAACCAAGAAACCTTTCTGTTTTGGTTCAGTGAAAAATATACCTAGTTGGTCTCCAAACCTTTAATGAAAAAGGTGCAGAGACTGTGATAAACTGTGAGCTCTACATTAAATCTAAATAAATTCTTGCCAAATATGAGTAAACTAAAAGAAAAAAGTGTTGATGTAATATTTGCAATTCTCAAAACCTCAAGTCAGGAGTTTCCGGCAAACTGTGACATCACTGGAGTTCTCAGAAACTAGCCAGAGTTTAAAGATGCTAATGTAGCCAAGACAGAGAGGCTATTGTTATGCTGGTGATGTGTGCTCACTACACACACGTTAACGTAGTACGATGTACCACAACAACTTTATCCTACATTGCGTTCTGCTTTCTAGCCATGCTTACAACTTGTTCTGTACCTACTGTACAGTTTCATTGCCTCATTGGTTGACAGTCTTTCAGGCACAATGTCAACATCGTGTTACACACCAGAGAGTCAGCCTCCACCCCTACTAAAAGGTACTGTGTCTTAAATATTGAACAAGTTTAATATTTACGATTCACAATGGGGGCGGCACAGACTGGAACGGGTGTAGGTTGGAGAAGTAAGGATTGGATAACAAAAAGCTCACAAGCTGGAAAGACCATTATCTGAAGACCTTTTGGAAGACCTCATTATCAGGAGGAGAAAATTGGCCTCAAAATTGGCCCAATTGTCCCGTGGTATGGGCCAGGTATAATTTAAGGTGCACCCATTGCTGACAGGTGTTCGACTGGGCACACATAGCTCACATGGAGTGATAAAGCACCAACAAATACCTTTGTGATGAATCAGAGTGCCGTTTATGATCCAAAACTTATCATTCAACATCAGACCTTATTACATGACCTCACTGATTCTTTTGTGGCTAAATGCAATCAAATCTTTACAGCAATATTCCCAACATGTACATTTTCCGGAAGAATAGCGGCTGTTATTGCAGCAAAAACGGGGATAAACTCCTTATTAATATATTGATATTGGAAGAATGTTGGATAAGCAGGTGTCTACAAACTTTTGGACAAACAGTATAATAAAACACTTTCACAAGTGTAGAGAGCAATTTCACTCAATTACTCACACTTTACCATCCCTGCCACTCCTCATAATTCTGCACAGAGCTTCTGTAAGTTCCTTTTTATTCTGCATTTCCTGTAGGATTTTATCAGTAATTGTTGACTCAGAGTACAACTGAGAGCAATGTGTCTGCGGGTAACATCTTTAAGAGCAACAGCAGCATCTTCTTGTGTGATGTTATAACATTTTTCCGTGTGTGTGCAAAAAAGTCAAAAGCAGGCAGCAGACAAAAAGCCAGAGATGCGCGGAAGATGGCTTGCTGTCAGTGGGCATCACGCCAGAGCTGCAAATAAAAGATGACTTCCATCGCTGCCATAATGAAGATATTGATGATGCATGAACTGAAATATTTTTAGCTGTCTGCGCATAAGGGCCCTTCAAGAGAGAAGCTGTAACAGGATGTGAAATCCTTCATCGCCACCAAACCCATTTTTTATTGCTACACCTACATTTAATGAGGCAGGGCTATCAGGACCAAAAGGGCACTGAGCGGGTCCATGTCACATAACCACAATATCTGAAACAACATTTCATAGATGTTTAAATAGTAGAACTGCAGGACAAATTGCCGGGTGACATTATTCGCTGAAAAACTGAAAGAATGCAATTACTATTACACTGTGACACTGTGACAAAGTGATCATTTATCCATGTTGCTCATGAACACACTGCCAAAAATACTAAATATTAAGTTTTGATCTTAAGTCATACATTCCACACAATTAATTTAAAAATATAAGTAGGCATGAGTCACTAACTACACGAATGCCTCAGAGAAGACAAGATCCATGGCTCTTAGAAAGGGCACATCAGACTCTACTGACCTGTGGAGTTTGGCGTCAACATTTATCCACCAACCGACAGTGTTCCAACGATCAGATATTGAACACCATGATCTTCAGTTTTGCCATTACTACAATAACAGGTCCTGTGTCGTTGGAGGAAGTCCATCCCCCTATAATCCTGTAACATCTGAAGTTTGTTCAGAAGTTCAGATTTTCTGTGCTCTAAATTTCTCTGGGCCTCTAGACCTCTGCCATGTGACGCTCTACTGACCCGTGGAGTTGTTTCGTCAAATGCCGACTTCTGAACTCTCTGCTCACCAGAGTACTGTGTAGAACCTGCATCTTAAGTTCTGGTCAGAGTTTATCCATTCAGTCCATAAAACAGACAAAAAGCTTCAAGCAGCGCCGCCAGATGGTCTCTGGCACAATGTAGCAAATAGTACAAAGTGCAGCTAGAACACAGCACAAAAGAAAAACATGATGAACAAGCTAATGTCCAGTTTGCATGGCTGCTTTAGATCTCAATGCAATTTAGCAAATTGATCATGTTTTAAGCTAGGTGAATATCAGGTTCACACCTGATACCTTAGAAACTTTTTTTTTCAGGTGAAATAAATCATGATCTTGTTGGTCTAGTAGTCTCAGTTGAGATTAAAACACATTTAAACTGAAAGCAATTATCTGTTTATCCTAAACATTTAAGGTTCACACCTTTCTTGCTGTAAATATTGTCAGCTCCTATGGACTTGTGGGTCTATGTTTACTAGTACAGTAATAATAAGATCTGGCGGCTTTACTCTCTAAGTGACTTATCTACTGTGTATTTGCCTGAAACGCCTATCCCTTGTAAACAGTGAACTATATGTGGAATTTGTTCTAAAAGTACGTTTTTTTTTTGGACTAACAGGATACATTGGGGATGAATTACAGCTCTGGTGACAGGGGCAAAGCTCCATATAAAAGGGCCATTTGGCAACCTTTCCCACTATTGTCTCGCCAAAGTGAGATGGCAGCGTGCAAGTGTTCTATAACATGAGCATAACAGCAACACTCTTGAAAACCCAAATAAAGGACAGCAAGCAGGAACATGTATCAGCGGCTTGGCTTGGCATGGACGGGCCAGATGCCAGTGAGCCAAGGCTGCTGCCTTTAAAGCTGATTTGTGTACTGATGCCCTTGGGGCAAATCCTGGGAACTATTTGCGCCTTTGGTTAAGTCTCTAAATCTGGGCCCACTTAAACACCGGACTTATCCTTTATTTGGAGGATTAAGTTATTTGCTGTCACCCTCTTTTTTAAATTCTCCTTGATTCAGGCCTATAGGCATTGTTCAGTGGATGCACCAAACCCATGTTGTTATTCTCACCATCAGAAGGTGGATATTCTTTTAGGCTACTACAGACAAAAATTCTTGAAGAACGCAGTGACAATTTGAAAGTTTCAAACATAATAATAAGAACATAAGAATTTGCCAACAACCAACACAACACGTTTATGTGCTATCTAGTTTTTTCAATTGATTTGTGGTGACAAACTCTACTTTTACTTCTAACAATATATATATTAGCAGCAGTGGTGTCAAACTCTGAATCTGATTCAGTTTGTTTTGCTTCTGGTGATTCTTTTGTTTCTTATATTTCATTTCAGCCTCAGTAATATTTAAAATTTCACCCTATATATTGTGAAAATGTTGCAGTGAATAAACTTTGTTGATAACATTCTATTAAAATCCCTTTTAATGAATCAGGTCTTTAGGATAATATCATCACTGTCTAAAGAACAAGTATCTCCAAAATGGCAACTTTACAGGAAAAACATACTTTTAACATTTAAGGTGAATGTACAGAGATTTAACTCCAAGGAGTATTTATCTTGGTCTGTTCAACACGAAATGTTCACAATTTATGAGGTGGCTGACAAGCTCAGATTTTTAAAAATTTAAATATGATTGGGGTTGAAATAAAACCCCACATGAGAAATACCAAAAGCAAAACAAATCGAATTAGCTAGTTTGACAACACTTCTGCTGACATTCTTGTCAAACACTTTTGTAATAGCGTATTACTGTATTCACATACAAAATTTCACTGTCTGGTCTGTGGAAAAAAAATCAAGGCTAATTTTTAAGTTAGTGCTGTTTTTGGCCTATAACATAGAGTAACACTTAAATGCTATGATAGTCTTTTTTGCAAGTTGAAAGTAATCTTCAATTGAAAAGATCTTCAATTACAGTTTCTTTCAGATCAGAATACACTCACTAGAACTCTAAACTAGTGGTGGGCTATATACCTATGTTATCCTTATCAGAATAAATTAAAATATGTTGTTCTGGGTATATAATGGTTATAATAGTGACTACTAGAACACTACAGAAGGACATGTATCATAAAAATACTAAATGATTTTGACCAATTACAGACAGCTTGTAGATAATGCTATGTAGCTTTTTGAATGTCAGGCCACTGTGTTATTTATTTCTTTTTCCCAATAGTTTCTCCCCCTATTTTTTCCCACTTCTTCGTTACTTTTTTAGGTATTTTTAATGCCGCTGTCCTGCTAGTTTGTTTAGTTTGTTCCAAGTTACAAACCTGAGAAAAACTAAACATTGTCATACATGTTGTTTATCATGAGAATAACATCACATTACAACTGTGCCACATTGCACCTATACAGCTACCCACAATAATAAAGTCCAATATTGAGAAAAACGCAAAAGCTACTATAATCCCACTTCCTTAAATCTGGGAGAGGTACCAAACTAGACTATGAGCTCAGGCTTACCAGGGCTTGCTGTTGCTGCATTGCCTATAAAGCACAAATTAGCGCTGTGGCTTTCATCACATCAGCAGAGCACTCTCTACGAGATTTAAGGCTTTGTAGCTTCAAAGTTGCAAGTTCCTAACAAACTACCCGTACAAGAGCAGAGTGATTTAACACTTGGTCTATAACCGCACCAGCCTGTCTCCTGCGTCTTGACACGAACTTGGGTTGAAACAGGCCAATTTATCCAGCATGTCAGCGGACGAGTGCGTGAGTGTGTGAGATAGGTGGGAAGAGCTGTGCATTTTGATGATTGATAGTAAACTGCAAGATTAGTGATATCAGAGCAAGTCTTCTTTAGAGCGTCACAGTGCGTGAGCTTCTACTTCACAGCGCTTTTCTGAACGATTTTCACACCCTGCATCTGCGCATGGCGGCTTTGAAGTGAAGAGAGAGAAGCACACTGACACAAGTTTATTCCTAAGCTTAACACTCGTCACAGTGTGGATGGAAACAGGGCAATTGTTCATTCTGAGCATTTTCACTTACACACACTCTACATGCTAACGCACACACCACACCTAGAGGCAGACTTGCCAAATTTTTATACTAGTGCATTAGTGCATTACTTTGTCTCTGTGATCGTGGGTGATTGTGCTATAATTCTTCATTTGTGTACAGTTGTATGCAAAGGTTTGAGACCCTCCAGCAAGATGGCATGTTTTGTTGACAAACAATTTCATTTGTTTCTGTATTTTTTTCTATAAATGTTTCACTTAGAAAATCAACAACCCACATAATTTAACCAGGGGAACCACAAATCATGCATATGACTGTATTAGTATCCTTATCACTTAACTACATATTTTCATATCATCTAAGCCCTAACCTCAGTAAGGATTTTAACAAACAATTTGTAAGCAATCAAAATAATTGCATAGAATCCTCTGTTTGGAAAATGCTGTGAAAACAAACCCTGGTACCCCATGTCTGGCGTGTAGGGTGGGCTATTTTGTATCTAGTATTTGCAAATAAATTTAAATTCAACCGAATGTGATGAAATAATGTCTTCCTGTTGTATTGCAGAGATATATACTGAAGTTAGCATACTAGCCAATTGGCTTTGGTCCATTTGTGTGGTAATACTACTTCATACCTAATAAGGCGAAGCTGAGTCGCTATAGCATCAAGTCCGCCACATAAGAGACAAAAAGAAGTAACAAAAAAATGAGAGTAAAACAAGAGTTGAGACAGCACTGGAACGATTCCTCAAGCTGGTAAGTAAGCAGGGAGGGGCTGTGTGGAGCATGAATTTGACAGATTTGACAGATTAGGTCACCTTGCATATTGCTCTTTAAACTGATGCTTCATAACTATGGCGCCATTTAAGGTGAAACAGGAAATTCACCAGCCAGCTGACACTAAGGAGACATCTCAACCTTAACCACAACCTGTATGTAGTAGGCATGCTGTGTGATTGTAACCATTTTTGCAGATCATTTTCAAGTGAAAGTTTTATAGTGAGTAACAACTTTACTGGATGTTGAGATTGAAAGTAAGAAGCTCGCATGGCCAACACTAGCTACTAACAAGCCTTAAGCAACTAGCAAAGCTAACTAAACTGTCTGGTGACCTAGCTTATTTACACAGAGGTTCATTTTACTGCCTTTGTCTGTTTTAACATGTTGCTTCTATGTGGGCATCGTAGTGTCTTGCTATAAACTTGCAAATCAGAAAAAAAGGACAATTTGATATACCTTCAAGAACAAGACGCAGCCGCTCCAAGAATACAGTTAAAAAGAAGGGTGTTTCATGTCAGATGGACTAACAGTGGTTTATATATTAATTATTGTGGTTTAAAGATTTTAGTGAGATATCAGAAGATATTTTGATATAACTGGCCTAAAAACTGAATTAAAACATGAAGTTCCCCAATCACTTAACTCAGCCTAATAATTCTGGGCAATTTACTGCCACCACCAATCTTACTCCAGGTACATTTTTTAGGTACATGTCAATCATCAATCGTCAAATAGTTACTTTTGATGCAATAACTGACAAACAAGGAATATTTAAAAGAGTAACTGTTCATCTATTCATCCTATTTTTATGATATCTGCATTGAGAACTCCATATACTAGCACATACATTGAACAACACTGTTTTCACCCACTGCAGAAATCTCAATTTAACCCCTGCGTAAGACATTTTCTAGATGCAAAAGTAATGTTTTAAAGTATTAATTGCTACACATACACACACACACACACACACACACACATACACACACACAACATGAATGAATGAAAGAATTATTCACACTCATAGGGCCCTATTTAGAATATTCTAGTAACTTTCCAATAGCTTAAGCATAAGTGATGTACACATACTGCACAATGTTCTGGACCCAAAACGCTTTTAGAGTAGCTGGAACAAAGCCTCAGCACGATTTTGGAGGTCACATTAAAAACAGTATGTGATGAACTTTTTTAGGTATTTAATATCCAAATTTTAAGGATCCCATTGGCATAATCCTCTTGGATATGAAGTGCTTATCGTCAGTGACCCAAATATTTAGCTAATTCGCAGCGCCCCACTGGCACTCTTTAACTACACTGGCACAGGAGGTTGATGGTGGTTGTGATTCGTTTTGGTTGTTTGAGAAAGACTTTGGCTCATCTGTACACATTCCAAGTTTTTCACATTTCATCAAATTAACTTTTTTGCTGCATGTTTTCCAGGCCAGCAACATCAAGCCTCTTTACAAGCAAGCATGTTTCCATAGCTCTGGCCCAGTAAAGATCCACATAAACTTATTTCATTGAGAAAAAGGGAGAGAGTTGGGATTTTGGGGGCAGTAAAAGCAAATTATTACACTCTGACTCAGCTGCAGAATTGGAATAATCTGATAATTACAACAAGGCCTCAGCCACTTCCAAATTAATCGAATTATTTGCAGCTGAGAGCAGGGGAGATGAGCGCTAAGGCAATCTAAGTTAATCTAGCTACCAAAATTAGCAGGCCTCGTTTGACTAATAGCTAACTGCTTCTTTTTTATGTATCAGGGTTCTTACTCATGAGGCAAGTACTAGGGTCTCTATAAAAGCATGGGAGTGATGATGTGGGTTTGGACAAACAGGGGAGTGTGTGTAGAACACTGCTGTGAACACACGCAAGCACAGCTTCCTCTTTCCAGTGTTTTTGGCTTCCTATCTTGCTCACACACTCGGTGAAGGCCAGCAGTGATCGTGCACAATGGTAACCTATTAAAAGGCAGTGCAACATGTTGCTGTTTATGTGCCGATTGTGTCTCTCCACAGGGATTATAATGTGGGAACGGCCGGATCTGCTGAGCTTCGTAAATCCAGTGGAAACATCGGCATCTTCACGCACCTGGGGTCTGCAATGAGACCTAAAAGACTGCATTAAGAGCAGGTTTCTCTCCAGAATCACTAAATATAGCTTCACTCTGACCTTTAACAGGTTGGATGCTGGATTGCTCCCAGTGTGCGAAGGCTGGGTTTCATCAGTAGCTTGATTAAGTGAAGGAAACAAGTAATCATCCAATATACAATTGCATGTTTTCTGTATTGAAACCCCAAAGCAAAAAAAACTGAAACCAGACTAGGGGTTGCAAACACCTGAGGAGTTAAACAGAACTTTTTATAATCTGATCTAGCAAAAGGGTTATAAGACATGACTGTTCATTCATATTTAAAGAAAGCTTTGCAAATATTTGTGATTCATCCTAAAATCTTACCAAGGTGACTAAAAGAATAGAGTGAAGGCCCAGGAGAACGCTTGACTCGTGCGTGGATAGTTCTAAGGAATCGTTTTTGTAAATGAGTCTGAAAAAAGATCTTTCACATGGTGTAAATCTGTATCAATTATTATTATTTATGAGTACAGGACATTCAAACCAATAACCATTTACAACCTTTATTTCTGAGTGTAACTATGTGTAATATGGAAAGATTTTAAATTGATGCATTGATGTCTACACATAGGATATGTGACTTTGGTTGGGGTGAAACTCATTTACAACCTTATAACTTGACAAGCTGGTTTCTCTTTTTCGTGAGTCCATAATAAATTGTATGATCTCTACTTTGAGTTGCTGGTTTACAGATCACAAAGAACCAGCATGTTTAAACAGACACAGGCAGGAAAATAAAATGAAGCCAAGAGTCAATAAGCTAAGTTATCATACTATTAAAAAGGTCCTCTCTTGAGTGAGAAACAGTTTGTAATGAAATGTGCAGAGCAAACCAACATGTCTGAATTGAAGTTGTTCTTTAAATTTTATTTGCCAGCTGGTTTGTAAATATTCTGTTCCGCGTTAAATGGACCACAGTTATATTCAATGGCATAACCGTATAACAACATTAAATTAAGAAATTGGTCAACAGTCATAATGTGAGAAAGCAACATTTATTCAGTCACTTATAGGCATACAGGCAACTATAGCCACTTGTTAGATATATTCAAACCACATGACTACTACACAGCATGAATACTATAGAGTAAGAGAATCACATTTAACAATGTGTCTGTATACTTGCATGATATCTTTTGCATGACTGCATTATATCTCAAAAAAGGTGATGTACTACGTTAGTTCAATCACATGACATTAGAAATTCGGTACCTCTTTCAGTATGTCTTTTACTATGCAGTATAAATCTCCATTTGTAAGTTTTGTCTCATATTTTTTTGTACTGTTTGAAAAATACACATGCTGTCAGTCCACCAGTTATTCAAGCATGAATGAAAGTGTTTTTCACAAAACATGAGCGTAGCACAGAGGGCTTGAGAAATCTAAGAAAATGACTAAAAACAGTTTCGGTTTAATGGCAGTTATGTCATACTTGGCTTCAGAGATATTTCAAACAGTAGATCAAATTTCCTGTTAGAGCCTGTCAGTTATCCACAAGAAAGGTCTACTGCAACTGCCATACGGTGGGGGGGTGGGAGTGCAGGGGTGCTGGGCAAATCAAACTCTTTATTTACACAGGGAGAAAGCATGACTTAAAAGTGTACTGTGTGTTTGTGCTGGAATTACACCACATAAAAACAGCATGTCCATCATTTATTTTCCAGACACTGCAGTTGAAATATGGCTGTTTACATATGGAGAAATTGGGAGGAAACACTATCAATACAATCAAGCTGTTTATCACGAGTAAGATCTGCTGCGATTAGTGTGTCATGTTACTGGAGTTGACTAAGGATAAGAAAAAAAGGCAAAAAAAGTGATGTCTGTTTTCTTTTCTTTTTTGAGCAACCATGACCTAGCAATGCACCAGGCACCTGATTATCTCAAAGGAGTTACACAGAGAGGCTGTGGGAAAATGCTTACATTCACACACACATATACTCAACCACCTCCCCATGATGGCCTGTACGTGGCACTATGACCAAACAGCTGTCAAATCTTACAATACTGATTTCAGCAAAGTCAAAGGGCACCTACGCTGGCAAAGGGGAAACTAGCTCGTACAACTGTGTGTGCGTATCTGTCTGTGGGAGCATTTTTGGCTCTCAGGGGCCACAGGTTGCTCTGCTCTCCTCTTCCTGCCTCTCAGCACAGGAAAGGGCCTTGAGAGACCTGAGGTGACCCTCCACTGCTCTAGTCACAACTACCATAACTACCCCATGTATTAAATCAGCATTGATTAGCCTTTGACTCTAAAGGAGGTACATGGGTTCTCATGGTGAAGTTTGGTCTTGCACAGTACTGGCCAGTGGAATCCATCCCCACAGATTAATCCTTGGTCTAACTAAAAGGACTGGAAACTCTACCTAATTACAGGTGCCATAGAATGCATTTAAAGCATTTAAAATTGTTTTCTGATGTTCACATAGGAGGACATAAAAACGTCCAAATACAGTTTTTCATGTCCACCTACAACCCACTGACTTAGTCCGAGAATGAAACGAGCTGTTTTGGGGGCATCATTCTGGGTGGAGTTTGTGGAGGACTGTGGAAATGGTTCATTTTTCTGACATCTTTTATGAATAAGGGATTTGTATTTGAAGGATTAGACAACAGTGTTTGAGGTGTCATTTCTATGTGCTAAACTCTCATTTATCAAGTATGATGATAAGTATGATTTCCATTCTATGGCCCCTTTAAATAATCAAAATCAACTTTTGTTTAAAGCAGTGATGATAGGAACCAGATGTGTGAAGTGTTTAAATCATGTAAAAACTTTCCAATAAATGGTTACAAAATGTTGTAAGACACTGGTTTATAATAGATTTGAGAGGGTTTGGTCAAAATTAAGGATGGGCAATAAGACAACATTTATTGTTACTGTAATTAATTTCACCACTAAATGGCTTTTTGAGCATTTTCCTGTAGATATTTGATTAGAAACAGAGCATAATTAGGCAGGGTTATGGGTATTCACTGCAGACCACTAAATGAAACAATAAAAAAATACATGTACCTATGTAGTTTATCACAAGTTTTTTTTCTAATTTACCATTTCACATCAAAACAATTTAAATGAATATCAGCCATTGTATATTAGAAATAAGATGATTTGAGCTTAGTCTGAGAAAAAGGCAAATCCACAAGTAAAAAGTGAAGTAGGCTATATTTCACAATGACCTTTTACTTTTTTAAATATCAGAGTACATTAGGTGGCTGGGTGTTCTTTGGCAATGAGTCCACACTGGTCTAAATCTGCAGGACAAAAAATGCAATTGCACCAAAAGTCTGTGATGGTATTTTTGACACTATACTGTACTTTTGATACTGTATAATTGCTATTTAGTCATATGTGAGCCTGTTTTCAAGTTTGGAATTTCACAGATGCAATTGCTAACATCAAGCAGGTGACTTTGTGAGTGAATAAGTGCTCAGCTGTTGTCCAAATAGTACAGAAGAACGTTTCACAGTTCAGGTTGGTGTGTGTGTTTGTCTGATCAAAGCAAAAATAGGTCACTGTGCTTCTAACCACTTTCAATTACGGCACAGAGGAATATTTTTAGCAGATATCAAACAATGGGCTCACATCCATTTATCCATGTTCACAGAGCAAACCCAGTGCTCCGAATACTGTTGATGAATTTAATGGTGATGTTCAAATGCACAAAAAGTACTCAAGAAGTCTTTTATTACAGTGCTCAGTGTGGTTGACACGTTTGTTGGGCCTAATCAAAAACATTCATCAACTGTAACCCACTGCAATAAAAAACCTAGACTATTTGAATTCGAGAGGTGTATTAAAAAGAAAACATATTTCAGGAACGAGCAAATTATTCTAAAAGGTAACGGCAATTTCTACATAAAAATGGATGTGGGAAAACAAGGTGTCATTTTCATACAGCGCGAGAGAATTAGTGTAGCCTCTTTAAAAGAGTAATAAGTGGAGCATGTGTCTTAATATATCAGCCGTTTTCCTTTAGCAGAGCGAGAAAAAAGGAGAATGAGTGTGAAGATAGTGGTAACATGGCTCGTTCTCTGGAGGCAAGAAGGGCCCCTCCATCAAGCCTTATCATCTCCTTTTCTCCCTTTTTATAACAGGAAAAGTCACAGATATAATTGATATGAGATTTAGGGGGTATATTTCAGTGTAATTAGAGTCTTGATAATTGGGCTAATTAGATATAATTGTTATGTGAGTCTGAGTTTGATTAAAACAGGTTTCCCCAAAACGAGAAAAAAGAGGAAAAATATTTAGTTGGCAGGCTAACAATGCTGCAAATGCACATTAATTAAAGTACAAACATGTTTAAGAGGGGATGAGTGTCAGCTGAGATGGACACACACATCACACACAAATACACAAACATGTGCATTAGCACCTCAGTATATCCAAACACACACCACAACGGCGGATTTCAGATGGGTGACCCAGTTTTATTTGTAGGAATGCACAATGATATCGAATCATATCGCTACCAGCAGGTCCTTGTATTAAAAAGATTAATTGCCATGAGACTGATGCTTAAAGCTGACTTATAATTCAAACTAAAATTTAGGATGAAATTATAATATGATGCCTTCTTAAAATGTTCATTTCACTGCATTATAAATCCCTTACAAATAAGTGTTATCTTTTATCAGAATGCTAATACAGGCTGGCACTAGTTTCAATTCCAACTTTTACAAATGTTTATGTGTACTGGCATCGGCACCAACAGATGCATACATGAAAAATTTCTCATCTGGAGAGAATTTTGTTCACACAATATAAATAGCATCTTTAACTACACAATGGGAGAAAAACATATGTGCACGATAAAGGTATATGAAAAATTTGTTTTTAAAAAGGCATATTCACTTTTAAAGCTAAGGTAATAATATTTTTAAAAAAAAGTAAAACACATGCTAAATTATTTTCACGTTCTATGAATTCTTTGGCAACCCAAAACGTGTACTCTTAACTCTTTCTAATAAAGTATGAATATAAAGGCAAATTCCAATATTTTTCATGTAAAAACAAAAAGTTTTAACAGCCACTGAAATTCCATCTTTTTATGTGAACATAAGTACACCGTCTCGACAGACAACATGCATGAATGTGGTATTGTTCTGCTAATTTTACTGCATAACATCTATTTATCACTCCTAAATAGGGGTATGTGATATATATCGTTTATGATAATATCTTAATTGCCGTGTCAATGATGCGCGAGTATTCTACTGACTGGCAAAAAACAGAACACCTGATTCCTTGCATTTACTACTTCATGCTTTAGTATAGGCTGCTGCAAGTGTGCATAGGCAGTGCCCATACTGTGTGCTAGCATAGGTTTAAGCTAGCATTGCTGCCTAAGAAACACACCTAAAGCTGAAAATGAGTGAACACAGCGCCAGGGGCAGAAACTTAGACATCATCAGCCTCGCAGTCTAACAACTTAGATTTAACTCCTAGAGGAGGATCATCTTCACTCACATGGAGCTGGTTTGGATCTGAAAAGACTGACATTGCTCAGAAGACAGCAGTTTGCAGACTTGTAAGAAATCTCCAAACATACCACCGCACAGAGTATGAGGAGTATAAAGAGCTTCGGGAACACAGAGTCCAAGACAAACCCAAACCAGCTAAGGTGTCTGGCAAAACACACACTCAGCTCTTTAGTGGAGTCATTCACCAAACAAGTGCCTTCGCCCAATGACACTGGTTTTGGCTCCAGCCCCGGGAGTCGGGGGCATGGAAAATAAAGAGGATATGAAATGGATGGATGGATATTAATATCCTTTGAGAAGTGCAAGTTAGTAAAATATAAGACTTTTACAAACACATTGTTAAATAATGCAAAATATTGTTCATTATCCTTACCGACAAAATATCTAGATATATTTTTTTGTTAATATCATACAACCCTACTCCTAAATGTACTTTCGCATAGGTCATGTTTCATGTACCCAACACACCCAAACATGTTAAATTTTGCAAATAAACAGTAGACAGTGGTAGTAGTGTGTTAGTTGAGGAACTCTACTTACTGTCACATAAAAAAGCAAACAATAGTCCTTTAATTGGGGCGGCCAAACATTTGCATATGACTGTATCTGGCAAGGCCAATATATAAATCTTACATTTTAAAATATACAAAAAATGGGATTAGATCCACTTGGATTAGTTCATGCAGAAACAAAACATCTATTACTATAAGGCTATATAATGCCAAAATATGAAAGCGCACTACTGTTCCAGAGTACAATACATACATCACAAAATATTATATTGAAATATCAGCCAAATCTGAACATCTGATAAAACTTGACAATGAATTCGTAAGCCCCTATCTGAAGCCGAAACCAACATGACTGCGATGTCGATGTGCATCTCTTGTCAGAAACAGTCGATATGTCCTACAGACTCTTTTAAAAAAAACTCCTGTGCAGAAAGTAAGATTTTCTCTATTGGTGTGCTAAAAATGCCTCAGAAATAAAGCAATTACAAGCAGCGTTCATAATATGGACCCTATCACAACAGTTAGATACAAACGGCTGACATGTTCACAAAATGGCCGAATCTTCTGTCGATCAAAGGCATGATTAAGAAAGCAGAAGAAACCAACACATGTTCAGCTACGTTAAACACCAAAAGAAGAGTGTGTCTAATGAGGACCCAGCAAAAGTACTGGACCTTGGCACAAGAAGCACTGGAGCCCTTTTGCTTTGATTCCTTCAGCTACGGCTGTGATGAAGAAAGGTGGCTAAGACCGTACTCTCTCTCTCACACACACACACACACACACACACACACTTCAAGTAAGGTGTAAGGTCATAACGCGGCTTTCATGTTCTCTTCAAACAGATATCAACCGTAAGGGAGCGGCCCGTAACATCATTTCTTCCATGTTTTTTTTTTCTATTTCTTCTCCCCCTCCCCTTTCTTTCCTGCGCCTTTTTCATTTCTCCCTCCATTGATTGTGATTGTCAATACTTGCACTTCGGAGCATTGTGTTTGTTCTTTGAAATTGTAATTTATGGTTTACGGATATTATCCCAGCACGGATGTTTCGGCAAAGTCGCATTTGAGGTTAGCAACCAACAGCTCACTTTTTGATATGTAAATCCGAGCAAGGATAAAAATGAGAGGAGGATAATGAAGCTCAAAGCTAGGGTGAGATAGAGAGAAAAAGAGCGAGAGAGATAGAAAGAGAGAGACAGAGAGAGAGGGAGAGAGACACCGACTCTGCCCCACAAAGATAAACTTCAAATATAAAGCAGCGTTGGTGCGATCGTCTCTTGGAGCAATAGGCAGCGTTCAATGTCTTTTAAGTGAACGCCAGGAGCTTCTGCTAACTGCTGCTTTTGTGCTAGGTGCAGTTTTTGGGATTGGTTCTTCATGCGGTGGGAGACTGAACTTGAAAAGTTGGACTTTGTGGTCTCAGGAGCTGTTTGATGCACCAGCGATTCTTTGTTCTTTTTTCAGCTTACTTTTTTTTTTGCTCAAAAGTCAAATTATTTCAGCAAACAATTCCGCCTGCGATTGCCCATCTTAAGCAAGTATGTCAAGGTACTGGAAGGTCAAGAGCTGCCATCATTTGATCAGCTGAACCCTTTAGTAGCCTGATAATGGTAAGGCCAGTGCAAATATATTACTGACATTTTTAAATCTGCTTTTCTCCAATACGAACATAACATCTCTGTGCTTTTGTTGCATTTGTTCTGACATGCAAAGAACATGACTGAGCAAAGCTGAAAATGTATACTTTTTTGGTAAAAATTTGTTGTAAACTACTTTTTTAAAAAAACAAAAATCCATGGATTTGGAATCCATGTCATACATCAATTGCATTCTATTGTTAGTTGGTCAATAATAGATCCTTACTGTTGCAAATAAAGTAAGCCTCATGGATTTTTAATAATGTGACAGAACACATGGTACTATTACAATTTACTACCTTGAGCATGGATGTGGAAGTTTAAAGTTTAAATTTCAAAATGGAAGGGCAGCACGGTGCATGGTTACACAGTGTTAATAGGATTTATAACTATACAATATACATTATTCAGCAACTACTATGCAACTAATGTGTAAGTTACAGGAGTTTGGGCTACATATGGGCCCTTTCTGTTTAAGTGCTTAGAAATGACTATTTCAAGCCAGTGTTTGAAATAGTGTTTAAGCCAGACCATAAGCATATAAATAAGACAGCATGTGTAGTTGTACTTGTTCTGCACCTTTGCCTGTGCTGAGTGCATGCCGCTTTGACAGCCAGCTCACAGAGGCGCTGCACACAGAGCTAAAGCAAGCAGAACCATTTTAGAGTCTGGTCTCCAGTGATTCTCTAGATGGCAGTAATATCCCTCAATCATCAGAATAAGAGTGAAATTCTGCATAACAGCTCTAAAGTGCATGGAAGAGGAGAGGATGGGGAGATGAGAGAAGAGAGGAGTGGAAAGGAAGGGAGAGATAAGGAGAGGAGAGAGTAAGAATCTTCAGAAAGAAATGGAAAAAAACCAACCACTAATTAGTAATCTATTTTCATTTGTAGAGAACCTCCAGTGCAAATACAACTTCTTTGCACCTGATGATTGTATAAGTGAATTAACTGTTGTTTGTTTAATGTTTGACCTCATAAAAGTAAGAAGATGGACATTATTAATTTATATATTACGATTATTTTGCTTCATCATCTGTCACACTAATATTTATAGGAACCAGGTCTTTAGCCAGACTTCCCACCTTGTTTAGATAGACACACAAACATATACATTTATACACTCAGAGTGGCAAAGTTAGTCTGCGCCCATCACAATGTGTGTATGTGTGTGTGTTTTTGTTTATGTATATTTAAATAACACAAATATTCTGATACTGTAGGAAAATCATAGAAAACATTTATAATTCCACAGGTAACCAAACTGAAATTGTAAAAGTGCATTTTTTTCCTTTCACAAAAGTTATATTTCATTAAAAAAATTATTGTTTAAAGCACATATTTCTTTCAGTAAATAAGCAGACACTGAACAATGTGCAGAGTTGTCTACTGTAGAGGATGTGCACTTAGTTTCACGTCAAGATCAATAACAAATTTGACTGGAATGCCCAAACTTTTGCCTGTGACTGCATAAATGCATTTCAGTGTAATAAGATTTCATTGTAAGTAAATATGGACCTTTTTTATTAAATAAGACATCGACAAGCATGGGACATTTGCAAAGCTCTGTGTCCTCACATGTAAAAAAAAAAAAACCTGCTTGTGTGTGGGGGGAGAGAAAGAAAAAATGCAAGAGAAACAGAGAGAGACAGAGAAAGAGAGAGAGAGAGAGAGAGAGAGAGAGAGAGAGAGAAAGAGAGAGATAACTTTCGTGTCCTCAGGTAGTAAGTGTTATAGCCAGATGTCATAGAATGTATCCAAAAGAGATGCTAATGGTGCAGGCTTATTTTTAAGCTCCAATCTTTCAAAATGTTGTTCTTTTGAGTCTTCAAGGATCTTCCCAGCACTGCAGGTCGGTCCAAGTGCGCACATTTGCATGCGTTTACCTGTTCAATTTCATTTCATGCCCAGTTTCTCAATTTCTACGATGTGAAATGTTGCTTTTCTGTCAGCGCCAATGTGTGTTTTTATTGAAAGGACCTGGGTAATACTGACATTGACAACACATAAAACCTCCCAGTGTGGATAATTGCTTTTTTCTTCCTCTCTCTCTGCTGATGCAGAGTGCAAAAGAAGGCTTCCTGAATAAATGTTTTCTTCCTTTTATTGTGTCTCTCAGCATTTGATATTAATGAGAAAACAGGAGCGAAAACACACCAAGACAAACACCACAGCCAAACAAACCTCATAAACGGCCCCGGCCAAATTGCCTTTCGTAAAACAGTCTTCTATATTTTCAACGCACAAGCCGCAAGTGAGGAAAATAGGTGGGGGGATGGGGGGGGGGTGAATTTGAGATATGTCTTTTCATTTTGATTTTGCTAGAATTATATCGTAGTCAAACGGTATACGTTTCTCTGGAAGCAAAACTGCCGTTTTTGTTTCCTTTGGATTTGAAGCTTCCTTGCTTCCCTAATTTCAGAGAAACTGGTAATTTGTTGCCGCCGGACTTGGATCACACGTGATGAGGGCGCTCTACAGTAGCAGCTATTGAAAGGAAATAAAATGATTACAGGTGCAGAAAGCGCGGGCCACACATACAGCAGAAGCAGGAGGCAAATACAGCAAGTGCAGAAACGACTCACGGCTCTGCCTGCCTTTTCAAACTAACTCAGAGAGAGAGCTTGTTAAAAAAAAAAAAAAAAAAAAAAAAAAGGAGGGGTTGCAAATAAATATGAAGCCTTTGGGGATATCAGTGTATTAAGCATTTATTTAACACTGTTTGTATCGCTAGCAAAAATGTAAAATAAACAAATTTATAAAGGTTATAAACTTTATTATAATTGTTATAATCTTTGCACTCATTTTGAAGAAAAGTACAAACTGATCCATTCTTTAGTTTCGATCCTGTGCTTAATATGGAAGGATGTAACGATGGTATACTGTAGAAAACTGCATTGCAGCATACCATATTGTATTAAATCAATGTATTATGACTAGCATGTTAGCGTTAGCATTACACTGACACACTATAAAGCACAGCTTTTGTTTTAAATATTATACTTTTATTATGTTGAATGCTTTAATAATATGCAAATAGAAAGGTAGCAAATGAAAGTAAGTATAAATACAACAACTTCTAAAGCTTTCGTGACTCCTGCCTCTAGTTTGGGTTAAAAATCCACATTCAGCAGCAAAACAAAAGAAGGGATATAAATATAAGCAAAACTGAAGTTAAACCACTTAAAGACACCCATTTTGCATTCGTCTACCTATCCAGCCTACAGCAGTTTAGTTGTGCCCATTCATGCTGGAGAGGTTTAGTCTGAACTGCTATTAAAAAGAGGCACATTACAGGACAGCCAAGTAAAACAGAGCTTATTTACACACACATATATATGTATTCTATAACAACAGTCTATATATCTCTAAGCCACAAAGAATGGTCATGCATACAAAAATGATATTTTATTTTGGCATACAACCACACAGATATCGTAAGTTGACTTTCGGGAGAAATATAGGATGTGGGCCCTTTAACATGTCAACATTATTGCTGCATCAAAGAATGGACAGACTCAATCTCTTTCTCAAACTTTTACTCTGTCTTTCTCTCATGCAAAAAACACACATGCACACATGCTACTCACTGCGTAGAGAAGGAGAAGTGCTGGAGCTGCTCTGCGGTGAGACTTGCCCCTATCTCTCTCACTCTCTCACAGCCACTCGGGCTGGTTATCTTGCTGATTGGCTTCCTCTGTTTACCACCCTAATCGGAGAGACGCACAAGCACGTCAGTCGTAATCAGAGCGGGAAACATTTGCCCCCCGAATTATCCTGGGAAAAGCTGTGACAGTTCATCCTGCAATCTTTCCTCTAACAGCGATCAACAGTAGGGCCAAATGACATTCAGATTACACACAATATGGAATTAAAGTTGGGGTGAAAAGAAAGAAAAGACTAAAAGCAGATGAGAAAAAAGGAGAAAGTATGATGGGTGAACTTTTTAAAACATTTTGTTCCCCTCACACCCAATACAGTCAATTAGCCAGGACATTGCTGCTGTTCCAAGTTTGCTTTCATACATTTCTGCACAGAATACACAAAGCAAGTGTAATAAAAGCCTAAGCATCATCAGCTAGAATAGGTACTGGCTTCAAATTGTCAAATTAACTTAAATATGCATGGACTGGAAAACTGTATTTGTATTGGCCTAGTTAAAAAAGGAGAGTTCCATACACAAAACTCACATACCATGACCTCAAACATTCTTTTCTCTTTTCAAATACAAATCCCACATTCATAAAAGAGGACAGGCCAATTTTAAAATCATAGACCGTTATAAAAAATATTTACGCCCCCAAAATCTACAAATACAAAGCACCAGATTTCAATTCCTATATCTGTAACAATTCACTCTGGAGAGTTTCTCAAATACTTTTTTCACTCCACCTTCGAGATGGAACAGAGGAGCAGTTCTACTTTTATTAGCATCACAACCTCAGTAATTGAGATGTAAATAAAATCATTGATTGAAAGCAAGTAACATCAGGCCATATTATCTACTAGCAAGTCTCAATTAATTAGCAAAATTAATCTGACGGCCTAGTCTGTTACATTTCATTTTATTTTCCTGTCTGTGTCTATGTCAACATGTCGCTTCTGTGTCATAGTGTCTTGCTGTAAATCAGAAAATCAAAGCAGAGCTCATCAAATAATGCCTGAGCTCATGTCATAAGGGTAAACAGCTCATTTCTAGTGCCAAATCACAGGGTTGAAAAGGGGCATGGAAAATAAATGCATTCTATGACACCTTTCAGTGGTTCCCAGCATTGAATGACAAACGTTTCCCTACAATTCAGGATGCTAGGTGCCACTGCATTGTATATATATTTTTTCTATTCGTAAAGCCACATCACACATCTTTAGAAATCCAGGGCAAATGTATGATTTATTAATGTAGTCTGCATGTCCCTAATTCTTGAGGTATACACTTCCATTACTAAAAAAATTATAGGAGCACTTGTCTGATTGACTACATTTAGAGAAAATTCAAATTGGTGCTGTTACTGTATGTAAGTAGCATAAATACAATAAATAACATATATAACGTATTTTCCCGTCATTTTCCAATCTTAGAATTGAATTGGCAGTTTTCATTACTGTACAGTTAACAATGACATATGCAAATGAGCTTTGGTCTGATAGGCAGGTCTACATTGTGTAGTATATATGCCACTGTCATCGCTGTAGTAAAGTGGAGATAGTAAAGCAGCCTTTTTAAACATCACTAAGAAGTTCTCCAGGTGCTGATATTATTTGCTAAGCCGCCAACCTGCTAACAGCTCGCGTTCCTCCGTCCTGTGGAGAGCGCCATGCCTCTGGGTGGGCTTAGGCCCATTGCTACGAGAGCACAATCCCGCACGGCTGTTCATGCTAATGAGACATGCACACATACGCACACTTCGTAACATTTAAACACTTACTTTATCTCCCTCGACATGAAAAAAGCAGCAGAGGCATGCAAACGCAGACAGTGGAGTGCTAAAAAAATATTTATCGTCCTACAGTGAGTTATGAAGAATAACATTTACCCTGGAATGCTGAGCGAGTCGAACAGGATGATGACAAAAAGGAGGAGAGAGGAATTCAAAGGGAGAAATGTGAAAAAAAGAGGGAGAGGTGAAACGACGGGATAATATAAACCACCATGTTCTCCAGCGAGTCTGACAATAAATTTAATGCAATATCTTAAGAGGAGATTTTCAAATTTGATTTCTTTCCTGCCTCTGGGAAAAGCAGTGGCCTAGAGAAAATACATTTTAATTAGGCTGCAGTGCAGGTCCAGAGGCTGGAACCTGATCCCTGGCCTCCAGGTCCAGGCAGGTTCGAGATCAGCACACTTCATCATTAGACAACTGGCTGAAACTAGCTGACGTTTGATGGTGAGCGAAGCCTAAAACAACTGCAGCCCTGGGCTGAAAGAGGTGGGGGGGCGTTGAGCAGACAGAAAGAGAGAGACATGGGTGCATGGCGAATGTCACTGAATACAACCAAAAATGGATAGCACTGTTTTAGCATATATAAACTGCTGCTGAGATAACACACTGTTCAAGGAGAATTGCACTGAAGTTCTACATTAAATAATTAATATGCAAAACAGCCATTCAGAGACAAATGTGCTATTATAAAAAAAAAAACTTTCCAAGCAGAATTCTTTACAGTGGTGGTCATGTGAGCCAGGAATCATGCTTTTCTTGCATGATTTTCGTGCAATGGTTAATAATATGCTCACTGGTGTCAGATACATTGCTTTCCAATAATCCATGGTGGGCAGGTACATACATTTTTACGATGTAAAGCGTCCTTGGGTATGAGAAAGGCGCTATATAAATTGAACTTATTATTATTATTATTATTATTATTATTATTAAGGTTTTTGTCCAAAGCAATTTTCATTTGCATTCATGGTGGAGGCAATACAAGTAGAGTAATCTAAGGCAAAACAGTTCCCACTATATTACCATCATTAACATTCCATATACAAACTCAGAGGACTCCTGTACATTCACTGGTGGTTTGGATTGCAAATAAAATGGCTAAATTAGTGTTGTAGATATGAAGACCTCACCACTCAAAGACATTTGAGTCAGTGTGTCTCTCTATAATGAAGCATTTCACATTAAATTATGCTGAATGACTTTGTTTACATCTCATCTACTGAATTATTGCACAAATCTTGATGGTGTCTCTCTTTAATTATAACCAGTATAAGGTAGCATTTTGAGGATACAGATAAAATTTAAACTCAAATGATATTTGAGCATGAATCATGCAAGGAGCACAACAGATGCACTGGCCCACACAGAAACGGCTGTGCTTTGATGAGCATTAATAATACTGGAGGAGGGAAAATGGCTGACACACTATAGCTGTACTCCATCCTAACCACAACAACAACAGCCGCAGCAGCAACAACAACATTAGCGTCAGCGCTAGGCCCTGCTAGGGGAGGCATTTGTAATGGCAGGTCAGTGAGGAGAAGCCATTGTGCAATTACCACTTCAAAAGCCAGGCCAGGCGGTGCCAGCACTTTGATTCATTTAACTTAAGTCACGAGGATGACGGGGGAAAGGGTGTGTTCAGAGAGGCCGTCAGTGCTGAGCTCACTGAATCAACGCTGTTTTGGCTTGTTGAACACATCACAGACGGCTTTGAAGACAGCGCAAGTACCTGTTAGTGTGAAATGTATTTTGACAAATCTCAGATAATAGGAAGGAGAGTCGGCAAGCAGGTAGAAGGAGGAGGGGGGTGGCCAAAAAAAAGAAACACCGCACCTTTATGTGTGTTCCAGGCTTGGCTTTCTCTGACGAAGGTTCTGGGATGGGGAGGTCTCTAACGGGACACTTACCTGCCATAACAGTGAAGAGAGAAAAAATAAAAACACAACTTTCTGATTGGTTCTTTACGTCTCAGAGTTCTCAGTCTTTCTGCTTTGTAGGTTTATTGTACATTAACTGTCTCTATAGCTATACCAAAGCATCTCTCCTTTATGTTACGCAGAATGAAAGAGTGTAAATAACCAGCAAATAAAGTTATGTAACACCGCAATACTTTGCATTAAACTAATCAGAAACATACAGAAAAAGGTACAGAACTTGCATCCCCTCTAGCCATGCTGTAAACTGATGTAACTCTAGTAACACGCAGGTAAATGTGCTGCACTCTGTCTAGAGACTTCACACAGACAACAAAGCCATGAAGGCGAGAGAACGAGTGATGAAACTTTCTCTCCTTCCTCACACGCATATACCACCCCCCCATCTCTGCACTCAACCTT
Source organism: Megaleporinus macrocephalus (assembly GCA_021613375.1). Classification (NCBI taxonomy): domain Eukaryota; kingdom Metazoa; phylum Chordata; class Actinopteri; order Characiformes; family Anostomidae; genus Megaleporinus; species Megaleporinus macrocephalus. The sequence goes on along the minus strand of CM038727.1, from coordinate 20,300,205 downwards.
TCCTTTTTTCCCCCCCCATCGCTCCAATGCACGCAATTAGACATGATGAAAAATCGAAAAAGAAATTAAATTTAGTTGTAATACATTTCACCATTCTTCTTTCCTTTGGAAAATTACTTTTGAAGTGTTTTCTCTCCCTCTCTCTCTCTCTCTCTTTCTCTCTCTCCCTCTCTCTCTCTCTCATGCTCTCTCTCCTTGCCTCTTTTTCTTTTTTTGCATCTGTAATTTAAATGGTAAGCTGCCAGATGTGTGTCTCATGCTTGAAGTGCAGGAGCTTTGCATTATTTAGCATATTAACATTCAGAGAATTTAAAAAAGGGTTCCTGCGTTGCCTGGAGGTTCCAATTAAGTAAACCTTAGCTTGATACATGTAAAAATTTCACCATGAGAAACTTTTTTTTCATTGCTCTTTTTCTCCCCCCTCTCTCTCCTTCCCCTCCACCAGTCCCATCTATATAATAAATATGGAAACTTCCCAGATGATATAATTTTTCTCTTGCTGCAGGATTAAATATATCAGTAATAATAACTTTTAAATATAGGCAACATATCAGGAAGGCTTCTGAAGGCTAAAAGGGGCTTTAATAGCAGCAGTTCTCAGCCTTGCAGGGGAGCTGACATCTCTTCTTTCCCCTTTTAGAAACTGACATCAGATTTAATTTGAGCCCAGATGTAGTTTTTAATTACCACTTTTGCTGGTAAACACTTGAGCCGCCTACAGTTACAAGGTAATAGCATTAAATCTTAAAGGCAAGAATATGTGTTTTCATTCCATTATAGGGATTGCATAATCACTTTTTCCCTTCTCTTTTCTATGATTTAACTGTCACACGCACGCTATCCTCCTTCAATCTGGTGACATGCTCGGAGGTATCGTGTGTGGAAACCATTCATATCCTTTTCTGTTGAAGGGTAAACAGTCAAAAAAAAAATATCCTGACAGAATAAAAATTCAGTCCCAGCCGATGTTGCAGCAGTGTTTTTCTCAGTTGGAACAGAGACAGGACACAGTTAATGACCCATGCCGAGTCATTTAAAAGAAAAAAAAAGGTTTATTTAAAACCTTGGTGATATGAGGCCGGCCCAATATTTCTCTTCTCATGCAACAAAGCACAGGCACTAAACATAATTTCTTTACATGGTTGCTTCTGCCAGTTCATTGAACTGAACCCGTACAGTTAATAGACTATTTCTCTTTCAATTTTTAGACCTCCTGTAGACTGTATTGTCAAATGTGTTGTTCATTAAAAAAAAAAAAAAAACTTTGGAGAAAGACAATGTATTAATTAGCTCTGACAACACAGTTACATCCCCAAGGTATAAGACTGAGTAATGGATAGGGGAGAAGACATGGAGAAGCCTGCCAGAATTACAAATGCAATGTTACACGCAATCACCCCCACCTTCGCATGCAAAGGATGTCATTTTGAAGCAGAAAGCACTTCTCTGAAGAAAAAACTTCTCTGACTTCTTACAAACATGGCATAGAGTCTTTTCTGTTGAAGTAAGGGTAACTCAGCCTAATTTATATTATTTTCTTTCCCAACATTTCAGTTATTCACTTTAATTTGACAGCTGGATTTAAACTTCACACAAAAGTGATTCATCAAGCTTTCATAAAAATCTGAATGTGAATATTGGGAGTACACAATTACAACTGCAATAAAACTGCAACAGAATAATCAACAAAAGTGCAACAAATTAAGAATCTGTTAGTTGGACACTATCACTGGTCATGTTTGGTCAAATGTTTTTTGTTTTCTTGTTGATAAACCTTGAACGGCCGGCTATCTCTTAAAAACTGAAATGTTCATGGTTATTGCATTGTTTCGGAACATTATGCTCAAATGATTTACTACAACACCATATTTATTTTTTAACTGAATGGCCTCCATTCATATAAAGCGACACCAAAACGTGCCAACAATTGGCAAATAAACCTACTGACACATTTAAAACAAAGACATTTGCCTTCAGTTTGTCCTGAGTGCACTCAGTAAGCTAATTTGCAGTTTTTTGTCTGTTCAAGTCATCCACAACCCCCTAAAGCAGAGGGCTGACCTGCACCTCTGTTCTCCATCCAGAGACTGTAACCCCTGTAAGCAGTGCCTTCTCCCAGCCTTCGCTTTCACAGAGCAGCCAGCCCAGTGCAGTAGTTTCGCCTTTAATTACGCTCAGCCCTGCCCGACGTTTGCATGTTGTTGGGGCCAGAATTAGCACAACGTTGACAGCTATAGGCTACGTCCATGAACTTGGAGCATTGCAGCCGCAACCCGTTGTCTCTGAGGGCCAACAATGGCTCCTTGTTATCCTACGCTTTCCCCCTGCTGAGTGTGTGCGTGTGTTTTTGTGAGTGTGGTGAGCAAGGCCTCGGGCTGGACAGCATCTAACTGGTAGTGAGAGGTGACTGGCGAGACCTCGCCGCTCACCTAGGCTCCTAATTACCCTGCCACTAGTTTCAGAGTTTTGCTGCAAATTGAATGTCAGCAAATTGTGGATTTCGGGAGAACATGCAATCTTTCAACAAACTGAGATTTGATGTGTATTATTTAAATAAGCACAGAGTGGTTAAGTAAGTGGATGATAGGTTCGGCAGTATTGATAATACATTCCTTTTCCAAATATAACATGGGATTTGTTAAAATTTAAGTTCGATACTTTATTGACCCCAAAGGGAAAATTTAAAGCATCCAGTAGCTATTCCACAAAGTAAGACAAAACAGGACAGTTACAACAAAAATAAATAATATAATATAAAATAAATAGACTATAGTATATAGTATATACAAAATAGAAATAGAACAAGTCTCATAGACTGTATGAGTGATGACAGTAGTGCAGTTAGCCAGTGTAAACAGTGTTGACCACTTCGGTAGTGCAAATACGCAGTTACGCAGTTGTCAGTGTAATTTTTACATGTTGCTAAGTACTGGTACTCTATGCTGTAACAACAGATTACAAACCTCACACAACTTGTTTTAAATAAATAAATAAATAAGTTGTTCTGCCGATTTGCACCAAAGGCAAGTTTCATTAGTGAGCCATGGCAACAGGAAAATCATTATTTTGTGGAACAGAATGTTAATATGGATATCATCATTGTTATCTATCAAACTGCAAATCAATACTGTAAAGTGACAGTAGTGGTATACCAAGTTATTTCAAATGTATATGTATAGCACTTTTTATAACAGATGTTGTTACAAAGTGCCTAGTGAGCAAGCCAGGCATAACAGTGGCAAGAAAAAAGAACTCCCTTGGAGAAAGACACACTGAGAGAAATCAAGACTCAAAGCGGGGAGTCTATCCTCCTCTGGTTGAATCTAGATATTATGTTATGCTGTAATGGGAAGTGTTGTTGTCTTTAATGTTGTGTAGCTTGCAAAGTTGTCTAAATTGCAAATTTAATTTTCACTATGAGGGACAATAAAATTAAGCAAGTACTGGATATCATTATATATGGCATAAGCTTGTCAGATTCGCATAGAGTTACAGCTGCTAAGGTACAGTTGGACATTTACTGTTTAAAGGGAGGGTTTCAGTGAAAGGTATGCTACAACTGGCTTAGTTTTTTTGTGCGAATTCTTCATATTATTTCTGTTTTTGTGTAAAATGCAGTTTTTACTTTAGAGAATCTTATACTTGTGATGGGCTAGAAAAAATAAAAACTGTGAAATGAAAGGGAGTAAAAAATAAAAGCCAAAAAATGGAAATACTAAGGCATAAAAGTACAGATACATGAAAAAGGTACTTTAACTTTTTGCTGGTGTTGAGCAGCATTTGGGTACAATTTGTCCCACTGTATCTTACTTCAAACAGCTTGGTTTTCTCATCCTTGTAAACAGATCTGCATTAGTCAAAAAGTTAAAGCATCTGTTTAGGATCTAGGACAATAATGCATTAATTGGAGGTAGGAATCCTACACTGTCAAGAAAAGATGATTTTGCGTTGGGGTCAGATGCTGTGACCAGGCCAACCCTGCCCCAAAGGTAGGCATTTTTATACTCACGTTCTGGAGATGAGAAATCCTGGAAATTGTCATGCTGCTTAAGGGGTAAGCAGTCTTCGCTGATACACTAATTTAAGGGTGGCTGGGAGAAAAGCAAAACTTGGGCTCTGAAAGCTTCAGTCCACTTCATGCAGTTAGTGATCTACTGAGGGCACTCAGAGCAAGAAGGCCTAATTAAATTAGTCATTTGGATTCAAACAAACCTGCATCATTCAGCATCATTCAGCTAATGTCAAAGGCCAGTTAAAGCAGAATGCCAGCAGCCAGCTCACATGTTACAGTCACACACAGTATTCAAGCTATTCTGCTCCTTTAAATTAGGGAAAATAAGAGCAGCAGTTAGCTCTCTTCACTGACATGCCTGCATTCATCTGGACAAAAAATTCTTAAGAAAGGCAAACAGTATTAGATTAAAAGGCTATGCATTAGAGTAAAAAAGTCCTGATTTTTTTATGTACTGTAAAAAGTTATTAAAGAAAAGGCTGTTAATTATATCAAAGCCTAGGGACGCAGAACTCGGCAGCATGCCTGTCAAAACCAAACTGAGTGTGAAAAACTTGCTGTAGATGACAGTAAAGGTCCCTCTCTCCTTGCCCCAATTCAAAAACCCAAAAGGTCTACCCTGTGATTAGCAAAAGAACAAAGCACATTTGCTTTATACAAAAAGTCAGACCAGAAAGAAAGCACTACATGACACAAATCACTGAAGCACATGCTGGCGCTTTGAATGTCAGCCGACTCTCATCTTTAGCCACTTATCTTTTGAACGGATTCTGTGCCTAACGGCTTCTGTGTTAAACCTTCCTAGGTTGTCCTCCATGACCTATACGTCTTAAAATAGCTCTTATTTGGTTTATTTCTCTCTCAAAAAAACTGAGCAAATCTATAGAAACTGCAGATTCTAAACTTTTCAAACATATAAACGAAAATTAAATGAAAAGTTACAGCTGTTTGTCTAGCCTTGTTCTCTAAAGTACAGATATACAGCATGCTGGTTGTAAATGACATTTTTACAAAACTATAAGGGATGACCTTGATATGATACCATGAAGAATCATTGGGATAACAATGATAAAAATTACTTGTTTTATTAAATACATACACAAACTCAAATATGCCATTTCAGCCAATTTTGTTTCATATAGCAATTAAATAAATAAATAAATATAAATATAACCCATTAAACCTTGATAAAACCTTGAATCTTATAATAATTATTAATTGTGCGTCAAAATGTTTACAAGTGTGCTTTTATGCGCAGAATGTGTACTTTTTTTACAAAAATCAAAAAGACATAATTTGTCCAGGGGTGCCCAAACTTCTGAATATGACTGTATGTTATGTGATAACAATTGTCACATGAAGCCAAACATTAAAATAATAAAAGCAAGTAGCTAGGAGTATTATACTACAACTGAATATATATATTTTGTTTCAGTGTAAAAAAGGGTTAATGACAGATCATCGCTGTCCAAAGAAAAACATTTTCTCCATTTTTGTCAATTTTCATTTTTCTATAATCACTCGAACACAACAGCTGCTCTTTCTGTCCTGTGAGTTTCATGATAAATGGACCAATAGAAATGCACCAAAACCCCTTGGAAAAAAATCCACTGACCATTGAAAGATAACAATGGTTTGGTCCTCTTCTCGCTTGTTTTTCTTTGGACATTGACGACATGCCTTACTATATCAGCTACTGAGCTAAGATGTTTATTTTATTCACTTTGCTGCATTTGTAACTCTACAGAAATAAATATTATGTTTATCCATAATGCTAAAACAAAACAGCTACACTGGCCATTCCTACATTTTATAAACATGTATGCATCGTCATTGGCATCGGCAGACACGTGCACGAAAAACATTGGGGCATAGGCCCACAATTCCCATGTTAATGCATCCCTTAGGCACTCATCAAATGCATGCCAAAACAATGATAAAAGATCACATGATCTATATGATAAAATATTCATATTGCTGGAGAAGTGAAAAGAAACATGTGAATCCAGTAAAACTGTGAGGACTAAGCTTAATGGATATCCCTCTGCCCACCTTTCCTCACTGAATGTGATTTTCATTAAAGAGTAGTTTGAAGCTGTCGGTCCACTCTGCAATGCCGGCCTTGAAGGGACCCCTCCATCTGAACGTCGTAAGAGCACCCAAAAGCAATGCAACCCGAACTGATCCATATGCAAATAGCACGCTCACGTCAGCTCCGTTTACTTGAGCAATACCCTGATGCCCCGTGAGGGACACCCTTTGATCCGTCATTCCAGTTTCACCCAGAGTTCACCTATCCCGCCAGATCCTCACCTGCCCACCTCCCCATTCCCCCACTTCCTCCTATAGCACCTGGCTCCCTTCCTTTGCTCTGTTCTTTTCATTCCTTTCTTCCTCTCTCTGGCCTGTGCAGAAAATAAATCTCCCAGAGTGCCTCAGTGCAAGGAGGACACTTCCCCCCACCAAGGGGTGTTAGGAGCACGGTGGGAGGTCAAAGTTCGGTGCAGAGAGGAAGTGACAAGCTGTGAAATGTAAAAGACCAATTTCTTCCACATGTTTCTGCACTCGGAAGATCAGCGCAGAGCTGTCAGACGGCATCACACTTAAAATGGGACAGGTTGCTACCCAGCAGACCTGTCACAACTCATTTGTAATTAAAAAGGCTGTGTGATGTTTAAAGCGAAGCACCCCAGAAACTTTTTTTACACTCCACTCTGTTAAATAAAGATGAGTGCTGCAAAAAGCTAGTATTAGCAGTGCAACACCCCTTCCTGCTAGATCAATACCAAATGAGCCTGCATTTGATTTGACCAAAGAAAGAGAAAGAGGAACGCTTTTAGGGGGGCACAGGTAAGGAAGGATTACGTCATTGACATATATATATATATATAAATGGAACAAAAGTTCTAAACAAAACTGATTTGTTGTGTGGGAGCACAATAGGTGGCACTGATAAAAAAAATGGGAAAACTCAGAACCAGAAAAACTAAGCATAACAGAACATGTTTCATTTCAGTTGGTCAAAAACAAACGTGTACTGTGATGTGAGGCACCTGCTCACAAAACTAACTTTTAAGGTGCAGTTTGTAAGATTTTAGTTCAAAATGTAACACATTTATCAGCAGAATGTAAAGAAATAACATTTTTCATGGTATATCATTTACCATTATCACTTTGTCCCCTATTTGTTGATTTAACAGTTTGCATCGTCTTCCCAACTGCTCCTTTAAGATTTAGCAGATCTGTTATCATGCTAGTTAAGCTAAAGCTAATCAGATCCTCTCTGCTGCCTGCAGCACTGTTTAACATTCTATCAACTGTTTGATACATGGTTTGACAGTTACCTCGAAAATCGGGCATTGTTTTGACCTATTTGATGACCACATAAGCAAATGACTTCTTAAGCTTTTGAAATAACACATGACATTATGGCAGACTAAATTCATGGCTTCATTACATAAAAAACATCTTCTAATTTGGAGCTGTTTACTAAAAGGAAAATTGTGGGAAAAATAACATTAACCAATCATATTTTATATCCCACTCCTACTACCCCTACCCATCAACCAAAACACTGATCTAGCTCAAACCTCCTCCCTAACAGCATGCTTGACTTGTGTCACAGTATGGAAGTAAGTGATTTCCAATTTACACTTTGACTTTAAGAAATGGCATACTTGGCAGTTAATACCCACATCAGTCAGTAAAGCACTGTTTATCGAACTTCTGGACTGTGCTTAAACTGTTTTAAATTTCCATATGGGTCCTAGAATGCCTCCACAATAAATCTATACAAGTAGCCTGGTCATTAAGCAGTTAAGAAGCTTTCTCAAGTCTGCTGCTAGGTGATAATAGCACTTCAAATTATTATTCTAACTGAATAACCTTGGCCACCGTTCACTTTTAAACACATACTTGAACTAAATCTCACTGTATTACAGTAACTCCTTTGTAACATAATGCTTATTTGCACAGCTGTAGAGATTCTGTAAAAAATAGCTATTATAGTGTATGCCTACTCACTTATGTTTAGAATATTCGTACACATGCAAGCACATATTCTGATATATCATCGCGCTCATTAGCACCTATCCTGGCTCTTCATTACTCTTATTATTCTTATTCTTCATTCTATTTACTGTGTCTTCTTGTGTCTTTCTCTTAGTGTATGAATATTGTTCTTGTTACATGTCATACATTCATGCCTCACCAAGACAAATTCCTTGTATTTTGCCATACTAGGCAAAATAAATTATTCTGAGTCTAATTTTGATTACACATTAGACAGTGAATACAAATGTCCAGTACAAGGGAAAATAATAATTTCAAAGAAAAAAAAGTAACAAAAAAACATGCTGGAGAGATTGTGTTAACGTGCAAACCTCAGATAAATAAAACAGTATGGCATTATGGTGTGACTGCAAAAGAAAAAAAGGATTTCATCTGTTCCAAGGTGGCAGCTGCTGATGTGTTTGCAAATGGTTGCGTGCGCCATGGACTTCCAAATCTCTCCGTCCTGCGCCCGCATCATCCCCTCAGACCCTTCCGAACACACGCAACATGTTTCTGTGCTTTAATCTCGGCATGAGATGCTGCACATTCATCTGCTGTTCCCCAAACAAATGGCAAAACACGCACCCATCTTCAAATATCAAGATGTTAATAATGCAGGATGAGGGTGAATGAGGTCTTATTAAAGGTTTCTCACATACTCAGCTCTTTCATATAGGAACTCACTTCTTTAACTGATTATTGTAAATCCGTAACTGTGTGGTATTTCCTAATTTTTATCCTTAATTTGTCAAGAAACATCACAGTGTCACTATGATCTGAATGACATAAATGTGATCAGAACCAGGCAATATGAGGATGGGATGTTGTCATGTAGACTTAACGAATATGTTTTATTAAAAAGACAGGGACTTCCACATGGTATGCATGGTTTTACATGCTGTCAAGAGATTGCAGGGTCGAATTGCTTGGTTTAGCTCAGATTAGATGTAGTTATGCGCATTAAAGTACTCAGGGCTCGGGGTGGGCAAAATCCATGTATTATACTATATCTATATCTAAATATTAGAATGTTGTATATTATAAATACATATTAGCATAGTAAACTATTTAACATTATGTCCAAATATATTTTTTGAGCATATCACGTCCATCCTCGGTACACAAGAACACTGACTAACTGCATTCTTTTATTACACTGAGACCCCAATGTCTCCTGGATAACCCGATTTTGTTTTTAACTGGATTATGCACCTTGAATAATTTTTGATAGTATTTTTTGCTTTTTACCTCTGTTTCAAAATATCAAACCTCAGAAAACCATCATTATGTTAATCATGATTGCAAAAATGTGTGAAGTATGTATAAAGTATCATGATATTTGAATATTATTAATTCCTAAAAAAAGAATATTAAATTGATTGTCAATATTTTTTAAGAATATCAAGATATCTGGAGCACCCAGCACACATACTTGACATATATTGCAGTTTTTGTTATCTATCAATACTATTTGTATTGTAGTATGCCACAAATATATGTATGTTTTATATTAAATCTAGTTGTTTTATTTCTCATTTGTTGTTGTAAGCTTATTATAGGATTATTTAACTTCTTTCAGTATGTTTTTAGTGATTTTACTAAGCAAAATGATCTCACTATATTGGCAAATAATGCTGCTTATTTTAAGAAAAACACTTAAAACAAGTCAAATTAAATAATTAAAATTAAAATAATTTGTGTACTAAAATCACACAGAATAAGCAAAAACATCATAAATAAATAAATAATTTTAATTAAGTTATAACAATAATTATACACTCATTATTAATAGTTAGCTTACATTAATAATAAATAATAAGCTTACAACAAAATGGGAAATATAAGATATAACAACTAGATATATGACCATTGAATTTCCCAAGATATCATTTTCTGCAGTGAATACTGGCATAATATATATTGCTTTATTGCCCACCCTAGTCAAGAAGTGCTTGAAAATTATATGACTGGACACAAACCTGAATAGACAATACAGTGGGACTCCAGGGCTCTGATACGAAACACACTAGAGCATCGTTCAGTGTAAAAATGAGACTCAATAGTGTGTATCTAAAGCATACTGTTTTTTTTCTAGAGGCTTCTCTCAGAAGAAGCTGAAACAGAGAACATTTATTTTCTCTGCATGAATGCCCCAGCAGATCCACCCTGGCACCTGCCACTCTGCTACAGTGTGCAAGTGTGTGTTTTCAGGCAGGGGGCGCATGACATTCGCTGGCATTTTTTTACCTAGGCAGGGGGGCAGGGGCTCTACCTGGCAGGCAGGAGGAGGAGCTGGCGGAGGCAGCCACATCAGGAGGGGTCCCATCACTGGAGATTGGCTGGAGACTAGGGGGAATCGGTAGGGTGACTGTGCACTCAGAAACCTCTGGGACACCTCGCGGAAGCCTCCTTACCTACACAGAAAGTAATTATAGTTTCAAAAAGACTTTAAAAAAAGGAGATTTAGAAAACCTTAGGTCTAGTAGGAAGTCTTTCAATTCGGCAAAAATGTTGACATGTCGGTTGGATGCATATATACAATGGATGTAAACTCATTAGTTAAAAAGTGTGTTGTCATACATGATAAAAGATTCATATCAGGAGAAATAAAATTATCAGCACCAGATAGTTTAGATTTGATGCTCAGGCTAAAATTCTATTGTGCTCTAGAACAGCAGAATGTTTAGGCAACACTGGATTGTACTAAACCCTATAGAATACATCATAGTTCCCTATAATGCTGTTCCCTGTACATCTCTGGTATCTATACTTGCAAATACATATCGTCGCTGTCCAATAAAAAACAGGTATCTCCAAAATTGCAACTTTACAGGAGAGACCAAAAACATACTTTACTTTCAATGTAAGTCAATGGAACCAGATTGTTGTTCCAAGCTATTTTGGAGCACTTCTATTGGCCCATTCATCATGAAATTGTCACACAGTGTAAATGTAATGTAAATTGGCATCTTTAAATGATGAAGAAAACTCAAAATCGACAAAAATGGAAATATGTGTTTTTCATTGGACAGCGACGATATGTATCAGTATTGACAGATAAGTAAATGAAAAATATCATCTGTATCAGATGATACAAGGCACAACACAGGGCAGCCAATCGGAGCAAAGGTCATTAGCATTCATCAGATTCAGTAAAAACCAGCCTGTTTAGTACTAAGGATAAAGAAAGGCAAAAATGATCATGACAAATGATGTATGACTATTATTGGTACACAAAGACACATAAACATCATAAACAGACCACAGAGGGAAAAAATATACATATATAGAAAATTTAGAACATGGTCCCCTTAAAGAAAATGGAAATGCTAAATACCATACAACAAAGCACTGTGTGGTTAGTCTGATAAAGTCTTTTGAACAGATCAAAAACAGAACAGATGACATGATTGGTCCACCTGGAATGCCCATGACCAATAAGCCCAGATGATTGCTATCGCACAGAGGTTGCACGACATAATCTACATCCTTCTTCCTGCATATTTTCAGTATCATCAGGTTCCAATACCAGGATGTTCAACTGGCTTATTCGTTACAGTGACTTCACTTGCATTATCCTTTAATAGTGTATTAGTGATATTAATCCATCATTCATTAGCGGTGTATAGAGACAGGATAAGCAGATCCAAGCGTGCTCTGAGAGAAGCCATTGTTCTGTCTCTTAATTCAATTAAGCTGTTGAGTAACAGGATCAATGCATTTCCTCAAATGCGTCCGGATATGTTTAGTAAAGATGCGGTTTGTTTACAATCTGGCTCCAATTTTCAATTTCCTCGCAAGAGCCATTTACATACATACACACACATGCTCGCATCCACACACACGCATGCACACACACACACACGTGCAAGCACATGCACCCCAGGCCGGATTCCCTCAGACAGATTCCTATTCTCCAAGCAGCTCACAGGAGGATACTATGTTGGCCCACTAGTTCAAACAAGTTTTCTTGCATTTTTTTAAATAGGGCTCAGCAGGCAATTTTTTTTTCCACACAAATGTACAGTGCCCTCCATAATTATTGGCACCCCTGGTTAAGATGTGTTCTTTAGCTTCTAATAAATTGAGGGTTTTTTTAAATAATATAGGACCACGATGGAAAAAAGAGCAAAATCCAACCTTTATCTCAAGTGCATTTATCCAGTAGGAAAAAAATCCCACATTAAGAAATAATTGTTTAACATCAAATAATGTGTGCCACAATTATTAGCACCCCTGATGTTAATACTTTGTACAACCCCCCTTTGCCAACAAAACAGCACCTAATCTTCTCCTATAATGTTTCACAAGATGGGAGAACACAGAAAGAGGTATCTTCGACCATTCCTCTTTGCACAATCTCTCTAAATCATCCAGCGACCTGGGTCCTCTCCTCTGCACTCTCCTCTTCAGCTCACCCCACAGGTTTTCAATGGGGTTAAGGTCTGGGGACTGAGATGGCCATGGGAGGAGCTTGATTCTGTGTGTGGTCAACCATTTCTGTGTAGATCTTGCCATATGTATAGGGTCATTATCTTGCTGAAAGACCCAGTGACGACCCATCTTCAGCTTTCGGGCAGAAGCCACCAGATTTTGTTTTAAAATGTCCTGGTATTTCAAAGCATTCACGATGCCATGCACCCTAACAAGGTTCCCTGGGCCTTTGGAAGAAAAGCAGGCCCACAGCATCACTGATCCTCCCCCGTATTTCACAGTGGGCATGAGGTGCTTTTCTACATACTCAGCTCTTGTGTTACGCCAGACCCACTTACAGCATTTGTTGCCAAAAAGCTCTATCTTTGTTTCATCTGACCAAAGCACACGGTCCCAGTTGAAGTTCCAGTACTGCTTAGCAAACTCCAAACGTTTACGTTTATGATTGTGAGTGAGAAAAGGTTTTTTCCGTGCATGCCTCCCAAACAGCTTGTTGGCGTGTAGATAGCGTCTGATGGTTGTTTTGGAGACTTCGTGACCCCAAGATGCTACCATTTGTTGCAGTTCCGTAACAGTGAGCTTTGGAGAACTTTTTATTTCTCTTATCATCCTCCTCACTGTGCGTGGTGGCAAAATACACTTGCGTCCTCGTCCAGACTTGTTTACCACTGTTCCAGTTGTTTTAAACTTCTTAATAATTCCTCTGACAGTAGATACGGACAGGTGTAGGCGAGTGGCTATTTACTTGTAGCCATTGCCTGACCTGTGAAGGTCAACACACATCTGCCTTACTTGAATGCTATGTTCCTTTGTCTTTCCCATGTTGAAGAGAAATGGCCTCTGTGTCACGTCATAATTATACCCCAGGGAAACAGGAAGTTGTGAATTGCTAATTAAATGTTCCTACATACTTTGATTAACTTCGTAAACTACTGTAGAAGTGACAGAAATTCTTTAATTACATTTATTTCCTAAGAATTGTTAGGGGTGCCAATAATTGTGGAACAGGTGATTTTATGAAGAAATATTATTTCTTAGTCAGGGATTTTATTTTCCCCCTAAAACTCTACTTGAGTTAAAGGTTACATTTTTCTACACTTTTCAGTGTGACAGTATGTTTCCACAATAAAAACTGAATTTATTTTAAGGCTTTTGACACATCTTAACCAGGGGTGCCAATAATTATGGAGGGCACTGTATATGACAGCCATTGAGAATACATTCTGCTCCTGACTATACAGTCCTACACACCTAAAATTACACACAGAGAATTACACTTTTAAAACCTTATTATTATACAGTATTAGAAAGGGTCTCTTGTCGTAGCCTGTATAAGATGTGCAAATGTAAAAATGTATGTTATGTGCTAGACAAGTCATTCTAAATATTTACAAACAAACAAAAAAGTTATTTTTATCAACAGGTCCACTGATCATAACATTCTTGATCAAATAAGACTGTCAGTTGCTGTAATATGTTCGAACATTGCTCTCTTTTGCTTAACATATCGTACAAGTATACTGATGGTGCAGCACACTGTGTACTAAATGTTATATGGGAAACAAAATGTCAAAAAGGTCTTGCATGGGCACACTATGATATTAGGAAAAGTTGTTAATGTTTAGTTAAAAATTTAAGCCTTCAGGTTGATTAAGGTAAGCCTAATCATATAGCTTGATAAGCGGTCTGGAAAAATAACATTTACTCATAATAACATTTATTAAAACATTTAATAAAACAAGTATTGTTTCAGTTTTTCAACTCCCCCTGCAAAAGATGTACCTTGAAGTACAGGTTGCACAGCCAGTTGTCCAGGTCGGTGGCAAGCAGCTGCTCTATTTTACTGAACTGGTCAAGTCCTGGGTGGGGGCAACCCCGGAGCAGGGGAGTGCGGAAGCTGCCCTGGATGAGGCTAAGAGAGCAGTCGCACACAGGGAACGCCCCCCAGCCCACAACGCCGCTCATCGGATTTTGCTCACTGGGCATGCTCAAAAGGCTGAATACCAGTACAGTAGACGGCAGGAGGTCGCATGAAGCAGGCAAGACCTGAAAGATAGAATTTGTGATAGTTTACAAGATCTGCATGAAAAAGCCCAAAAGTGCTTGAAGACAATATTCCCAAAACTTTAATTTTGTAAACCGCACAATATCATGTAAATTCCATATGACAATTACGCTGCTACTTGCTGCAGATATGATATAACTTGCAATATACTATAAATACATTAGTGAATATTTTTTTACTGGTGAAAACCTTGATTCATGTATGAGGATGGTTACAGAGCTCATTCACAGATTATATCAGTATTGCATGGGTCAACATAAGAATTAATAACTGATATATTTTGCAGACCTACAAAAAAACAACAAATCAATCAACCCTATGAGGCCTTTAATTGTTTAGGCTTAGGTCCACAACATCACACCCACAAATTCAGATTCCGTGTGTGTTTGTGTGTGTGTGTGTGTGTGTGTGTGTGTGTGTGTATATATATATATATATATATATATATATATATATATATATATACATACACAAAGCTGCTTTGTGATGATAGTACTATAAAAAACACTATGCAAATAAAACTAAAAACAGCTAAAGTGAATTGTTTGCCGTTCTAGCACCGGTTCATCGGTTTCCAAAAGGTGTAAACATGGCATCAAACTGTGTCAAATCACTGGGGGCATATTTAGGTTTAAAAACACTGGGTCACGACAATCACACAATTTTATTTCCATCCTGCTTTCTGTGCTAGGGAGAGAGGCCAAGGTGTGGAGATCACAAGAATTTATGCCACATAACCGTAATGTTCGGAGGCACATGCCGAGGTGAAAACATGCACGCATGCCAGAAAAAAAAACATATTTAAGAGGAAATTCAGAAGGATTTAGCCATGATTTATTGTAGCATGTGTAACATGCACACGAGCTGACAGCCATGCTGGGGTTCACACGCTTAACAAACATGGATTCCTATTTACTGGAGGAGTGGGAGACAGACCTGCGTCGCAGCGTTAAAAAATGAAGTGACAGAGAGGAGCTCAGCACTTCATCAATCATGCCGGGGAATATTTCATCCCTCTATTAGTTGGAATGGCAAACGGAAGAGACTTGTTTTATCACATTTATCACGTGTTTCCCCTCCCCAACACTGCTGCCTTGCACCTGAAAAACGGCAACCACTCTCTGACTCAGGCCTCAAATTTATTCCATAATCTTTCGCATTATGCATATTGGGAGGGGAAAAAAACTATTTCATATGCCTAATTTACTGAAAGAATAAGCAAAGCGCTATAAATATCAGTGAGAAAATAGGAAGAGGAGAACAGAGTAAGGCAGAGGAAACGATTACAGATGGCAATATAGGAGCAGCACACAGCATATTTAGTCTTTTGCTAAATCATTATATATTATATAAGTATTTGAGCAAAATTAATCTTTTTTTTATACAAGCAATCTGCAGAGCTCTGCTACAAATGACAATGTAAACTTTGTTTCTAGCACCTACTGTTTATTAACAACTCAGCCAAAAGCAGCTTAAGTGCACAACACTGCAACTTACCCCAGAGGGTAAACTGTAACAAAACGGATGGCTAGTTGTGAAGGTTGCTAAGGTTTTTTCTACATTGATAATTGAATACAATTCTAAGCTCTTTGAACCTACTGAGCTTTTTAACCTAATACTTAAAATATATACATTAAAATTCATATGCTTAGCAAAAAAAGAGGCTAATATAGCTCTGACCTCAGAGAAAAACAAGCAAATATGAGCACAATACAAATAAAATATCTACTATTAATCTGTGCATGAACCTACATTTATTTTATTTTTTTCGTTTGTTTGTCTGTTTGTTGTAGATTTTATACCAGTTCATCTAGTACAGTGGACATTTACCCCAGTCCTCTATATTTACCTTCCTGTAAAGTCTGGATTCAAATGTAACCTGCCAAACCTGCACCAGCGAATTAACTTCTTCAAAACAAGTTAGCGGAGGGGCAGCATGAACTCGTCAGAAGTCTCCAACGGGGGGATTGATGCATGCTAAACATGCTAAAATATTACTGCAATCCTTCCAGTTATGTAGTTAGCTACAGTCTGAGGTAATGTCAGTCCAATTTGTTGGCAAAGGAATAACATTAAGTGATATGAGAGTGAAATGGAGTGAAAAGTCTCTTGTGGTTAGCATTTAGCCTAGCAAGTTTTCCCTGCCTGCTAAGCTTCACTTCTGTTTTCTCATGTCTGATGTCTTAAGGCCTGCTCACAACAAGAAACTTCTCATCACATGATGGCCAAAAGCACATTTACTCAAGCCCGTGTAACAACATAAAACATATGTTACTCTTGTCCCCGTGTTCAGTTTGGTCCCTCTATCTCCCATCTCTTCTTCTTTGCAGTACTGAAACCCTGAATGTCAGCTGATATTAACATTGACCCAATATTTTTTATTCCTGTTTTAAACTACTTGAATTAAGTGCTTTACAAGACATCCATCTCAAAGTTACTCAATTGTTGCTCAATTGTTCATTACACAACTTTCATAAACCTTTTCAGAAAACATGTGAACTACTGTAAAATTCTGGGATATTTCGAGCTTGTTAAATTCAAAATTGGACAGGAATCATCCTCTCCCCCCTTTAATATACAGCCTAGCATTTTGTAGTTGTTTAAGCCAATATGGGTGCCATCTCTAGAAATGAAAGAAAAAATAAGGTTCAGACTGAGCGACCTAAACCAGAGGACTTTCTCATGTGGGACAGCTAGAACCACATGCTGCAAATCACTATAACCGGGCTTTAGAGGGAACCGGCTATTAAACCATTAGAACGATCACGTTTCATTCAAAACAGACTTGTGTTTTCTATGCAAACCCGTGGTGGGGGAAGGAAAAAACCCAGACATTTACGTAGGCCTACTTCACTTGAGCCGGTCTCTTTTCGTCTTTTAAGGAAATCAATTAAAAGATTTAGCTAAGAGGACAGAGAAGCCGTGGAGGTTCCGGAACAATAGCAGAAGAGATGAGGGGCCTACAAAACTCAGAGAGAAACAATCACAGCTGGCAAAGCAGCTCAAGATTCGCTTATCATCCTCAGCCTTGCCTGGACTATTGAGGCTTGTGCATCCCACTTAAAGTAAACACTTTAGATTGTGGGGACAGACAGTCATGTGCCTCCACACTCAAATCCGGAAGACAGATCAAATCTCCACACAGCGCTTCCCCTTCACACCGACGAGAAATGCACGATTGAAAGAAAGAAAGAATTAGGCAGAGAAAAGGAAAAAAAAATGATAAGCTGCCACATTCCACCTACTTTTGCTAATTCCTCATTTCCTTTCTGACAGCACCAAAGAGAGAGTGTGCTAACGTGGGCACTTCAGCCAATCACAAGCAAATCTGATCAGATTCTCCAAAACAAACAGCAGCAGGAAAAAAACAACAAAAATGGCAGCAGCAGCAGGATTGGCAGTAATGGAGAGCTGGAGGATGGATGGGAAATTTGAACAGGATGGAGGGAGTGTTCTCAATGGAGCGGTAAGCATTCTACAGCCAAAGCGGTGGGGGGCGGGGTGGGGGTGGGGAGGTTGAGGTTAGGGAGTTGACTCTAATCTTTGTGTTAGAGGCACCAACAGAATCTTTTTGGCAGATGTGCTACTGAAAGGGATATAACTCAATATTACAACTTCCTTTTTATCCATTTTTTAAATTTTTTTTAGGCCTACAGTAGTCAAGTAGTCCAGTATCAGCCATATCGTTAAAACCATCTCCTTATATCTAAACACTGTCCACTTACCATATACAAGCACTTTGTCGTTTAACAAATACACCCTGCAGTCCATCTGATTCGCTGCATACATTGTTTATCCCCTTTTACCTATGCTTAACAATAATGTTATGGATGATCATGATAATATGTTATACAGTAAAATTCCTTATAGTTCATATTAACACCACTGTTCATTGATGCGCATTGAAAAGCTTGTATTAGACTGTCTGTAAGAGGTAAATCTAAAGTCTAGTGCATTTTTTATTTTTATAACAGCACAAAGGGAAACTTGATTGCAGATGATCACCCTGTCTGCAGAACGTTCAAAAAGAAAATCACTGCTAAAGGGGGCAACATTTCATGACCTCTGCCCACTATTTCATAGCTAATGTGTTCTGATGAACTGGGCCTTTTTTGTCAGTGTGCTCCTGTGGTGCATTTTCATAGCTTTAGCTCTGTGTACAAAACAAAAAAGTGTAGTATATTTTGTCAGCTTAATCAAAAAAGCCTCCCAGCATTTAAACTATGTGGCTGATTGCTATTAAGGGGAGTCTGTACAGTTAACATTAAAACACAACAGAATGTAACAATAAAATACCAACCCTTTTTCAAAAAGATCTACAGTACATTCTATCACTCTATCAATCTGAAGAACACTTTCACGATGCAAAGGGCCCCTTACAATCATGCAAAGGGTTCTTTGAGTGCCCATGGTTCTACATAGAATCCTTTTCTTTATTAAAGAACCCTTAAAGAACTGTGTTTTACATGTGTACAGAATGTGGCCTCCATGACTGCAGTTTATTATTGCTTTTTTCAAAATATAAGTCTTTAAAGCTGCTTATGAAACTTGTCAGTTATTAAACTTTACAATAGCATTAAAATGTTCTTTTTAAATATATCTTCCTCTTATTCTGTCAGCATGAGTTTACATACCTCTTCAGGAGACACTATACATTTCTCTCCAGCATTGTTCTTTTATCCTCATTCCAATAAAACGCTCTGCCCTTACATAAATGAATTATAAAGCTCCACTTTGATTTACATTCATGGATGAAATGTCATGTTTGCGAAGTTGCTGTTTTATTCATATTGGATCCCTCAAGTAAAGTCGAGAGCTTTCTCCAGTACATTCTAATACACTGTCTTTCAACCCCCTTAAGCCCAGACCACACGGACCCACCACTCTCCTACACACGCTACCATTATAATGTTGGCCGTTGGCTTTAGGATATTCAAAAAAACACTGATATCTCAAGTGAACCAATATGAAATAGAGCTGTGTGATATGGGTGAAAATTAAGCAAAATATCTTGATTCTTTGGGTGTTTGGAGTCAAGGCAGTCACATAATTAAAAGAAAGAAAAACGTTAATCAAAAATACTGCAGTCCAATCCTAAACTATACCATTTCAAGAAGTTCACTTATCAGTTTGCAACACTAATCAGAATACTGAACTGTTGCCTTAAAGGGGTATTTAACAAATAGTATAATCAATCTGGCGTGTCAATATGAGTATAAACAAAATGAAACCAGCATGGTTGTAGAGCAGTCTTCATAAGGCTACAGGCTACCTACACCTGTTACCTGTTAACTTGCTGTCCAATGCTTTGTAGAAAGCTTCACCCCCATGTCACTGGTTTAAATAGTTGTAGTCTAATAGACTACAACTATTTAATCTCAGCATAAATGACTGAAATGGGAGCAGCTGCTCCATTTACACTCTGCAAAAACCCCTAATGATGGCCAATCTTATAAACCTTATAGTGATATTCCTGTTTGGAAATTAGCAGCTACATAACACATATATCCGCCAGGCCACACAGTGACTTGCCTAAAGCTGCCGACAGTCCTGCTCTTCCTCCCGGACCCGGACTCTCCTCTCTGGTTAACCAGCGGCAGCGCTGTACAGTTACAGATGTATGATCTTATAAGATACTTCTGTCTCGCTCAAACGTAAACAAACGCTGGTGTGTTCAGCTGACTGGTGAACGCTGAGGCGGCTGATTATGAGAAGTTATTAGTTTTTTAATACAGGACTTATAGCTACGGCCATTTAGTACCAGTTAAACTAAACTGTTTACTGTTATAAATGGAAATACTAATGAGGCAATTGGGGGTCTAATCTGGCCACAGACAATAGTTAAAAATTAGAATTAACATTAACACCGGAACTACAGACAGTATAGCTAACACTAGCGTTAACTCACTAGGACTCATTTATAAAGTCTTTACATAATGTTAATGTTAACAGCAACACACGACCCAAATCATATCATTCTGCCCTCTTACTGAAGTCAAATTGTATTAATAGTCGCTGTTTTGTATCTCAATGAATACACAATCGATTCGAAATCTAACGTTAGCTTCTTTGCTAATGATTAACGTCAGCTTAACAGTCAGTCACTGACCTCTCTGTGGTTCTGAAGTGAATGAAATGATGTTGATGTTGTGCTGGTCGTGTCGCTGATTTTAGAACTGCAAACACTTCATGTTGCTTTTCTCTTTTTATTCTTATTGTCGACTGCATACTCCTTTTCATTATGTTTGGAGTAGCCTCTGCCGGTCTGGGGCGTTCTGATGGGTTGCCAGGTTTACGCGCGTCGAAAAAAAATCCCAATCATCAAGAAAAACAAAAAATAAATTTAAAAAATATGTACCCTTTTAGTGTGTACAAATACAAACATTTAATAATAAAATACAAGCCATTTCAAGTCATGAATACCAAGTCAAAGTCAAGTCGAGTCTTTTATCAATGTTCATCAAGCAAGTCTCAAGTCCCTAAAATCGCGACTCGAGTCCGACTTGAGTCAAGTCATGTGTCTCAAGTCCCCCACCTCTGCTGATTGTGCTGATCTGTTGACTTTGACATAACCCCACATAATTGTTTATAATGTTTATTCCAATAGGCTATAAAGTTACATATGGCAATGTTCATTACTTAGTTAGTTAAAGTAGCCTTTATGACAGATGACATAATAAGCATGTCAGTTGTCATGACAAGTTTATGTAGGTGTCATGTAGCCCTATTAACAGTACCCTTCTTGTAAAGCACAGAAATACAAACATACATACAAAAACTTAGAAGACACATGTAGGTCGACTGTTTACTGCGTTTAGCAAATACAATGCTTATATTTGTGGTCTAGACATTAGAACCCCTGGCTTCCCCTCAGTATCATTCAGTCCTGCACACCATCCTAGTGTGAATGGAGGAGAATTTTCCAGAGAATTCTCAGCAGTAACACAAGACCAATGTGTTCTCTGTTCTACACAAGCAGTGCTGTTGAAGTTTTCATAACCTTGTCTCTTTTCAAGATTTTTCACAGCTCAAGTGGGACCCATGGCTGAATTCTGAACTCACCACTGTTTCAACAACAAATCAGCTGTTGTGATAGACTGTGATGGATAAGTGCTGTTTGTTTTGAAGACAGACATTTAGCAAATTTCAGCTTTGGATTTCACTTCAAAGGATTTTTCCCTCACGCGCCACCCCCCACCCTTCTCTCTGCGGGCGAGGGGGCGTTAATGGAAACCCCTCGTTGTCAGAATTACTTTCAGATGAAGAGTGTGTTTTGTGTTTCTCATCACACGTCTGCATCCTGAAAGCTTGTCATCATCTGTCTTTTTCTTACTCACTCTCTCCCTCCCTCCTGCACTCTCAACCTCTCTTTTAGACGTATGAAGGCGGCCTTACTGAACCAGCTTCATTCTGAAACATCTCCATTCACTAACATAGATACAGTAAATATATCAGTTTACAATTTACAACAGATTTAAAACGCTACGTAAGAAAACACAGACATGTGGAAACAGAGCAGAATGTGACTTTCAAGTTTTCAAATGAGACAGGTAAATAAGTACACTTCTAACAGCAAACTAGCAAGTGCCTTCATTTTACCTCACCCAAGGCCATGAAGCCAATGCCTCAATATGACAGATTCGCTGTAATCTCTGCATCCTTAATCTCAATCGTTTGACGTTCTGGCATTTGCACACATTGGCACAGTGTGTTTCCAGCTTTACACACGTTACTGTTTAAGTTGTCATGACCTCCTCCCGATATTCTGCCGTCGTATTCTGATAGTCTTCACCTGCTTGTGAAAAGTTTCAGGATGTGCTGTTTTTCTTTGATGTTTTAGAACTCTTGCAGCTATTTGCCAGTTACAGGGACACCAAAATTAAAAATCTAACCATCGCTACATCTGCCATAAACATGCTTACCTGTATGCTAAAGCAGTGCCGCAGGAGTCTCTTAAGTGAGATTTTCTGGCTTTAAGGACAGATCACTCAAATTACGGTAATGTTACACCAGAGGAGGACAACAAGGTAATAATTACAATTTGCAAGGTATCTTGGTTGGGCTTCTTTTTTCTAAAAGGGTTAAAAAGGGGTTGTTCCTGCACTGAAAAACTGTGCCATATAACTGCTTTCTATACAGTTTTTTTATTTTTTCTGACACCAAAAAGCATATGTAAAAACCATATTAAATTGTGAATTCTGATGAGGCGGAAAGATATAATACTGCACTACAGAAGACTGCTTGAAATGATAAGAGGAAAGTCTTTAAGTAAAGTAAAAGTAGTCTCAAATTTCAATGCAAGATACTGTAAAAATATAAATAAATAACTCCACTAACAATAATAACTCCATTAACACTAAAGTTTTTTTGCACCTTGTCTATTAGTCCATTAGTTATAAAGATTTCACACAGTGTAAAGAGTAGCTGGTGTCTTTAAATTACCTCAAAAAATGAAAAACAAAAATATGGAAAATGTAGATACAAGATTTTGTCCAGTTAAAATGTTTTCTTATCATAAAATAGCAATATTTGTATATTTGTATAAAAATATATTTTGCCTTGCTCTGCATGATATTCATTATTGCTGGTGCACACTCACTATACTGAAGCTCTGGTTAAGGCACAGGTCAGTGTCGCAGAAGCGTCCCTTGTGCTCCACAGGCTCTGTGGCACTGCTCCACTGCTGCTCCTTCAGCTGGGACCAGTGTAATGCAGGGCCGCCCAGCCAACTGTGCAGGGACACACTTGCACTGTACAGACCGCTGGAGAGCTTCTCCCTCACCGCTCGCAAACACAGCACATACACCTCCACTGGCTGTGGGGTCTGCACCCACTCTACCTACAGACACAGAGACAGATTAAGGGATGAGCACCTCATTCAAAAACTGTCGGTCTTCATGTCACTTCAAATGTTTATATAGGTTTAAATTATGAATGACCTTTCTTTAGTAAAATATTTCATTTTCCTAGGCAGGGACGGAAATAGAGCGAGCAACAGAGACAAAGCGAGATATAGACAGAAATGAAGAAAACACAGAAAAGCACAGCATGGCAGAACATGTACATTGGGAAATATATATGAGAGAGACAAAGTGAGAGGTATATGGACAGAGAAGGAGGGCGGGGGGAGAAATAAGCTTTAACAGCCTGCACCCACAGGAGAGATTGATTTCATCTCCTCTTACAGACACTCAACTCACTCTCACCCATGAGAATATAACATATGATTAATACAACCGCATCATTTAACAATGATAAATCAACTCCACTTGCACAAACATCACAGCACTGCTAGTTTGAGGATGCAGAGAGTGATACAGTAAGCAATATTCTGATGAAACTGAGGGGGAGAAAAAAAATGGGGACACCGAGAGTGAGGGATTACTTTAGGTGGGCGGAAGTTAAATATAAGTGTGTTTGTGGAAGGGGTGTAAGCCTCTATGGAATAAATGTGGGAGGGAAAACACAAACACACATATATGCATGTGTGTGTGTGTGTGCTACTGGGCGATGGCTCTCTGAGGGCTCCTGTAGCAGAGCCAGCGCTGAGCTGACCCGGAGCACATGTCTCGTCTGATTTCTGGTGGAGAGCGACTGGTGTTTCGCACACAGGAAGGAGATGGAGTCCCTATTTCTCCTTCTCACTCAAACACACCATGATTCATACAGTCTGGGGGAGTGTGTTTGTCATGTGAGAATTATTTAAGGCTGTCAGGAAAAACTAGAGAAAGAGAAAAAAAAGTGTTGAGCGTTGGTTTTTAGTAGGTGCATTCTGAAAATGTAGTAGAATATTTGCAAAATGAATGACTGATTCAGAATTTCTGTAAGAATATTAAGCAAGTGGCTTATGGGCAACGTTTTAATAATGCATGAGTGTTCTGTACATACCTCATATCGTTAGTGACCCAGCACTTATATCAACACATACCGATCTACAAACTGCCATGACAGTGTAAAACTAATAGATGTTGTGTTGTTTTGTCACTAATCAGAAAAAAGAAAATAGATGTGGTAGAAAGGGGTTGTGACATTGTGGCACACGTTGTGGCAAGACAGGCAGATACAAATGCAGGTTCTTTTTATTGACATCCATACCTGACACAAAGATCCAAAAACAACATTTATTCCAGAACGCTACAACCACACAAACAAACAATGCCAGACAAGGACAGGAGCAAGAGAGAGCGAGGACCAGGAGCATGAGAAGGGCGAGGAGCAGGAGACGGGCGAAGACCAGGAGCAGGGTGAGGACCAGAAACAGGACGAGGAACGGCACAGGAAAGAACCCTGAGAGCTGGAGCAGGAGAGATCCTGGGTTCAGGAGCAGAGGCTACTCCAAACAGTGAAATCTGGATTTAAGGAGTATGCAGTCGACAATAAGAATAAAAAGAGAAAAGCAACATGAAGTGTTTGCAGTTCTAAAATCAGCGACACGACCAGCACAACATCAACATCATTTCATTCACTTCAGAACCACAGAGAGGTCAGTGACTGACTGTTAAGCTGACGTTAATCATTAGCAAAGAAGCTAACGTTAGATTCGGCTTTCGAATCGATTGTGTATTTATTGAGATACAAAACAGCGACTATTAATACAATTTGACTTCAGTAAAAGGGCAGAATGATATGACTTGGATCGTGTGTTGCTGTTAACATTAACATTATGTAATGACTTTATAATTCCTAGTGAGTTAACGCTAGTGCTAGCTACAGTGTCTGCAGTTCCGGTGTCAATGTTTAATTTTTAACAATGTCTGTGGCCAAAATAGACCCCCATTTCCCCCCTTAATATTTCCATTTATAACGGTAAACAGTTTAGTTTAACTGTTACTAAATGGCCGTAGCTATAAGTTCTGTATTAATAAACTAATAACTTCTCATAATCCCAGTCACCAGTCAGCTGAACACACCAGAGTTTGTTTACGTTTGAGTCTCTTAAAAGATCATACCCTGTGAAGTTTGAAAAGTGCGGGGCTGAGAAATATTAGGCTCTGAGTTTAATTCTTTAATTGTTGGTATGTGACTGCGCTGACTAGCAGGTACAGCTGTACAGCGCTGCAGCTGTTTAACCAGAGAGGAGAGTCCGGATCCGGGAGAAGAGCAGGACTTTCGGCAGCTTTAGGCAAGTCACTGTGTAGCCTGGCGTATATATGTGTTATGTAGCTGCTAATTTCCAAACAGGAATATCACTATAAGGTTTATAAGATTGGCCATCATTAGGGGTTTTTACGAGGTTTTGGCAGTGTGTAAATGGAGCAGCCGCTCCCATTTCAGTCATTTATGCCGAGATTTCATTGTCCGTGCGAATTGTCTTGTGATTTACAGTCGTCCTGTAGTAATAATATATTACTCCAACTCCCCCACTAATACTAATCCCATCCTAATAGGGCTTAATCTAAACCTCACACATTTAGTTTGCTCTGTATTGTTGAGGTGAGTGGGATCACCATGATCACCAGATCCAAGCGGCTCTCTGAGGCCTCCAGAAAGAAGGTTTTAGATGCAGATGAGTTTGACATCCCAAAATGTCATGGCAGTAGGTAGCTCTTACCACAATTGATGTTAAAGTACAGCATCTATCATCAACCTTCTTTTTGAAGGCCTCAGAGAGCTCTTTGTATCTGGTCATGGTAATCTTACTCACCTCAGCAAACCAAACTAAGTGTCTAAGACAGAGTCCTCCATCATCAGCTCTGAAGATGTTCTGATCATCTGCAGCTAATGTCCTGCTTCTGATTATACTTTAGGCATTTTAATTTGTAATGAATTTGCACGGTGTTCTAATGTTTTCCTCATAAGAAAATGAACACATCTATCGGTGTATGTGTTTAATTGTATCCATCTCTCTATATTGTTCAAATGAAGATTAACTATCCATATGTCATAAATAGAGATGGACTGATCAGCATGTTTGAGGCCGATTCCGATTGCCGATCACCTTTCAGTCGATACCGACCGAGGGCGGGGCTATATGCCGTGGCAGGGCTACATGTAGTTATTAGCGCAAGCAAGTTATGAAACATGGTCTAAACTGGTTTATTACCATTTTTAATGAGCTCTTGTGAAACAGCATAATATTTGTAAACAAAATTAACAGTAAATAAACAAAGTAAATCAAACAAATATCGGCAATACTGCAATCATTAAATTTAAATGTAAAATGAAAAAAGCAGATCACTGATTGCATATTTTGATTAAAAATCGGCGGATACCGATACATAGCCAATCAATCCTTCCATCTCTATTTATAAATATCTGTAAAAAGAAAAATGTTTTCAGTGGGTGCCCTCATTCTTTTTTGCACTGTAACAAGAAACAGTGACACGATCATATGAGAAGCAGCTTTTTACAGATGAGTTAGAATTCCAGTATTTCTCAACATAGAAAATAAAATTCAGCTCTTCATGACAAGTGATTTAAATGTGGAAACTGGAGTTAGGGTGTAATAATTTGAATGACTTGACTTGAGACTTGCTTGACTTATAGCAGGGACTCAACTTGACTTGCTTGAATTATTCCACAGTGACTTGGGACTTGCTCGAGACTTAAAGGTTAAGACTTGAGATTTGCTTATGACTTGCACATGTGTGACTTACTCCCACCTCTGGCAGATACAAATGCAGATTCTCTTTATTGACATTTGTACTAGACTCAAAGTTCCAAAAACAACATTCATTCCAGAACGCTACAAGGACAAGAGCAAACAGGAGGTCAGAGACAAGAGACGCACATGGCAAGACAGGGCAGATCGTGAAAAGGGTTGCATTTTATGCCCTGACTACATACAATAATAATATCAGCCAATCTAATTTCTTATGGTCAAAAATGAAATAGGTTTCAAAAAGTCTTAGTTAATCCGTCTAGTTACCTTGTGACTGAAAGTTTTTACGGAATGCTGGAGCTCGGCTGTCTTTTTCTTTTTCTGCCCTAAAATGAGTCAACAGACATGAAACTTGGTAAACAGATAGTCCCTTCAGCCACTCAGGTGCACAAGCTCATCCCAATCGGCCTGCTGACGCTAGAGCGAAGCTCTAATCTTTTTGTGTCATATCTCCTCCATTTCCTATGTTTCTGTTTTCTTCTGGTGAGTTGTCTCTAGGCAAAATTGCACACATTTTTGAGAACAAACTAGCCTGTTGGTTTGTACCCAACATGCTCAAATCTGATATAAAAAATACCTAAGAACCCAAACTTTAATAAATATAAAAACAATGAAACAAGATTTTATGCTCCACCCAAAAATACGGATGGAGCTCATACAAAAATAGCTGTAACAGCTGTAACACTTATTGCAAAACCTCAAAGGCATTCATGTGAGGGGAGGTAATGGTGGTCTAGTGCCACTGCATTGGTAGGCGGCACTATAACATACAAACATTTGTTATTCCACCAAATGTTGTCATCTGATTTTATATCATAAATACTTGAGATGTTGAGACTACTTGAGAATGTAACTTGAACACCACAGATTGCCTCTTGCAGCTTATGTTACACTTCTTACATTCAATGCATCATCCTCATGCTAAAGAAAATTATAGTGTTTTGTGTTCAAGTGCACCAGTTCACCAAAAGGATATTTTTTAAAGAAATAAATATTCATTTATTTATTTTCATATGCTTACATAAAATAATACACATATAGAAAAACTTATTATTTCTAAACAATTTTAGAGTGCATATAAATGTCTTTGAATTGAATTGATTGTATGTAGCTATTTGGTACCTTTTACAAGTGAATGATGAATTTGTAATTTTGTATTTCTTTCTTTATGCATATCTCACAAATACCAGAAACATTCAAATATTATTATCTCTATATGCTATCATACTTTACTACTTATCATGTCACTATTGTAATATTCAATGACTATATTAAACATTGAATTTTATGTCTATAAATGTTATTACATGTGCTATGTAAGTGAACTACCTAGGTTAGCAATTACTGACATTCAGACAGCTGTGGCAAAGCCTCAGAAATCTTGGATTGGAGCTTTACTGTCTTATTTTCATGGTGTTCTTAAAGGAGCTGGCCCAAATTTGGGTCTAAAAGAAAGTCAGAGAGGAAGAGAGTGAGAGACAGAGACGCGCATTCTGGCTACACGTAAGTAGCTGTGGTGCTTGGCCGTTTGTCCCTATGTAATAGCCATGTGTCCTGAAAGCGGCCCATCTGGCTTAAAGGAGAGCGCAGCCATGTTCTGGAAACCCCCCCAACCCACCACCTGAACCTTGTGAACCCCCTCAGTCCACTCACTGAGTTTCCTCTCCTCCCTGCTACGACAAAACCTGATTTCCTCAGCGCTTCCGTGCGGCTAATTGGTGGCAAAGCGCTTTAGCCCACACATCCCATCCGGAAGGGGCAAAAACTCCAACCCCCTCGGTTACGATGGCGAATCAAATCAGCAAACACATGCCTACATGGCTGCCATCGCCGCTACCAACCTCATAGGGCTGTGCTTCAAATTAACACAGCTATTGCAGAAAAAACGATGAGGACACACACATACACACACTCACACACAGAGCAGATTTCCAGGAAGGTAAAAGGTGAAGGGAGGCCATTCTCCAGCTCAGAGGTGGTGGGGTTTGCCTAAAGTGCCGTTAGACTGCAGCACTCCTCCAGACAAGATCAAAGCATTTTGCATTCTACTTCTCCTTTCTCCCCCCTCCATCCCTCGCTTTTTTCTTTCTTTCACCCTCTCTGTCGTTTGGCACAGGGGACGCCTTCATCGAAACCTCTTTTCAGGCATATACAGATCGCAAAAAAAAAAACACACAGCACAAAAAACAACTTCTTTTCAATCTAAGTATAGCCTAATATTCCTAGATTAAGCTTTCTCGTTAATTATTTTCATTTTAATTAGTAAATCTTAATTAACAATGAACATTTACCCTTAAAATTTTTGGCTTCAGACTTGGGGGGAGGGTTGAGTGAGGGGTGTGGGGGGGTGAATAAATATGACAATCTTTTTGGGACCCGAAGGCAGGATTACTGATGCAGGCAAGCTTAGTTATTAAACACGTTCTAAATTAAATGCCTCCATGAATTTTGCACAGAAATATATTTTCATAGTTTTGCATGCCAAATGTGACATTTTATATTTGAGATTCATCTGCCGCAGTAATTTTGGAAATGTCATATAAACAAAGATTTTGTCATTTACCAATGAAATTACTATGCATGGCAGGTTAGCCATTGCTTTTCTGGCTGCGCTGGTTGTTTCAAGTCAGCAAGCCATAAAAAATCTTTATCTCTCTGAAACACAGCAATTTGGGAGATAATGGAATGGTGACTTGGGGGCAGAGATGCCAGTGTGAGGAATTATACCACAATCTCACTGCATTTACAGCCATCCTCAAAGCTGGATCTCTCTCTCTCTCTCTCTCTCTCTCTCTCTCTCTCTCTCTCTCTCTCACTCACTCTTTCTCTCTCTCTCTCTTTCTCTCTAAACCATGCTTGAGACAGGAATCATTACAACTCTAAGCCTGCACCATGACAGAACAGCAGCATCTTAAACTGCAAACACACACACACACACGGACGCATACAAGTATAGCTGTCTTTTTCACATTTGTTCTTTATATTTATTTTATTAATTTCCTAAATTTTATTTTAATTTTTCTACTTTTATTAAAGGCATCTAATTCATTACATGCTGATCCCACTAGCAGAACAAATAAAACTAATGGCAAAAAAACAGAAAATATATGCTTGTCTCCATGCACACACAAGTATGTTGCCATCCATTTCAGAACACGCACTGACATACAAAAAGAGAACAGAAGAGCAAACAGCACTGCTTATGTTTCCTTTTCATTCTATAATTTCTTGTCGTTACATCATATAGAAACTGCAGAACATTCCCAGCTGACAAATAAGGATCTTTCACAGTATCTCTCACAGTAGAGGTAACAACAAGGCTCAAAAACAGCATAGCACAAATAAGCAACTGTCATTACTGACTGTTGTTAGGGTCAGCAAAAAAGTGATACCTGCACACGTCTTGGTGTGCATGTGTGTATTTAGGCCCGATCGTTGATAAGACTTGTTTGTCTTAAAACAGTGTAAATGTCTAATGCTATTAAAATATGGGATATAAACAAAAGGGAAACATCTTGTTTATTATTAAAAAGTATAACAAATCACCTGGCACAATTTCTCTATTAGTACATCACTGCTGTTGCACTGTGATGTCATATGGTTGTAGAGAAGTCAGTACTAATGCGATTCTTAGCTCACTGGACGAGAGAGAGAGCAAGCATTTAATATGGTGGACAAAAATGGCAACCTACTAGTACAAGGATGTTGTCTATTTTTAACAATAAATAAAGTATTTCACTTGATTTATACAGCATGTTTAAATGGTACTGGGGATGTACATCATATTGGGATCTATATGTCTTACCAGACAATCATCCCTTTAATATTGGACTATACTGACAGCAAATGGTATTACTGTATATCACCAGTAATGTTTGTCTTTTTTCTGTGGCACCTCTGTGATTAAACTTACAACCTCCTGATGATTATGCTTCGGTGCACATGGTTAATCTAAACAGTAAGCACCATCCCGGTAGCACACTATATTCCTTTAGACTATGAGTTTTTGCTGTTTATTTAATGTTAAGAACCGTGAACATTATGAACGGACAACCACATCTGTCAACACCATTTAACTAAAACTAAACAAAAGAAATAAAATACATATTTTTAGATATTAGACATTTTACAGATATTTTTTTAAATAAGTATCAGCAAGGTAACACTTACTATGTATTCTAAAGCTTTAAGAATACGTACATAAGGCACTGTATGGCATACATAAAGACTTCTAATGTCTGTCTTGAGCTTTTATAATTATAATTGCTTATAAGCTGTTTTAGTGACTTAATAAAGTTAGGTTTCATAACACATTATAACATCTGTTTTTGAGAAAATGCATGTTTTAATGCATATTGCTGGTATATTTACACTTCATGTACATCTTGTAATGACTTGCCCTAGTTGTACAAGATATTATATGCCATATTTTTCTATTGTTTAGTAGCTGATGTTTACCTGCCAAGGAAGGTCAGGTTCGATGGCCAGTGGCTTGCTGTTGACTGTGACTTCAGTAATCTCTCCATACTGTGTGACAACTTCGGCCTGACGCTGATGCAGAGAATTCAGCAAGCGGCTCTCAGCCCTGACAAAGACACGCACACAAACACACAATTACACACACCCTAACACTGTACACAAAAACAACAGATCCGCTAATCCTGTTACCAGCCACCCTCTCATTGCCCTGAATGTAATCTAATAACCTGCAACAAACCTATGTCTAACGCTTTTTTCCTCCTCTTTCTCTTTTCCTCTCCACTCCTTTCTACTCGGCCTCTCTGCCTTATTGGGGCAAAGCAATAAAACCCTCCTTTGTCCCATCTCTTCCCCTAACCTCTTAATTCCTCAGAACAGCAATACCACACTGTCTGTTTCTCCAAAAGGAAAAAAAGTAAATCAGGTGAATGCATAGACTAACAGATCCTTTAACAGCACATGGTGTCATCTTTCAAATTTTTTCTTCTTTTTTTTTGCGCTGTTGTTGTGTGTTTAAAATGTTGCATTAGCTTTCATCAGTAACAAGACCAAACTGCCGTGTAGGGATAATGATTTTAAGCCGAAACACAAAAAAAGTAAGACAAGAAAACAGCGGTAGTGCAAAAGAAAACAAACAAAAAACACATTCAAAAAAGTCAAGCTGCCATTAGCTTGTACTATTTCTCCAACAATTTCTGGTTGAATCTGGACAATGTAGCTTTGGGCTAATGCATGATGAGTCTCTCCTGTCTATTAGCCACCCACCAATAATATGAGGAAGAATTTACAGGCCAAGGATGCCTGGAAAAGGTCACGGAACAAAACTCTCGTCTGCAGCTAGCTGACAGCTACAGTGTCCAACTAACACCCACAGCCCGTGCCAACCAGACGCTGAGGACGTACTCTTGATTTTATTATGTCAGTGTGGATGGGGCTGAACAATTCTTAAAAACTTTAAACACACTCATGCCTACAGCGGTGTAGTGAGAGAGAGAGAGACTAGGAGGGGGAGAGAAAGAAAGAAAAAGAAAAAGACTGATGCGCATGAAAAAAAACGATGCTCTTTCTGTGTCCAATGACATGGACAGATTTTTTTCACCCTGCGGCAACTTACCCATATTGCACCAGGAGAGACATTGCATTGTGAAGTATATTATGAGTATATTATACATTCTTTAAAAAATGTCAGCAAAATATAAATGCTGTTTAGAACATAGATTAATGATTATTTCACATATCATCTGACGATAACTGGCACAAAAAAGCATGTACCGCTGGAAAGCAGCGTAGAGTCGATCCTGCAAAACAGCTTCTTCCTGATCCACGTCTCTGATGGGAAAGGACTCCTTAAAAACAATGCAATTAAAGAAAGAGAGAGGAAGGAGATGCTATAGTGAAAACAAAGATATGATCACATTAGCGCATTTCATAAAAGTATACATATAGAACTCCACAAAAATGTATTGTAATATATCATTTTGTTTCGTCTTCATTCCAGCCTTTATTTTCTGGGAGGCCTGTTTTTAGCTCTTAAAGGGAACCCTGGCTGGTAACACATGTAAGTCTTAAGATGGTCTAAATTATTAAGACACATTGAAAAAAATCCCAAAAAGTAGCATATTTATTTGATTTTATGTAAAATCCAGCTCCATTGTTGCATTGTTGTAACTACAGATGTGCACAGCGGGTGGTGACGTCAAATGGTTGCAGTGACAGTGGCAGTCGCGTTTTAGCACAGCTAGCAACATGGCTACTGTTCAGCCTTTGCAGTTTGAGCCAGAACACAACATTTCTGACAACGGAGACAACACACACCAAGTGAGTCAAAAAGATAAACAGAGAGCCGTGGAGGCGAGACGGGCACATTTTGACATCATCTACGCAACAGGCTTACGCGTCAGAAATAATGGCTGCATCCATACGTTAAGTATTTAGAATAAAAGCGTTAATTTTTAAATAAATCTCCTACTTTTGTGATTTTTTCATTACACCATATTAAGGCTTACAAGTGTTACCAGCTGGGGTTCCTTTTAAAAGAAATCCAAAGATATGTTTTTCCACATGTTAGAAGTTGGTTTCATGTTCTTCTTCAAAAAGACGTGAGTGAACTATCCACTATCCTTATAACATTTTCTAAAATTATCCACTATCCTAAATCTGCCTACGACTTTAAAATGATTCTTTCAGACTTTACAGACTCACAGCAGTGCCAGCTCATCATATTTTGGTGTGTTCTTTTTTCTCCATACTCAACAACTCTACTTCTTTTTTTAAAAAAATTACATAATTCTTCTTTAAATACTGTTTATGTTCTGGTGGCAGTTGTGATTGTCTAGAGGTCTACATTGTTAGGAGTCCCATCTTTTTAAAAAATCTCCTAAAGAGCCAATAAACTACCTAATGGCTGTTCTAAATGTTAATTAAATATACAAAAGGGTACTTTTGCATATATTGTGTGTATACAAGCACACCCACATATGCACATATACACACACACACACACATTTTAGAATTTACCATTTTATCTTGAGCACAACATAATAATGAATATATCTTACATATAATTTTACAGTTATATTATGAGGCTTTCAAACTAGTTAATGTGAATATATAATAAATAAAAGTAAATTAAGACAATTTGTGCAGAATCAGCACTGACGTCATTCCACATCGAACACAATTACTGTGTAAGTAGGTGTGAGTAGAGGCTATATGAGACAGATAAGAGCAGCATTTAAACAAACAAATAAATAAATAAATAAATGCAGAGGAGGTACAGAGAGTCCCATTTGGCATCTCCACATTTCTCCTTTTTCTCTGAACACATTTCAGTACCTTTGCGTTCCCCCTTAAGATGGCCATCACTTTCCGTTTTCTCGCCCACTCCTTTTCCTCTATCATCCCTCTCTCTGCACATTCATCCTGCCAAAAAAAAAAACAGAAAAAAGGCACACGTTCAATGAGGGTCGGCACATAGAGTACGAGCTACAGATCCGTCGCAGTAATACAATCTCCAGGCGATTGTTGGGAGCCAGTCCCCTACAGACACAACACACACATGGCTGAGTTCGTTTGATGCATATTTCGAGGGATAGCATTCAGTCAGCAAATTTGCTTCCTTATTTATTGGCATTGTAGCGGCTGACTGACAGCGGTGCGCCTTGGTTGAAGTATTATGAAGGCTTTTGTTACTGTAAGACTCCAAGCAGACAGCAGTATTTTAAAATAGCTGTGGATTGTGGGGTGCATAATGTGCTTTATGAAAAGGAAGTGGGCGCAGCGGCAGTTGGGGAACCGCAGTAAGGTTTATAGGCAAATAAAGCCCTTGTTTGCAGTCGCACAGAGACGAGAAACGATTATCCAAGAAAAGCAATGAGTCAAGCAGCAACATTACGATATCTTATTATAGATCAATTTCTCTGTTTAACTTTGCATTCTCTACTTAACAGCACCACTCTTTCATCTGCTCCACTGCCAAGACAGATTATAACCAAAAATATGCAGGATAATTTTTCATTCTACGTCTTTTACTTTGGTATATGAACACGATTTGAGATTCCTTTGGTTTTTAGACAATACCTCCCAACATAACTACAGTCAAGACTGAAGTGCTAGGTTACAAAAATATGCTTCTGTAAGCTTCATCACATCCTCCCGCTAGTCTACACAAGTCTTTCACGCTCCAGTTTTCTGCTAAATGTTTGTTGACAAACCAAAAAGGCAAAAATGAATAGTGGCGCATAGTCACAAAACTACAAAAACCTGAAAGTACAGAAGAAGAGTTGTCGTCATTTTCTAAAAGCTTTTATTTTCACCCTGAAAGACGAATGTAGGCCACATATTCTCAAAAAGCTACTTGGTACCAACTGGGGACAATATAATCATGTAAATCTTTTTACAAAGCAATTCAGACAAACAAAAAAAAAAATTTTAAAAAATCCAGAGCTGGGAATGAAAGTGGCTGACAATGCAGCTCCAGTTATATTTCTGCAAGCACTGTCTGCTGTTGGTGCATTGCAAAAATAAAAGAAGCATAAAGAATGATTAACTTATAACTCAAACTGGTATATGCAATATGTTATACTTGGAAATATTTATGGGAGCGTGCTGCTAAGGATAGAATGACCGTAGTGCACGTTACGTACTTCAGCCATCAGGTGGCCGCAGGAAGGTTGCATAGACCTATTTTGTAACTATTACGCCTGTGTGGTGTGTGTGTGTGTGTGTATCTATATCTATGTGTATGTGTGTGACTCTGACCTGTTCCAGTGAAGGCCTGCCCACTGGGATCATGTCATCCTGCACTCGTTTTCTCAGCTGTTCTACATAGTGGGGGATAACCTCTTCTCTCCTCTCCACCAGCTGCTCCCGGAACCGTTCCTTCCATCCGGCCAGGGGGAGCTTGGGAGTTTCAGCCACTGTCCTCTCCTCCACAACACTACCTGGAAAGAGAGATAAAAAAAGAAACATAGAGAGGGAGAGAGAGAAGCGGTCCATAAGTGGTAATGTTCATCATTTCACTCGTAAACTTCGAAGGCTTGATTTAAAATAAAACAGGACTATGACAAAGAGCAATGTCAACTATAATTTAATGGGATTTTCAGCTATAAGGCATTTAGGAATTACTGTATAAGTCCGCTGCTTAAGTGCTAAAAGGAGACTTCCCTTGATTTAAAATGTTGGCATGTAATCATTAAGTTATGACTAACCTAGCAAAATCTGATAAATGCCTTCAATTGTATGTTTTTAGGATTATGTTAATTAGCCCAATACTTCTGGTCTCCTGTGAGGACTAAGCATATTAAGATGACTGACAAACAGGTGTTGTTTCCCTTGGTGTACAAAAATAGATTCAAGTTTATTTATTTACATTATTAGCACAGTGTAAAAACGCTACTGTGCAAAAATCAAAGACCATCCTTCATTTATTACATTTCCAATGAAAATAGGCAAGATTTTTTTTTTCTGGGAAATTAAGTATAAATAATCCACAATGGAAAAATATCCCTGTATATTTGCAGAAGTATAGTAAAGTGTTCTAAAAGTAAAATATATAAACAACCTATGAAAAAACGGTTACATACTAAGTTGTCGAAGTTTCGGTTCAATATATGTTTTCTGCTTTTTTCCTGACTCAAAAATGAATAACTTAAAATCCATTTTAAAAAATGAAATGAAAGTCTCTGACTACTGCACAGTTCTGTACGTAAACTCACACACAAACACATGTACATACGCCAGGCTTGATAAAGCATACTCAGGAGGTGTAAGCACTTTCTTTCAAACTAAATTAGAGAGAAATTTGGAGATTTAATTAAACCATTCAGCTAATCAGAGTCCTGCTAATGAAACCCTAGTGTAATAGCAGCCCTCCACCCTCACACACACACACACACAAATACAATCAGACTGAACAGTGGAGGAAGTGCTGGCCCATAGCTAATGTTTATCACAGGACAAGTGAGTGCAGAGAGAATAGCTCTGATTTCCTCCTAGAAAGAATTGCATTAGGCCTAATAGCGTTTCTCAGCTTTGCCTCTGTAAGATGGTCTCAGCATTCAGTCGATGTGTGCAGTCTGCAACCTAAAGTACCCGCTCCAATCCGGCAGCACCAAACGGCTTCCCTTGAGAGGGTTTTCTTCTTAAACACTGCACACTGGACGCCGTCCATTTAGCTAATGATGTTCAACATGCCATGTTCATTGTTAACATGCTTTGTGCAAAAGCACATGAAAGAGTGTGAGCGTGAGAAAAAAAAGGCCTGCAATGGTCTCAAGACATCCACCAGTGGGAGGCAGAAGCAAGAGACACTGAGACAATTGTCACCGCTCTATTGTTATTGCGAGTACTCGATAGCTGGATGGATGGATGGTAGGTAGTGGAGGAGAGGAAGGGGATGTGCCTCCTCCTCCTCTTCTCTCTGTGCAAGAGGGCTAATCCTGGTATCCTCTTTACTAGTGTGCCTTTGTAGGATTTTATGAACATTCTGAGACAATGGCCAAGCGTCTAATCTCACAGCTCCAGCAAAAATCCCTAACAATCGAACCCAAAGTTTAGCCTGCTAACGCCGCACGCATGCATTCCGGCTGGCCTAAGCCCGCCACCGATCCTGCAAAGGAATTACAACAGCCACGCGTCACCTCGACCAATCACATGAGAAGGGCTCCATACTAAAACAAAGCCGGTGAAAAGTCTGGCAGTTCTCCACCAGTTTGGGAAAGAGTCTTAAAGCTGTCCCCCTGCTAATGGAACAAGGATTGAGGCAGGGACAACAAAGACTCTAGCACAGGGGAAAGCTTATTACACCACTGTAATCAGTGTGTGTCCACCTGAGCAGTTTCCAGCTCCCTGATGAGGAAAGAGGTCTTTTGTGAGGCTTTATACGATTTGGATAGGTGAGCTTGCCTGGTAATTCTGTAATGAGTAATGTCTTGCCTTCAAATCATGCTGTAGGTGAGAGATAAATGCTGCATTACTTTACTACAGTCAAGTGTTCTGCAGGCATGATGCTTTTATATAATGGCATTCCTGGATATTACTGTGCACAGTTTTAAATTAGGTTGTATTAGTTTAATAACAAATATCTAAGGCAAACCAAGCAAACTAATATCTGACATTTAATAGCATTCATTGTCAGAATAATATATAATTATTGGACATACAAGGGAAATCTATATTTGATCTTGCCAGCGAAACAAATCTATATATATTTGTAAGTAAAACTGAACTACTGTATATACGTCTTACCGGGTAAATCTATGATGGTTGAAGCATCATCTTCAGCCAGCATCCGAGACAGCTTCTCATACAGGCCTAGCTCATCCTCATGCATAAATTCTGTGACACAAAACAAGCTTTAATGATCTGCTGTAAATAACAGCTAGTCTCGCCGTTCATTTTAACATCAATGTCAAATATTGATCAATGTCACATGTACTGCAAAGTCAAAATGAAAACCGTGGTAATGATTTTCCACCAAACTGACACTAATTCTCGACCTTAATTTACATTCATTCATTATAGCTCAAAGCTAATAATAACATACATGTAGGTCCCTATGTTAGGCTGTCTAGGGCAAGGAAATATATGCAGAATTTTACCATGCACCGTTCCCACCTAAGGAATATCATTGTCAAAGGTGATTCTGTTTGGTAGGATTCAAGGATATTACAGAACAGCAATGTCCAAAAAGATACAGTTGGAATCACTTTTCTGTTAATAGGCAGGTTTCATTATAACATGCATATTACCTCAATCCCAAGAGCATGCTTTTAATAGGCAAATGTAGGGGTTTTCTTTGGGGGGGGGGTATTGCTACACTGAAAAGCTTCCCAGCTGTCATTTATGGTGAAGAAAAAGACTGAATATGGAACCAACCAATGCTACGTGACCTTCAGCAATGACGGCCATGGCTTGGGCCTATCTTGTTGGCCATCGGTTAAAAAGTATTTACATAGACCGTCCCACCGAGCACAGCGACTGGCAGAGAGTGATCTCGCTCACCCTGCTTTAATGAACTGAGACGGCCCATTACAAGCAGAAATGGCATACTTAATTCCAGCTCATCTCCCGCTCCGACCCCAGCCATCCTGCACCGCCTTGGGTCGCCCTCCTTTGCTGCCGAAGGGTCAAAGTAATTTCGGGCACCTTCATTTCCTGTGGAAAGTACAGGCGGATGACAAAAGAGTAAAGAGAGAGAGAGAGCAAGTGAGCGAGAATGCGAGGGAGAGAGAGAACAAGGTGGAAGGGGGTTGATAGGTGGCGGGTTGGGTAAGGTTAGTGATTATTAGAAGCATATGAAGCGAAAATGTTAATTTTGAAAGCCCACACCGGGCCGGCTGGGCGGCGTATGCTACCTGATAAGGCCCTCGCACAGCACTGTTCCCAGCGCTGAACCCACCAGGGCCCACCGCTGCTCTGGGGCCTAATTAGCATGCCAGGAAAGGTCAGTGCAGGCAATCTCTTAAACACAACCTGCCATATGTTACCTGTGTTCAAAAGAACTAATGAGAAACGCGTAGAAGCCGAAAGAGGCAGAGATTTCAAAGACAATACCCTAACTCTGGGCTGGGGGTCGACAGCCAAAGCAGGCAAGAGAGAAAGCAAAAGGAAGCAGAAAAAAAGGGAAGAGTGAGGGAGCAAGCAAGCTCCAAGTCCCATTGCCTTCTTATTAGCAATCACTGACCTATGGGCATCAAAGCTGCTTTCCAGATTTTTGTAGGAATCCAGCAGCTAGAGGGGGGATTCTATTAACCAGGAAGACCCCCGCCGTGCTGCTTTCTACACCTAAAATCAAGTGGATGGTCTCTGATTTTCAGCGGCTACACGCTCCGGTCATAATTGCTTCAAATCCCATTTTGGCAAATCCAAAAGGAGCTGATAGCTGCAGCTATGACATCATGAAAATTACACACATTGTTAAAGCTGTGGACTGTTGACAGACAGGAGTAATGAGAAATAATAGGACACCACAGCTTACTGTTTTACTATACAGGACGAGGATACGTTCCAGTACAAATGAACCCTGGTAAATAAGTTTCAAAATATGGGGTGTATTTAAGCAAAGCTTACAAACATAAATGTTTCAGATTATAAATTGTACTTTTACTGGACAACTTAACAGTCAGCATGGCCACATAACTGACGATGCAACGTCTTTATGAGTAACACTGCAAGCAGATTAAATACAAGGCACTGTATGTTTTTTCATGATGAACAAGTTACCGAGTAAATGCAGTGAAAGGAAGCCTGCCAAACACAAAAATGAGACAGAAAGAAGTACTACAAAAAGGGTTCCAAGGGTTTCAGCATGACATAAAACGTCATATTTATCAAAAGGGATTGACTAGAGTTGTGACACTTTTAAAATAATGTATAGGGGGAGGCCTAGTTTTGATCTCCACTTGAATTTGATAATCGCTTGAATTATTTACGTGAGGGAATATGCCCAGCAGCTGAAACACACTCGCTCCTCGTCTCGTTCCATTTCCCCCCGCAGTTTCTCAGCGGACACAGAGCTGGCAACCATTTGAAATGGTTTCCTTCCTACAGATCTCCTTCACTACTTAAAAACTCAAAAATCTCAGTTGGCATAAACTGTTCTTAAGAACATTGTGTAGAAAATGTACAGGTTTTACACTTAATGTTTTTAAGCATATAAGACCCTGATCAAATAAAATTCTAGACCGGCTACTGGCTGGGCCCAGAAGTTATAATTTTATATTAGTGTCACGTCAAAACAGACTAAAAAAACAAACAAACTTAGTGACACCATGAAAATCATGCCTTAGTAAAGTTCAGCCTTGTGTTGCCTGTTACTTAAGTAAAAACTGCTTATGGTCTGTTGATTTTTAACATATTTTTTCCGCGTATTTGCCCTTTGTGTGTTTAGAACTTTTCTTTGTGTTTGTTCTCTTTAATGCAGACCACGTAATTTACCACATTAGTAGCGCTAAACCCAAATATTTGATCATATTTTTTCAATCGAATGTTGATTTTCAGTGTTTTCAGAAAAAAAATCAAGGTTACAGTCCATAGCAGTGTTATTTCCTATTTGCTGAAAACTATTAGCCAATCCAGTGCTGATGGCTAAAAACACAGCCCTCTGCTGTACTCCGGAAAACCCACCACTCTACCCATAAACAGGCTCTTCAACATAAGTCCTTGTGCGAATAAACCTATAACAGCCCAATGTAAACATTTTTTCTCTCTTAAAGAAACATGTCATCACAATGCAACGGCAGTTTATCTACTGCAAAAAAAAAATCTTGTTAAGTAAAGGTGAATGATTTGGCCAAAGTATTACATCATGACA
The DNA here is from genome assembly GCA_021613375.1 of Megaleporinus macrocephalus. Lineage (NCBI taxonomy): Eukaryota > Metazoa > Chordata > Actinopteri > Characiformes > Anostomidae > Megaleporinus > Megaleporinus macrocephalus. The sequence goes on along the minus strand of CM038727.1, from coordinate 20,258,747 downwards.
TTAAAAGACATTGTCATAATACACCATGCGTATCACAGTATTCTGAGAGACCGATAAAATATTGTAATAGTGGTACATTTAACAATTGCCACCAACCCACAACATAACTAACACTGTAATGTCACAGAATGTTTTTCTGCGCATGTTATGGATGTTGTGTTTAAGCACACCTTTTCATTTCAAAGAGCAAAACTGGCCCACCTGAAATTGCATTTATCCAAATAGTCAAACCTCAAAATCTGTCAAGACATATCACATTATTATATTTTTGGCATATTGCTCATCCCTACCTGTACTGCACTCAATCTAATTAAATAGACTTAATTATGTGAAACATGCAGATAATCAGTGTTTTAGAAAAGGCGGTATCCATGATACAGTCAGGATAGCGCATTGCTAATCATTATAAAATGTATAAAGACAGTGATAAAATATTGTCATATTCCCTGTCTTGATTTGCAAAATCTTAAATGCTGCCAATGTATCTAATATATGTGTTTTTAGTCCTTTTATGTAGTGAAAGTGTCCAGTTGTACTGGCAGATTTTTTATCAATAATGTGAAATATAAGAGCTAATAAATAAGAGCTCACTGGGGCTAGTAAAAATAATTAAATAAAGCTAGAAGAACAAACAGTAACACACAGGCACTGGGTTGGTGTTCATTACATAAATGTACATTTAAGCAAACCTTGTTTTCCTTCTTCTGTAATATTGTGATAACATGGCTGTTATATGCCATTATATGCCTTTACACACAAAAAATGAGACATACCTCTAATCTAGCAGATCAGGTGTGTGTAATATTACAAGACCTAACTAGAGGTGTTAAAGTTCCTCTCATTAATAATGTGTTAATGCAATAAATGATTTATACCACTAATTTTTAACGTCACTGATGTTCCTAGTCTGACCCTTCAAAGCATTCATAGTTCCAGCGTGAAGCCCAGCTACTTGTATGCTATTACTATGACACCAAAAGTGTAGCCCATTTGGTTTAATGAAGAAATGGCAAGATCCTTGAAGTTCCTGTTCGTTGTTCGTTGTAACTTTCCTGTTTACAATAACGCCATTAATTTGTTTGACTATGGCATATGTGTAGACCAATATATAATTTAAAAACATATATATATATATATATATATATATATATATATATATATATATATATATATATATATATATATATATATATATATATATATACCAGTAAAATTAGTTACATTAGCTCAAATAAACACCTTAACAACCCATAAACTAACGAAAGCAATTGCAATGTCTAAAGCGGTTCTCCTCAAAACAAGAACTAACAGAGCTATGAGTGAGAGAAGGTTACAAGTACAGAAGTTGGAACACCTCACCACTGTTTGCTCTCACTGGATGTCACTAATAATAAAACTGTAAAGTGTATTTATTTTATTTTAACATCATTTTCTATGCAGGTTTAAACTTTTCTGAAGTAATACTCACATTTGTTTGCTCATAAAGCAAACAAATCCTCTACAAAGAAACTTGAACAGTGTCATAACTGAATAGTAGGTTCAATTTGGCAAAAAAAAAACAATAATTGTGTTTAAAAACATGTGTTCTCTGTAGACAATCTGTACTTACATTCTCTTAGAAAATCAACAAAACATGGAGCTTGACAAGGGTGTCCACATTTTTGCATATAGTGGTTTAGCTGTAACAAAATGTACGACATCTCGCAAACACCTACATCCCAACTTCCAGCTACATCCAAAAATGAATGTAACTACTTGTTGAGACAGGCTAGCAGTGGAATGCAGCGTGTGTGGAGGTTAGACGTGGAGGCAGGGCGAGTCTCTGTCACTGTTTTGAGTCTAATCAAGACTGAAGCTTCACCTCTTGCGTTGGCAGGGGCTTCCAGCTCCATTTGTTGTTGGTGAGCGGCGAGGGTGCTATCCTGCCTGTCACCTCCTATTTCTCTCCCCCCCTCCCTTCTCCGCCCGCCACGGCTCTCCTCGTCTTCCTCCTCTCCACTCAGGAACGCAGGATTTACAATGCCCTTCATCATCCTCCTCTCCTCCTCATCTTCTCCTTCTGCTCGGGGTAGAGAGAGAGAGAGTGAGAGAGAGGGTGGGAGCGAGAGAGATAGAGAGAGGAGGGAGGGAAAGAGAGAGAGGGGTCAGGGAGGTGGGTTTTTCCCAAAGTGCATTTAATGATAGCAGAAAATTCCTTCTAGTGATTCTTCCTCAGTTGAGACACTCAAGCGAAGCCTCCTAGAATGCCACAGTAGCACAATCAGGCTAAAATTAAACCCAAATCATGAAAGAGAGAGGTAGTGGAGGGGGGCACAGAGAAGAAGTCAAAGAAAAAGCAAAATAGCATGGTGATGACGAGGAAGGAGGCAAAAGAAAAAGAAGAAGAAGCAGGAGAAGAAGAAGAAGAAGAAGAAGAAATGATTAAAATAATTACAAATTGCGCCCTGACAAGCAAGAGCAAAATTTAGCCCAGAGCCATTTGTCTGTAATTAGTTAATTAATCCTTACACAAATTATGAGCAATAACTCATCATACGAAGCTCACCCATCAGAAATTCAGCCGACTTAGATTTCTTCTGCTTAGGTTGCTTCAGAGCCTTCTGCTCCAACTTCTGGAGGGAAATTGTTAAATGAATAAATTAGTTGCAGAATGAAGATCATCATTTATGATCCGCAACTAACGCAGTATTTTAAATATGGGACGACACTGAAATGTCATTTAATTTACATCGCTGCTAAAGGGGTCAAGCACTAATTGAACAACAGGGGTGGAAAAAATGTAATCATAAATAGATAAGAAAAGTTGACATGAATGCCTAATGAAGGTCACATTAAAATACTACTTCCCCCTGCACTGCAGCCCCCCCCCCACCACACCACAACCCAACTCAACCCACCACCTCGATACCAAAAAAGAACAACATTTTCTCTTCGAAAATTTATGCATTTTCATATGCGCTACACGAGAATGCTGAGATTTGTCGCGCATATGAATATGTAAATCAACACAAACACATTGCACACAGCATGAAGACCGAACTCATACACACACACACAAACTCACATTGAGAAAAGAGAGAGGAAATAGGCAGAGAGACTTCGAACTAAATTAAAAAACCTAAATGAGAGCATCTCAGTCAGCTTCTGTTTATTGAAACTTGGCCATGCTGAAGGAGGGAATAACAAAAGTTTCTTGTAGAAGCAGAAGTTTTGAGTTAAGTCATGAGCAAATCCTGCCCTATTCCTCGTACTTATTTTCCTCTAAAAGGAAAGAATTCTTACTTTCAAATATCACCACTGTTTTAAAGAAGGGATAAAACGGTGAAGTTCATCATGCATCCCCAAGCATAATGTAATCATATAGCCTACTGACTCCACATCACTGCATATGGTGACATTTCATAAAAAACTTCCACAAATATGGCGTGTATTAATGTTAATGTATCATATATGGATCTAATATATTAATATATCTCATTTTATACAACTTTTATAAAATGAATTTTAAAACTTTTTAAGGAACAAAATATTTAATGTGAGCAACTTTTGAGCAGAAAAGAGGATTAAGTGTATTATATAAGTGTTTTTTTGCTTACATAACACATTCTGATCTCTAGTAATAAAGTACACTAGTATACTGGTGAAATAAAATATACACACAATATGCAAGAACCAGAGAGAAGACGATTCACAATTCAATTAAAAAATAAGAAGTGATTAGCAATATAGACACCTATTTATCAAGTAATGTACAAATGCTACGGCAGTGTAGTAGCTGAAGCCTTGTATATGTGACTAAAACCCTAGACTGCGCAGATCTGAATGATAAAACAGCCGGCACAAAAGGCAGGCTGCTTGCGTGTACACAATATAAAACATGATTTTAAAAATGAAGAATCAGGCTGTGTAAGAGGAGGATGTTTTTCATTCTAGATGACAGAGCAATTAAAGTGGGGAGAGGACACATTCCAATCTGGAGAGAAGAGTTTAGCGAATCTGTTTTTACATCCAACAAGCCCTAAAGCCAGACATTCATTTGCACCACTGAGATTAATGCTTATCTAATTGTAACTTATTTAAAAACCATTTTCGTTTTTTCCCCCCTTCTCCCCACTGCCTTCAAATCAATTTCTCCAACAGGAAGCCTGCAATGCTGACCAGAAAAAAAATCAACTGTGTCAATTAAGTTTTTCATTTCCTTTTCTTTTCAAGCTGCCGTATGGCACTGTTTTAAATGCATTTTCTATCTGCTGCACATTTTGCTACGTGTCCCACAAGAAAACGTATGGCTGATAATTGGACCACAACTCACAAAATAAGCAAATAATAATTTAACTTAAATCAGATAGGCACGTAAACATCTCCAGTACTTCAGCATTAAATAATAATTAAAAAGTTTTCTTTAATGCTAACTTAAAAGCTTTTTTTTAGTTTTTCTAAAGTTCATAATGAAAAACAGAACATTCAAAATGGAAACATCAAAGTAGGCCTACTCGTCACATACACTAAACTTTCGCTCATCCCGCATTAGCCTTAGCAGGGCACAGCCTTATGGTCTTTTTACGCACGCGGGTCTACTGCTTTAACTTTTTGCTTCACACACACACACAGGCTCAGACATCGATGGGGCTGGTCTCTGTTACACTGATGTAATTAATCTTAAATTAGCTCAGTGTGGGCGGATAGCCTGCCTTTAGTTCTCAAATCACTGTTTTTGCCCTTGAGACTCAGGCACTTTGAAGAGGGTGGCAAAAATATAGCAGACATCAACTTTAATTATTGCAGAAAACGTTTCATTATAGGCCAGACACAAACGTCAAGCGATAAACAAAATAAATAAATAAATAAATAAAATATGGCAACATGCATTTCACTCCAATAACATTTTTTGAGTATCTGGTGACATCCTGTGAAAACGTCAGCAAGCATACAAAGGTACAGTGTTGTGCAAACAACATCTTCTAAAAAAAGAAACATACACACAAACACACACATACACACACACATATGGGTTAAATAACATGCATATACATCACTTTATTATTAGAATTTGCAAATAAACAATACAATGAGATTCGAGGTTGGTTCGTAAGCTTCTTTCGAAACATCGCCTTTCCAGAATTTTCCGAATACTTTTTCGAATATTATCGAATACTTAGTTTAGTTATTCAGATTCAGAACACATACCACCAAGATACTTCTTTCACCAAGAAGTTGTGTTTTAAGCCAGCATATACTATTTGCAATACAAAAACACATTTGGTAATACAATTTAATTTAAAAAATAAATTGTTATTTTTTTCTTCCAACAAATGTCAACACATTCTACATCTCTTGAAGGAAAAAAAATAAACCAAGTGGCCATTAAGTAAGTGCTTTTGGTCATTCTTGCTGTTGACTCTAATTCAGAGAACTGCACATAATCTTTTATTTTGACTGGCTAAATACACATCCTCTTTGCCTACCCATCTTCTCCAATAAGAAGTTCCCCGTAAGGTATTGTGCTTGTCAAAACAGAAAACGCTTAAGGACAAAGCGCACAGCTGCTTGATATCTGAATAAATAAACTACGCTATGACAAAAAAGGTAACTATCATTATTCAAGTGTTCGGGCTCGCTGCCAAAGCCGTTTCAAAAAACGCTGTGCAACTGTTACGATGCTCTAAATATCATAAGCCTTTATAAACACAGCGGCCCAGATCCCTTCTGACGTGCCGTTCCAATGCAGATCAAATACATAAAAAATCTAGTGTTGGGCTGGGATCTTGTGCCAAGCAAACGCTAAACTACAACGCAGCTATGCGCCTTGTACAAAAAGGGGGGAGGAAAAAAAACTGACTCGATTCAGCTCACATCCGGAGGCATCCGAATTCTGGATTAAAAAGCGAAAAGCATGCCCTTTCTTCCAATAACAAACACATGCAGTCCATATTCAGGCTCAAGAGAAGAGGGGTTATTTTATATATATATATATATAATAATAATCTCCAACTGGTGACAAGTGAAATGTATGAAGAATGTGATTGTTGTCAAAAGGAATTGGGCACAGCAGTGGCTTGTTCAGTTCGGGTTCTAGTCAAAGAGGTGGTGGTGCCGTGGTGGGGGGGTGCAGGGGGGGGACAGACAGGGCGCAGGGCTGGTGGGCATAGACCAGCTCCGCACTGAATTTTGCATACTGTACGGATCAGCGCCCAGTTCAGACGAGTCACATTGAATCTGCCATCAACCAATTGTGCTTCATGAAACCGTCAGCTCTCATTTACGTCTGACTGTTTTCCTCAGCCCGGCTGCAGTAAACAAACCCTGGTCTGAGCTTGCACTCTCTTGCTCTCTCTCATTCCCTGCTTTACTAATGCACAAACCGTGTGTCCTCCATGCAATAACCTGAGCCAAAACTGTGTATAATTCGGTCTTGCATTCATAAAGAAACATAGAAGCTGGCTCACACAGCTGCTGTAATGCAAAGCTAGCATTCTTGACACATATGAGGATCAGGAATGGGGTTAGGCAGCCCTGGAGCATCTACTAAGAGCCATGTAATAAAAGCTATCTTAGCACGTTATGCCAGCAGTGTCGAGTTTAAGGTAGTCAATATTTTCATCTAAATACGAAAATAAATTGCATGACATCATGAGAACAGAATACTGTTAGCCAATTTTTAAATCAGGACATGTCCCTTCCTTAATTTCCCGAAATAATCTTACTGGTCTAATAAAGCAGTAAGCCGATGTTTTATATAATGTCACTTTTGACTTCAAGCTCGAGCTAACAACCTAGAGCAGCTGTATATATACAAAGCAAAAGTACACTGTTTAAATTTGTTGCTGCAACACCACAACTACAATTTGATCCATAAAACTTAAAGTTAGGTTCTAATCTTTTAAGTCCACATTTGTTATTGTTGCAAAATCTGTAACAACTGATGAAAGACTTGGCTCTCTTTGTACAAAATAACAAACGCTTACTGTGGGTCTTTTTTCAATATATTTTTAGAACACGCATTTTCACAAATCAGCCCAAGTAATTGCTATGAAGCTAATAGCTTTATGTTGAACAACAACAGCGTCAGTTGGCGAAGACAGGAAAACATAATTAGTATTCAGGCTTAATTAATCTACACTGGCCCCTTTAAGTGAATTAGTCAATTATTTATGCATGTGTGCCCCTTTGATGCTAACAGATTAAGGAGGCAAAAACAGCATCTTGAAAAAAAAAGAGAAAACTTTTTTTCCCCTCCATGCTTTAAAGAATTGCCACACTGAACTGCATTAAAAATAAAAATAATACATGAAGAAATGCGCATTCTGCTTGCATAAGCCAAACATGTTTGATATGATCCTTGTTATCAGGAGCCGGCAACAAAAATGGTCCGCCAGCAAGTTCAAACAGAGAGCACTCACAAACACAGGCAGAAAATAGCTGGTCCTCTATGTCCAGACACGGCAGCAGAAGTGGGGTATAATGGAACACATAAATATTATGTTCTTTTGTGTTTAAATCCAAGAAATGAAAATGTAACCAAGGCCAAACGGGGGCCATCGCTGGACCATGGGAAAGTCACAAGGATGTTGAAGAGGCTTTTTGTTCGTCTGCTGAAGAACACCACATTACTCTACTGAGGCCTCTCTTCCTCTCTTGCACCCTGCTGACCTCTCACAGGCCACCATACTGAACGCTAAATGTCAGTGGTCAGCCTGCCTCGCTACCTTAATAGAAAACTGTGAGGTAGACGTCTGACCTCGGCAGAGGAAAAGGACACTTACACTGCCAAATCTGTCCATTGTTTCAGAATGTGAGATCTCTTCACCGAGACCACTGACCTGCGTGACCTCAGAGAGAAAAAAAGTTACCATGTTTGACCTGAATGTTCATTCTCATCATTGACCAACAGCAATATTGCACAGAAGTGCACAGTATTACAGCTGTGATTAGGGATCAAATCCCAAATTGCACTAGACACAAGACCCCCCAATGTGCAGACATCAAGGTAACTCCGTAACAGGGCTTTTAAAGCGAGAACAGAATAGAAGCATTAAACTCTGTCAAACAAAAACAAAGAAGGGGTAAGCAAAACACACCAAAAAATAAAGTAATTGTTAGTGGATATTCTCTCTAATTACAATACAAATTGCAGCATTATTTAATTTTAACTATCCTGTTTTTTTCAAATTTGTAAAAGCATCTCTACAATAGCACCCTTTGGTATTCTAACTAAAAAGTACTAAAAAAATAAAAAAAGATCACTTTAAAACACAACAAGAGCAAATCTGTAAGTTTAAATAAAATCCTTGCTAAATATTTATATTTTAGCAATATTCATGATTCATTTTCCAGTCATATTCTGTATATCTACAACAGTTTCCATTGTGGCTGAAATATGCACGCCAAGTTTTGACAACATAATGCAATAATGCAGATCCACCACACCCAAGCACAGAGCGCTACCGTACATCGTGGCAAGGTAGAGTATAACAGAACAGGCTGTTGCCCAGGTTGAGTACACTGGCTGAAATAAGTGTCCTTTTTTACATTTGGGAATTTGGAAGTACTGAACCATAACACTTGTATCATGATATGCACCACATTGCCTGGTTCTAGCCAATACATAGTCAAACAATGCACCAGTAAAACTGTAGTACTACATTTTTAAAAAGCTCATTACAGTGAATACAATGTTTCTTACAAAGTACTGCTCATGGCTGAGTTCCAATAAATACAACCAACTATGCTCTCATAGATTCTGGACACTGTCAGGATTCCAAATTTTTTAGCATCACCTCCTGACAACAGTGCAAACGCTTAGATAGCGACACAACTCAGGGACCAGAGTTTTGAATTATGGCCAATAGCTTAAAAATAAAAAGCTTAGTGGCACAGTTTATCATAACTAGTGATGCATTTTTTGGCAGTGTCTTTTGTCTGATACTCCTGAAAATTTCAAACACAGTACTTAATTTTATATAATTAGGACTTCAGGCTTTATTAAATAAAAATAAATAAATGAACCCGGCCTAACATGAAAGACAAGACAGTAAGATTACAGTCACATTATCCATTTACCACAATATTAGCTCAAGTTTAGAAACGGATATGGCCTGACTGGGGCTTTTGGCACTTATGCATAGTTTAAACAGCAATCAAAATTATGTCAGCAGCTCACCGCTTTTACGATTTTGTGTCATGGGAGTAACTACACAGACTAAAAACTTTACACAGGCTATGGCTTAAGGCTATACTCAAAAGAAGAAACATGACCTTAAAATTCAGTTGTAGCCTAACACTAAATATTTTCGCCATTTTCATTGAGACACATACAACACAAGTATAGGTAAGTCTTTAACTCCAACACATCTGAGTGCTAAACATTTCGCCAGTTACTTTGAGAGTCAGTAACTTCACTTAAAAGGGTAGTGGTTATGCTAAAACCGTTATATTAAATGCTGGAGCTGAATCTGTTCTACCCCTTTCCTCAAATGAAAAACAGAATCTACAGCCAGCCTTTCTTTCAGCTTTTTTTCGTAACCTTTTTTTGGCCATTGCTTAATCCTGCTGGAAAACTAAGAAACCTACCAGTCCATCACCACTGTCAACACAAGTTATCTGGTGCTGGAACTTCTGAATGATCTACAATCTAAGATCCTCATCAGTTGGCTTTTACATTTAACTTCTAGATGTATTCATTTTTTTTTTTACAGAGATCCACTTTCTGTTGTTTAGGTGTTGCTCGCCGTTTCTTACGTTCAGTGAATGGGCACGCCTGAAGCCAATGACTTGATTTTTAAATTCAAAGGGGAGCTGAATTGGATGGAACATCGATTCTTGCATGTTTATTGTAGTATTAAGACCACACCCAGACCGTTCACAAAGTAAGGATAAGTTAATTGTGTTATTTTTTGTTTTATCATATTTATCAGTTTTATCATATTACTACTTTTTTTTTACTTTTATTTTAACTTTGCTGGATGTTTAACATAACACATAAGTTTCATACAACAACCTATATTTTATAATGTGTAACCAAATTATTTCATCTTAGCTTTAGTCCTATGTCAATGGCTTTGCCACTATTGGTTTAATATTAAGTGGCAGCAACTCCATTGACTCTGGCTAAAGAAGTCAAGAGTCAAGTCCAAAAAACTCTAAGGGGTGCATGTGTCCCAAAGTTGAATAAAAAATCAGCCAATTCAAATATCAATTGTTTATTGGAAATTAAATAAGCACTGGTTGAATATTTATGCATTCATCAGTTAATGATTAATCAGTAAGGCATTAACATGATAGCTTGTGATGAAAACAAGATAACAATGATATCATAACATCATATAGCCTACCCACATGGGAAATTGCATCCCATGGCAGAATGTGTTCTCTAAACATAATTAAAGGCTTGAAAGCATCATAAACTGATGATGCTGCTCATAGGCAACACTGCATTCGAAGGAAAGATTGAAGAATGAAGAAAAAGTGAAGAATGAAGAGCTTACAGAAAATGAGAAAATATCAATTCTACATACAAACATATACAAATACAGAGTCAAAAGTCAAACACTATATACTGGGGAGGTCTGGAAAGGTGTGGGCAATTAAACTCTGCACTGTTAAGTTAGTTCTTTCTGCTGTCCTTTATAAGCTTTAACATGTTTATTATGGCAATTTCTTGCTACTGCATCTGGATGAATGACAATGTAAGATGCATTTATTTATTTCCAAGGGTAACAAATTATTTCCCTTTGTCAATTACCCATTTATTCCTTTCCATGAGATAGGAGACTATTTGGTAGTTTTTTCCCCATCTCCTCTCTCAGTGGTAATTCACAGGGCGTCCTCAAGTTTCTGCTGAAACAGCAAAACAAACCCCAGGCAAAATGTGAAAGATTATCCCCTACCATGCAAGTTACGGCGAAACGCTACACTTTTCACACTAAACAGAGCTCCGTCAGTTATGATTTTAGAACAAGCTAAGCTACCGACTCCGCATTTTGTATATATGGGGTGTAGTTATGTATGTTGTAACAAGTGGGCCTGAATTTTGTTCATTGTTTCAGATTACATTCTAGGCAATAACAATGAAAACCAAGTCAAAGGACTGCAGGATATCGCTCCACTGCACACCATGTGCTACACAGACACTGTAACACATTCAGGAAGCTATCTGCCATTTCTATGAACAGCCTTTTAGAAATCTCACTTTGTTTTCCAACACAGCCTGGTGCTCAACCTTACCAATAACTCACACTCTTTTCACACTTTTCCTCAACATGTGCATCTTATTGGACTGAGAAGTGATTTTTATTATATTCATGTTTCTCATTTGGTGATTTGTTTTCTTAGTTACAAATAGTGATGGGAGGATGAATGTTTTATAGAGGCCATAAAACGCAATACAGCAAGAGGCCGAGACAACTGGTTGTAAAAGTCCTTAGTTTCTATATGCCAAATGTTGTTCTCAGAATAACACTTTGCCAGCTCCTTTCAACCACAACGATTGAGTCACAGGGTCTCCAGGAGCTGGATCTGCTAAGCTCACGCTCACGCACAACACAAACAGTCCTTGGAGGACAATATTCTATTTGGACCACAACTGCCGCAACATAGCAAACATCTGTTCAGCACTTATTGACAATGAGTTCCGTGATCTAACCTGCATTAGCAATCAGTTGACTCATATGACCCAATGTCAGGAGAATAGTAACTTATCTTTCAAGACAAAAAAGTCATCTCCAATACATTTTACATTTAGTAATGCATTCAGGTATTAGAGTAAATTATAAGTTAGAACCCTCCCAGCTCCACATATACTCACCAGCCCTCATCATTTCTCTTCCAATTAATGGCCTCAGCAAGTCTCAGTCAGCTCCTAATCCTGGACGTGAGGTCGTTCTGTGTTGTTCTCCCCACGAAGACCTCTTACTGAGCTATTGTGTAAGCCAAAATGTTCGCTCGGTATCCTTTGTTATCCTCCTGCGGGGATGAGGGAGTGTAATTTCAGAGCCATCCAAACAGAGACCAATTCTACCTGTTCCTAAATGAAACGTCCCAGACCTACTGCCAACCCGTTATCTCCAATGCACCTTGTTTATCTGGATGGCCCTCCGAGCCGATATCTCCAATGAAGCTGTTTTAAATATTGTTTAAACGACCATGTTAATCTAGGAGCTCTGAAACTCAAGAGTGTACGAGGCCAGACAGTCGACCCAGGGGCACGTGCCAAGAGAGAGAAATGTGATGCACACGTGAAGCCGCACTCAGACACCTGTACACTGCTACATGAAACCTGGGGATCAATTGCAACTTAAAACCAAATGAATTTTTGGCATGTTATAACATTGATAAACACATTATCAGTCATTAACTGACATTATTAACAATAAAAACAACATGGACAAACATGATCTTTGTGTAGGACCTTTTATACACTGAGGTTTAAATAATTGCAGCTTGCTGTGCTTCACAAAAGTGTTCTGCTAGAAAAGAAAGATATGAATGAACACCTGAGAACAACTAAAAACTACTTTTTTAAAACTAAGCATGCAAATAATGGCCTTCATGTTTCTATTGTCTTACTCTAGGAATGAACAGTTAGCCAGCATTTTAAGACTTTAATATCATATTTAGAATACAGTGTGTCAGACTATGTGTAATAACTGAGATAAATGCCATACTGCTCTCACCACATGACCTGCCTGTACAAATGCAATGTGCATCTTTACACTGAACCTGCAGAGAACAGAAGGAAATGAAACAACCACATATAAACCCTTTAGTAATATCAGAATTCTCAGAATTCACTGAATTCACAGCTCCTCACATTTAAACTATGGCATCTCTACAGGTCAAAAGGTCTGCTGGACAAAAACAACACATGACAGTCATTGTACAAACAATTCAAAACAAAAACAAATGCACATGAAGGAAAAAAGGTAAAGGGAAATATAAATATTAGGGAAATATTGTAGAAAATGAAGTACACAATAAACAAATGTTTTAGCAAATATTCATTCAAATGTCAGAAGACACTTCTGACAGCCTTGGGCATGTTTCAAGAGTAAGTGACAAAAAAAGTCTACACCTTGCCAGAGACTGGTGCAGTTAAATGTTTGTTTATAATACAGAGACAGCACTAGTAATCGCTACTGACATTTTAACACTTAACAACCAGGCCAAGCATAACTCTGTTGAGCGTAATTTCCTGCTGTTTGGTGTGGCAGCAAAAACACTGCAACGTGCAGGTCAGTGTTCCAAATACTGTTTTTGCATGTGCCCCGCATATGCTTAATGGGAATATTCCATCACTGGCCCAAATGCGGTCATGATATCGCTAGCACTGGTGAACAAACCTCTATGTCGGTACCACCATTTTTTTTTCATTTCTTTTTCTTAAAAGAGAGTGCTGAATTCATACGTCAAACAATAGCTGGCAGCCTATCACCAGAAAAAGCACAGTAGCTTCAGTTCCCTCTTCAGTTCTTACCAGAAGAAACGTTGTGAGTAAAGCAGGAATAGTCTCTTTTAGTACGAGTGTGTTGTTTTCATGCAACCTGGAACTATGTTTACCATCTTACCAACGTCTTTTGATGCAAGACCTCACACCACCACTATAAAAGTCCTGCAATTCATTAAAAATCCCAATCCCAATATTTTTATTACTGTTTGCTGCACTTACCTGCTTTCTTGCCATGAATCCTAAATCCACACTCAGTGACTTAAGTCTCTCTCGAGGTACAAAGAGGTATTAACAGTCAGTCACAAGAAAGGTTAATTCTAGCTTTTATTAAACATTTTAAAAAGTTCCTCCTAACCTCCTGCAAACACCGCTTGACTAAGAGGAGTGCCTGGTTGAGAGTAAAAATGTAGTTGCAAAAAGGACTACAAATATATCTTAATTTTGGCAGACCTGAGAGAGAACATTGCAAAGAGACAGTTGTTATTCCATATTTCAGTCATACAGTTTTTCTTGATCTTTTTTTCCCATAGTACCAATGTTGGCATTGATTTCTTTTCAGAAATTAAAGGGAACTTACATTTGAGACCGACTGCAGTGCAACACTAGACACAAGCTACTACTAGCATGCTATCTGAGGTTAGCTAGCAAACTGCGTCAAAGTATGTTAACAACAGACACCAGTGTTAACAACATACAACTAAATGTCTGATATTCTTTGGTTCTTAAGTTACACTACTCTGCTTTAATTGCACAAACCAAAAAACAAAAGCTTACCATCAGTTTTCGACAAAAACTTTAAAACATTGTTAGAACAGCCTATGCTATCTAGCCTTGCTAACTAAACTCACAAAAAACAAGCATTGCTTACCAAACGTTAATTTTAATTAAGCACTAGCTTAAGTTGATTAATAATTCTTATCAGATATACATTTGCACAGAATTATAAGTTTCCACACTAACAACAACCACAACTAACGTTTTGAGCAAAACAATTTTCCTTTCGCGTTAGCGGCTCAGTTTACAGTTAGTGATGTCCAATTTGTAAACGTATCAATTCTTGAACCCTTTTTTATTGAATCAGTTGGACTGAATGGTTCTGCTGAATCAAACTTCTCTGTAGCAACGTTTCTGTAAGTCTGTGTCATAGAATTAATAATTCGAATACAATTTGAATAATGGCACATCACAGTTTATATTCCACCAGTTTAACCAGAATGAATCGGTTGAGTCAGATGTTCAATACCTTCAATACTGTTCAGAAAAATATCGCTACCGCAGGATCGATCTTGTTAAGCCCCCGAGTGCGTTGATCTCATGGCTTTTCTTGAAATCCAACGTTTTGGAAACCGAGTATAGAGAACATGGCTTAAAACCCTTGGATGCTTGACAATGCAGAATTTCTTAGCCAGTTTCTTCAGCCAAATGCTAGGTTGGTGCAAAAGGAGAAGAAAGTCATATTTCTGCTGGGAAATTTGAGAAATTAAACCATACAACATACAACGGCTTTGCCAACGAAAATTTTATGTCCTGTGATTCATTGAGATTGAGTTACAACGACTTCTGAATATGTAAGCAAAGCGACTGTCATTGTGAACCTGTTACACTAAAAACAAAAGTATTACAAAAGTATTTGTTACATACACCATAGTGTGTGAGTATTACCGGTAAAATTAGTAGTAGCAGTATTGGCAATCTGATGGCTTGTCATTTTCACAGTGATGTAATATACTTTTTCTTCACATAATGTGGCCACCAATATCAAATAGATGTGCAGTTTCTATGTTGGGATGGGAAAATTAAAATTCTCATTGACCCCTATGGATTTTAACAGCTTAAAATAAATAGTTACGTTGTTACAAGGCAGTTGTGTGATAAAGAATGGAAGGTTTGTAATAAAAAAATCCCATAGGGCAATAACACAAGGACAGGATGTTACATGCTTTTATGCAGTTTGAGAATTTTAAATATAAAACAACTATAATATAAAATATAAAGCAATTCTCTTAACTGTGTAAAGTCATCATGTGTTCATTAAAGAGCATGCTGTAAAATTTTATCAGAAGAGAAGTAATTTACATATATATTCCTCTTGGAGCAGAACTATGTGATATTTTTTGTTAAAGCTGAAAGAAGTAGCTTTACTGAATAAGGAGAAAATGATCATGGTGTGCATCCACCACAGTGAGTCATCCTGTAAAGCCTGAAGTAATCATTTAAAAGTCAGAGGTAAAGAGACAGATTTGGCAGAGGGTTTTCAGGACCACATCATATGTCTTTACATATAAATGTCAAAAACACAAAAAGAAGGTCCAAAGTTTAGTCATCAAATGTGAAATCAACATAACACTGATGAAGATATGATCATTAAAATATCCTTGCCATCCTTGGAAGATGTGTCCTAAGTTTTACCTAAGTTCTTCTTGAATAACTTTAAATGCAATTACAGAGGTCACATCTGCTTGTAAGTGTTCAAAGCACAACTGACGTTACAAAATGTTACATATTTTCAGAAGTCTCCAAAACTCCCAAACCCTGCATAATCTCTAACAATCTCTTCATATCTACACAAGGAGTGGGTCGTCTCCTTCTAACAAATGCCAGCATCTTGCATTGCAGTGTTTCTATAGTGGCCCAGAAGAGACAAACCAAACACTGGCTCAAGACAGTACTTTTCGTTTTTTTACACTGAAGCAGCAGCTTAAATTTGGTGAAGCTGTACCTCTGATTGGAAGATGTGCAAAGAAGTAGAATCAGTGGTTGCTGCCAGAGCTGCCTTGTCATTTTGCATTGTAAGGAGCTTGAAAATATTTTACAAATGAAGGATCACACCGAAGAAAAAGGAAGGAGGGGTAAATCCTCATAATCAACGAAGCAAAATCTGCTATATGCCTAGAAAAGGAGGGGTGAAGGAAGGGGATTTGACATTGCACCCTTAGTGTATTTAAACTTAGAGTTTCTGTATGTTTTTTGTCTGTAAAACTTATCACTTTACAAACTTGTTAAAACATCCTTATTATTTGTATTTATGTATTAAGATTTATGTTTTTCTGAGAGAGGAATTTGTTTTGTTTTTTCTTTCTGGCAAACAGAATTATTGATTTTCACAATAATTATGAACAGGAAAAAAAACCTGTCGGTTAGCCTCTCAGTTAGAGCACACAGATACTATTACAGTGACATGCATCTACCAGATGGCCCATCCAGTGCAGGCCTATTCTGAATGTGCGTTTATTATTGATGCAGAATGCCTGCCATTGAGATACCCATTCAAAGAGCCTCTCGCCAGCCTGCGTAGAAAGTTACGTTATGTGCCAAAGAGAGCTTTGTTACTTCTCAACATCAATTACTGTAATGAGGTCCCATTCAAGGTAACCCATCATATAGCTTTGTAAACATCCATTATGCAGTATGACAATTTATACAAAGGTTCCTCATACAATATTTACAGAGTGTGGTTAAAAACATACTTCAAAACAAAGGCAGTGAGAGAAGTCAAACAGCTGGTATGAAGGATGGGTGCAAAACATAGCATATTGCCCATAACACCAACCAGACATCGAGCATAGCTAATGTCTGCCTAAACATACATTCACTCACTCATTCACCCACTCGCTCTCTCGCTCTTTCCATCTCTTCACCCGCTGCTTTGTTATTGATTGCCCTGTAACTAGGCTATTCATGTCCTTTTCGTAGGGGACAGAGTGATTACTCTCTTATAAAATATTATCAGATTGTTTTTCATGGACAGTGTTTACAAACAGTTGGCCTGATCTTTAGATTTCTGAGTCACTGAAACTGTGGACCAGTTTTATGGACAAACATTAAGCTTACACTTGGACTGAACTGGTCAGTGCTGTTTCATTATTAACAAATCCATTAGGGCTTAAAACCAGCCCTATGTTTCTGTGTGTAACTTCTGTGAAACAAGTAATATTTTCAAGATCATATTGGCAGCAGAGCTCTAACAATAGACATGTAGTCATTTGAGCGCCCCTGGTTGAATTACTAAGTTAACACATTCTCCACATTTTTCAATATGTAAGTAAGTAAATAGAAATTGTATTCTAAAATTAGCTTGATAACCCCGAATGGAAGGAAAATGTGTTCTCACTTGTGTTAAAGTTCTGTTCACTTAAGATATAGCATCCAGTGTTGACTGCTCACTCGCTATAGCAGCGCTCATGCTAGTTCTAATGGCAAAACAAAATGTTTGGTTTAACAATTCTTCTTCGGTTAATGCAGTCTCTTACACATCTCGCCTTGTGCTTTCAGTTTAAGACACAAGTAACAATTCACTCTTGTTTCTAATCACTTAAAAAGAATTTCAAGCGTTTTACAGCGTATGGTCAAGTTTTTCAGAGGCTTCAGGGACAGATGTACAGTTGCTTGCCTTTAATTTTAATACAATCAAGACGAAGAGGTTAATGAGGGGTCCCAGACTATGATTATGTCCATAATGTCTTGACATAAGGATACAGACTACTGCAGATATATGACGTTCCAAGGCCATGCAGTCATCACCTTACCTATTCAAATGCTATAATAGAATAACCAAGCTGCGTATACACACAGGTTTCCCATACACCCAACAAGCACAGCATCACACCTTTTCCTATCAAGCTTGTGTCTTCACCTGACAGGTGCCACTTATACCCTAATAAAGCCCACATAACTAAGTTCAAATCAGACTGCTGAGATGTAAGTTACAAAGCAAAGTTGAGGGAAAGCAACATTAGTAAACTTAAGAACCTAAAACCACAACCATTCTAAAGCATTATGCTGCAGTCTTATTTTAGCCATTGTTTTTTAAATAAAAACAGAATAAAATAAATAAATAAGAAAATGAATGTTTTTTTAACTGATATGTCAAAACTCACAATATGTCAAAAGCATTGTGTATTGTTGCACCTCTATTCACTGCCTAAGCATCTCTCTCCCACCACCACAGAAATCTTTCTTGATGCGAGATTACCTTGGCTTTTAATGTTAGTGAGTGATGAAGGCTGTTTTGACTGATATGCCTTTATTTGACTGATTTTCATCATGGCTTTCCATTTGGCTTATGACTTGGACATGATGATAAGCAGCCCATGGGACGCACTGGCCCATGATGTCTTTCTCAAAGATGGCGACTCATTGCTGTCCTCATTGCTGTCGTTTCATTATCCATATCATAAAGTGTGCCATTAGGATCTATGGGCTTAATAGGCTGGTTGTAAAGAGAATCTAAATAAGACATCTCCTCCTGCATTCATCCAGCTCTTCCTCCACGACTGTCCTTGATTGGTGAGATGATTAAATATAGACCTGAATCCACGTCCCCGCCTCAGCTTATCCAATTAATTGCATGTGTAGGCATGAGAGTGGTTAATGATGTTATCTTACCTAATTAACCTGCATAAAGCTCCAACCGGCGGACAGTCCTGCTCATCCCTCATCGAAGTGTTCATTACTATCATTAACGTAAAAAGGGTCTAAACCCACCCCGCTGATGTCGGGCTGCTCAGGCACCATTAATTTCGATTGAGCTCCATTTTGGCTGTGCTCTGTGGTCATTTGTTAAGGCTGAAATTATACAGTCTGCGGCTGACGCTAAGTACTGGTTGAACGAAATGGCTGCCATGCAGCATTGTTTATTTAAGTTGGTGTGAAGCGTGGGTTTATTTAGTGACTAGGAAGCCTTTAACGAATGGCTGGGTTATGGACTTTCTTTTTTGTTTTAATGTGCCCATTGAGACTTCTACATCACGAATAGGCCAGTTATTTTTCCTCATTTTGGCATACATGAATTGAGAACATGTAAAATAAAGTTATTCTTACTATTTTGATCCGTATTACAGAGAAACTTGCCAACTCAAAGTTCTTTACAGTGTTGGTGACAGCATCCAAGGGTCACGATCTCTACAACACAAACACATTATTTACCATCTAAACTGACCAGTGAACCTACACATATCTTATGAGTTTTCATATGTATTGTTTATATATAATGATAATGGTAAAATAGTGGTTAAAGGAGCAAAAGTTAAAATTACGCAATTAACATGTAACATTTTTTAGTTCTGAAAATTGTTCTACAATTAACTTAAATTTTAAAAAAAGTTTTGATGGTAGGTATATATGTATCGTGTTGCAGAGATGCCCTCTAAAGTTAGTATGCTAAACAGCTAGCTTAAGTCTGAAGATTTAATGCTAAACTCGCAAACTGTTCTGGTATGTAAATGAGGAAGTCATTAATGGATTTGAAAAAATATGTTCTCTTAAAACTATAGTAAAAACAAATGTCTCCAGCACCAAGAATCACATGGCCGGAGCAGATTTAAGAGGCGTCTGGTTTCTATATGTGTTCTCAGAAAGTTTTTCATAATTCACATTTTACATGAAACCATGACAGTGTTTGCATCTTAACTATATAATTGTAATTCATTTGAAAGGAATTTTGAAAAAATGGTGCCATTCCCCTTTTCACTGGACTGGTGCTGTTGTTGTACGCTGAATACTATATTGAATCTACTTTATTGTTGTTATTATTAAAGCAAGTAAACTGACAAAATAGCATTTATGTAGATGTAGATCATATGGAAATTGAATAATCATTTGAAGAAAGGCAATTTAATGCACCCATTTTTCTCAGAGCTTTACTCATAGGTAGATAGATAAGGAAAAAACTTGCAATACATGCACTGACCAGCTTTTCTAATAATGTTTCTGCAAGCTATTACAGTATTCTCTCTCTCTCTCTCTCTCTCTCTCTCTCTCTCTCTCTCTCTCTCTCTCTCGTCTCTATGCCAGCTTTCCCAGTTTGTGAAGCAGCTTTAATGCATTAATGCTTCAGAATGCTGGGGAATCAATAGCATTCATTGGGCAATGTGTCATTTGTTAATCAGGTATTGATGAGAGTATCGACAGGAGGCTAATTAATCGCAGGCCGAGCGCCGGCTTTCATATGTTTCCTTAATTATGTTCTTCATCTTAGTCTACTCACTCTGGCTCTCTCCCAGCCAGTGCCAGTTTGTGAGTAAAAATCCACTGATTTTCTGTTCTTATTAGCTACAAACTATGGAGCACTCGAGCAGAACCTGGCTCCACCAATGTAGCAGTTAGAAACCTATGCTTAATAGCTATCTTTAAAGTTCACAAGTGGTTTATTTACATTTGCAACTGAAAGAGTTTTGCTCAGTGGTGCCTTCGGACATGGAAATGTTAGCTGCTTGATTTAATGATGGTGGAGGACCGCAGCAGTTATACATTTGCTGTTCGCTATTACCACAATTAATCACAGCATAATGAGGTTGCCAGACATTTCTGACGCTTCTGAAAATTTCCGTTTAATTCCGTTTGATTTTGAAGCTGCAGTGTTGTGCGAGTGCAGTGAATCTGGCTGATCCAGCACTTGGAAGCGTTTAAACATTTTCCTTTGACATGACAACGCCTACTGTAATCGCTGCTTTCAGGCGCTCACGAGCTGCGCCTGAGCCAGACGCTAACTGCTAATGCATTCGAAACGCATGTGGCTCAATTAGACGAAACCCAAACGCCGGCTGTGCCTCTTGGTCGGGGTTTTCTCATTTAAGCGGCAGCATATGAGAGTGTATCATCTGAACAATTAAAACAAAGCTGCGTGGGGTCTGAGCGCAATTCACTCATTAGCGAGTTTTGCAGGCTGCCACAGCGCTGTGGCATTGTCGACGCTAGCCTGCTAGTGCTGTCTCACGGCAGAGAGAAGCCTCGGGGCTGCAGGGCCGTGGGGCCAGTGGGCCGTTCCCGCCCTGCTCCCAGGGTGCAGAAGCGTGCAGACAGCCGGCCTGTTTGAAGTGGGAGTAGAGGCCATGGGCCAAGTGGGCTTAGCCGAGCTGCGGTCTAATCGATAGCGCTACGCATTAGCAGCACCGCTCGCTAGCTCTGCGCTCCTGAAGGTCAATCATGCCATGGGCAACACTGGGGGGGTACAAGCACACTGCTCCCCAAACTGCAACCCAGCAACAAACCAAAAGCACAAAACACCCTTAACTTTAGCCTGCTGGTGTGATTATTGTTTATATAAGCCCGGATTTATATTTGCCTGGAGGCAAAACGATCTTTATTTTTTGTTTTTTTTTTTAACAGCTGAAAACTCATATCATTATCAGCATGCTTCTAATTGCCAGCAGTAACACCAACATTAAGTGATTAATTTTTTTTTACACTCTTCTCATTCCTATAGAATGCTCTGAATTTTCAGCATATGGGGTGACATTTCATCAGAGTACAGCTGTTCAATTAGGACATCATTTTATTTATTTTTTTAATTACTTTGTTAACAAAAGTGTACGTAATTGATTTTTTTTTTACTCGTCTCCATTTTAATACATCCAAGGTCATTACGAACACGCCACCTTTCAGAGGTTCTGTGTGAAACAAATGTATGCACGGATAATAAACGTCATCTTTTAAGGCTGGAAAGCAGGTCTGCAGGGACGGGGGCCGTGGTGTGGATGAGTAGTAGCTGTTGTTGTTATAGGGCAGCAGAGAAACGCTGTAGGAGGCAACGGCTGATGCCGAACTCTAGTGATTGATTAAGCAAATGTTTATTTGGCCTGCACCCAGCTCCCTCCACCATCAAAATGTCACAATATTTTGTCATATATTTAAGCCTGTAAGAAAGATGGAACTATAAATAACACTGCTCTTGGTGAAGGAAAAAAGTATATAAACGTGAAGGCTAATTTATTATTCATGTCTAGATTACTCAAGTTTGAAAGCTACAGCATTGCACAGGAGTTGACTGTTATTAAACCTCATATTTTTATGAACTGCGAGAACGTCCGTCCCACCTCGTGATGTGGACGTGACTGTGAGGGCATTCTTAAATTGACTGTAGCGCATTTGTTGTGGTAGGATGATTATCTTAATTGAACTGCAACTATCACTAACAACATGCAAATAATCACAACATGAAGACATGAGTTGTAAGTATATGATGGTTTTGATGATGCACATTTTATTGCTCTGCTATTCAATCTGAAAATTAATATTTTATAAATGTGTGTATGTACGGTATTGTCAGCATCGGTGGAAAAAGCTGAATACATATTTTTGACAAAAAAGAACATAAAGGCCTCATCAAGTAAATATAATATAGTATTTTTATCAGTGCCTACTGTGTAAAATTGTGCTTTTATTAAAACCATTTTTTATTCGAAAGTATTGCTTTCAGGTTTTAAAGAAGCAAATTTGCAGGAATATATTTCCATCTTCAAAGTTTATTCTTAGAAGCTGATGGTATTTTCTGCTTCTTATGATCCAAGTAGCTGCTACACATCCTTTCAGACCCATAGTGTTGAAGTGTCTTCTCACAGTGCACAGATGAACAGAAACACCTGTGGGTGTTTTTAGATCTGAAGCAAGAGTTAGTTTTTGAACCAATGACCAATAAACTCACAGAATAAGATGTGATGTACACAAAATATAAAACTGCACTTGGAAAAAACATATAAAGAATATTTATTGAATATTACCTGCTTCACTCCAAACGTGTTTTTTTACCATCTCGCAATTCCTGTGCATGTTCTGTTTTGCACACATATGCAGACTAAGAAATCCAAAAAAGTCTGAATAGCACTGTTTATGCACAACAAATCCAATAACTGTGTAAAGAAACTGTTTTTAAAGTTTGTTCGACCTCTACATGATGTAAAAGTTCAATACAAACTGTTGCCTAGAATGACACATCCAATCAGGAACATGGCTTTTTTTTCAGAGCCTAATGCAGGACTGTTTGGTGCAATGCAACATCTGTTCAGAAACCTCTGCTCCTCAGACACAGAGACAGAAAAACAGAAAAACAAAGCGTCTGTCTATCCTGGCATGTTCAATACTTACACTTTAATACTGTTAGAGTATTTCCCACTTTCTTTGAGTGCACTGTGCTTGCTTTCTATGCTAACTTGGGAAAGGATTATGTCTTTGAGGCAAGGACACAGGAAGCTGAACTGTGCACAGAAGTGGAATGATCGCTGAAAGGCCATGGCAAATAATTGTTAAAAATGAGCCTAGGGTCATCATTAGGGCGTGATCCCGGGCAAATTGGGACCATGGGGAGCGTTTAGGGAGCAGATAGTTCACCCCCGTGCTCCTGTTGGCATGCTACGGCATCGCTTCTTGACAAGGATTTATTATCGTGTCTGTTGACAGGCCACGAATCTCCGTCTGATTAGCATGGCTGTAAGCTCCTGCTGCAGGAAAAGACAAAGCGAGAGATTGTGCAGGAGCTTTGATTATTTTTTCTTTGTCCTTCTGAAAATATGCTTCCTTTCTTTCTCTGTATTAAACTAATTTGGTGAAGTCTTGGTGATGTCATCACTACATGTCACGGTGCCTGTGGGGTCAAGTGTCCTTGGCTGGAATATGTCAGAGTGGGAGTGAGTGAAATAAACACTAGGGCAAAATTATAGGGTGGGGGAACAGGCAATGCGTTGGACCCATGTGCTTTGGTAGTGACTGACTAAGGCTGTGTGTGGGACCTCAGCAGTCTAAAAGTGACTGACTAACATGAGGCTTAGTTTCTCAAATACCGAACGCTGCTGCTCACATTGCTACAGGCAGAAACAAACACACAGTGATACACTCCTACTTTAAAGCCATGTTTATTCAGTAATCTCAGCTTGTGGATGCCGTGAATCGCTGAAGTTGTTCAGATTTTTTTTTTTTTTTTTTTAGAATTCGTCTATGTACCGCTGTATATTTTGTTGTGAAATATACAGCATTGTGCAGAAGTTTAAGCACTTGGGAACATTATATTTAAAAAAAAAAATATTGTTCCAGACAGGAAGCTTTTATTTCCTTAGAAAAACACTTATTTAAATACAATATTTTTTAAATATTCAAATAGTATTAACACAGTAAATAGTAGTTTTTAACCTTTTCCAAGCTTTTGCTGGTGGCAAACCAGTATGATACGCAGTTAATATATAATACCTACTCAGTACTTCATTAAACTAAATCAAGATTGCTGATGAAGGATTTTAATAAACTCATGCAATGTCTGGAGTATCCAGGAGAAATCTGGAACTTACCTTTAATCTTTAATCTGACTTATGAGACATTATCTACATGTTTTTGCTAAGTTTGGTACTAATTTAGCTAAAATAAAGGCTTTTAAAAATGAGCTTAGATGCATTTTTTGCACAGTAGTGTTTGTAAAATATATATATATTTTCCAATAAGTAAGCAAAACATTTGACTACATGGGGTGAAGTGAGGGGGCAGGGGTGTTATATCTTCAACCACAAGATGCTGAAATTGCAACCAACTGAAATTAATGATTGATTTCTACGTCTCTTTGCTTAAGCATTTGCGTTTTTCTGATTCTGAAAAATAAAAAGTGTACCTCATGGTCATTTTGGCTGAAAATTATATTAAGGAAAGGTGGTTTTGTATTTTTGCACAGTACTGTACCGAAACTATTTATACTTGTGCTTTAAATTGACATGAATATAAAAGACTTTTGATGTTACTGAGACAATAAAGTGATTGACACTTTTTCTATAATGCTTTCTTTCTGTATGTTCATGATAAAACAGCCCAAAATACAGAAAAACTTAGTAGCAATTGCTTATGCAAAGGGAGGCACTCTTTACCAGGCAAACAGAGTGGCTAAGGGTGTGTGTTTGTGTGTGAATGTGTGTGGTACGGGGAAACAGTATATATAACTGAGGCTTTGATCAGCTGAGCGCTGCAGCGGGCCAGGCCGAGTGGACAGACCGGTAGAGGAGACACAGGCGTAAGCACTGTTAACCAATAGCACTCTCCCTCAACCCGTATTAACTCCACTGCGCTTTTGAACTTTTAATCATCACTCTTTTAGAGTTAATGATTCAGTACAGAGTGCACCAAGGTCAATCCAACTGTGCATGGAGAAAGATTTGAAGAGTGTGTAGTAACCTGACTCACTTCTCCGTCTATTTACCAGCTCTCCATCTATCTGAACATGCAAATCACAAGGTCTCCTTAGGGTGAATGCAGTTTCCAGTTTTCTTTACTGATGGCCAGAGAAAGCAACAGTGTCTTAATGTACCAACCTGGCAATGGTCAATGGCTCCCACTATTCTACCACTGTAGTCCTCTGACTCTTGTTCTTGTTGATTCAGCTCATGGATTCCTGTTACAGTGAAGGCTCTTGAGGGTAACTTTATCTTTCCCCTGCCTATTAACGATGCACAATGTTATTTAGATTGCCACTTTGGCTAATAGGAATCACTGGAAATTCACTTTTGTGTTTCATGTTTAAATAAGCCCACACAGGGCTCACTTTGAAATAAATTGGGGTTCAATTAAAATGTATTTTCATTTAAAATTTCCCAAAACACAATTTTTTTTTATTGTACATATGCATTTACCCTGAAACACTCCGCTCTGGTGTATTTAAGTCCTCCTCTCGATGAGCCCAGTGTACTCTGATTGCTCAGTTTCACCACTCTGTTCTAATTGTCAAGTATCAGAGTGGTCCTGCTTCATGTTCCGCCCTCACAGCGCTGTGGTTATACTTACAATGGCGTTGATTCTGTCATAATAGTTTGAGCCAGGGTACGATCCTGAAAGTCAGCTAGAGCAAGTCGATAAGTCCATCTTGGCAGGCTAGAATAAAACAGGACATTTTAATCTATCTATCAATCTATCTATCTATCTATCTATCTATCTATCTACATTTACATTTACGGCATTTAGCAAACGCTCTTATATCTATCTATCTATCTATCTATCTATCTATCTATCTATCTATCTATCTATCTATCTATCTATCTATCTATCTATCTATCTATCTATCTATCTATCTATCTATCTATCTATCTATCTATCTATCTATCTATCTATCTATCTATCTATCTTGGAATAGCGAGACATTTTATTTCACACCCTATCTCAGCCCTGTTTGATGTTTGCATTAGAGGATTTGG
Organism: Megaleporinus macrocephalus; assembly: GCA_021613375.1. Classification (NCBI taxonomy): domain Eukaryota; kingdom Metazoa; phylum Chordata; class Actinopteri; order Characiformes; family Anostomidae; genus Megaleporinus; species Megaleporinus macrocephalus. Next base: position 20,232,368 of record CM038727.1, on the reverse strand, counting down.
TGTAGCTTTGCTCATCTCTTTTTCTGAGGCTGCTGTGTTTACTCTGTGCTGAACGGAGCTATGAGTTATAGCGAGCCATGTGTTTGATGGTAGAGGAGAACTTTATAACCTGGATGAGAGGAGTGTTGACACACTTAATGATTCCCTACTGTGTGCAATAGATTAGCCTGTTCTTATGTCACAAGCACTTTTCAAACACTGCAGGCATGGCCCAGCAGATGACCCAGCAACATTCTGAACATGTGTCTACTTACCATGTATCTGAGCTCATACTGATTAGGAGTAAAGAATTCAGTTCTTTTCCTTTTGCCTGGAATATGTCCTTGTATTGCCTTTGAAAACAAGTTAATGTTTTGAACTTAGTCATTTTTATTGTATCTGATGAAAACACACGTTTTAAGGCCTAATTTCGTTTTAATGATTGCGCTGGAAGTTAAGGAACCGGCCTTGTGACCAGCAGGTTGCCAGTTTGGTCCCATGAACCAACAGGACACGACTGAAGCGCCCTTAAGCAAGGCACCTAACCCCTGACTTCTCCCCTCTAGATAAGTGTGCTCACTGCCCTGTAGTGTGTCTGTTCACTAGTGTGTGTGTATATGTGAGTGTTTCACTGCATGGATGGGTTAAATGCGGAAATCTTGAATTTCCCTCTGGGATTAATAAAGTTTTAAATGAATTGTTTGTTATTTTGGGGTCTAAATGTTTGCTGGAAATGCTTCAAACATTGTTGTTAAGGATTTGAAAAATGTCACTCCAACTCATTTCAGAGATGCTGATCCTAGATGGTGCTCTGTCACTCCAGAGAAACTGCTCCACAGCCCAATGCTAGGGGGCCTTATTACGTGTGGCTGCTCCTGAGCATCCCATTTGATTGTATAAGCTATAAGATGTGTCCACTACTGAATACCTATGTCAGTGATGGGTGCATCTCAAGTGCATCTCAAGTTAAATAAAGCTGAATTCACTAATTAGAACATATTTAGATATATTTATATTTAACATAATTAGAACATTTAGTCACTAAATATATTCAATAAATCACTTAAAACTTTATGACAAGGTAGCATGTTCCTTTATATGTGGTGTTCTTGATAATCTTAAGAGTAGAATATTTAGCATAAGATAGAGCTGCCAACATACCTGTTGCAGTAGCCTGATATAACCAGTTATATGTTTCTTAAAAATAGTATTTAAAAGTTACTGATGTATAAACATAAGCAGCGTAAAGTCATAAAAACAAAAATAATGCTACAGTTGTAAGCAAAGGAATTGCATGTTTTGTTGAATTTCTAGGGGAAAATAAGTGAACACATTCTCTGCTGGAAACTTACATTGCCTGCAAAATTGTATTATTTTTTTATTTGCCAAATATATGTTTTTGAAGCAAATAAACAGTAATTGTACATTGCAGAGCCAGGAGTTTGTAAAGGGCGTGTACGTATTTTCACAATCAACAATACATGTAATTTGATCGGGTGCTCAAACTACTGTATGTTCAACAGTTATGGCTGCCAAATGCTCATGGCAGGTCACTACAACATTCAATGGATAACATTAGATAAAACAAATCAATTATGGGATATTAAGGCCAGTCAATAGTTAATGCTAACACGTAAATCATATTAACACATACATACAAGGATCCAACAAATGGCACAGTAAAATTGTACCGGCTCCAGATGTCACTGTGGAGCTCTTGATGGCTGCGTTTATCCAGACTAGGCCAGGCCCAATGAGGTTGCTCCTACATTTAGAATGATTCTGCACTGTATTTATAGCTCCTTCCTATAGCTTGCTTCATTCTTAAAACTCTAGTTAAGCCACAGGCAAGACAAGACAGCGTTCTGGGAGCTGACTGTGGACACCATAATTACACTTCTGATTGCTGTTTCTTGGGACTTGATAGAGAGGCTCTGTCTGTGTGTATGTGTGTGTGCTCTTGTATGCATGAATGCATGCATATGCGCTGGCATGCCTGCACGGTTGGATAACTGGAAAGGTGCTTGTGTTTGTCTGCTTCTGTGTGCATACAATGCATATTGTCCTCATAGTATGGAAATGACCATATAAGTTTTCTAAAATCTACATATGTATTTTTTTTTTTCATTTTTAAACAAAAGGCTGAGCTCATTAGCTTTGGCACAGTTCATTTTGTTGTTTTTTAAGCTGAGCCAGAGTTTTTTTCTTTATCGTCTCTTTCTGATATAGGTGGGCACCTCTAGGTCGGTTTCTTGATTTTCGAATTGAACATTTTCTGAGTTTGAGACTATATAAATAAATGTCGGTAGTATGAGGAGGGTTGTGTGATTAAGGGAGAAAATCTTATGTGTTTTTTTTTTCCAAAAATGTTATAACATTAATAATATTAATTATAATAAATATTAAATTTAGCTAATAAAATGCAATTGTGCATTAAAAGAAGATTACATCAATGGCGCGCAAACATTTGTACCTAAAGCACTACACACCTTTTTTGTCACTTAGCATTTTATTCAGGGATGTGGAAAGATGTTGTTAGTTTTTTTTTTGTTTTTTTTTAAATAATTTATCTTAAACTTTATGCAAATGACCTGAAAAATGTTCAGTCAGATTGTTAATACATAATGGAGCAGTAACCAATTAGAAAACCCATAGTCATACTAGGCACTCAGAATTGTTACTGCGCACACACATTGAGAGATAGAAAGTTTGGAGAAAATCAAATTAGTAAAGTAAAAAAGTTATCCATTATTACACTATTTGCAACTTATTTGTCTTTTAGTGGCATGCTTTAAGATGATTGGACCTTTTTCATCAACCGTTCCTAAAAACCCTCTTACTCAGTTTTCACAAAGAATCTGACATTCTGCTTTGCTCGTAGGTGAGGACAGAATCTACACACACACACGAGAACAAAAGTGTGAACAATTCATTTTGGTAAATAAGGCTCATTGTTTTTAGGTATTTTATTCAGTCACAGTTAAATTAACACAGTAAAATGAGTCTTTTAAAATAAAATTAGTAATTTAAGGCTTCAGTGTCAGCTGCAAATACAGTGCTGTGAAAGTATTATAATTTGTCTTTTGAGCAAGAAACTAAATGACATTTATATAAATTCAAATAAGCATAAATAGAATAAAAGGTAACAATATTTTACTGCTTTAAAGTGATGTCTTAGATAGAAGAATATAGTTAGAAGAGCGCAGGTTTGGATCCTGACTTCTTGCCTGCAGCAGCATCCACCAGTAGCACATCTCATTTGATTTAAAGAAGGACGGCTAAGCTTAAAAAATATTGGATGGTAACTGTTAATACTGGATTTACTCGAGGAGAGGTTTGGAAATGGTATCAAATAGTAAACGCTATCAGAGTTTTTCCATTTATGCTGTATTATTATTTTGAATTTGTTTATTATTGGGACAAATAAACACTTGCTGTCAAGATAAATCACTGTGCATATCATTTCCCAGATGGCCTGAGACTTTGTGCATCACTGTACTGGCTTTCGCTGAGTGGAAGTCTTTCATCAGCAAAGTGCTTCTGAAGCTGTAGGAGGTGAACCAGTTGATATTCAAATTCCAAAATGTTTTAAGCACAACATTTATTCTAAGAGAATAAAGTTCTAAAGTTTAAAGTGTGTAGATGAGTTCTGTTTCACTCCTACTGACTGCCAGAGGCGGTGTGAAGCACAGAGGATGTTCCTCATGCGCATCATCCAAAACTCATAGAACTCATAGTACTGTCGTTTTTTCCTGTCAAACTGTTTACTTCACTACCGGTTTGTCGTTGATGGTTTTGTCAGATCTGCAGCATGAAAGTGTGGGTTACAAAGGGTAGCAGCCTTTGGATCATTCTGATTCAGAAGTTATAAGTACAGTTTTTGTCAGATGGTATGTACGTCTTGGTAGTGTACATTGCTTGTTGGCCAGGGGATACATGTTACATTTATAGGCTGGTAATGGATGGTGGCAATCAAGAAAGTTCTGGCATAAGATTAAGCTAGAGCAAGGTCATGCAATATAATGGGCCCTTTTCACTTTTCTTGCTTGCTACTTCTGTTTCAGAAGCAAGTAATTACGTTTTTGCTCTAAATATACCACAAACCCCACAGTCAACAGGGCTGTAGACAGAGGATACAGCAGATTTGCTTGGATTAGCCATTTAAAAAAAATGGATTTGCATAAATACATTAATGGTACCTATTCATATTTTAACAAACTAACATGCTGCCATATAATTAACTGAGGAGAAAAGATCTTGTATAGAAAACAAGTCCTCCTTACCATGTAATGTTACAACTGCTGTTAGCTTTAACTCATTTGAAAACGTCCTTGCTCACTAATGCCTCTTCCTTATCACACACAGAGCCTACCAATTTAATTTGCCATATCTAAAAACCTAATGATCAATGCTGAATATAAAAAAAACGTGTTTTCAAAATATGTGATACCAACTAAACATGTATCTTCAAGACACTTATACTCTTGCTTTCGGTGCCTAAACTCCAAAGAAGACCTGCCATGGCATTTCATCTTTTTTAAATAACCACACACACCAATGCAACACTCTGTGAGCACTGTTCAACTCCTCAGCATAGTGCACCACTCAGCATTCTACCATTAGAGTAGACTAAATTAATTATACCAGATTATAAGACTATCAGAGCAACAGTAAATCAATCACAGATCAACCATGGCTTGAAATGAACCAAGAAATCAGTCTTTTAGGTAAACAGAGAAATGCCAGTGGTGTTACCTCAGCTAACATTACTGTCCTGGGCTCTTTCAGCTCAACAACAGCCAGAATGTGAAGGTAGTAAACTGATGCTAAGCATGATAAATTTTGCTGAGCACTTTATTTTCTTTCAATTTATGCTTGTTGAGTGTAAAAATGAAAAGGAACCTAGCTGAAATAGGCTGTCTCTGCCAGCATTCTATAGCAGTGTTCGTTATGTGATGCCACATTGCATCCGGTGTGCTTTAAGAAACTGATGGAGGTGGCCCCATTAGCAGCAGTCTATCCTAGTGTTCATCACCAGAAACTGTTAAGAGCAGTGCTCTAAACGCAGGGACTGGGTAAAGGCAAATTGGCCGTAGTTGCTGTGAGTATTTCTGGTGTCCCAAACAAGCACTACAGTCTTGCTTATGACACCGCTGTGTGATCCCAAAAGCCTGTTTTGTTAAGATGCTCTCAGGAGCTTGGCTGAGCAGCTGAAGGCAGTGAAAGAATGAAAAAAACGCATTCAAACTCTGCCCAGGGTTTCTGAGGTAGTGAGCTGGCTTAGAGTAGAATGATACATTTGGTTCATTGATTACATATTTTTTTTACATATATATTTCACTATACAGTAGCTTTGTAATGGGGTATAAAAAGGCAGCGCATTTGTGTTCAACTGTTCTCTGAAATTCAATTCAGTTCTAACACTGCTAATGATTCACTTTTATACACAGAAGCATATTTACAGCAAAATAAAAAGCTACAGCAGAAATGTCTTAATGTTATTTTGTCACATGTATGTTTGCACAGACTTAGACACAAAAAGAACAACAGCTTTCATAAAAGTACATTTACCAATAGAACGTAGATGTTTCGGCAGTTGCTAAGTCTCACTGAACTGGAGCTATTGGAATTAACTTCATGTTTGGTTAAAATGAGGGTGATGATTATAGCTGTTATCAAGTTTGCATTTATTGTTTTACAAGCAAAAAAAACAAACAGGTTTTTGTTCTTCTTTGTGCTATCTACGTGGTTTCCATTGTTTTCCCCAATTCTTATCCCTGCCTAGGAGGTGTTGTACTAAGCTCAATGTACAAATCAATTTGTGATATGTGATGTATTGTAATTTATTTGTGTGTAAACCTAAAATTAGTTAACACTGTGAAAACAGTGAACACTAGTCTACATTTGAACTTGTATACAGCTTGTACAACCAGCCTAAATCAAATGTGGAGCTCAATAATTTAGTGCAGTGAAGTTTTCTGTACCTCAAAACCATACATGCAAATCTGTTTAACGGGTTTGGACTGTAGTTTATGTAGCACCTTTTCTCAGTGCATATTGCACTTATATGTTCTCAAATTAACACAAAAATGTATTCAGCCAGTTGGCATTAAATGCTATTCTTAGTTACAGTTAGAGTAATGCTTAGGATTATGGTTAAGTTAATTATTAGATTCTCGTTGCAATCATAATCATTCAGTTACCACTTAAATTCTGGAACTTTAAAGGTATAGCCGTTTTAGTTTATCAGATTAATTATTTGCTACTAGCTATAAAATTAAATGCACTCATTGTTAGCATTCCAAAACCATTCTTCACCACAGCCGCTGTCTTCATTCCTGCTCACATTACTCTGAAGTTTAAACATCTCTCTTTCTTGCTGCCCATAGGGTCACTTCCTTACACCAGTGCTTTGCCCCATGGTTGCATTAGGCGCATAATGGCAGTCTGCCCCTATTACCTCCCAATGAAACAGGAGAAGGACTTCCCAAATTAATTTACAGTTGCCCACCGTACAGGTAGCAGGGATTGATGTAATTACTGTGCTGAGCTTAAATGAGTGTAATTGAGAAAAGGCCTACAGCGCCCTCGATAACGAATGCCTAGCAAATGAGAGGAGCTAAAGTGCCTATTCAGAATGGCAGCATGCAGCAGGCAGTATGTTAGCAGCTGATTTAGCATACATGCCCTGTTTCCACTGAGCTCCCCCTCACTGCTCAAAGATTCCTCTAAACTCCTACTTAACCTTTGGTCATGGTGTTTCAGCGCTTTCATTATAAATATGCCTCGCTCATGACGCTTCGGAATTGTAATTTAGGCGTCAAGCAGATTTTTAGTTTCAGCTGTCGAGGGTTTGTCATTCTAAATTACTATGAGTCGATACTTAGGCCAGGAGGTCAGGCTCCGCTATCGTGTATTTAAACTAGTTTTATTTCTCTTGGCCTGTTCATTCTTATGTTTTTTTTTTGTTTGCTGTTTGAATTTTTGTGGGATTTCAGTTGGAAAAGCATATCAATTCAGATTTTAAAGTCTGACAGAACATTTTGCTATGTATGTCGAAGGTGCTCTAGAGTAAGATGTCATGGTACTTCAGTTTATTATTACTCATTTATACCCAAAGTAAGCAGTATGTTTTTTACCATTATTTTTCAGGCAAGAAAAATTAGTTTACTGCACCAGAGCTACTCACTGAACTGAAATTTCCCCTAGATATTGCATGATCAACTATGAATGGTATTACTGGAAAGAAACCACAGCAACTCAGCCACAAAGTGTAAAAAGTGCGTAAAAAGTCATCAGCACTCTGCTGACTCTTTAACTGCAGAGTTTCAAACCTTCTCTGGCATTAACATCATCACAAAAACTGAAACACTGGAAACGTCATGGCATGACTTTCTATGCTGAGTAGTGCGTGCAAGCCTTACATCATCAAGCACAATGCCAAGCATAGGATAGAGTGGTGCAAAGCACATCACCACTGGACTTTGGAGCAGTGGAAACATGTTCTGTGGAGTGATGGACGAGTCTGGGTTTGGCGAATGCCAGGAAAATGTTGCCTGACTGCAAAGTTTGGTGGAGGAAGAATAAAGTTATGCGGTTATATTTTAGGGTTTGGCAAAAGAGAATTCTTTTAAATAAAGAGAAATCTTAATGCTTTAACATACCAATACATTTTGGACAATTGTATGTTTCCATCTTTGTGAGAACAATTTGAGGATGGCCCTTTTCTGTTCCAGCATGACTGTCCATAAAACCTGGTCCATAAAGGCTGGTTGGGTGAGTTTGGTATGAAAGAACTTGACTGGACCACACAGAGCCCTGACTCCATATTATTTCTTAGGAATTAGAATGGGTTTTGCAATACTTTTATGCATGCATAGTTTTTTGTGTGTCAGATCTAATAACTTAATGGTTTATTTTTGGCATATAATTGAATTGCATTGACGAAAAATTGATGTAGAACTGATGTGTACCATAACCATTGACAATTAAAATAACTCAAAGAAAATTTGCTCTCAGCAGTTTATTGCTGTGCAAACGTGATCTTGTAACAGGAATACAGGGCTGGGGACAGCATGAGCAAGCAGTAAACAAGTGTAAATCCCTCTAAAGCACAACCCCAAATATAAAATATATTTTCCCTTACAAGAGGTAGAAATAATTGTTTTTACAGCATATAATGTGACATGCAACACACTCATACATCCTTAGATACACATGCAAACAAACTCATATGCTCAAATTGAGTTGACGTGAGCACTATCACCCTCTACTTTGAGCTCTGTCTTTATGAGACATTAAATTGATTTGTAAATGTCATGCTCAATTAGTTCTCATCTACATTCCTACCCATAGTTAGCCCAGAATTTTTCATTTTGGTCCTCAGTCATTACGAGAACACAGCTGCCCTGTGAGACTATTTTTGAATGAGATAATGCTTTGTTTGTAATGCTTTGTTTGTACAGTACTAGCTTCAAGTAAGGCCATGCTGCGACAGTAATGCTGAATGATAGTGTACACATTTTACTCACATTACACATCACCTGACTTCTCATTAGGGTTGCAAGATCCTAAATCGGATATGTGTGAGATCTAGGATCAAATATGAGAGATGTTTTAATGCCAGTGCCCCACAAAAAAACATCATATCTAACACATCATATCTGTTACATTAAGACCAAAAAAATGTGTGACACTTTGAATAAAGGCATTGTTATCTGTAAAAACAGCTGAAAATATTTGAAGCAATTTAAAGCCTTAGCAACTCAGTGATGGAGCTACATTAGTCTCATTGCGCCAGTACGAAACTGACCTTATTGTAGCTTTGTCTGACCAGACATGTATGATCAGCAACATTTGCTGTACATTTTCGATAAAACTTTATCTTTAACCTCCAAACCCTCCAACTTTAGGAGATGCTAACAAACCAATTGTTTTAAAGTGCTATAGAAATCATAAGACTATGTCCTGTGCCCTGTGTCCTGTGGTCTATTCTGCCTGACTTTTCTATCCTAGATGTTTATTATGCTCATCAACTGCAGTCACATTCGGTGACATGGCTCTTACACACACATGGCACAGCCAGACACACACACCAAGGTGGAGTCCCTTCCAGTTGGGTGCCTACACTTCATGGTCAGTCAAACATATGGGTGACGCTGCTTTCTTTTAAAAGAAGGAAGGATCATTTTCTCATCCCCATCTCTCTCTGTATCTCCTCCTCTCTGTTCGACTGTCATTCCCTCTTTCTGTCAAACACATCCATTGTCTGATAGCAGGACAGCATGGAAAATAAGGTGATAGAGGAAAAAAAGCAGTCTCAGACTGGGTGCTTATTTGTGCTTTTCGAATGGGGCACAAAGCAGGAGGCCAAAAAAAATCAATATAAATACACAGAGCAGACCAGAATGACCCACATACAAAGAGGGGCCTGGCTTTGCACCCATGCCCCAGTGTGTGTGCGTGTGTGTGTGTGTGAACGGCAAGCAAGCGAGAGGGAGTTCACACACGCCCTGCCCTGCCCTCCTCTTGCCGCCCGATTTCACAGTGACTGATTCTAAGTGACGCAGAGAGCATAAAAGAGCAAAGCTGGCTGTCAGCCTCGATTAGAGCGGCCACCCAGACGAGACGAGGCGGATCAGCCCCCCAACATTAGTCCCGCTGATCACACAGGCCCGGGTCAGGCCAGCAGAGACACAGCCCTACTTCTACACCCACCACTGCACCACAACACACACTCCTACCCTCCACTTAGAAGAAGAAAAACTCCTGACACGTTTGGTCTTGTTTAAATAAAGAAGGAAAAAAGCACACACCACTGTTAAGTGTCTTGGGAGTGCTAAACGTAGCAGTATGTTCAGTGGTCACAGTGCTGGAAGAACATCAGCGGGCCTCTAGCACAGCTGGCCAAGTTCTCACGTGAAGGTCCCAGCGCTAAGGGCTTTGTGGGGTCAGGGTGGGACGCCCAGGCCCTGGGCTTGGGGCTTTGCTGGGGTAGCGAGTAGCTTCACCTGCATGCTTTTTCCTGGTGCCGAGAAAAAAAAGTGCTGTCTTAATAAAAGTCATATGAGTGATTGCCTGCAGTCTCACACTCTTAAGAGATTTGTGTTCATGTTCAGTACGAGATCTCCAGGTTTTTATGTTAGGAGAAAAATATTGTATTAGAGACTCTGATACTTAAAATTAATTTTAAAAAGTCAGCCTAAAGTATAATTACAGAAGCACGTATAAACAAATACAATTTTACTGTTGTAAGAGAACCTTGTGTGTCTTAAGTGGTCAAAAGTTGTTTGTTAATAAAATTAGATTTTATTCCAAGTAATTGTGGTCACAGTTTCACACAATGGCAATAACTGTTGGCATCATCAAATGATGTATGTGTGAATAAATCGATTAAATCAAATTAAACATGGAGACATTAGGTTTTGATATGACAGCAATAACACATACAAATTTTAGATAAATAAAATTCAAGTGATATGTAAACTCACACCAGTTCTAATCTTAACTGTGCTTAACAACTGCATTGTTTGGACTGTGTATGATACAGTGGTCTTAGTAATGAAGCTGCTGAAGTTTGTAAGCTTCTCTTTCTGATAGGAGGATTTTCATTATTGTTGTTCACTCTCTCACTCCTTTTCGCTGTCCCCCTCCTTTTCTTTCTTACGTCCATCATACATGATGTCCTAACACCAGTGTAGCACCTTGGTAATGGAAGACTGTGTGCTTGTGGTGTCCAGTCAATACAATAGTCTGTCACTACAAAACACATTCATAGCTGTGTTACTGATGAGAGCAAACACAGCATTCAGATCAATATAGCCCTGCCTGCATCTAGGAACTGACAGCTCTGTCCTGCTCTGACCAGACCTGTGAAAACGATCATTCATACACCATGAAGTTGCTGGGCCAGCAGTGGGATGTTAGTTAAAGGCTAGTTTTGGCCACAGAAAAAGGTGGACAATTTTACATTTTCCTAAAAAGGCTATGGCTGGTTCAGAATGCAGCAGCCTCTGTGCCTACAATGAAAAAAGGTCTGAACAAATCAGTGCGATCTGTGGAAGATATACTACTAATTCTGGAATCGGAATAGCATTACTGTGAATATTAAGAGTACAGACTCAATGGATTGTTTTTAAATCCAGATTTAAAAGGTTTATATTTAGGAAAACATATGCTTGCTATTATTCAGCAATTGTCATTTGATGTTACTTCATTTAGACTAATGCACAGCCCTGTTTTCAAGTTGTAAAAAATGTAAATATGATGTGCAAAAAGTAAATAAAAACAGAATGCAAATGTGTGCAAATAGTTGCACCCATGCCCATGTTTAATTTAAACCAGCACAAATACATCACTGAAACCAATAAAATATATAGTTTTTTTTATTTGGTACCAGCAGGTTTCAAAAAAGTTGGAACAGGGGCAGTAAAAGACTGGTAAAGACTGCTTTGCAAAAAAAAAAAAAAAACACCTGGTGGAACATCTCAGGTTAGTTTACCAGTGGTCAGTAACATGATTGGATATAAAAAGTGCACCCCAGAGAGGCTGTGTCTTTGGAGGGGTTAACCACTCACAGCAACATGAAATGACAAAGAACTTTGATCATCTACAGAGCATAATACCATTTAAATGTTTAATGAATCAGGAGAAATCTTTGCATCCAAGGGTCAAGGATCCAGTGTTAAGCGGCTTTGGGCCCTCTGGCAGCACTGCATTAAAACGGATTCTGTTGTGGAAATCACTGCATGGGCTCAGGAATGTAATTACAATGCATCCACAAATGCAAGTTAAAACTTTACCATGCAAACAAAAATAGATTGAAACAAAGTGGAAAAGTGTCATGTGGTCCAGCAAATAATAATTTGATGTTTGGACGGATGCTGCATTCTCCAGTCTATAAAGTAGAGATAATTGGGCTTGTTACCCCCCCAGCGTTCAAAAACCAGCATCCATAATGGTACGGTAATACATTACTGAACATGGCATGGGTAACTTACACATATGTGAAGGCATATGGGTTTTGGAGCAACATATGCTGCCATCCAGGTGACGTCTTTTTCCGGAAAAGTCCTGTTTATTCAAGATTCAAGAGTTTTATTGTCATATGTACAGCAGTACAACACTGTACAATGAAATTCTTACTTTGCTGCTCCTCCATTCACCAATAGATAAAGATAACAAATAAAAAAAAAAAATATATATATATACTAAATATACAAAGTATAACAATTATTACAGCATGGCAATGCCAAACCACATTCTGGCATGCATTACAACAGCATGGATCCATAGGAAAAGTCCAGATGCTAAACTGGCCTGCCTGCAGTCCAGACCTGTAACACACTAAAAACATCTGGCACATTATGAAACAAAACAAAAAAACAGGTGTTTAAGGTGTCTGAATGTAACTGCTGCACAATTTAGGGCAAAATGGGAAAGTTCAAAAAATGAGCTGGACAGGTAGACCAAGGTGGCTGCTGTACCATTTAAGGGTGAATGGAAAAACCTGAACAAGAAGCTGGAGATAAATAAATGTTGACTTTAGCTTCATCAAATGTAGAAAGGCACAGGGAGGTTGCTTTTGCCAGGTAAGTAACATCAACTTGACAGGACAGCATAGATAGATAGATAGATAGATAGATAGATAGATAGATAGATAGATAGATAGATAGATAGATAGATAGATAGATAGATAGATAGATAGATAGATAGATAGATAGATAGATAGATAGATAGATAGATAGATAGATAGATAGATAGATAGATAGATAGATAGATAGATAGATAGATAGATAGATAGATAGATAGATAGATAGATAGATAGATAGATAGATAGATAGATAGATACGTTATTGATCCCGAAGGAAATTTAGCAATCTTTGTGTTTTCCTGTTTTTTAATGGTCGTGAACTGGTTAGCAATGCAGTAACAGTTGTAGTGACAGTTTACTAACCACAACCCCGCTAGCACTAGTTACATTACCTGCTTTATCATCGTTTGGTATTTGTCTGTACAAAGTATAAACAAGTTTGCATCGCTCGGCAATGCACATCTATTACTTCTGGGGGCTGGAGCTTCTGAAGGAAAACTTACGTCACTCTACAAAAATGTGAACTATGCCTCTAAATTGACATTATGCAATTATTAACTGGTCATTTTGCAAGCTTGCATTTTCTAGGTACCTTAAATTGATGGTGCAAAAACAAAATCGAGCAACTGCTATATAATGTCATGGCTTGAATTACTGTACATGCGTTTAAAAAATAAATAGACTTTTAGGGGAAGAAAACAGGCAGGAAAGGCAAAGGAAAAGCAGAATAGAGAAACAACTGAATGTTTTTTTTCTGCCGCTTTTGACTGGCAGGCATAGAGATTGTGCTGCGCTCCCTTAATTAGGTGTGTGTTCCACTATAACCCACAGTCTAGAAATGTCCCTGTGGAATGCTATTGTTTCTTGTTGATGTTGGGGGAGGCAGTAAGAGACACTTACACATTACTTTGTGATTGTCTCTTTGTCAAATAAACTATCAATCATTATCTTCTGTGCAGCAGTAAGAGATTTCCATGGTGGACTTTGTGGTGGACTAAATAAATCCACACACACATACACACTGTCTCGCTTTTTCATCTACACACACTTACATGCACATTGTATTGGACTTACAACAATGTCATATTTATTGTATACACAGCAGGCAGGCAGAGATAAGGGTGACTCACCTGTGTGATTCCACTACCATTAGGTTAGAGGCTCTGACAGGCAAGTGCGGTTATCTTGGCTTAAGTTATACCATTTTACTGTATGTGTGTGTGTGTGTGTGTGTGTGTGTGTGTGTGTCTGTACATATTAGGGTACGTTTTTTGCCTTCATGACCTACAAATTATGATCTACATACGATTTTGTAAACAAGTGTTTCTTTTTTAAAGAGCATTTTTAAAAAAGACATTCCATGTTGGTTACAGAAGTTAGGGTTAAGGTGAAATTTAAGGAAAACTTGTATTACATTCTGATTAGGAAGTCACATGCACTAGCTGTTAAAAACTGGAATAACAAAAAAAAAAAAGAAAGTGTCTACTGAGCTCCGATCCACAGCCACATGTGCATCTTCTTTAAGCCACCGGTTTTCCCTGTGATGACTATGGGCTCCAGCGTCACTGTGCCAGCCACACCATCATGCCTTGCAAGTTTAAAATTTCTCTGCAAACCGCAAGGCGGCAATCCCACTTCTGACACCATTGTGGCAGTGGTGTAGAGTTAGAAGACACAGGTAACATAACACTTTAGACATCTGTCATCAGTTCCAACTATTTACAAGTTTCTCTTAATGCTGCTAAGGCACCATCCAGCTCCATGCGTACTGCCCCAAAGTAGCCGGTAGCAGAATACTAAAATATGTTGCAAGTACAAGAAAAATGATACTATTATAAAACTACTATTCCACAGTGTCAAATTTAAATATATTGGAGAGAAAACAAAATTCATTGTAGCTTGTCCAGAATGAGAAAGCTGTATACATCACTGACAATATGTATACTACACTAAAATTTGATAATCAAATCTCAGGGATGATAATTTCTTATAATAACAAAGCATAATAAATAGATAATTACATCACCGTTTGTCCATGCATCATAAAGTCTTTACACAGTGTAAAAGATTATTTATATTTTCAAATGATGCAAAAATGCTTTCGTTTAATATGTTATTACAGTAACAGTATAATAAATAAGGGACATCATAAATTGCTTAATGACCCCATGTCCTGGCATTATATAAACACTGTTCATATTACACACTGTATGAGTGTGTAATATGAACACTATGCCAATTTATAAACAGGCCTCTGTGTAAAAGTGATAATGTTACTTTTTAGCATGTGACACTGTCAGTACGTATGTGGGTGCATATACTTGAATGTGCACCCACATGGCAAATGTGAAATGAAAATATTATTACTGAACTCAGACAAATATGTTTAGCCTCATTGAGATGTTTTCCTGGGTTGAGTTGTAATCTAATTGATCTGCACACTAGCAGTAGTAAAATGTCTCCGAGTAGGGTATCGGAATACAAGTGAAGTTTATTCACAACAGTAAGCCAAGAAGACCAAACAGTCTCATCTTGTTTTAAGTGATATCAATTCTAGAGTGAAAGAAAGACAGATCAGAAGAGAAAGAAAGAGTGAGATAAAGAGAAGGATGTGGCTTGCTTTAAAGAATTCATGCAGGTCAGGGCACGCAGCGGTGGATCTGAAGGACAGCTCCAACAGTGTTGGATATTAGAATTACCTTACCTGAAATGTAGTCACTTGCATGCATGCACACACACACACACACACACATCATTAGGTGTGATATGTTTCAGCTAAAGCACATCATAAACACAAGTGAACTTTAAACAAAACAACTGCACAGGTTTGAAAACTCACATAACATGCATTAATATTAAACTACTACTTCACTGTAGTCTTAAAGCAGACATGATAACATGATAATATCCTTGTTTCATAAAAGTCAATGTGATCTTTGAGTGTACCAACAGTTGGCTTTAAGGTGCATCCATCTTCCAGTGATATGTTAAAAAAAACAATAGGTAAACTGTAAACTACAGTGGATGGCACATCGCAAACTGTGTAAAGATAGACAACTTCGTACACACCAAATTAATGTTTTCAATTGTTGGTTTTTATATTTACTCTAGCACTCAAACTATTCAGCCTGTTACATCAGCTACTGCTATTAGGAGCCTACAGTGATGATCTTTAGTCTGAATATGAGATGAGCCCAGAGTATTATGAGTATTGTGAATGTTATGTATGTCTTGAATGTAAAACAATAAAAAAGCAGTTTATTTGATATTTTACTTTTAAACTTTATTGTTTGTTTTTTTGCCCATTTTAGATGTGACACCTGCAATTTCATTCTTTAGTAATAAACTAAACTTTGAAATGCACCTCTAGCAGGGCAGTCTAGCACTGGCATTCTCTGATTATGTAGGTAGTTTTGTAACATGTCCAGAATGTGGCTTTGCACATCATGTTGAAAGAGCATGGATGTCTCAGAAAACGATGACCTCTGAATAGCATATGTTAATCCAAACCATGTCTATATTTTTTATCGTTAATGGTGCTTTCACAGAAGTGCATGTTACTCATGCACTTCATGTCACTAATGACTGATGCTGGCTTTTGGACTTTACACTGGTAACAATCTGTGTGGTCCTTCTTCTTTGGCCCAGAGAACTTGGCAGCCATTATAGTTTGAGTCTGACCATAATACACATTTCCACTGTGCATCAGCCTGAATGCCAATGTTGTTAACATATAGCTTCAGCTGTGCATAGTACAGTCTTAACCTGTGATTGCGCATGCAGCAATGAACAGTGTTTATTAGTAACAGTTTGACAAAATATTACTAAAACTATGTAGTGATATCTATTACAGAAAAATGTTGTATGAGAAGGTAAAGGTCAAAAGATTCTCTAGATCCTCAAAATCTTTTCAGGATATTATGCTCCATACCGGGTGAGATATAAAAATCCTTGCAAATGCACATTAAGAACCTTTGGGCCTCATTCACCTAAATTTATTCCTAAGAAACGCCCTAAGAAAGTGGCTGTCAGACTTATAATGTGTTCCTAAACCGCAGAACTGTGCGCAATTTGGTGCTCTTGACTATGCATAGATTATTTTTTTACCTATTAACAAAACCCTGAATAACAAAACACTGGTGAATGTCAGAATCTGTGTGAAAACTGCTTAAGTGGGTTAAGAAGAATTTTTTGTTAACAACCCATCTGAGGCTAATAGCTGGTCTATTCACTGCTGCATTTTTTGGCAAAGCAGTGAGCCTCATCCTACCCTTGCTCATAAAAGCCTTTTCTGGACACTCCTTTTATACCTAAGTATGATTACACCACCTCCTTTGAAACATTTAATATTTAAGTTCCTGTACCTAAAAGTATTTATAATAAACAATATAGATGATGAGATGAAATACTAAATATAAGATAAAGCATTCAATATCTTGTCTTTGTGTGACTGTTGAAATACATGTTACCAATCACTAAAAAATCACTGTTTTTATTTGCATTTCACATACTGTCCAAACTTTTTTGGAACTGTGATTGTACTATCACTTTAAGATGTGATTAGAGTATTTGGTTACAATTCATTTATTTCTACTTCAAATTATGCATGTTATGTTTTCACAGTTTTTGGGAGTCATTTTGTGGAGCTGGCATTTTCAAAGTTATCACCTGCTATGATCTTTTAAACATTCATTTTGCTCGGGTTGGTGATGAGATACTGCCACAAACCCCCCTCAGTCTGCCTTCTTAAAATCCTTTCTGTTTCATCTGTGCTAAACATTGCCAGCGGTCTTATATCTCATTTGTCTCTGTAAGCAAAGCTTATGAATATCTTTATTATTTTAGCTGTTTAGCTGACGTCCAGGCAGGTATTGCTTTAAACAGTGCTTGTTTAGATTATCATCAGTAGTGGTTTATAGACAGGGGACTGTGTGGGGTGGGGTGGGGAGGTCGGAATGATGGCCTTAAAATGACTGTTTATCATGAACTTGCAGAGTAGCAACAATCAAAAAGTTTATTAAAAGGGCTTTTTGCCCAAATTACCACAGATCTAGAATAACTAGAATAACAACCACTTACAACAGGTACAAAGCTAGCAAAGGTACTGAAGTCAAGCAGAGCTATCTCCCTATTTTAGATTTTAGATAACCTGCAGGTCCTAATTTTTTTTTCACATATGCAGACCAGTTTAGTCTCAGAGTATGAATCTGTTCCATAGGTCTGTTTAATAAAATAGGTGATAGAATTTTATGGTCTTAGTGACAACCATTTTCTCAGTTCAATTAAATTCAGCATTTATTTTATTTGAGAGCTTAAACAGTTTTTGTTTGCTTTCTTATTGATCACTAATCTCTCCTAAGTCTCTTGCAGCTTCTCCTGCTTTCTCGTCTTGCCTGTAATTAGTAACTCAGATTTACAAATAATGAGAGATCAATCATATATATAGTCTCATCTGATGGAGCTGCTGCCTCTTACAGGTAATCTAAGGAATTTTGGGATATAAAATTGTGCTATGTATAACATTATATGACGTTTTCACTAATGTTAACTTACCATAAACAACAAAGTTAAATATTGCAACTACTGGTGAACAGTTTTATGTTTTAAATCATAACCTTTCAAATCGCTGTGGCAAAACCCCCTGCCAGTCAGTTAAGCTGGAAATAAGCTAGACTCTGCACTGACCCTCACTCTGGGAAATGATACACAGACAAAAACTCTTTAAACGACGGCTCAATTAACTATACATCTGTCAGTTTTTACTTTGCACACCAGCCACTTACAGTCTTTCCACTAAAATTACCGTCACTTATGCTAACACACACAACTCAAACAACTTAAAATTCAAAATTTAAAAAAATTTACTGTTTAGTAGCTGTTACGTGTTGCATGAGTATAAGTATGATGTGGAAGGATGCACACCAGATCTGATTGGCCACCGCATAAAGTTCTGCAATGCATCTGTTTCAGCTATTGCACTTTGAAAGACATAGTAATGGTGCACAGAGCAAGCAATCACTGCTACGTTTGATAAACAAAAGTGCAAAACATTTTTAATATACTGTACAATATATATCAGATGATCCATATATCTCTGTGGGTGGAGTGTGTAGGTTGGACAATATTCAGCAGCTTCACTCAGCATTTAGCACTGAAGAGACTGAAGAAAGAAGGAGTTCCACCTTTATTAGCAAGACAACCTCAACCACTGCCTGTAAATAGCCGTGATGCTGTTTTTGCCGGCGTAATGGACAGCAAGATGAGGGAGGTGGATACATATGCAAGGGTCTTTTATTAAAATTCATGTTGCTTGGCAGAAAGCTGAAACAAAAGAAACATAAAAAGACAGAACAGGAACAAAATATGTTGACTACAAACGGGAAAACATCAATACACAACCCAGAATAGGAGAAAACAGAGAGAATATACACACACATGAAATGAGGAACTCCTGGGCACACTGAGACACAAATACAGGACAGGTGAGGGGCGGAGACAAGGACGTACATGTGACCAAAACATAAACAGACGCACATGGCTAGACATGGGAACGTAAACAAGGACACAGACAGAACAAACAAGTCAGGGCGTGACATCAGGATTATCTTAAAGGATTATCATAGTAAGTATCAACTTTAATTTACTGTGAGTTGATGTCAAGATTGAAAGCAAGTAGCTAATATAGGTACTGTTGTTGGCTAGCAGGCCTAAAATAACTAACATAAATATAGCTAACTAATGCATTTCATTGCACCTTTAAGTGTAATTCCTCATAAATAAATTATTTGAGTTTTTTTTAAAAACACTTTAATCCAAAAGTTTTTGGGTTTGTTTTACAGCTAGAAAAAGTAAGTCCTTCAGAAAGTAAAGTAAGTGCTTCAGTTGTTCTTCAAACTTCTTGTTTTGACATCACTCAGCTTTGAGTTTAACCAAGCTCATGCTCCATTTGATGGTGCAGTGTATAGAGTTGCCTTGTTTTCCAGCATCTATCAAGAGAATCGATTTATATCTCAACATCTTGGGAGAAGAAGAAGAAGAAGAAAAAGAAGAAGAAGAAAAAGAAAAAATCAAGGTGATTTTCGTTCATCTGAAAACACGTCAGGTGACTTCAGAGTTGCCTCACATTGCACCTTTACTCAGAAAATCAATACAATTATCCTTCTGTTCTTCAGCCTCCCATGCGCTTTAGCAGTGAGTGTATTTTTATAGGAGTTACAGTCCAATGACAACAGAGTGTCTAGGGAGAAAACAGATTTGAGAAGGCTATTTCTGCTTGTGAAGAGCACGAATATGGGGCAAGGTGTTCCTCGTTTTCTCAAGAAACACCCAGAGGAACGCTTCCCTCCTATTTTCTGTTTTGTAATGGATAAATTGAAGCTATTTCTCCTCTCTCTCTCTGTCTCCCTCTCTCTCTCTCTTGTGCTCTCTTATGTATGCAGAGACTGATCTGTTTAGAATGAAAGTGAAATAGAGTCCACTGTCCTAAATAGAGAATAGAAAAAATATTATTTGTACATGTTTCCTGCTGCTTTTTTTAGAACACTGAGTCCTCATATTAGACCTACTTTGTTTTATGGATATACTGAATCTATCTCTCTCTTTCTCTCTCTCTCTCTCTCTGAGTTAAATGAGTGCTCCTTATTGCTTTGATAGATCACTCATGTAGTTTAACAGTGAGTGTGTATGTCTGACCATTTTATCAGGTCCATCTAACTTGTATTTACATTTACTGTCCATTTTATTCACTAAAACTCAAATAATAATACTTGGTTAGTGGTGGTTCTGTGGGGGTCATGATTACTGATGATTGGTGTGAAGGTGGCTAATAAGTTATGCAGTGAAACAGATTAACTACAATATATAATTGCAAAACTACATTGGCCACTTAAATGACTGTGTTAAGATCAAAATAGACATTCAGTAGACAATCATTTTAATAGATATTGCTAAAGTTATTTGATATATATATTTGTAATGAATTTTTGGGACTCCGAACAACCATGCAAGACCGGAAGGCGAACAAAACTGTGTGTCAAACTACCATCAGATAAACAGTACCTAAAGCAATTTTGAGAGTAAAAAGAAAATCAAGCTCCCATCTTGTTTCTGATCTTAAATGGCCCATAGGTGTTGCTGTCCAACCTTTCAGATGACAACTCAACACTATGGGTCTGAAATAAGGTGTAGCTGTCAAAAGTTGTTGCTGAGTAAAGGAGATTGACAAGAAAGAAGAACATGTTTATATCAAGCAAAGAAGCTGCTGGTGTTCTCAGAACAACAGACAGGCCACCCCAAAATCCCAAATGTGTTTGGAATCAGTTGAATAGTGAAAACCAGGAAATGCACACTTTTATGACCAAATTTTAAAAGTGTAAAAAAAATATCTCTGCAAATTTATTAAGAAGAGTAAATACTAGGCTTAAAGTCTGGTACCTGACAAATTTGTTCTTCTTATGAAAGGTGTCAGCTATGCCATGATGTAAATAACTTTCAGAAGACGCCAGAAGAAATGTTATAGAGATGCTGAAATATTGGGTGTACATCAATCCACAGTTATACAATTTATCTACAAATCTCTAAAATCTCTAAAATCAGACTGTTGCTGCATCCTTTAGGAGAATGGCAATTTTGAAAGAGGTGAGAAATAATTCATGGTTAAAAGAAAAACACCTGCTAAAAATACAAATTGCAAAAACCTTTGTCCATGTGTTCATTATTGGAACAACACTAAACAAATATGGTGTATAAGGAAGGACACCAGGAAAGGGAGCTGCCGCTGTCCAAGAAAACAGTGTGGCCCATCACAAGCTTGCCCAAGACCACCTGGATGGTTCACAAAAAATGCTCAGAGAAAATGTTCTATGGCCAAATGAGGACCTTTTAAGCATTACCTTGTGCTGACCTTTCACCCTAGCAAGATGCTTTCGTATGACCTAAAGAGGGCTATGGAAGCAAGGCATCCCAGAAATATTAATGAACTGAACCACATTTGCAGGAGAAATTATCCAAAATTTCTCCAAATATTTGGTAAAGATGATTGCTGAGGGCTCCACAGGTTATTACTTGAATTTAATATAGCTGTTTTGACTAGAGGTTAAAAGAGTGGTCTCTGTATTGTGTACATGGTACATGGTAAGTAGATCTGATCAAATGGACAGCGAGTGTTGGCAAGTGTACCTAATAAAATGTCCAATGGAGTGTATGTATGTGCATGTGTATGAGCTCTGTGTCGGGCCTGTAGCTTTAGGCTGTGCTTTAGTTGGTAGAGAGGGATGATTGAATGTTTAAAGTGTGAATGAGGGTTGGTCATTTTGACAGAGCTGCGTGATTGAATGAACTGCCATTCTGTTACCCATTCAGTGATGAATATGGTCTGGACTAAAGGAGAAGAATACTGTGTGTGTGTTTTTGTGTGTGTATGTGTGTGTGTGTGTGTGTGTGTGTATGTGTGCTGTATGCTTGTGGACTGCAAAGCATGAACTATAATTTTTGCTGTGTCTCTCTCATTGTTGTTATTATTGTTTTTAGTTTCCTGTCTGTAACCATGGCAACCAGCTGTAAACTGCTCTTCCCACAGGAAGGTCTGCGACTGGTCTGTTCTACTCCACTGCTCTATGACTCACAGAGAGAGAGAGACTCAAGGTGAGGGAAAAGCAGATGTAAGAGCAGATGTGCCTGGAGACACTATGACACAGTCAAGCTTGCCCCCCTATGTGTGTGTGTCTATGCTCTCTTCCTCTCTTTCTTTTTTTCTTTCTTTCCCTATTTACTTCTGTTTCCACTTTCCTGGCTCTCTCTATCTCTTTTTCTACCACTGTCAACTCTTTCGTTCTAGTATTAGGGACCATTTAGTATTTTACCATTGCCCCTACTGCACGTGACCTTATAATGAGAAGGCAAACTGTTGATAAGAGGACTATCACCTCTCTTTTGAGCTCAACCTTTATGAGGTGTGGGATTGATTATTCTTCATTTTTATATAAATAATTTTAAATTTTACGTAAAGGAATGCAGAACACATACAAATCTAATCACACAGCGATCCCTGGTGTCATTGCTTTTATGCAATGCCTGGTGCCATCCCTATCTCCTTGATGGCTTCCACAGAGAGCTAACTAATTTACACTGAGAAACTAAATGACTTTGCCTTTGCTTTTAGCATAGTACCTGCTCTTTTCTATCTGGGTAACTGTACCAAGTAGCTACACGATACTTTACTTGTCTCTTAGTGATGCTTGTATTCCTGCCATGCAGATATTGCTCTAACGTGAGAAATACTTTTTGTTTAAGTACTCTCTTCCAAAACTTGAATCCACTTTTTGTGAATATGTTCTCTCGTTCAGCAAAACAAACACCACACGTGACCACCAGCCAGGTACCAGCCTGCAATAAAGCTTCTCACAGATTGTCCAAGGTAGTGCTTGGAATAACTACTTAAAATTGAAAAAGTCATGAGCTGACACGTCAGAGCTGGAGGACGGTGTGTCTGGATTTTATGGAGGACAGAAGTTTGCTACCTCTGACATAGAGGCAAGTAACTTTGTGAGGCTGTATGCACAAGGCTAGGGATGCCTGTCTAAACTTAAAGACCTATCAATGTTGGAAAATGTACATAGCAAGCTAAATCAAACCAAATTAAATACATTTTGTTAGCATTTAAAATTACTTTATACCTACCCAACAAGCCAACTCCAGTGACTAGCAACTAGCTCATGATCTACAATGTTTTAAAAGTAGATACTGAACATTTTTACCAGTTTCCCAAAGACTGCAATAAATAGTCATGTACCATTGGAGATGGTGCTATAATCCTTAAAATAAAAGCCAGCTATTCTCATTTTTGCCAAGTTATGGTGCTCAAAATGCAATCTCAGCAAGGATACCTGGGGTGTGTTTGAGTCAGATACAATTTTTGGAGAATCAGGCGTCTGTACTTCTGGTTCCATAAAGACTAGCAATACAATCCAGAGATTGTTGGAAAAGGAAATGTCATGGTTTATCAATCTTGTGTTCATCACAGTCAATTGTTGCAAAGTATTTCCTTTCCTGTGGTTTTAGTCATGATGCAGTTAGTTAATTTTTAACTGTCGACTTTCACAAATTTGAAGTTGTGCAGCCCCTATTATAAAGGTGTTTTTGTGATGTCCCAAAAAAAGGCCTAGCTGTAATAATCACAGTTTTACACTGTATGTGTCTGGATCATGAATTTGCCTCTAACTATTATTATTATTATTTTTAGAAAAATATTAAAATAAACTTACAAGTGTGGTTTCTGACACTATACTGTCATAAATTAACAAAAGTATGTTGCATGGCTAAAAACAATAGTAACAACCTTCAGTATGCAGTATGAAACTTAGGTTACATATACATTAAATTAAAGTTAGGCCTTTGAACTGATTCATATATCACATTCTCACAGAGATATCTCTTAGCTGAGCCAGTGACAGCACAGGAGGTTGACTGTAAGGGTAAACCGTGTGGGAGCGGATGTGCTGAAGTTTTAAAGGCAGTATCTGTACCCTAGTAGTGATATTTAATCTACAATGTTGCTGTAGATCTGTACACAGGAGGACAGGAAAGGGTGTGGAGAAGCTTTTACAGCCTGTCAGCACCTGTCAGGTGAGGTTTAGCCTTTTACCTGTGTGGGTGAGTGTGTGTGTATGTGTAGGAATCAGACAGAGTTTTAATCAAACTGAGCATCCAAAGAATCTTCCCACAGTGGGCGTAACACCCACAGACACACCTGACTGAACACATACACAGACACTTTCTTGCTCTCTTTCTAAATTTTTCTCTCCACATTGCAGCTGTCTATTCGCCCTCCTTTCAAGATTTGGGATTATTTTATTGCCACATAACAATGTTGGTAGGATAATAGGAATATTTTGCCCTGTGTGTGCAAAAGTCCCCAGTGAACAATATGGTAAATCAGGGCAGATTAACTTTGTCATGCCCCCCTGGACTAGACTATGTTGTAGGCTTCCCAAAACCTGCAGTCAGCTCATGCATGTTTCTGACAGTAGGAAATAAAGCAGGAAAGTAAAAACATGCAGCAAAGTTGAACATAGCACAGACATAAGACTGACTACTCTATTTTTCTGTCTACTACAGCAGGGATAATCAATTTAAGTCCTAGAGGTCTGAAATGAAGCTCAGTCTTCTGATTACCCAAACTTCAGTACACATGACTGAACTTAACAGTCAATTACCAGCTGAATTTTTTTGTCCTAAAAACATTCTGGGAATACTACACCCATATTAAAATAATGTTTTCAATTGGAAGTTTTATTTTTCTCAAATGTTCTTCATAAAAGCAGGATAACATTCTCTAAAAACATCGCCATATGGCATAATCACATAAGAATATAATTGACAGTATCCTCAAAACAGATCCTGAATTTTGCATTTAAATCTTATGTCTTAGTTACCATTTAACCATATAGTCGAACATTATTTGAAATACTAAACATCTTTAAACTACTTATTTAATACAATATTTCCCTTGAAACATTATAAGTACATGTAGGCAACTATAGTCAAAATTGTGGGAATGTTCCCTGTTTGCTGGGTTACCAGGTTCAGTCAGTATGTTAGAGTAATCACCAAACTGTGCATTCCTACAGTATTGCAACATTTGTAGTTACTGAAATATTTTCTGGATGTTTTGAGAAAATATGTACACATCTTTGAAAACATTCCTTTAAAAACATGTTGCTACAAGAGATAAGATTAGATTGGAGATAATGTTAGATTCCTGTCAGTCTTACTGCACCCCATACTGCTCTGCATATGGTGATGCTGTGCTGATGCCTTCAGTTTAGTAGTACTAGCTTGGGCACCAAAATTTTTTCTGAAATAAATAAATAGTGTTTGGGTTCATGCTTTGCCTCCTTAATCACTGCCATCGGTACATCGCAGTATCTTTAAGGCATTAAAACACTCTCAGTTGTAGCACATGAAAGTCTCAAATCGCTTAGCTGAGCAGCTATGTTCACTAACTTTTATGTGCATCAATGTTACATGATAATTAGCCAACAAGCTAAAGCCTCCACTAAGTTGGGAAGCATCATGGCTCAAAAAGTGTGAGAACCAATGCATTATATAGCAAAGATATGACTGACCTTTTTAAGCAAATCAACATATGCATGTCAACTTTAATAGCATGGCCTTTTTTTAGGTTTGCTTTACTGACAATCAAGTTTATGGAGGTGTAAACAATAATGTGCAAGATACAATAGAATAAAATGCAAAGACATCACATGGTAAAGCTAGGAAAGTAGCTAGTGAGCCAATGACTGTTTAACTATTTATTGCAATTTAGTATGCAGTTGCTTTCATAACAAGACCAGGATATCCTTAACTATCCAGCTCTTCAAAACCCTTTTTGCCAGCTGCCCTTTACATTGTGAGAACTACATCGTGGCATAAAGACAACATTTCCTACAACTTTATACAACCTAACTTTAACCTCAGGGCTAAGGAAAGCCAATAACTAAAGAGGTTTACACTACCGGACATCACAGCAAAAATAAAAGACGGTTCCAAAATCAACAAAAGGATCAACACAGTCCTCCATGCTGATCCTAACTATTCTAAGGTGTTCTGAAATGGTTTATGCAGGTTTAGCGCTGGTTTAGCTTGTCACCCAACCTGGTCATACCAGCATCCACAACACAACCTATGCTGGTTTTGTTGGTGATTAGCATAATTACCATTTGCTGCCAACCAACATCCCAGCATCCATAACACAACATTGGCTAGTGATTAGCCATGCTGGTCTATGTTGTTTTTTATAGCAGGACAATTCTTACATAATATGCTATAGCTATGCACCTTCTGGTATAGCTACTTGGTTAGCTAATAAACTTAACTTAGTGTGCAAGATTAAGGAAAATCAATGATTCTGCCACATCTTATACCACACCTTTGACCTGATTTGAAAATGCTTAAAAAAACCCTATTCCTCTGCAGGGGCAACATATGGAACTGAGAAGGGTAATTCTAGGGCCCTGGGACCTATTTACTATTGTTTATTCATATTACCTTATTAATGTATCATCATGCATATTCATTCACAGTGTACCAATGATTTGTTTTTCATACGTCGTTTTTGGCAAATAGTACATTTCTGTGCGTTTACATTTCACTTCTTACTCAAAAGCTTATCAATGCAAGCTTTTCAAATATTTAGTAAACGTTGGCCTTTAGCACTTTTCACAGTCAGTGTCTTAAAGCAAATCAATTTCACTGTACACAGAATGTTGTCAGGTTTGGTGTGGTCTAAGAATATCTTTTCTTGAGGTCCAAAATCCCTGACAGTGTCACTGATTCCATGATTCCTCTATTAACCAGCAATCTCTGCCACATAGTATGTAAATGCATGCAGCTTTGATCAAATTAAGCTCAACTCCTTCCTTGGTTATGATTTCATTGCATTCACCATTAAGGAATACTGTTGTCTTTTCTGTCCATCTTTTAGGACCATACCTGGGGCAGTGACTCTCTAACTCGCTCTCTCTATCTCTGTACACTCTACCTTTAACTCCACTGGCCTGCTGCAAAATGATTGAAAGCCCGTTTAAAATTGGACAAAATAAAGGTGCAATAAAGGACATGTCGACCCACCTAATCCTTTCAACTTGCTCCCACCAAGCTGGCCCCTTCAAGTTTCCGAGCTTAAAAAACAACATTAGAAAAAGCTCAATGTCCTGAAGTAATCAAATCCTATGAGGCGAGTCCCTAAATCTCTGTCTGGGGAATGTGATTGTTGTAATGCGTTTATTGAAACTTGGGTAAGGTTTTATTTAATCCGCCTCGCTGTAACTGCAAAAGGGGAGATGAGAAAAGCACGCAATCTTTCATCATACTATCATCCAGCACTATTAGATTTAGCCGTGTTCTAGGTTACACTTTGTGTGTGTGTGTGCGCGTGTATGTGTGTGTGTGTGTGTGTGTGTGTGTGTGGGTTTAATCTATAGTAGATGCAGGATAAAGTTCACCATGATTGCACAGGGTTTTGCCATAATATGGGTGCTACTGGCATATTGGTTTTGCCATTCATTCATGAACTATGCTTTCAATGTATGTTACAATACCATTAATTAGATATATCATATAAAATACAAGACAATGAAAGCAATACTGAAAGCAATATAGCTCTAACAATATAGTTTCTGTAAAGGAAGTGGTGCTGCTTTAATGGATATATTTAATATATGTTCATATTCACCAACCATTCTTAAGAAAAGATTTCTTCTTACAGCCCACTTATGCAGTTTTCATTATGATGTGTTTTTAGGTAAGAACAGAATCTATATAATTGCAAAAAAATGTGTTTTTTCTTAGGACCTTTTTTTCAAAAACAAATTTAAGAAGAAAAAAAGGAAGAATTCCCATGGTCCTTTACCTGACTAAGATTACAGGGAAAAGTAAAAAACTCACATAGGTAAATGGTCAAAGCTATGAACCTGATTTATAAAAAAGTTAGAACACACAAAAAAACCACACAACAGCTTTGACCAGTATTTGAATGTAAACTAAACAAAAACAACAAAAAAATGCTATAATTACCTTTATAGGTAATACCTTTATAGTTATTTTTGTAAATATACACTAATTCTGAAAATAAGGCCTGCAATACATTCTGAAAAAGTACAGGGCCAGTTGAATACTTGGAACATGAAATGCTCAAAAAGCATGCTAAACAAGTTATGCAATCATGATTGTGTACTGGAAAGACCCAGTCCCAGGATGGGGAGAGGTTCACCACTCGCAAAAAAATAAAAGAAATTTCCCCTGTGGGCAAAGAGCAAGACCAAAAACCCCAGCAAAACTTCCATGACCTTTGACCCCTTACATAGCACTTAATTTAAAACTATCATGCTCCTGTAAAGGATATGACAACATTGGTCAATAAACATTATCCGTCGCTGCATCCACAAAAGTCTACACAATCCATAACTACAACAGCATCCATAAACACTCCAACGTTTCTGTACTGTTTATGGAAATAATGAACTAGGACTTGGACTAGGACTCATCCAGTTTGTTACCAACATAAACTTCAAAAATCTGTAACAGTGTCTGTGAAGGAGTATTAGTGGGCAACATGCACATCTGTGAAAGCACCACTAATATCTTCCAACCTGATGATCATTCCATTTATTAAAAGAAAAGTTATGTCAACTCAAGTGGCCCCGTGAGAAAAAGTAATTGCCCAACTGAAGGTCTTGCATATCTCATCTAAGCACAAGGGCAGTCTGTGAATGGTTTGGAAAAAATATGGCCTAGTCAAAGTCCTGACTTTGCATATCAAAATGCTGTAACAAGAACTTAAATGTGCAGATCATGCTATGGTCTACTATGGTTTCAAAGACTGAGTTATAGGAAGTGTTTGGTAAAACTAGTTATCAAGTTTTGGGGGGCAATTACTACTACTAATTCACATGGGTGATATAGGTTTTACAAATGTTTTATTATTGCAAAACTGTGTTTTATGTTTCCTCAGTTTCTAATTAGGACCTAAAACCACATAATGTGACAAATATACACAAATACTGTTATTTTAACATGAAAATTTGAAGTGTTCTTTTACAAACAAGGAAACAAATCAAGTCATTAAGTCAGTGTACATACAATGTCATAGACATCTTATTTTGAGAGCCCTCCTCAACAGCTATTAGAAATATTGTTAATAATGGTAAATTAGGGGGTATAGTTTTCTTTATGTATTTGCCTTACAATACCCTTAAAGAGCCTCTCTGCCATGGATGTATTATGAAAACTATTGTAAAGCAATGCATTAGGAAGCAAAAAGTGCATTTGTAACTATTTTAAGTAACGATTTTCTGTGGGGGGGTTATTAGAGACATTACACATTTCAGCCATGGTTCCTATTTTGAATATTGTTGAAAATGTAAGGAAATGACTGCTTGCTTGTGTGCATTTGGCCTAAAGTGCTGGACCAGGTCTGTGTGTGTATATGTAAAAACCAGAAAACTTATAAAGTGAAAAAGTGTTATTTACAGCATCAGACAAGTTGCTGACAGGAGTTCAGGAGGAAACACTTGCTTACTTCCCACATGACTTCTCATGTCTTTGGGGGCACTAAGCAGTCTGTGTGTGTGGGGGGGTGGTTGAAGGTGGGCTATAGGAGAGTTATAACAGCAGGTACCAAACAACCTACTAGGGTTACAGCACTCATAGCCTGTTAATAACTGACAATGGAAGGGTGTGTATGTGTGTGTCTATGTGTGTTATTTCAGTGGCATGGCTAAGTAAACAAGGCGGATGAGCAGGTTTGAGGCTGAATGCAAAGTCTCTGATGACTGTAGAGTGTTCACTACACTTGAGTAAACTCTATCTTGCACCACATTTTAGTGAATACACAAATAACTGCAGTGAGATTCATTTGAAGCCCTTACATCCAAAAGTCTGGAGACACTTTTCTTTTTTTAAGAGTAATGTTTCATTTTCACTAAAAATTTTCAATAAAAATGACATGAATGTTTAATGAATAAATAACATTGTAATATTTTTTTATAACTAGTAATTATTTATTTTTCTATTATTACCAATATTCTCAGAAATCTCCCCAAGCAATGTGTTTTTTAACAGTAAGCTTAAGTTGCCAAGCAAAACATAACTTCATGCATTAAAGTCCTATGTAGCATAAATTTGTTTTCTTTCTGATTAAGTTAATCTTGTTTCTTACATGCACAAAGTATGTCTTATAAACACCATCCTAAAGTTTTGTTCATTTGTCCATCTGTCTGTATGTCTGTTCGTCCATGACTTTTTCGTCTATTTACAGTCACATAAAAGCTGAATAATGATTTTAGTTCTGTATGAGAAGCGGAGCAGGCTAGTGGTGTTGGATATAGAGCTGTCAATTAAACTGTTCGTTAGCCACAACCATACAATTCTTAGATCTCTGATTCTCTGATCAGCAGTTTTTAAGCCAAACATTTTATATATTATTAATCAGTGCTCCTTTTGTATATTTACTTTGTGCCTGTGGTCATGTGGTTATATGCAACAAAATTACTGTTTTTTTATTAAACATATTGGTAGAAAACATAAAGCCTGAAACAGAGCTTGTCCAAAAGTCATGACACATAAAATGTACACAAAAATTAGCAGAAAAAAATGCCTCTGTTTCCTGTAAAAGTATCTTGGAAAATCAACAAAACATACATTAGCATAGGACTGCAACCTCTTTCTCTTTTATTGTAACAGTTCATCCATTTTATTGCAAGTGAATCAATTTCTGCTGTTGTCAGTTAGCATTGTGGTTTATTGCATGAACATCCAGACTCTGAGCTACATACATTCCTAAGCTACATACATTCTCTTCAGGTAGAGATGTGAGTCTGAAGCAATAAGGCAGCAGCAGGTTTCGATGAATGTTTGGAATTTAAGTGACTCTGAAGCTACTAAGCTATACTAAGCTTTTATAGGTTTAGGGGTTTGGAGAAGAATTCATGTACCAGTCAACATAATTTATGGCTAGATGAAAAATAAATATTACTTATCGTTAGAACGTGTGAGCTGTTATGCTATCTAGTGATGAGTAATAAGGTGCTCACCAATGATCTACGGATGGTCCTGCTAATGATTACATCTTTTCAGTGTAGCAGAATGCAGCCTGTCAGGTCACCAGATGTGTCTGGGAAGCCAGATGCAAAACCTTTTAACTTATGGCAGTATGTGGTTTAAATTGTGGAATTCATTCATAACCAGGTGTGTCACTGAATAGAGAACAGTGAATCATTTTTCAGAGTAAATCTGTGGCTGATACAGTCTGGATATAACCACTTAAACTTGCACTTCAAAGTATTTAAATTGAAGGAAATAAAACAAGTAAAAGATTGTCTGTCTTCTTTAGTTTTTAAATAAAAAAAAACAATATTGTGAAAGACTTGAAAACAATATAATAAATTAACACACGGAAGTGTCAGTTATTTGACTTAACTTGACACAGATCTGATGTTTACAGAGCTGTGTGAACAAACAAATACTCAAATACTCCAAGACTGAACCTACATGTAGGCATGTAACCTACATATTTCCTTATGCACCATCATATCTGACTATACTGCTGTTATTGCACTTTGCCTATTATATTATACATCATGTATACAGTCTGTACATAAATAGTACTGCTGCTTTTGCACTGACAACTGCATAACTGTGTATTTGCACTATCAAAGTCTACACTGTTTACAATGTACTGGTAAACAGTACTACTGTCATCACTCTCATACACATTGTGAGACTATTTCTATTTTGTATATTTTATTTCATATTCTATCTATCTATCTATCTATCTATCTATCTATCTATCTATCTATCTATCTATCTATCTATCTATCTATCTATCTATCTTGTTCTATTCATGAGCAGCTGAGAGTGGTTCAGAGCTTGCTTAATAGTTATGAAACTTTCGTTTGCTAATTCTAAAGGTTTGTACAATAATGTACAAACCTTTAGAAATGGTTTTCTAAGAAAGTTTTAGTGCAGAAATGTTGAGTGTAACTTCAAATCTGTAAATGCAATAGGTAAACAGAATAATTAATTGCATAATTGCATAACTGTAATTAATTAAACAATTAATATGTCAAACTATTTGATGATGTACAGTAGTATGCAAATGTTTGGGTGCCTATAGTCAAATGAAATTTTTGGTGATATTCTAAATGAGGATATGTACAGAGAAACCCACTTCTGCTAACTGTAATGCACAAGTACTTGTTTAGTTTATTTGCTCAATTTCACATTTTGGGAACAAATAGAACTTCAAATTTGGGCTGTGCAAAAGTTGTATGCTTTATATTCTCCCACTATGTTCCTCTCATTTAGAAAACATGCCATTTGTCCAGGTATGTTCCAACGTTTGCATATGACTACAATTATTATATTTTAAAAGCACATATCACTGTCAGCGCTGGGCGAATGCTTTAAAATGTCTGAATTGTATTCTTTATTTTATTCTTTCTGCCCTACAAAAGTAAATTATTTGTCTTTAATGCTAATCCAGGTAGATGTTTATGTATTGGCAGATGTAATTAGTTAACTGAGTTAACAGCTGTAAACGGCATGCATTCTATGCATTCTACAATGCTCCACATCAATTTTATTCCACTAATTGATGTCAACAAAAACAGCACTACAGATTGCTGCTTATAGCTTGAAGCTACTCTGTGTAATTTGTGATTATAAGTTCACTATGTACTTACTGTACTTACCCCTGTCTATTAACCAAGGAAGTGCACCTGTCTCAGGTTGATAGATGCTCTTCTGCTGTTTAACTCTGCCCCCATTCTCACTGTTTTAACCCGGCATCTACATCTGTGGAATGGTGAACAAGTGAATATGAAAGCATGCAAGCAGGAAGTGCATATTGTTTGTAAGCCACTTAAGCCCCTCCCTCCCGGCCCTATGCCAAACATTGACATTTTTGAAGTGTTTGATGTTTGCCGCCTCTTTGTGTTGGCAGCCATGGTGGTTCAGGCAGGAGGGAGGGGTTTCAGGAGGCAAGTGGGGTGTGGAGGTTGTTTGGGGGGGTGATTAGCAAAAATAAAGGAGATAGTAGGGGGACTGGGGGTTGGGGGTGTAGGGGGGAGTGTGTAGCGTCTGGGGCCAGCGTCACTGAGCCGCCGTTGCTGTTGGTCGGACCCTGCGGCAGGATAGGCTGGAGCTGTGTAAATGAGCGCTGGGCCTCATTCTGCGTCCCTGGTCTGCTGCGTATTGCTGCAGGTGCAAGTGGGAGGCAGCCCTTCTGCTACTTTTTCTACTGCTAGCACCATGCTACTGTTTTTGTCCTGTCTCACCATAATGTGTGTGTGTGTGTGTGTGTGTGGCTTTTCATTTGTTGCCTGTTGTGTGCCAGAAAAGAACCACCTTTCCATGCATACATGCTGATACACATACACAAACACACTGCCCTCCAGTATAGTTGTTAGCCCACATGTAGTAGACATGCTAACTTTGTGGGTCTCTCTCTCTCTCTCTCTCTCTCTCTCTCTCTCTCTGTCTCTGTCTGAGCCGGGGCTTTGTGCTCAGGGGCCTAAGGTGTTTTGGGATTTCTCCTGGTTGCAGGCCTCGGGGAGGCCCGGTAACTGAGCCACCAGTCGAGGGAGCTGGACCAATTACACTGCTAGGATAAATGTAGCACCATGCATGGATTGTGGTACTTAACAGGCCGAGAGAAGGCAGGCTTCACCAGGGTATTTTAAATGGAAGGGAATTTAAAAACAGATTTATGGGGCAGTTAAAAATAGTAGGCGACTGATTCCCCCCACTCGTTTTGCCTCCTTTCCTTCTCATCCCTTTGGTCTTTCATAAAATGATATATCTGCTGAAAGGAGGGAAAGCTCTCCCCAGCGGAGCAGCCAAACACAAATTGACTATTTCAATCCTGTAGCATAATAGCCTCATTGCACTTTTTTCCCCCCACTTTCCTTCTTTCTCTCTGTTTCTCCTCTTCTCCTCTATTCTTCCTGACCAACAGTGGCATCTTAAATCAGGGTTTAACTAAATCTGAGTTAATGAATTATTCCAACACCGTCTGTCCCTCCATACCCCTACAACGCAGAGAGTGTTTGTAACCTTTTCTTTCACATGTACTAAATTTCCAAAATATTTCAGCTGACCTCCTTGTCTCTACATTCATTGTCTATTTTATCAGCTCCACTTACCATATAGGTGCACTTTGTAGTTCTACAAGTACAGACTGTAGTCCACCTGTTTCTCTGTCATAGTTCCAGTTCTTCAGTGGTCAGGTCCCCCACAACGTGGGTATTATTTGGATGGTAGGCTATTCCCAGCACTGCAGTGACACTGACGCAGTGCAACACAAACTAACAGACCACCACGTCAGTGTCACTGCACCATTTTAGGTAGAAGGTAGAAATATTATAAAAATACATATTTTGCTAGACTGTAGCTCACCTGTTACCTAACCACAATCCTTTAAAATTTCTTCCCCAGTGTCTACAGTTAAGCTGGATTGCCAAACAGCTCCTTGGCTAACTGCAGTTACACACAGTTCACCTCACTGCACCTGTCTCCTACATCTTTTTTTGCTATAGATCAATGTAAAGCACTATGCCACTGAGTGCATGTGTTGTTATTGTTTGTGGTAGTTGAAGTGGTTAGTTGGTAAATGCATTAAACATTTGTGAGTATATACAAAATGTAGAATTATTGCAACCATTTTATTTTTACTAGCATTGTAGGCTCACAGCAAGACCATCCGGGTTCAGTTCCCGGTTCGGGACGTTCTGTGCGGAGTTTGCATGTTCAACCCGTGCTAGAGTGAGTTTCCTCCATGTATATAGCACTCTTAACCCATTTACTTTGACATGTGTAAAAACCACAGGATTGCTACTGTTTTCTAGGTCAGTGTCCTTGCTGTGTTAGTCCACCACCTAAAAAACATGTGGTCAACAACAATTCTGTGGTCAGAAACAGACCCATTATGAATAGGGTGGAGGGGCAGCTGAAGAACTTTATATGGCAACCGTTGAGCTGCAGTCTGTAATTGTACATATATGAAGTGAACCTGTAAAGTAGGTTGCCAGTGAGTGAAGATTCCTTAAAAAAGTAACAATGCGTTGTGAAATTGTAAAATCGTGATGCAAAACACTGGCAATATGTATTGTGGAAAAGGTATCATACAAAAGGGACATTTTTGCTAATTATGCCATCTAATGCAGCTGTGCTGGTTTAAACACCAAAGTTTTTAAATAATCAGCACTATTCTAAGCCTCGCTCCAGCTGTCCTCTTGCCATAGTGAAAGGTTTTTTTAATGTAATTATGTTCAAAAAACCATAACAATAACGAGACTCAGTATCGTGACTCAAATTAAATCATGGGTTCAGTGAATCATTATACCCCTCATAAAGTGGAAGGGATACATTTACAATAACCCAACAAACCCAATCTTACTCAGAATCCCAGTAAATTTAACTGAGCTCAGGAGTCCTTGAGGAGATCGCCATGATGGGCTTGTGCCAGTTTAGCTGTTATCTTCCTCTGACATGTCTGACCATGTCGCACTCAAGCCTGACCTCTGTAGTCCTGTAATGAAAGCGAGTCAAGTACATATTAACACTGAGGACCAATTAAGCAAAGCAAACACTCCAATAGCCAGACACCTCTGCCAAACAACTACACCCAAAGCAGATGGAGCCCGGGAACATACCCTTCAGGGAACACAGCGCTGTGTCCCAGTCATTGTAACTGATTCATCAAAAGCAAAAATGTTTAAGTATTTTTTTTTTTGTTTAAGGCTTTCTTTAAAAGAAAATATTATGTTGATTAAAACCAATAAAACTACCATTCTGTACTTTCTGATACAGAAAGTACATTCTGATACAGCCAAAGTAAGTTATATAACTACTGATAAAAAGTAAGGTTTTTACATTTTCCTGTCTAAACCCACTCTGACCTCAATAGAAGACCTCAAACATCTAAAATGCAGAGAGGGGGGCGTTTGAAGGCGGGGCTTTCTCTCATAACACAATGGTTTAATTGGAGCTTGATTGTTAGCAGGACAACAGGTATTTTAACAATATTTCCGATGTGGGTTTAAAAAAACAGATCAAGCCAACCATTTCTGGGTTTATTATAACCTTGGTACCTGGGATTGTAATTCTGGAGGAAAGTAGCTGTCCGAACACTATAAACTGTTAGCTAGCAACTGTGGAAAACCTTTAGTAGTATTGTGGCTAGTAATAGCTTTCTGTGTTAATCGGTCAGTTCACGTTGTCACCGTTCAGATGCTTGTGTTTTGGTCACGCCCAGAGACACTACCAGAGTTAGCTACCTAGCTATGCACCTTGTTGTTGTGTTGCTAGTGTTAGGTAGAGGGCTACTGTGTACACTTACATTTTAATCAGTGACGGAAACTCAGGGAAAACATTTTATACATTTTATTGAGAAAAACAGAGCAGACCTTTTTAATTTTTACTGTGTGAAACATGGAGCTACACCGTGCTTTACTGTTTTGGAAGGACATTTTAACGTTAACTGGCCAAGCATTTTGCTAAATGTGACGTATTTTAACTTTTTAAATTAATACCATAAAGTAATGTTTAAAATGTTATGTTCTAGAGAATCAAAATTGTTCACAGTAGTGGTGATGAGAACCAAGCACTGGTAACTCCAGATGGTAGTGACTAGTTTGAAAAAATATTCCAGGAACTAAAAGAGTCTGCACCAATGGAAATCTGTAATGAAGGAAATTGTCTGCATATGTCGCTGAGCAGCTTGACTCCTATGGAAAGAGGAAAGGGTATTGCTGTGTTCTCTCATACTGGAATGGACAGGAGCTGCTGCCCACTGATGATTGCTGAAGGTTCTTCTCTTTCCACTAAAAACAGCTAGAATAACAAAATAGCTACAATGTGTTACTATGTAAGAATGAATGAATTAATGGGAACAAGCAGGGTGTTCATGCTCATGTTTTCCTCATTAATCAAGATAGAATTTGTGATATAGTATGTATGCAAGGGTTAGAATGTCCAAAGTTTTTCTAAGTCTGCTACATAATAATTCTGAAGTGAATTATAATAATAACAAGTTGCACTATTATTATTAAAAAGAGAGTGAA
Source organism: Megaleporinus macrocephalus (assembly GCA_021613375.1). Lineage (NCBI taxonomy): Eukaryota > Metazoa > Chordata > Actinopteri > Characiformes > Anostomidae > Megaleporinus > Megaleporinus macrocephalus. The sequence continues at coordinate 20,195,177 of CM038727.1, read as the reverse complement.
AGAAAGAACAGAAAAGGTAAGACTTGAGCTGAGATTTAAACATAGAGACAGAGGAAGATAAGTGAATAGAGAGAGGTAGGGCGTTCCAAAGAGTGGGGCCAGCAACACTGAAAGATCTGCCACCCATAGTAGACAACCTAAACCGAGGGACAGACAAGAAGGCAGAATCAGAGGACCTGAAAGAGCGTGATCGAGCATAGGGCTGTAAAAGAGCAGAGAGATATGATGGAGCTAAACCATGTAGGGCCTTATAAGTCAACAAGAGTATTTTGTAGCGGATGCGTTCAGAAACAGGAAGCCAGTGAAGCTGATGGAGGACAGGGGTGATATGAGCAGATTTTTTTGAACGGACTAAGATTCTGGCAGCAGAATTACCTCTTATAATTCAACAGACCCAGAGCTTCCTCATTAATAATAGTCCTGCTTGACTTGACATCTTAGTAATGTAATAACTATACCAGAAAATAAAATATAATTGTGGCTAAATTTGATTTCCTATTTGCCACTTTTTTGTTCTTATCCTAACCCATTGAACTTAAAAGCACCTCTCACAAAGCATTATGTTTGTGTTGTTGTTGTCTGGAAATGTGGTATGTTGGTGTGATACTTGTGATACTAATGATACGTCTAACCATTCTATTTGGAATAATTTTAGGTAAATTACAGAGATCTTTCATCCTGAACAACTTGTATTACATTAATGAACCTCCTATGGTAAAAACGAATCCAGTTCAAATAGGACTTATGGTTAGGTAAAATTTCTCTCCAAGTTCTTCAATCTGTTTTCATTTCTGCTTATGAATAAAATTCAAGTCTGATCTGTTTAGTTGAGGTTGGGTTTCTCAGTGAGTTTACTGTCTACATTAAAGTTATTTCAGGCTTTAGTATAACCTAAACTGGTCTCAAGAGCATGTGTGTATGTAAATGAGTTTTCCTATGCGATTGGTAGAAGTTGGATCAGTTGACAAATCACCACTCATTCAATAGGGGGCAATTTTATTACCTGCTTATTTTTATTACCTGCTTTTTGTATTACCTGATTGGCCTGCAGAATGCTAAGATGTTAGCAAAGTTGTTAACAAAGTTAACAAACGCCCTGTATTAGAGAAATGCATAGATTTGTTCGCAACAACGCTGATAGCAACCATGTGTCTAAATTGTCTAATGGCTTTACAAACTACATCACAGAAAGATATTCCACAAAATGGTTAAGGATGCACTGCATTGCTTAATGATAATTTTAACATCAGCAAGATGCAGTATGTGATATACCCAATATATTTCACCCATTTAAAGTGGAGGGGTTTATGTAGTACAGTTGTAAGGCAGGATATTTTTTTTTTGTCAGATTTACTGCTATTGTACCATTATCCTCATACCAAATTTCATAAGGCACATGTTCATTGCTTGTTTTCAGTAACAAATAAAATGGCAGTGTAGAGAATATGACCCAATATTATTGTAAAAGATATCAGAGCTGGTAATTTCTTTATAGTGATCCATTTCATATAAAATTGCAGAATGACTGTTGAGATCTCAGTGACTAAATGATGCAGAAAGTATATTTTCAATTTTAATTCCCTTTGTAGGCATATGCTTTTAATGTGATTGTGACACGTTTAAGTGTCTGCATCTGACTGTTGTGCCACATACAGCTCACATTCATGTGTTTGCACCAGGAACAGTTAGTCATGTTTTTAATTGAAGCACACCTGTAGAGGAGGAACGCTTCACTGCCACAGTGAAACATGCTTTTGTCTCAGTGGAATACTGCATTACTGACTCACTTACATGACTGAGCTATTACTTTACTGCAAACACACGCGTAGCTTCAGAGCGTACTATATATAAGCATTCCATTTACTTCCTCCACCCCTGGGGAGTGAGTTATGTCTGTCTAGATATCTACATCTGTCTCTTCATGACTCCATACAGGTGGGTAGTCAGTATTGTGGAACGCTGGAGTTCAGCACTTGCCCTTTGTCAAACACAGACAGACAGACAGGCTGGGGGAGTGAATGTGAATGTACTGTAGCTGGATTTGGTATTTAAAGTTCAGACCTGTTAAGACTGTAGGCCAGACTAGAGGAATAACACTCTGTCATCTACATCACTGTGTCCTTCACTGCTTTTCTCTTTTAGATGGTTTCAAACTACATGCTTGTCTGCAAAACAGTGCTCAGGATATTCATACTTTCTCTCTCTCTCTCTCTGCCTCCCTCCCTCGCTCTCCCTGTCTTTCTAGTGTTTTAGGACTTTAAGAGCCTGCTCCCTTGAAGTTTAGTTACCTTCAAGATTGGATAAGAAATGGGAAAAGTATGTAAAAGTGTAATCTTGTAACATCATGTTTAATTGTTGTTATATTGCATTACAGCAGCTGCATATTGTGGATAATTTGGATTTAAGGACTTTTGCTTTTCATTGTTATTTGACAGTTATAGAAAAAATAAAAGATTCACATGCATATATTCACATATCATCTTAGTTTTTCTAATAAATATAATAGCCAGTTGACTTTTAGATTGCGTGAACATTTTCCAAAATGTAGTTACTGCATAGATTTGAAAAAAAAAACTAAACCCAAAACTTATTAACCTTTTCATTTTGGTTCTTAATACACAGTGTGCTTGTATGTTTTTAGTGGAATACCTCATTACCAATGAGGCTCTAAGGTCTGAGCTTTGTGTCTGAGCACAAAGTGAGGTCCAATCCTCCTCTTACTCAAAATGCCTGCTGTGTATGAATGACATTTCTTAGCAGTCCCTGACTGTAGGCTTAATTGTGTGCAAGCTTGTCAGAGGGGTGCTTAATTTTTATTTATTTATTTATTTTTCCCTAGCTGTTATTACAGAACACCCAAAAAAATGGGCACTGTTTGGCCTTCTGAACACTAAATAATGGTATGTAGAGTAAATAATATATACCCCATAGGAAGCCTATGTGTGACAGTGATCAGATCTAGTTTAAGAGCACCAGGTTATAAGTAAAATCAGGAAGAAGATTCCCTCTGGACAGAACTTACTATTAAAAAAAAATAAATAAATAAATAAAAAAATATATAAAATTTTATATATATATATATATATATATATATATATATATATATATATATATATATATATATATATATATATGTAGTTGTAAAGACTTTGTCAGTGGTTTGTTTTAAAAGGTTTAATGAGAAATGGTTAGTGAGCATGGTTATTTGATACGTGAGTCAATGATATTTGAAATGGTCATCTGAAGTCTTTGTGGCGGCTAAATCTAAATGCCTGAGGTGAAGATAAAGTAAAAGAGCTTTATGTGTGTGTGTGCAAGGCTATGTGAGGTTACTGGCCCTGCCATGTACTGGAATGATTAGTGACTTGTTTTATGATGTTGGCCTAGTGGAGGGTTGTGCGTGCTTGCTGGGGGTTCATCAGTAACCTTCTCTGAGTAAATGTAGTCTACCACCGCAACTCTATCTGCAGCTGGCCTACTCTATCATGGCCTACTATGAATATTGGAAGAGGAAGGGGCTTCCATATGGGAATTGCGGGTTGATGCCGATATCTGAGATCTTTTTTGCTGATGTTTGCAAAATAAAATATCAAACTGAGAAAAACATTAGACTTACCAAGTTTTAGACAGGAGACAGATCTGCTAATCCATAATTTTTTAAATCAGGGGGATAAAGCCCAAAGACTACATGTTGGCACATTTCTGTGACGATTTGATTGCATTTAGCCGAAGAGCCTTAGTGAGGTTAGGTACTGATATCAGATAATTAGTTCTGGATTACAAATACTACTCCAACTAATCCCAAGGTATTGGATGGTGTGCCATCATTCCCAAAGAATACAAGTCCACTGCTCAAACTGCAGTGCTGGGAGTGCTGGGGTGCCTCTACACCATCCCAAAGCTTTTTTTTAAAGAATATAAGTTATGTTTGCGTAGTTAAATGTCTCTGTCAGTAATGGGCGCAACTTAAATTGGCTGTAGTCATCAATTGAAAGTGTCTGTATACTACAAATTTACAAAATGTATGTAGTTAATAATCTAAATAGAAGTATTTTCACAAAAATATAGTTAGTTTGAACGATATTAAAAATGTTGTAGAACTTGTATGTACAGCATTGCTAGATCAATTATGGGGTGAAGAATTTACACTATGTCTACATCCTGTCTGTGGTGCCAGATGTTTTGCAAGAGGAAAAACTGGGCTGAATGTTTCGTGGTAAATAAGAAAGAAACGTCCTCTCCTCTTTCTATCCCTAGCTGTCGTGGTTCCACATAAAGCGTCACTTAGTTTGCAGGAAACACGTGTCTTTGTTTAATTATGGTTATATGGCCATCATAAATAGACTTGGTGTTATGGAGGGAGATTCTTTATGGGAGCTCAGAAAACCAAACTCCAGCTTTGAAGTGTTAAAGACACCATGGTACCAACAGTAAAAGTGCTGAGCTGAAGGCAGTCAAATGATATTTGCTTTTTTTCCCTTAAAGCGACTGAGTTTGATGTCCAGCTTTATTGTGCTGGTAGAGGTATTAATTGGTTATTTTAAAAAGATTATATTGGCCAACCTAAAAGTTTTATATACTGGGGATGCACATTGGCAGCATATGTATGGATGTGGTGTATGGTAACAAGGTGTAACCCATTTTCTTAAGCAAACACAGGCAAACTGGTCTTGATGGTCCTGTTCCCCAAGCCACAGGGAAGCAGCTGTAAAAAAAAAAAAAAACTTAAACACTGCGGTCACAAGGGCACTTACACTTTCTTTAGCAAACACAGGTCTCACGAGATGCCATAGGTATGAGAATTCTCATTGGTGAAATAGTTTAACATAATTTACAGACAGCTAAAATGAACTTCTGTGGTTAAACTATGACATTTTCAAATATTTTTAATTTAGTCCTTGATGTGGAATGTTTCACACAACACATGACACAATGTGTCATCTTTTCAATACTTAGTAGCCCTGTCACAATTATTACATAATTGCCTAATTGCAGTTATTTGAGCTGAAGGCAATTATTTTGCTTGGGATGCAACGGTGTGGGGTTTTCATGGTTTGATAACCACCTCATAAAATATCACAGCAGCACGGTATGTGGCATTTCACAATTAGTAAAAGCAGGATTTTACCTTTGCAGTTGGTTTAGGTAACTATGTCAAGCTGGGCATACGCTACTCAACTTATCTATTTCATATATTTAATATCTATTTTTTTATCCACAGCTTTTACAATCTTCACAAACTTCACAAACTTATCAACCTCTCACAGAATATCTTGTCAATCTTGAGGCTGCTCACAATAGATGACGAGGTAAAGAGTCATATATTTCGGCTATGAATAAGAGCTTAAACTTCCAGATCTCCCTCCTGGTATCACGTGATGTAAACAATGTAATGTGGAGTTATCTTTGCTCCCTAGTCAACAATGGACAGCAGGTTTGGGGTTATGTTTAGATCTAAACCTGCTCCTGTGGTTTGGGCCAAACTCAAGCAGGATGTCCTGAGACCAAACTTTCAGGGCCAATTAAAGCTCTACTGTTCATGTTGCAAGTCATTATTAAGATGTGTTTGTTGTTGCTGTGTTTAAAAAGTCATGACTCCAGCACCAGTAGCTTTTGACTATCATGGACGAGACATGTATCACATTATCATCGTTGGCGTACGTCCATTTTTTGGGGCGGTGCACTCCACTGACATTGTTATAATGGTGCATGAATGTTGGTTTATGGAGACATTTTTTCTGCCTAAGGGTAAGTGAAGCTACACAAATGGATAACTCTAAATGATTTGAGCTGGAAACATTAAACCCATGGTCCTTTGCAGCAGCTGAGAGAGAGAGAGCAAGAGTGAAAGACACAGCATTAGGCTCATTCAAGTCTGCGTCTCCAGGCTAGAAGGCTTTCTTTGGTGTTTCTGAGTGGAGCCGGGATGTTAGCAGACAGGATGCTGAACACAGTGTTTCCGGCGTTTTCCTTCACCCAGGCCACGTCTTTTTTTATCAGCACACTGCACATCAGCCACCAGTCCTCCCTCACACATCCACTCGTTCATCAAATCCTGCCATTCCTCATCCCCCCATTCAAAGGATGTCCTCCAGCGGTGGTTAGTGCACAGGCCCACACTGATTCAGCTAGCAAATGCACTCTCACTGAGGCCCCTGGGAGAAAGAAAACACACACACAGTGCCTCTAACAGTCACTTGCTGAGCCACATTTGCAGTTTTTGTTTCTATTTCTCTTTCTCCCTGTTTTTTTAGCTTATAATGGACTTCCCCCTAAAAACTGCCTGCCTCTGTAGTTGTTTTCCGCAGGGTTAAATACACTCCTGCTGCTAATTTGAGCTTCAGTACATGCCCATATCACTGATGTGCTGCCACACTTAGTGCCAAGAAGTGTACCTGTGTACCATTTCATTGATCAGCAGCTCCTAAAGGAGCTGTCTGACAAAAAACAGATGTACACAGTTTTCCCTTAATCACAAATGTAGTTAGCACAGCATAGACATTTTTGGTGTCCATAGCTTTCCTTTTTACATTTTTGTTTTTTCAATATTTATCATTTTTATGAGGAATTATGTCAGAACACAACACAGTGGGTATTGTAAGTACTAGTAGAACAGACTATACACAGATTTCATTACAGCAAAATTAGTCCTGTTTAACTGGAATTAATGTAGTGCAGTATGTGAAATTTTGAAAAATATTCTATAGTCTGTAATATAAAATAACTATAGTCATAGTTGTTAGCAAATGTGGCACATTTATTTTCACATTCGGCGCATATAAAAGCTGGTACTTTGATAGGCAAATTTGCTTTTAGCCCAGAATTGACTAGAATTTATGAGAATTAGTTACAGAACAGTTATAATCAGTACAAATATAGACTTGGTTGTAGTGTTTATAGTTTGTCTGTGCATTGTTGTGTTTATGTATGTGGTTTATATATATCACTGCCTTAGGAACAAAACCTTGAAAGGAAAAAAACACACTGTAGTTTTAATATCAGTAATATCAGAGTAATTTTTGAACTATTCTTCATGATATTTTCAATGTCCTGGGCAACAGGATTTTTAAAAATTATGTCAAAAACTAAAAACAACAAAAATGGAGATGGTATGTAATGAAGATTTTGTTCCAACAGCAGTGATATGCTGCCTCGCTGCAGCTATCCTAAACGCTTACCGGCCTTCTGGAAACTGTACTGATCCTCCAGATCACCCATCCAGCTTTGAATGCTAGTTCCAGTGCAAATCTACATTAGTGAGTCTATAAATCACACATGACTATTTGATGTATGTATTATATGTATTTATTATCACTTTAACTTTTATCAGTGATGTACTTGTATAAGAGCTCAACTTTTTATGCCTTGTCCGTTAACACAGTAGAGCACAGTGAATATACAGTCCTTGTATACTATTAACTACACAGGCATAAGCTAAGTCATCTGCATCGTGGCTATCTGATTAGCATCAGGCCGCTGTCCCTGGAGATGAAGCCCTACATCCCTCATTCCTCACCTCCCCACCCTGCTTGACACCTCACGGGGGTTTCAGCTCCTGTCTGCTCCCCGCTCCAACCTCCGCCCTCCACCCCAACCCTCAGATAAGAACCATCCATCACCCTCCACATTCCGCATTAAAATTTAACTCTGGTTACTGAGTGAGGCCATTCAAACTTTTATCTCAACCCTTCTTTATCTTCTTTTCATTAAGCTCCTCGTGTGCTAATGGCCCGAGAGCTCGGCGGCTAAGGATGATGTTTTGAATAATGAAGGCTCATTATTCCTGCACAGAATGCTTGTTAATTCAAATGATGATATTAAAACTATAGTAGCCTTTAGCAGTGGGGTGATTTCTAGCATACTTTATCACGTATCAATATATACTCTGTTTGTCAAAACTGCCCAGGGCGGGAGATGACATTCTAGCTGGAGTGGAGTGCTTTACAGAGCTCTGAATACTCCAAGGTGACAACTCTTAGAGCCCGGGCCTTCAGGAAAAAACGGGAGGGGATGGAACCCAACCTGAAGTGCCATCATTTTACACATTCAGCACCCCCACATTTCATTCTTCTGTCCATCTCTCCTTTCTCTGTCTTTTGTTGCCGTGCTCCATCACACTCAGGGACACATGTGTCTGTCATAGCCTATCCTTAATCTGGCATGGATGTGGAGGTATGGGGAGCATGTGCCATAGTGTGGTGCTGACATAACATAAAGACTCTCATAGGGGCATTAGCCTAAATTATGCTAGCAATTCTAAAAAAGATTATCTTTAATAATATTGTTTTGTTTATCACTTGATGGCAAATCATTTGCAGTTAAGAATGGGTGATTTTCTGATACATGGTAAAATACTTTTGTATTTGCATCAGGATGATATAAATGATCACAAGACTGATAAAATATTGACATATTAAGCCCATACCAATTTTCAGTCACTAGCTGCTTGAAGTTGACCTCAACAAATTCTGTATATGTTTTTTGAAGATGATTTGCCAATCCTGTAATTATGACATTTTTAGAAATTCTTAATTTATCTTTTCTATAAGTGTTGGTTCAGGTCACCTGATTGCCTTGATCAGTCAGAAGCATTTTGGGGAACAAGGGCTCATGGCAAAAGGTTGAATTGAACATTAACTAAACATACTTTATTTAATTTGCTGAATATTTTAAACACGCTTATCAGGGACTATTATCATGTTTTGAAGAAAACCAAACCTAGACAGGTTAAAATAATAGCATTATTGGCAAATGTTTTTTTCCCCCACACAATAACAGAAACCAGTAATTAGTCATTTTCAAAGATGTGGTCATGTTTTTGCATATTTTGCACTATTATTGTTGCTAAATGTAACAGAATCCTGTAAAAGAATTATGGCCCAATTTATAATTCAACAAAACATGCCATTTGATTGGGCACCTCCACAAATATTGGTCCTGCACCAGAAGAGATTCCCAAGAATGCTGATCTCATGAGCCTTTCAGCTACCGTCCAGGATAATATTCAGATATTCAGAGTTACATTAAGGTTGGAGCTAAACCATGCAGGGTGCTCGATTTTCAGGACTTGGACTGGGCCTGTGCACTGAAGCTGACTTAAGCCTTTCTAAAACACGGCTTTTAAAGGCATATAAGTACAGATGATATACACGCTGATTGACAGAGCTTCTGGACAATGAGGGCAAAAAGGCATTGGGTCAAGTCAGCTCTGCAGTCTATCTATGCATGTTGCAAGATGAAGTGTCCACTTACTTTTTGGGTTGGATCTAAGCAGTGAGGACTTGCTTGTTTAGTTATTGAGGTGTCTTGTGCTTGTTTGTGTGGGTCAGACAAAGTAGTGTTGCTGGAGCTTTTTTTTAACGTGTTCACTCATTGTCCACATTATTTAAACACTCCTGCAGTGTCACTGTGGTGCTAAGAATGATCCAACGCCCAATTAATACCTCCTCTGTGGTACTGTTTGACCTGACTATTGAGGAACAGGGTGAAATTGGATAAGCAAAGTATATAGAGAAACAGCTGGACTATAGTCTGTAATTAAAGAACCACAAAGCGTTCCTATACGTTAAGTACAACTAATAAAATGTGCAATGAGTGTTACAAGGAGGGTTACCTAATGAAGTGTGTATATATACACACACCCACACACACATTGTGTTGGTATAGTATTTCTGTCTATGGTAGTCTTTGACTTTCTGCATAATATACCTGATCAATTGACAAGTTGTATGAATCTTTAAGAGTTTTAAACAGACATTAAACAGAATGGTTGTATTTTTAACCTTTCTGTGCATGGTTAAAGTGTTAGATGGAGAATGTGACTTGTGACTATGGTCCTGTATAGAATCTAATAGAAGTGTAACTTGTTTGTTGCTAGTATTGTTTCTTTTGCAGGGTCACAGTGAGAGAAAGCAGACAGCCATAAGTCATTTCCTGATTTCTGCAAGGGAAATTAGAAAACTAAAAACAAACATTGCTTTTAATGTGAAGAATATATAAATCCTTAATTTCATCAAGCACATACTTCAGTGTAGTTCAGCATCGTTCCAAAGTGTTTTGTTACTATTTTAAGATTTCTATGCTAAACACTGCTTGCTAATTTCTAGTACAGTGGTCTGTTTTCAGACTGATTCTAAATAATTCAAAAGAAACCTGAGTAATGTTTTACATGCACTGAGTATATGAGTCTGAAATACTGAGCTAAAATTTAGCTGTGTTTATCATGTTTTTTTTATCAGATTTCTTGGCGTTATTCTTGAATATTCATATAACTGCAGAAAACAAATGTATTTAGTGCATGTAAAACTCACTGTTAATGCCTCAGTATTAGCAGAGGGAACATCAGCCAACCTCTTTATTATAGGTTTAATAGCAGGAAGGAAAGTTCCTGTGAGCTGTGTTCCTGTGAGCTGTGCTGACACCAACTATAGCCACGTTTTTGGCTGCCCTTGATGAGCAACAATTCTGCTTAGTCACATTCTGTGATCTATGTTCTGTAATGATTTTATGTGTATTTTTATTTTTGTATTGTTTTTACTAAGGAATAGCTCTGTCCTCTTGAAAACAAATGTTAATAAAACTGCAAATTTAAAACAAAACAAAACAAAAACAGAATGTGTTTTCAGTTGAATTTTTTTGGACAGGTCTGTTTCGGTACAGTGCAGAGTGACTACGCACTATATGTGAAATAGTTGACGTTCTCAACGCTAGTCAACATTTTATTCAGTTTCAGTTTTCTGGCCTGTGGAACCAAACAACAAAATGATGTTACTGTATAATTATTGACAGACAGCGATCAAGAGGGGGTGCACCTAGTTCTGCATGCATCTCTAGCCTGTCGACAGCAATGAGAGAAGTCTCTGAATAATTGATTGACCTTGCTGAGGGATCCTGCTTTGGTCCAGTCTAGGTGATATAGTTGCGTTTGCCTTTGAGGTTGTTTTGGCTAAATGCATTACCTCAGGGTTTGATTATAATTTATATTTCAGCATACGGGTGTGTTTGCCCTAGTTAATCTGTTGTTATGAGAAGCGATGCTTTGTTTAGAAGAATATCCACACCCTGTTGACACCCAACCAAACTGTCCTGAACAAGTTCCACTTCCACAGTGCCACGCATGTCAGATTTCTGAGGCAAACAGCTGCAGGTCCTACCACAGCAAAGCTCAGTTTGTCTGTAACTCCACAACTGTTCTTGGTCAATTTGGACCCAACCTTGTTCAAGGACTGAAATCAGAATATCCTAAAGAATTACTTCGTATTTCTGACATTTTTGTTCATCATTTGTTATGTTTAAAGTTCTTCTCCTTACTTTTTACTTGTATTGTCATTATGTTTAAGTTGCTATAGGCCAGCTCCTGACTTTCCTTTAGGAAACAAATGAAATATTTCTAAACTACTGCTTTTTGCCATGCATGGACCATCAAAGTATAGAAAAGCATTACTTTCCACTATAGCTGTTGTTTCTTAAATAAAGTAAAAACTTGGTCAGATGAATGCTCTTGTGGTGTGAGCAGGTCTCTGTGTGTCTGCTGAATTTGTCCGGCTTTCTGCAGCCCATCCAGCATCTGCCCAAAAGCCTTTTAGAGAAATAGAGTGAATGATCTGGAGGTGGCAGGCATCCAGCCCAAACCTCGCCGCCGGCCACTTGAACACACGCACACACAGCGCTGGTTTAGCCTGGCACTTAGTCCACCAGCGCAAACACACACACACGCTAAAAAGTAGAACAGTCGGACAGGGATCTGCACCTTGACAGGCACAGCCACCCCTCTGTGTGTGCATAAGAGAGAGACACCAAGTGTGACCACTTGCATGTAAAGCTTTTAATTGTGTTTCTGAGCATATACATGTGTGTGTATGTATATGTTTGTAAATGTTCTATGTCTTGTTTGTTTAAGATGGTCTCCTAAGAATGTATATCTCTTAGGCTAGCCTCCATTATTGTCTTAGGAATGGTATGGGAATTGTGGCTGGTGCCAATATCTGATATGTTTAATATCAGGGAGACCAGAGACAGCTGTAATAGCAGCAGATCTGGCAGATCCACAGTCATGTAATAACTACTTCAACGAGTAAAAAAACAAAACAAAAACAAAACATATACCTAACCAATACTATTAGTGTTTTTTATGAAACCATTATTACCGTTATATTAAATGTGCAGGGTAACATTACAAGCAAGGATGCTTTGGTATACCGTCACTACAATTTTCTGAGCAGAACCAGCCTCAGCACAGCAGAAGGAGGAGCAGATGAAGCTAGAGTCCCTCAAAAAGGTGAAATCTCACATTAGGGAACAATGCCCAGTCTTACAAGTACATGTATGCTAACAACTGACTGTTGCTTATTGGCTAACAGGCAAAACCAGTGATTTTTTTTTGGCTTTACGTTAAAATATTAACTTAACTTGTTGTAAAGTTATTTGAATGTCTGAAGTCCATGCATACACCTTAGCAACATAGCAATGTAGGATTAAATTGTTGTAACATGAAGAAGACGAATTTCATGCATAAGAGGCTGACAGCAGCAAGACCGAGAGATTACTGATTATGGGAAACATCAGAGTTCAGACGATGACACAACTCGGGTTGATACAGAAGAGCGTATGTGAAACTAATAGTTAGTGTTAGCATATGTGTTCAAGGTGGAAAAATGGCTGTAGCAATGCTCTCTCCGATCAGTTGCCTGCAGTGTTTATCATCACCTTTGGTATGTACTCAGCTCGCTTGGAACCTTGAAGGTGATGATAACAAAATTAGTACCAGGTTCGCCAACCGTTTGTTGTAAACAAGTGTAGTTATTTTGTGTAAAAATGTGAGAAATGTGTTTAACTTTTGCCATGCCTTCGTATGCACTGGTGCTGATATCTAAGCATTTTCTGTAGAAATAGGTACTGCATTACATGTAATGCCATAAACTGAATAAAATGCTAATATTTGATTGCTGTGCTCCTGTTTCTCCCAAACATTCTGCTTGATCAGAGTACAATGAATACATCATCAAATGTCAGTTTCAAATACCGGTTCAATCTAAACATCTGTCCGACGATGATCATGCTGATACTGATTTGATTCAGATATCTTTGCATCCCTAGAATGTATGTCTTTGAGGTTTTCTGGGTTGCCGTGTTTGTGTGTGTGTGTGTGTGTTGGTACCCCTGAGCTTGTGGTTTCTCTGATGCCAGTCTGTTTGCTGTAACACAGGGCCCACACTGATGTGTTTTGCAATTAGATCCTTCTGTGTAGCCTGCGTTTCCTCTGTCTTTCACTCAGCTTTCACATCCTGAGGCCAGCACGCGGCACGGCTGGGAAAACGACTGATGATCAGTGGTAAAAGATATTCAGGCCTGAACTCTAAACAGTTTACTACTTAGCGTGACGTTCAGAAGCTTTGCGATATTGAGGAAGATTTTCATCACATGTTTACACAAGTTTTATTCCTGTGGTGTAATCTAGTCTTGTTCCGTGACTGAAAACTGATTATTTTCATCCCTTGGGAGTGTTTTATGGGAGGTAATGATTTCTCCTGAAATAAATGGCATATAGTGCAAATTAAAAACCTTTTTTTAAATTTAAAAGAACGTTTGTGAAATTGTTAGGGTGAAAAAAGCCTAATGTATTTAAAATGTGTATTTCTTTGGATTTGTATAGTATTATTATGAATGTTATCATTCCTTGATATTTTGTATTATTTTATACTTTACTCTTATTTGCTCTCATTAGTTACGGAGGCAAGAGTAGATAGACATATGCACACCCGCCCCCCAAAAAAAAAAAAAAAAATCTTTGAGTTAAAGAGCATGGAGGTGGGTGCTCTACCTGATAATGGGTTTTGTGGACCCCCTGCAGGCATGAACCATTGGCAGATTCTGAATGCTATTGAGAGATCAATGGTAGAATGAAGGGGAGCGAGAGAGAGAATGAAAGAACAGAAAAAAGAGAGAGAGAGATTTGTACAAAGAGGCACAAATCCTATGGCTTCTAGTGTTTAGGAAGGAAAAACTGTGGCGCTGAAACGGTAATCTGTTGTTAAAACACAAGACCCCTGTAAGGTTTCCATCAGCCCATGGATTAAGACTGGAAGAATTGTCATTTACATCAGCTTTCACTTTTATGTGGCAGTTGGCGTGTGAGCTAATAGCATTTAGCTAACAATGCATGCACTCACATCAGCTCCATCTCCGGCACTCAAATCCACAAGTTGGAGCACCGTGTCCGCCATGTTCTCCGACACAATGGTGCTTGTCACCACGTTGTTGTCGAGCTAATTCCTCATATCTCCATATTCCACACGTCTGCCATGGCTGTCGCTACTCACGTATCTGCCCTCACGTATCAACTCGCATCATTGTCTTGCCGCTCTAGCTCCAATAATCCTGTGTAACGCCTGTGTGGTTTTGTTTCGCCGGATCTACCAACACGGGTGATGTGACCAGACTCCAGCTTAAAACAGTATAGACGGTCTATGGTGTTTTATCTTGGCATTATTTTCTAAGAGAAAGCTCAGTCTGCAGGGCTCTTGAGCCAACTGGGGCAAAAACCCTCTCTTGCGTTTTTAAAACTTGAGGTTTTCTTTTTGGCATGAGCAGAAACAAAAGCCTATCTTACCTACAAGGAAAAAGAATCCACTTACAGACAAAGCATGGCAGATGCAGCTAGGGAGATGTAATGGAATTGTGGCAGCATGGATGAATACCATTGGGACAGTCCACAAGATTCCTTAAGTTATGTGCTTAGCTTCGGTTGAACATATCGTCCCAGGTAACATGTACCTAGATTTAATAAATGCGTTCATTAATACATGCAGACACTATGAATGATAATAGAAAGAAGGAATTACAAAATTGGCATAATAACAATGGGCAAATCATTATTTAGCATAAATGATTGCATTTGTATATCATTGTTGGGTCTTAACCAGTGATGTCAGTGCGCTGTAGTTTGTGAATGGTGTGGTAGTTAAAAATGAAGTCCACAGGCTTCTACTTTACAGCTAAGAGTAAAACGAAGCCTCTTGTTTATCCACTAGCAGTCAAAACTGCAATGCCCTCTCTTCACTGCAGGCAGGTGTGTGCAGCTAGACTTGTGATGAGTAAAGGGTTTGAAATCTTTCTGATATATATGACCTGTATTGTGGTGAGTTATGCAGCTCTGTAATGTGCATGGCAGCTGCATGCCACTGCAGCTCTGTAGTAACATGCTTTTGCTCGATGCTAATCAATCACAGCGAAGAGACGACCGTTAGGCCTTGGATTCCGCCGTACTAGCATTTATAATATACTGGGTGAAAAAATGAGGCTTGAGGCACGTAGCGTAGCTAGTGCAGCTGTCTTTAAGTGTTGGGAAGACCTTGAATGTGAGGGTAAGTTGATTAGTGTTGGTAATATTTTTAACATGATAAATCATATTGTATTTCATGGGGATAAAAAACAACTACACAATACTTCTTGAAAAAACAGCATAGTAAGTAATAGTACGTAACAGTAAGGATGATAACAAGTAAGCCCATGAAAATAAAAAATATGTAATACATAGATTATAAGTATTGGGACAACTACACATTACATTCTAAATCCCATTCTAACCAGTAGAACACAGTAAACACTCATGCTCAGTGCTTAATTTGATCTTGTTCAGGCAATACACCTCTCGTATTTCGAGTACCTGCGTTCCAGAACTTATTTATATGGATCCAGCACCTCTGTGACGTTTTTTGTTTTTAACATGGGGATTTATTTCTAAAGTAAATTAAAATAAATCGCAAGTGCAGAGTGTGAGCAGGTTTCTGCAAATGAACCTGATTTGCCAGTCACAGTGTGCGTCCATGCGCACTTCCACGTTATAGTCTCTTCTGTTTATGAAACTTGTTGGCCCATCGCTCATACAATTCACGTGTGCGTTCTTGGATTGTTAAAAGACACCGAACTGCTACAGACAAGCAGAGCAAATTGCGAAATTGAGTGGAGACTGTAGATGCAATTACTGCGTTGTGGAGTAATTTGAATAATTAGAGGGTTAAGCAGTCTTCATATATGTATTGTTGTTTTTGTGCAACATGAAATGTTTTGGGGTTTTTTTTTGGTTGGTTTATTTGTAGGACCCCATGTTTTAGCAAAGACCTTTTCCATCACTGCCCACTTGCTGGATCACCCTACCTTTAGTGTTCCATTACCTGATGTTTTACAAATTAAGCACTGCTCATGCTGAACAAAAAGACCTAGCTCTCAGATCTAAAAGTGTTCGATAGGGTTAAGGTCAGAGCTCTGTGTGGGCCAGTCAAGCTCTTCCATAACAAACTCACCAACCAGTCTTTATGGACCAGCCTTTATGGACCATGCTTTGTGCACTGGAACACAGTCATGACGGAAAAGGGCCTTTCTCAAACTGTTCCCACAATCTTGGAAGCATGCAATTGTCGGAAATGTCTTGGTGTTCTGAAGCCTTTATGATTTTTTTTCACTGTAACTAAGGGGTCTAGGCCAACCCCTGAAAAGCAACCCCATTATCCCACCTCCACCAAATTCTACAGTTGGCACAGTGCAGTCAGGCAGTTAGCATGAGCTGTTACCCCACAGAGTCCAGTGGCAGTGTGCTTTACAACCTCACACTTGGCATTGTGAACAGAAACTCATGCAGTGAATCTCCTGGCTCACAGTTTTTGGGCTGATGTTAATGCCAGAAGAGGTTTGGAAGTCTGCAGTTGTTGAGTCAGTAGAGTGTTGGCGACTTTTACGCACTGTGCGCCACAGCACTCTATTTTATGCTTTGTAACTTTACGTTGTCTGCCACTTCCTTACTGGGTTGGTGTGGTTCCTAAAAGCTTCTCTTGCCGTATTGCATATCCTCAGTTAGCATTACAAACTACCCAGTGCTCGAGGTACGCAGACAGGGCTTTTCAAAATCAGTCTGTTAGTTATTTTTCCAGCTGTTAGTTTGACATTTCTCTGTGGCTGTTTTATTACAAAAAAGTGATTATGGAATTATTTAGTATTGACAGGCCATGCCGGGAAATTGGCTCTGCTTTTGCACTTTGAGTGTATGTCAGAGCGTATTTCAAGCACAGTATGCTAGGCTGGGTGCTTCATGTAACATATATGAGGGTGCACTTTTAAAAAAGGTACTTCAAGCAGGTATTTTAAGCAGCATTGTTTTTTGCTCTTGTAGTTCTTCTACAGTTTGGAGTGTATTTTATTTTTATACCTGTGCTGTAAATTGCGCTTTGAGCCCTAGTCATGGACAGCTGTACACATGCACCTGTTGACTAGCTGAAGGATACAGAATCCGACTTCTCCTGTACACACATCACGCAGGCATATGGAGCTACAGATTACACTCAAAGTTGTTCCTATGTGCAAATACTAAAAAACTGGAGTGTCATCTGTAGCATCCAAATGCCTAAGTAATGTATGTGCATGTGAAGGAGAGTCGGAATCTGCAAAAGAATCAGAATTCTTCCATGTTGGAAGTGGAATAAAAACAGCAAAGGTGTACAAAACCTATGTCGTCTCAACTTTACCAGTGTGCCTGCAGAGACAACGTTAGAAAAGAAAAGGTTGAGTAATGTTACAGGAATTTGTTACAGGAGGTTTAAACTTTTGAAGTTTATTTGAATTGAAAAAGACTGACCAAATGTTTTGGCTTGAGATGAATTTTTTTTTGCATGCTTACCTGAAACACGACTGAGGTTATATGGCTTTTGGCCTTTTGACCTTTGACACAAATAAGGTTACAGCTTTTGAATATCATAGGCAGCTTTCTTGTTTTTTTCCATTAGCTGCAATCTTTTCTCCCTTTTTACTCCTGCCAGTCCAAGATTTAGTCTGGTCTTTTGAGCGCTCATTCTCTTGTTCTCTTCTTTGTTTCCTCTGAGAATGTCTTATTTGGTCTCTTTGCACCCTCTGCAGTGATTTTAATGCTGGGAGTACCAAGCTAGCTTCTTCTTTTTTTTTTAGCAAAACACTCATAGTTGTTGAGCTGTGACGTAGTGCTGCAAAGCATTTCACAGCTGTAGTGAGAGATCTCACATACACTCCTCCAAGTGACCCAAAGCTTCAACAGGCTTTCTGGGCCCAGAGTGGTAATGACAGACACTGTTTTCTCTAATATACGTCAAATAAAAATGACTTGAACTGTTATTTTAAGGTAAAATTATGACATGATGTTGCTTTAACCATCCCTGGGGCAATATACCTTTTTCACTGAGGTGGTTCCCCAAGGGTACCATTTTCCATTGCAATTATATTTTTGCATTTAAGTGCATTTTGTATTGTGTTGTTTTAAAACAAATAGGTTATGCAATGGTACAAATGTGCATCTTTCTCCTTGGTGGAAGAAAAATCAGATAAAAACTTTCCTGTTACATCTTTGAGGGTACATTTACATGGTGTGTACCTCAATAAACAAAAATGCACTTTTTTCTGATATTATATTTGTCTTTATTGTAATGTCATTCATAAACATCAGAATGAAAGTGTGAGAAATGAAAGTAGTAGAGAGCAGTCCTGAATAAGTAAAACTCTATTCCACTACCTCGCTCCATTATTAATACATACTCTCCTCATCTGTGATTAACTTTTCCTGTGTGCATTTTTTTTATTATTATTAACACTCCGCCATCTATGTCACTGGCATGTTACTGGACTTTCTTCTGTCTTTCTTTCTTTAGGCCTAGTTGTGAGGTATACCTTTGCCATTTATACCTTTTCCACATTTCCTTTAAATCTTCACTTAAAGGCTTAGACAAAATGAAGTGGAGGGATTCTAGTGTTGCTTTAATCCTGCCCTGTTGAGTGTGGTTGTTTTGGCTAATGCTCTGAAGTGTCAAGCTGCTAAACATGGGGGTAATGACAGAAGGGTGAACTTGGGTTTGAAGATTCCGTTGCTTGACTGGGGATGTTTTTGCAGTGTGGTTTTTGTCATTTGTTGTTTATCTGGTTAAACTAAGCTCCCCCAGTCTAATTTACATATGATGTGTTAAGCTGCATATTACTTTAAAATGGCGAAGCTTTTTTTAGTATGTGTTATATATTATAGTTGTAGACTGTGCACTGAAATACTTTGGTTTACTTTTAAAAATGACAATTTTATCTTGTGTTGAATACTAAGTTGCTTTAACATTCACAAAGAAGCTTACCAGGTACTCACATTTTGCAAGCAGCTAGTTTAACCTGTTTTGATGAAAGACAGCTAGGTTAACCACAGATAAACATTTGCACTTCAGATATACAGTAACTGCTGGACTCTTTCCCTGTACATTTTAAAATGCAGACACACTGCACACAATTAAACCCCTTGTTAAGTTCTGAAAACATGTGGACATTGTGGCTAATGTCCAATCATGACCTGTAAGACGACGGCTTAAAATAGAGCACAGTGGTGGCGAATAGCCTAAACAAAAGACTGTCGTTGGTTAAAGCTTGTTATATAGCAGAATCTAAAATCTGATTGGCTGAGCCACATTCAAAGCTAAAGTAACAAAAAAGGTGCAATGCATAACAAGATAAGCTTTGTCACAGTATAAGTTATTAAGTTGGTTGGAAACCAAATCCTACTGTTAATAAACTGTATTACCTGTCAGAAATGTTAATTACACTATTAATAGAAGGTTAGTATCTTTCCCCAGAAACACCAGTTGTAAAATAACTGTTACGCACAGCCTGTCTTGACTGTAGGCGATACAGAGATAAAAATATCTTTGTCTTGTTCGGCTTTGATTTTGAGCTTTCATGTCTGATCAGCGCGTGCTTACCAACATCTTAACCTGCAACTGTTGGGGCGTTGTTGGTGGAGGACTCTACAGGCATATAGAGAGTTATTAAAAATGTCTCGATTAGGGGTCATGCTATTTTGAGAGCCAGCAGACCGCAAACCAGGCCAGGGGAGGCTTTTTCAGGACAGCATGCAACACTAAACAAAAGCCTTCCCTTCTAATCTAACCTGGACCTTGCCGACCAGAGCACTTTTTACCCAGCATCCTATGGTGTTATGTAAGACTCCCTTCAAAGTCAAAGCCCAATGTAAACACTTCCACCTATTATATGTGAGGACTTAAAGGCAAATTTCAATAACAGTTTTAAAATGGATGTAACTGACCAAGAAGCAATTGGTCCTTTCATGCATTATTTTTCATAGAGATTTAAAATAAGTGGTGATGGCCTAGTCTTTTCTGCAGTCAAGATGTTGCCTGCTTGTCACAATCATATTGCTCAGGAAACAAAATACAAACTTATGAACTGTTTGAATATGCAAATAATAAAGCATACATGTTTTGTCATTTGGATTTTTTGGAAACTTTTGTAAAAAAATTCACTTACTTAACAATCTTTACATGTGTGACACCAATGCTTTCTGCGCACTTTATATTCATGTTTTTTATTTAACACACAGAAAATTACTTTCATGCCACTTAAATGCCAGGTGCCAGTTAGTGTTTTGCTGATGAATGTTACTCTTTCATTTTATGAATGAATAAAAAAAGGAGTCTCTGCAACTTGGTGTGTACAAATGCATATTAGAAAAAAAAAACAGATATGGAGGCCGGTCGTTTTTAAACAATGAGACCATGAACTAGCAGTTTAGTGATACCTAGTATTAAGTATTTGATGACTAGTATCCAACTGCATACTCATTGTCCTTCAGAACTAAACAAATTTTCGCGAACATGGATTTTACAAGATGCTGAACATAAACAATTGCTTGCACAGTTGCTGCAGACCAGTTTGTACGTCTGAAAACTTCCATCTAAGTGAAAGTAGGAATTTGGGTCAGAAGTGATATGCTGTGCAGTTCAGGTCATCTTTGGTGGTCTAAATGTGTGCCCAGGAATTCTCTGCAAACTGGCACCATGGATCTGTATGAAATCTAAATAGTGCGCCGTTGTGTTGCTCGGCCCAAATTCTGATCTTTCTGTTAGCATGGTGCAGAAGGAACTGCAACAGTCCAGTTTTGATGGTAGTGTGCCCACTTTATTGGCTGATGAAAAATCTTCTCACTTGACTCACCATCAGCAGAGCTGCCGCCACTCTTGAAGGCTTGCAAATTTAAGGACTGAGACAAATAAAGTTGCATTGTGACCTATGTGACCTTTTTATTGACATTAACTGACGTTTTTTCATTTTTCTTCTTAGTATGTGAAACAAAACATGTTTGCTGAGATTGAGAATGCTGAGAATGTTTGCTTTTCAGTTAAATGTTTTCAAAGAAATAAAAGGCAAACATAATTGACCAACTTTTCTTTTGACCTACTTGCCCAATTTTTTTAGAACTCACTTCACAGTCTGGCTAAAATACTTATCAGATCAGCTCCTGAAGTGCTCAACTTTAAATCTAATGAATGTATTTGGACACATTTTACTTGCATTTAATGAGTTAATCTTGGTTTTATTCCACTGTGGGTTATTTCTGATGAAAGTGATTTTATTAAAAAAACAAATATCTTCTATTAAAAATAAACACAAATGTAGCATCAATTGGAAGTTTAGATTCCACACTTGTGGCAGGATTTCTCTGCTTATGTGGACTGTTCCTTTGAACTATGAACAAAATGTAAGAATAGGCATTTCAAGACATACATGCCTTGGAGGGACCTAGGAGGGTTAACCATGTTTTTACTTCCAAATCAAACCAACTCAAACTTTAAATCCACTCATTATTTCATTCACATTTCTGTTTCTGAACTTCCCGACCATGAGGCCTGAACGAATGGCGGGAGGAGAAGGATGGGGCGCTCGCGTGGCTGTCGTCGGTTTGCTCCTGGAAGGCGTTGGAACAGAGGTCTCCTATGCTCCTCCAGACCCGCACGCGTGCCCCTGTGCCAGGCTGTAGTCCGCAGCACTTCAGGGGGACTTCTGTTCCATTCTTCATGCTCTCCGGATTAAACGACCGCTGCCTATCTCGTCTGCCACACGTCACCCCTCTACAGCCAATGGGGCGCCAGGGCCGCGCACAACAGGCTCTCCAATTGGCCACCCACGGTTGCGGGAGCGGGCAGGGAAAGCGCTATCAAACGGGGAACATCTGTGAGCGCTGGGCCGCGCAGGCCCCGGAACAGCGGCCGCCCCGGGCCTCAGCCGCCCTGCTGGCCCACGATGCACTGCAGCGCAAAGAGAGGGAGCAGCCAGATACAGCAGAACCCGAACACGAAGACAGCCCAAAACTCGCAGACAGGATGCAGGCCAGAGAGAGAGAGAAGAAAAGTGAGTGGAGAAAGGATGAAGAGAGAAAAGGAAGAGACAAGATTGCATATTCGACCTGTGCTCTATTCTTATAATACATGTGTATTAAATGTGTATTGGCTTCTTCAGCATTGTCCCATGTGTCTTCATTTGTCAGATTTGTCAAGTAGAATGTCTTGGTGGAGTAGTTTTCTATCAGTGCACAGTTCAAAAGCCAGCATTCGTAATGGTCAAGGGGTGCATTAATGCAGATGGCATGGGTGACCTTCACATCTGGGAAGATGCTGAACGATGTATACAGGTTGTGATGTAGCATATTTTTTTTAGGAAAGCCTTGTATATGTCAGCAAGACAATGCCAAACCATGTGCCGCACATATTACAGCAGCATGGGTCTGTAGTATGGGAGTCTGGGTGCTAAACTTTAGTCGAGACCTATCACTCATTGAAAATTGTTGGTGCGTTATAAAAGGAAAATTGTTTTAAAGGGTGTCCAAAGTGTTGAGCAGTTAAAATCTATCAAGAATGAAAAACATTTCACTTTCAAAACAACAGCAATTGGTCTTCTCAGTTCCCAAATGCTTACAGAGCGTTGTTAGAAGAAAAGGTGATGCAACACTGTGGTGAACTCATCCCAACTTTCTTGAAACCTGTTTCAAGAATTTCAAAATTAGCATATACTAAAAACTATGCTCAAACTATAGGTTTAAAATGATTTTGTTTACTTTTTTGGAAACATGGTTGTTCAAGTTGTTTTCGAGTTGCATGAAACCAGTGCAGTTTTAAGGCAAATGCGTGATGGTTTAGGCATGTTAATTGGTGTGCTTTCATTGCATGTTAGCTTCATAGCTCCAATACAGAAACTTCAGGCATCAAACATGTCTTGACTGATGAATGCATTTTAGAATAAGGGGGCAGACGTGTATAATGTGTATAAAGTTTAAAGGCAGGTAAGGAAAAATGGTTAGTGCATTTATGTAACCCTGCTGCATATGATTGGTTTTCAAGTCTCTCACGCTGAGTACTGCTACTATGTCACACACACACACACACACACACGCACACAAATGCTGTCATATAAGTGTGCTAAACACACAGGTTTGAGGCTCCCCTGTGAGCAGTACTGCTGTATTGTCAGATTAAGCTGAATAAATCTCATAAGGGCCTAGTCTGCGTCTGCCACCATTTCAATAAAATATTCCACATCTGCTTCTCCTCTCGCAGTTCTCTCGGGTGCCTGAGACGTGTTGACATGTGGAAAGTGCACAGACATGGAAATGTACACACACACACACAAGCATACACACACAAACACACGTCTAGTTTTTGTCATTGATATCCCCGCTGTGCCTACATGACACCTGAATGTGATGGGTTTACCCCGCCTGATACCAAATCTGTGTGTGTGTGTGTGTGTGTGTGTGTGTGTGTGTGTGGTGCAGCTGATGTGGTTTTTAGCTCAGTTAGCTCAGTCAATAGATGCCAGTTTGGACACAGGTGCATGAGTGTCCCAGTAGGCTTTGTGAACTGGTCTTTCTCTCTCTCTCTCTCTCTCTCTCTCTCTCTCTCGCTCTCTCTTTCTTGCTCATGCTCTTTCTCTTATTCGTATATTTCCAATTTTATAATTCCAAAGGAATTTCACATTTTGGCCACTGCAAAAGCAGAACCTGTGGTACAAATGGCCACTTGCCTGGGAGATTTTGTTGCATTGTGGGATAGGTGCTGCTCCACTGGCTCCACAGGACGTTTGTTAACATCACTGTATGAAATAATTTCTTAAATATATCCTATATCCAACATTAGTCTGAACATTAGTCTAAACTGGCAACATCGCAGGACCAATCACAGATTTCCAGTGGCCAAGGGCTGGGCTCATCACCCCGAATGCATTCAAGCTTACAAAGTGCACATTAACTGGCCCTGGCTAATGCTTTGGTTTACGACCTTTGTTACTTGAAACTTCTGACTTTAATCTTTCTATTTGTTTACCCATTTTTAAAAAATCTTTCTGGACAAGCAGTTTGATGAGTGTCTTCATTTTTCTTTTGGGCGGGGGGGGTGTTGGGGGGCACAGAAGCATCACTGCAAATGGTTAGGTAGTGGTCTCAGTAGTGCCAATTCACAGTAAATGTTGAGGTGGATTGATGAAAAAGTCGTAATAAGACTATCTGGCTGATAGAATTGTATTTGGGGGTTAAATACAGGATTGGATCAATTCTTTTTTTCTTTATATGATATTTTATGGTGTTGGATCAGTAACATTACTAAAACTAAACTAAGTCAGTCACATGTTTGAGGGGATCAATGTGAAAAGTAAGGATAGAAATGAAAGTCTAAAGAATGAAAATATTTCACCTCCATAGGATGCTTCATCAATTTTTCTACAATTAAGTTCAATTAATATGAGCGTGGCATGAATGTAGGTATTATTAGCTTAGCGCTAATAGAAGGTGATTAATTTCCACTGGTGCTCATTTCCTTTTCCTGTCACACTCTTATATTTCATTAGGCTCAATTATTCTCTCTCCAAACACAAATGCCATGTAGGCCGCAAGGGTCTCTCTCTCTCTCTCTCTTTCTCTCTCTTTCTTTCTCTCTCACTTCACCTCTCCCTTACTCTATGTGTGAGAGGGATATGTAGTAAAACTGAGACACACGTGTGCACACACACACACATATCATATAAAGCAAATAATGAAAACAATACAAATTTGCAACAACATGTTTAAAATGCTGTAGATCTAAACTCTTTGTTTAGAAACATTTTACAATAATTTTATATCTAATACACTTATGGTTCATTACCTCCTTGAAGAGACTGATTTTTAAAAATGTATAATTCAGTAGAAAACTCTTTCAGAGTGGCTGGATGTGAACTGGTTCACTGTAGACTGTAATTTACTGACTCTTGATAGTAACCAGGTTTTGTTATGTGTAACCCACAAATAGAACCAATTTACTGTCTAAAAGCTATGAATCAACCTGCACATGTCGTCTAATATTTTTTTTCTAATGTGATAATTAGAACGATAAAATAATGGTTAATCTGAAAGAAAAAAAACTCTTTGGGTACTATTGTGCTCTGCAGTGTCCTGTGTACACCTCTACCGTGCTTGTATTCTTCAAAAAGTATAAGCATTGCTTTATGTGATAGTTCTTAAAGAGAAAAAAAACTTTAGCTGTCTAGTTCCTATCTCCAATGCTGTAAACAATAAAAAAGCACATACATAGCATATGTGTTGTTCCATTATTATTCTGAAAATGTATTATTTAATAACTAATAGAGATCCAGGAACCACTATGAAACTATGAAAGTTTGTTTAATATGACTGTACAACACTACATTACATTAATACATTTGTATAAAGTGTCCTAGTAACTTAATAGAAATGTAGGATTGCTCTACTGGGAATTTACAGGCCTTGTATCCACTACACCAGACCCCACTAGACTGGGGCAAAGTAAAAGAGTAAGGGAAGAAAGAACAAGAAACAAAAACGAATGAACTACATAAAGAGGGCAAGAGGGAGAGTGCAAATCTGGTCAGGTGTTTTTGCAGATTGTATTAGGGTGTATTAAGGACAGCTCTGAGCGGGGGAGACCCATCTAGCATGTACTGAGATTATAATCTGTTTAGCGACCGAGTGTTCTGTATAATAAACTGTCATAAATGTCAGCCCCCCTCGCCCCACCCCTCTCTCTCGTTCTCGCGCTGTTCGCCTGTGCTGTAATATTCTGCTCCAGGGGCCACGGGTTCCCTGACAGCCTATATTGGGAATTCCCACCTTGAATGCAGTGGTCTTTAAGCACATGGAGAGTGTGTTCCACCAGAGACTGGACCTGTGTCCTATGAACTGTATATTTTTACAGTGCTCACAATGCACTTCATTGTCTAGTGCCTGGATTTTTGTAGAGTAGCGAGGTATCATTTCATGATGCACCTGTTATGTTTTGCACAAAACGGAAATGCCAAATTACTGTGTGTTTTCTCATGTCATTTAAAGGGGAATTTCTCTGTTTTTCTTCTGAATTCTTGCACAGTTCATTAAAATGTAAGCACCCCAAGTGGTTCAATGTAAAATGCGACATTCTAGAGAAACTTGTTATAGTGGTGATAGGAACCAGACAGCAGCAGCTTTAAATGCCAGTCAAAGCTCCCTCGTCGAGGTTTACTTGAACTGTAAATAGAATGTCTATTGCCTGAGATGTCTATGTTTTATGTTGGAGAAAGATCTTGGCCAAGAACACATATTTAAAATCTGTTAATGGCATAGGAAACATGCAGGGCATTTACATTTTACCACTATTTTAAAATTAAATGTACATTTAAACATTTAATATACAATGTCAGAAAGCAGATGTAGGTTTATTGGTAATTTTGGACAGTCAATACAATGGTTAATTTGTATTGTAGATATCAGAACATCTGATTCCTATTACAACCACTGTAAAGATATCTGAACCCTTATACTTCAAAAACTTCAGATTACTTGTGCTATTCCAGATAAACTTCTAAATAAATTTGGATACTTATGAATAAAAATTGATTGATTGACTGATTTTGTCAAGAAACAGACATATACCAGATATACTTCACCAAAAAATGATTAGAATACGTTTTCTGATTTCTGAGGCGTTGACTTGTGGTAGTTTTGAGTGTTTTTTCTTTTAAATCACTAATCACCAAGCTTCCTCCTGGAGATCTGTTTTGCAGTTCAATTCCTGCATCCAACATGCTGCATTAGATCCAGCCAAACAAGGAGTTATGAAGATGTTAAAGAATTGGTGCAGGTAGATCTCCCAGACCCAAAGTAATCATGGCTATCAGTATTATTGCGGTATTGTAAAAATGTGCTGTAACATTCAATACATACTAATACACAAACTTACATTAAAGTGCAGTAATCAACCATGGTTAGTGCTAATTAATGTTTTATTGTAATCGTTTCATCATTAGTGACCACTATTTTAAACATATTCATGCCAGAGATACAGAGCATACAGTGTAAAATAGATCCCAAAAACAACATATTTTACAACATATAATTCATAAGTTCACTGATCAATGTAGTCACATGTTATCTGTGTTGTATGTTATTATTCCTGGTTCCTGTCACTAACATGGTCCAGAAATTGGACTAGATTGGATTTAGGTTTTTCTGCAATAAACTTGAATGACTGGGTTATCAACAGACACGTGGCTAGTACAGCAAATAGTAATGCAGCTCAGACCTCAGATTTAGGTTGCACGTTGCAAAAGGAACACTGTGCACACGTAATCTTCCGGCTGCGCATGCACTTGCCTTTTTTTAGCATGCTGCTCGTGAATTGGAAATAATCCTTTAGATAAAAATAATGGCCTTTAATAAGCATTTCAGACTAATAGCTTTCGTTCATGGTTTGGTGAAGGGGTGTTGTGTTGTATGTTGAAACTGCAATTGCATTTGTTTTGGATTCCCATGCGATGATTGTGTTTGCTCTATTTTGATCTCTTTTTTATGGGATTAGGTGAAATGCTTTGCAGCTAATGGCTAATTTAGCCAACAGAAAGGATGAAGATCTTCAGTAAGCTGAGAATATAGAGAAAAAACCTACACATAAAAATCAAATCCAAACTAATGAAAGTCTCCTAATAAGCACATCTTTATAAAACTAAAACCACAAGTTTATTTGGGTAGATTTAATGGTTTTAGAGTTAATGAAGCACGTTCCAGAGCGTTACTCCGTCTCCCAACGGAGATCATTTTAACTATCAAATGTGAACTGGAAGACTGGAGAGAGGCTGGCTTTCCTTCACATTTTACATTAACATTGTGCGAAAACAGTATGATTTATATTTTATTGTGATAAATTATGTCACTATGTTTTTCTAAGCGTGTCATTGATATCGTGAGCACTGACTACGTTTCATAAAAAATACAGCACAGTTGGTTTTGTTTTCTGTAGTATAGAATGGGAAATGTTTAATAAAATTATTGTATTCATAGTTACATACACAAACACTATGTATTTAATCAGAAAAATGAAATACATTCTGTGTGATGCAGATGATAACTTTTAATTAATCCTGACATTTTGTATTTTTTAAATCAAACATACTAGTTGTTTAGTTGTTTGTTTCCTATAAATTAGTAGTATTTATGATATAATATAATATAATATAATATAATATAATATAATATAATTTGCATATGCATGGAGTGTCATCATACATGCAACTTATACACTTGTGCCAGACGTTACTGGAGTGTTCAGTAAGCATTGCAATCATTGACGCTGTCAGTAGCAGCTGAAATTTCAACTACCAGGCTTTAGGAAAACAGCATCCTTTAATGCAGAGGCACACTGCAGGTGGCATGTTGGACACACAGTAGTCTGGCTAGCGGGTGTGCTAAAGGCTAAACATAGGCTAAAAGCCATCATTACCTCAAGATTACGCTTCCGCGCATAAATCTTTTGAAAGTTCACTCAACCAGGACTAACAATAACGCAAGCTGTAACTGGCCTACACAGTAAGAAATAAGCAATTACTTAATGAATCTTGGTTCAGCTATCTAAGAAGTGACCACCAATAACATGTTTAGTACTGTTTATGCGGTGCATTACCTGACTTTACTTTGACACACCAGTGAAATGCAATGCATTAGGAAGAATTCCAATTGGTATATCACTGACTACCATTGCATACCTACAAAATGCTGTTCTTACAGATTTTGCTATTTAAACAGCTACACTGCTGTTTGCAAAGCAACACCGCCAGAATGTCAAGGTTCATCTAGTGGCTCACGTGCACTTGGCTTTAAGTAAATTTTGCAAATTTATGTCTAGACAATAATAGACATGTTACACTTTACAGATGTAGTCATAATAGGGAAAACATTACAGCAGTGGTGACATGTATGAAAGAGAATGTAGAGAACAGTTGTAAATAGGGCTATATATTATTTTTGTAATCAAGTGTTTCATCGATTAATCAAGTAATTGGATAAAAATATTTTAGCTCTATTGAATAAGTGTATTAAATAAGCATTTATAAGAACAATAAGTAAATATAAAAAAGAAAATAAGACAGATCTCATAAGATTTTATTGCTTAAATTGCATATAGTTATGTTTTAAGAAAACATTTTATTAATTATTATTATTGAAACTTATTACTGGACTAATATCTAGTTCACAGGACTAGCTACTGTACATTCATTTACTACAATGAAGATTGGCCTACATTTGCTGATCCACTTAGTATGCAAATATACTAAACTGAATATACTTGCTGTATTGGATTGGTGCATTTTAGGCTCCAATTGCTACAAACACCACCTGATATTTAGTTATCTATGTTTTTTATGCATCACTGTAAGGGAAGAGGGTGTGTGAGGGTTGTATGTTCTTGTTGTGCAACAGTAAAACATCTGTGCAAAATAGTGCATTGTATATAGTGGATTAAATGAATCTTCAGTGCAAAGTTTCCTCAGGAATCATTTTAGCCCAGCTGTTAAAATTACAAGCTTAACAGTACCTTTTTGATACTATATAGAATTCTTTTCAAACAACAATTCTCCAGAAAATCTAAAGAACTGTTTCGCCGTGCAAGGAACAATTTAAGCATTACACAGCTCTACATAGAAATACATAGAACTCTATATAGAACTCATAATAGAATCATATTTTTCTAGCATGTAACGTTAGATAGGTTAGTCCATGAAATATAGTGAATTTAAACTGTTGCTGTGGGGTGGCATTACAGCTTAAACAAAAAAAGTAAACAAACATTGTCAATTGTTTATCTAACATAAGACACGCTGACTACAACCCAAACATTTACAGCATTTCATAAAATACCACATAACATTAACACAAGGCTATATGACAACTGCATAAGCTTGTCACGGCAACTGACATAACCTTTACAGTGCAGGATACCTATTGGAATATGCATTTATAAACATATATATTGTAAAGGGTTAAGTTTTTCAGTTTCAGCTAAAGTAGCCTTTTATTGCCATTACAAGCTTATGTAGGTGTCATGTAGCTTTATGAACAGTACCCATTAATGCATTACAGGGGAAAATGTATAACATAATGAAGGCCAAAGAGCAAGTATGAGGCAGATTTTTTACAACGAGGCAACTTTTCATGAGATTCTCGCCATCTTGAAAAAAAGCAGGCCTTGTCAAGCTTGCTCCTCTCTGAAAGCTAACTTTACCAAATATTAAACGTCTTTCATGGCAAATCAATTTTTTTCATTCGAACCCTCTGCCACTGCTGTAATGTTTGCTGTGATGACTTTCATATTGATGCAGCAAATTTGAAGTTTCATGGCTGCATTACACACAGTCATATGCAAAAGTCAAATGACATGTTTTGTTCATTTTCCATGTGAAAATAAGTCTGCACACTTGCACATTTAAATTTATTGAATTTAACATATCAGAAAAAATGAGCATGAAACATAAAATATAGTCTGTGCAAAAGTTATGGCACATTTTATATTGTTATTGATTTTTTTTTCCAATAAACTCAGTAGTCAAATAAAATGTATGCATTAACTGTGTTTTCAAATTGTGTTCCACTTTACAGGTTAATTTAGTTTCAATTAGTTTTAATTTTACAGTGGCCGTTGAAACTTTTGTATGGAACTGTACTATTTCATTAAAAACAGCTTTTTTTCTCCATGACCTAGCGGTGTTTGTGGATAGCAGAGAGGCAGCAGTGTTGTGAAAAAGTGGATGAAGTTAAGGCCTTGTGTGTGTGAAAGAGAGAGAGAGGGAGAGAGAGCGAGTCTAGCTTTTATCCTATCAAATGCAACTCATCTCTGCTCCCGTCTGCTTGCAGCTTAACACAGCAGAGATTGATTTCACCTGCGACCCCCAAGGCACACACAACACACAGGCAGAAATAAGACTGGCTGCTGTCTCATGACTTCTCTCTCTCTTTTTTCTGTCCTTCTTCCATTCTGCCTTGGGTCGACACGCTCACAAACAAAAACATCGCCTCACGCAAGCGCCGGACTGCGCAGAAAATTACAATTATAAGCGCATACATTTGCCATCACAACAGCTGCTTTGTGCATGCGAATGTCCATGTTTGCAATAGTGTGGGGAACCAGCAACAAAAGTGCGCGTGTGAATGAGAGAGAAAGTGCGCGCGAGAGAGTGAGAGGGGGTTGCATTCTGTTGATCTTCCACAGGGTGGGACAAAAAAAAAAAACCTGATGTCAAAAAGGTAAATCTGTATTTATGGCTCGACAGATATCCTCCCGTTGACAGGTATACAGTCATTATCTGGCTGTCACACGTGGCCCTGGGGCGAGCGCTCAGCACACAGCGGCCATTCCCAGCTATCACACACAGCCTATTAGCTTACCTGCCTCTGCCTCAAAGCCTCAAAGGCTGGCCTCTAGACTCCAGCAGGACAAAACAAGGTGTTATATTCATGAAGCAGTGCGCACATTAGGGGATTTCACAGGTGATGGATATGACACAGGTCCGTCAGGCTGCGAAACATAAAGCTTTCGGTGCCATCATGTTGAGTGTGAATGGCCAAGCTTTTGTCAAAGGCCAATTAGGAGGAATTGGAGCCTTCAGTGTACTGAGAATATCAAGAAAGTTGCATAACTAGAAGTGTCTATAAACTCTGTGTCTATAAACTAAATTAAAAGGAATGTATTAACCCTTTAAACCCTAGAATTATTATTCAGTTATTAGTCTTAAATGGTCCATATATTATATCATCGCTGTCCAATGAAAAACATGAGTTTTCTACGTCATTTGAACACGCCAGTGGTCTTTTACGTTATGTGGAGATTTTATGATGAATGGACCAATAGAAGTGCTCCAAAACAGCTTGGAAAAAAATCTGGTTCCATTGACTTACATTGAAAGTAAAGTATGTTTTTGGTCTCTCCTGTAAAGTTGCAATTTTGGAGACACTTGTTTTTCATTGGACAGCAACGATATGAAAGTTGAGTGTAAGCATATTTTAAAATATATAGCTCACTCACCTGTCATGAAAACCAACACATTCAAATATAACCATCTTCTCTGTGAACAGCAGTTTAGCTGCCTATTTATACTGAAGTGATGAGGTGCGTTTCAGCCCGGACTTCTGAATGAGGCATGGAACAGTCTGTACAGAGGTTATTTACATATAGGGAAAAAAAGCTGGCAACTTTTTTTATAAGGGTTAAAGAGAGGTAGAGAAAATACAATGCTAGCAAAGTGTAAAATGTAATTTATTTATTTAGAAAAGTGAGGAACTGTGTGTGAACTGACATACTGGCTTCTAAGGGCTTTAGGGTTTAAAAGGGTTTACAGCATGTAAGAATGGGTTGTTTTCTTAGTTGGGATCACTTCATCTGCCAAAACTATATTAAAATCATCTTGGTTAAAGCAGCATTGTGTAGCTGACGCGTGGTTCATGATTCAAATTGTATTATGAAGCACGCCATAGTCATGAAGCAGTTTGCGAAGTTCTGTGTTAGGGGATTTCACAGGTGATAAATATACCGGTCTGTCAGGCAGCGAAACTCAAAGCTGCCGTTGCCTCAGTTAAAAGTGCCAGTTTGCATGTTGTCGTAGCCCAATTAGAGAAACATGAACTGTTGCTTAGGAAAGACAAGAGGGTGTGGTCAGTAGTGACTCTGTAGCTGTGTATGTATGTGTGTAGCTGGTTGGTGACTACACTAAATAATGATTTCTTTTTTTTTGGTTATTATTCGATTAATTGACAAATCTAATCTTAATATCTTCTTCTCCATTTGCCACCATTATTTAAAGTTCTTTTTGTGCATTCAGTGATTCCTTTTTTAATTCTATGTATTTGAGGCAGCACTATTTTGCTGTTTGGAGGAGCTGCTTAACTTGTGAAGATATGTCTGGACTGTAGACAGGCAGTGTTGATGGTCCTCACAGATAAACTTTGTGCTGGTAAGAATCTGCATGGCCTTTTTCATTTGGACCTGAAGGACATAATGTCCATTATTTCTACTCTATTATTTCTGACAGGCTTCTGGACGTTGCCGGGGTAGTTAATAGTGCATAGTGCACTATTACCTTTTTGGAACATGTTAAATGCATCAGATTCAGAATGTGCATATATTTAGCCCTCCCCAAATAATAGAAAATAAAGCAATAAAGTTGATGAGTTAAGTATTAAATATGTTTTCCGTTCTCTGTTAAATGCAGTTAAAAATTGAACACTTTTTTTTAGGTATGTATTATGCAATCTTTTCATGAAATAGCTGAATCTCTCACATACAATCTTATTTTTATTTCCTCTGTTAAACTGATTATTATCTTATCTCCTAATAAAGAAAAGCAACAGTGCTCAGACTACAAAAACTGTGAGTGCCCTTGTTCTTCTCTGTTCATCTGTTTGCATCAAAAGCAGAAACATGCTGTTGCCCATGTTTCTCTGTCCTCTGTACCTGAGGGACGTGTTCAGCTGCATAACTAATGAGTGGGATCCACCCACACATTTTTTTTGGGTGCGTCCTACATTCTGATGTGTGACCTTATGACCCTGACCGGGCTACCTGGGAACCAGTCATGGGTGTATGTGTGTGTCGCTGCACTCATCGGGGGGTCACCAAAGAGGAGTCCATTCTATTTGTCTCTGTCAATTGGACTGAAGCAGAGACACAGCTGCCATTCTTTTACCAAACCGTCAGGCCAGCGTGACCAGAAAAACAAAATGGTCTGGCTTTGGGAAAGGATGAAAAAGAACAGGAAAAAAAATCAAGGGTGGGAAAAGTAGAAAGAGACCAAAGAAGTAAAGAGAAAAATGAAGAGAGAGGAAAAAATGATGTAATGTGATGAAAGACGCCGTGGGAGTGAACAGAAAGCTGGAGGGAAAAGGAAAGAAATATGGCAGATTTGCTTTTTATGGAGTTAGAAAAAGAAGGGAAAAGTTTATCAGGATCTAAATCACCTATTACCGTTGCAGGTGAAGTGACATTTATGAGGGGTGCAATCTTACGCATTACAGTTTTTGCATTTGAAATGCAAAACTGATTCAGCAAGTTTCTGGTTACGAAACAAAACAGGCCCCTGCATAAAAAGGCTAAAGCAGTTTACTGAATTTTACTGAACAATTACTTTCACCTAATTTCTGAATAATGCATTTAACTCAGCAATAAATATATTTCAAATATTTGCTAAGAATTATTAGCAGACAGAATAAAACATGTTGATTTTCCAATATCAACTATAAAAGAAGCAGTTAGCTGACTAGCCAGCTAATCTTAGTGTATTAGCTACTTTGCTACTACATTTCAAATTAGCAAAATTGATTTTTATTAAACCCGTAAGCAGTAGCATATGTTCTGTTGTGAGTATCGGCTAGTGAGATATGTACGTTAATAGGTTCGCTTGAATAGTCTGTAAACACAGTAAACCGTTGAGCCCTGGACCTGTGAATATTTACTAGAATTTAAAAAGGTGGTTGATATGGTGTAGTGGGTTGCACCACTGCCCTCAATGCCGTTGACTAATGTTTAGTTTCTCACCAGGGCAACCCCCCTACACTATACCAGTGAGTCATTAGACAAGACTCCTAATAAGTACCTTCTCCCCACTACAGTAAATGCAAAGTGTCAGTAGTTTCCCAAATCCTACTTTCAGAATTTTTCAAAAAGCAAACCATCAGTCGATTAATGGACAAAAAAAACCATTATTTGCGTAAAAACAACTCCACCCCAGCCAACCACAACAGTGAAATACAGCATTAACTAATTGTAAAATACCACATACTATGAAACTGTGATTTTTTTGAGACTGTTATCCAGATAAAAATCTTACTATTCCAACTCTATTCCACCGAAATGTTCTAATAGGCTACTGTGCTAATTAATTCTAATTCCTGCATTTGTAACCATAAAGAAATAAGTATTATATTTTACTGTAATGCTAATCTATGTTAGGTCCAAATATCTAGTTATTAATCCCCTGGTATAAATGTTGACATATATCAGCATCTATAGAGCAGGTACAAACAGCTTTATGCAAAAGTTTGGAAATCCAGTAACATCAGCCCTCATTTCCTAGTTCATCCATAGATATTTTAGAATTGTTCATAATCCTGGAATCATTGAATCATCTTGTTTTCTTTTTTAGCTGACCAGATACCAGTGTTTGTTATAAACACAACTGCACTGAAAGCATAAAGACCTGCTTTGAGTTCAATGGCTGGGACAGTACAGTATCAATCGTTGTTTTTTTATTCTGGTATTCAATCCTCTGTCATACCCACCTTTTTCCCTACAGTCTCAGAGTTGGACCAGGATCGATACAATCTCACAGCACAGAATTTATTTCCTCAGCATGACCATTGATCTGGGTCAGAAGTTTCTGTCTGGAAAAAAAAGGAGGAGTTAAAGCCCTTCATTTTTCTTGCGCCCTCTGTCATTCCTTCTCTCTCTCTCTCTCTCTAATTACGTGTAATTATGATTAGGTCTTTATTGTCCTTGGAAAGACCTTTGATAACACAGGAGGCCTATGCATGTTTCGTATTAAGATTTCTATGTGTATATGTGTGTGTGTGTGTGTGTGTGTGTGAGTGAGAGAGAGAGAGAGAGAGAGAGAGAGAGCTGGTGATGCCTCTTACTTTTCTTCACTTGCTAAATATGAGTGTCAGGAATGAGGGATGGAGTGTATTGTGACATAATCTAAGAACAGTGATGTGGTGTTTGGGAAGCCCCTGGCTAAAGTATAGCATTTAAAACTTTTTTGTAGGGCAGCTCTTCTCTTATGATATGTTCCTTGATGTTGACCAATAGAAGGAAACACTGCTCTCTGTTACACATACATAAACATGGTAAAGAGAAAGAGGTGACAGCTATAACAGCAGATGCTACTGTTGTAGCTGTCAGGTGGAACAATGGTGCACAGATCACATCTGTCAAAGTAATGTCCACTCAGACACAGCACAACACAAGACAGCGCTAAAAACACATAACCTGTGTGCTAACAGCGAAGCACTAATAACAGCAGCTACAAAATAATAGTTTACTACAAGCAGTAAAGCCAGCTCTCAGGTTTAAAATGTTTCTTGAAACCTTTCTCTCCTTGTTTATGAATGGCAGTTGTACATATAGCTTTGTTAGCTTTGTCAGTAATACGACACAGTTAGTAATGTAATATATGTCAAGTATTTGTCAAATAAAGCAGGCCAGCTGTTCACCTGAAAGCATAAATGCAACAGTAGTAGCAGTCAGGGGTGAAAAAAGTACAAAGAATTTTCACAAGGGTACAAGTAATCAGATTCAGTGATTCTCAAGCAAAAGCATTGTGTAGTAACAATGTACATTTACTCAAGCATTTTCCTCCCTTGAAGCAGCCATCCCAAGGCAAAATGTTGTCTGTTTTTAGACATACATTGTGGTAAATCACATGAAAATCACAACTCAGTGCTGTTTAAGGCAAGTATGATATTGCATCCAGTTTAAACAATGCTGCAAGGTGTAGCATAAGCTCTAATTTCCACTAAACACGTAGAGAAGCCAACTTTGGACACCAAGCATGTTGAAATGTGTTTGAGTTGCTGTGAGATGGCTGTTCACAGATGCTCTCCATCCAACTTGGCTTAGCTTGAGCTGTTTTGCTGAGAAGAATGGGCAAAAATCTCAGTTTCTAGATGCGCAAAGCTGGTCGAGACATACTCCAAAAGACTTGCAGCTGTAATTGCAACGAAAAGTGGCTCTACAAGGTATTAATATAGAGGGCTGAATACTTTTGCACGTCACACTTTTCTGATTTTTATTTGATTAAAATTTTGAAAACCATGTATCATTTTTGTTCCACTTTACAATTATGTGCATGATTACTAATACTTTTGCAAGCCACTGTAGTCACTGTAGACTGCTTCTACAAACATTGTGAACGAAAGGGTTGCTCTTAGCAGCTCAGTGAATTCCAGCTTGGTACCGTGATAGGCTGCCACCTGTGCAACAAGGCTCGTTGTGAAATTTTCTTGCCACTAAATATTCCAGAGTCAACTGTCAGTGGAGGCGATTGGGAATGACAACTAAGGCCACAAAGTGGTAGGCCATGCAAAATGACAGAGCGGGGTCAGTAGATGCAGAGGTTGCCTCTAAACTTCATGTGGCCTTTATATTTCCTCAAGAACAGTGCATAGAGAGCTTCATGGAATGGGTTTCCATGGCCGAGCAGCTGCATTTAAGCCTTACATTACCAAGTGCAAAGCAAAGTGCCGGGTGCAGTTGTGTGAAGCCCGGTGTCACTGTACTCTAGAGCAGTGGAGACGTGTTCTCTGGAGTGACTAATTATGCTTCTCTGTCTGGCAGTCCAATGGACGAGTCTGGGTTTGGCAGTTGCCAGGAGAATGTTTCTTGTTATGGTGTGGGGTTGTTTTTTAAGAGTTAGTTCCGGTAAAAGGAACTCTTAATGCTTCAGCACACCAAGAGATTTTGAACAATTTTACACTCCCAACTTTGCGGGGAACAGTTTAGGGATAGCCGCTTCCTGTTCCAACGTGACTGCACACCAGCCCCCAAAGCAAGGTCCATAAAGACATGGATGAGGTGTGGAAGAACTCGACCGGCCTGCACCTCAACCCGATAGAACACCTTTGGCATGAATTGGAGCGGAGACTGCGAGCCAGGCCTTCTTGTCGAACATCAGTGTCTGACCTCACAAATGAGCTTCTGGAAGATCAGTCAAAATCGCCATAAACACACTCCTAAACCGTGTGGAAAGCCGTCTCAGAAGAGCTGAAGCTGTTACAGCTGCAAAGGGTGGGCTGACATCATATTAAACCCTATAAATTAAGAATGGGATGTCACTTATATTCACATATGCATGTGAAGGCAAACGAGCGAATACTTTTGGCAATGTAGTGTATATGCAGACGCTTTGAGCTACTGAGACAGAGTTTTGCACGTTGTTGCGTTAACAAATGTATTATGACGCAATGCTAGAGCAAGCTGTGTTAAGAATGCTTATGGCCTTACTCTACACTAGGGCTGCATGATATTGACATACATGCAATGTTCGATAAAACTGCTATTAGTCTGACAGTAACTGGATGCAGAGTAAGTACAAACATTGTTTGACCTCTCCAACATCTCCTTTAATCAAATAGTAGACTACAAAATCATAAAAGTACCTGCACAAAATGAAAATAAATAAAGTGCGCTAGCTGTTGATGTAGCAAGGTTCATGGAGTGAGCGATAAACAATGTAGAGCTACACATTCTGAGCAGTAGTCAGCTAAGCACAGAGCTGCTATTTTTATTTGAAAACGTTTTTTAGTGCAGCTGCAGTATGAACCGTAACCTTTCTTTGGGAAACCCACCACATCACATATGTTTGTTGTGACAATAGAAATGTTTGATGTGTTTTTACAGGCTAGTGCTTTATTCCATGCTTGTGTGACGACACTACGTCTTAAAATATTGGACCTTAAATCCTCACTGGTGTGCAATGAATTTCAGGATATGCCGGCCGGTGAAGGATTCACCCTATGGATTCTGCTTTTCCATGGAAAAGATAG
Source organism: Megaleporinus macrocephalus (assembly GCA_021613375.1). Taxonomy (NCBI): domain Eukaryota; kingdom Metazoa; phylum Chordata; class Actinopteri; order Characiformes; family Anostomidae; genus Megaleporinus; species Megaleporinus macrocephalus. Next base: position 20,156,494 of record CM038727.1, on the reverse strand, counting down.
CCGCATTTCTTGGCCACATATGAAGGAGCCCATAGTGTGCGGTGTCCCCAAGTGTGAGAGCGCTCCTTGCTGCATGAAAGTTTCCAAGTGTATACACAGCCAACTCTCCTTCCTTGTGACACCTTATTAAATTAATCCGACACCTGGCATGTGGGAGTGCAACTATTAATTTTAACCAGTCATTCAAATAAGTATTTGCTTATTTTGTTGCAACATGCTAATTGGCGTTGGAGAGGTTTTGAGGTGTGAGAGGTGAACTGCAGGGTAGTTTTGGTTACGTTTCAGTCATTTTTACACTTCAAGCATTGGTGCACAGGCCGTTTGATGTAAACTGGACGTCTAAAGAAAAAAAATTGCTTTGACAATTTTACCTCGCTTGGAGTATGTTTCTACCTCACTATATTTTAAGCATTGACAAATAGCAAGCCACAGTGTTGACTAGTTGACTATTCATCTGTACATCAGCTAGCTTAGCACATGGAGGCTGTGAGTGCACATGCTGCCATGCTTGGACTTGAGTAGAGTGGCAAACTAGCAGAAGTCAGTCGTGGGAGTCGGCATCTGGACGACCAAGTAGCGTGCGCCAATTTTTAATAGAGGCTGCTGCTCGGTGTGTATTCCCCTCGTGCAACTGAGCTGAAACGGGCCAAAGAAAGCATAGCAGACAAACACACATACACATACTCTCACACTCTTTTAGTCAGTGAGTGTATGTGTGTGTGTTACTATGTGTATGTGTGTCGGATGGGCACCTGTTAACTGTGCCAAGTAATATGCTTCGTTAAAATTTTAATCACCTGCATGTGCGAAACAACTGCAATGCAATCGCGCCTTAATTAGCAGAGCAATTAACGCCGGCACGCTCTCAGCGCCACCAGTGTGACTCACTCACTCATTACCATTTGTCCTTTGATTGCGTCTCTTATTTATTTAGAAACATTTGTTTTGTTTAAGCTTTCTCATGATCTTTCACAGTCCAATCTTAATTTTCATAAGCTGATTGATTTACATACAGCATGTCCCTTTTCATTACCAAAGAACGCAGTTGTTTTTTTTATGAATAAACCCTTTTTCTGAATAAAGCCTTGTTTTAAGTAACAGCTCAGTACACTGCAGCTCCTCAAGTGGTGTGTTAAATGTCCTTAACATTTGTTTACTTTATTGGAGTTTGTCAGAAGGAGAGGTGAAAGAAATGAAGTCTACTGAGAAATTAAACTTAAATTGAAATGAAATCCAAAGTCTAAGCACACCACTGCTGACACGTGTAATAAGGAGACATTGAGCTCTTGTGAATAATTATGTTTTGATTGACATTCATGGCAATTGATCAATGACCCCTTAAAGCACTGACTTCAGTTTAAAATCGCATGCTTAGCAGCGGCTGGAACAGAACAGCTAGAGAGGCAGGCGGGGGGGGGGGGGGGGGGGGGGGGGTTGCCTTTCTACACAATCACAGCTTTGGCTAACACCACAGTGAAGTGAAAAGGTCACTGATGAGTATTGATCAGAAAAGAAAACACATACACACACACATGTGTGCGCGCACACACACACACACACACACACACAGTCAGGCAACACTATAGATTTATGCCAGTGTGCTTCTGTGTGTCTGCTTGTTTTTGTTGTGTGTGTTTGTGTGACCTGTCTTAAAAGAGTCTTTCACTTCCTCAATGCCCATTTCATTAAATACACCTACTTGTATGTACACTTGTTGTCCATTTTATCAGCTCTGTTTACCTGATAGGTTTGCTTCGTAGTTCTACAATAACAGATTGTAGGTCCATCTTGGCCCTCTTTCACTGGAACATGCAGCCGCTGTTGCTCTCACTAGATGCAATAATAAAAATAAGGTGAAAGTGATTTCCAGTTTTTAGGGTCACTCTGCGGTTTTCATGTTTAGATCAAATTATTAAAGAGAATAAATACATTCAGATTACATCGATATAACAATTTGTACTGCTTTATTAATTGAAAAAAATCTTCAGGATGAAATGGTCGCAAATAAGGCAAATGCCAGTTTTTGCAATGAATTAATTTGATATTATGCCAGCCTAGTTAACCTAGAATCTTTTTTTTCTTGGCCTCTACTGCTGCTGAAAGCACAGTTTTAATCCAGAGTACAGCATGTGTTTTCAAACATTAGATCTGTTAAACGTGTGTTGTCACCAGTAAATGTTCAAAACAACAGTCCTTAACAGAGGTTCCTCAAGTTTACACAGCTGTTTACACAGCTTGCAGTATGATTGGTTTAGTACACAAAGTAGTTTCAAATCTGTGTTTAGCAGAAACTCATTTCTGTTACCCCCTCCCTCTTTTGTACAGTTTTTATCTCACTATTTTTAAGCACAGTAACACAGCAACCCACAGCTACTGTAGAGGATATATTTAACTAGTCGACTAATCTGTACAACAGCAACCATAACATGCTGAGGCTGTTAGTGCATGTGCTGCCAAGCTTGGAGTTAAAGTCACTGTGGACAACATTTAGGCAGAGCTGTTATTATCAGGTTTTCACTACAGCCTACTCTAGCTACTTGGCACCTACATTTAAAAGTAACATTATTTTGTTTAGCATGTTTCTACTTTCACAGCGAAATCATCCATAGAGAGAATACACTTTCCAGTTTTCATCTCAGACATCCAGTTAGAGCAGCAGGTGCTGCATGCTCCAGTCATGGACTATAGTTATCAGATGAATTATATATGCAGTGAACTCCTGTTCATGTTGCCCTGTCCAGCAAGGTTTGCCAAAAATGCTAAAGAATTTGCCTAGATGTTTTTTCAAAGCTGTGTTACAGATTCTGTCAAAGCAACCCGAGGTTCCTGAGCAGCTGGAAAATTGAAAATTAAAGAAATAATTAAGTTATATAATATAATATAATAATTCAATATATATAATATGTGTGTATGTGTATATATGTATGTATGTATATTTATTCACAATTTTTATGTAGTCCATTGCGATGACGTGTCATTTTATATACACAGTGGCTCCAAAAATACCCAACCCCCCCCACCACCAATCTATTTTGTGTCCCCTACAAAGCAACGTCCTCAGAGCACAAGACAAAAGCGAGGCTGGTGGTATTTTGGGGGGGATTTTACGCGTCTGAATGTGACCAAGCGGGCGCCACGGCTGTAATTTGATTTGGCCTGAAACGGTTTAAGAAAAGGCCGATGACACCACTTCCATTCAGCACGCATACTTCATCGCCTGCATCATGGTACCAAACTCCAGGCTAACAGATGACTTATTGTAGCAGTGCATTTACACACGCTAGGAACACGCATACACACGCGCTCCAGTTCCCTGATCTGTAACAAGCGTGATGGAGGTTGCGTGTGTCCGGTTGGGGTGCTGGACATGTCTGGAGTGTTCGGAGAGTGGCCCCAGTGCCTGGGCCCTAATGGAGCCTCATTTGTCATTACTACCTGCCCTGATTAATGAGAGGAAACTTCACCAGTGGCAGAGTGACCAAACGACAGCGCTTCTACCTAATCTATTACTGCAGTGATACAGCAGAGACATTGCCACATGTATACGTTTATATGGACAGTGAGGTCCAGAAGTCTGAGAGCACTAGTAAAAATACATCCATTTCACTTTGTTTTCCAGATTATATCAAAATCATTTGACTGGAAAATTAGAATTTATTAAATTTTAACCTGCATTTCATTTGTCCTAAAGGTTTATAGTAAAAGCCTCTGATGAGTAAATTCCCTTGAAAGATATCTGAGCACCAGAGCCCTTAAATGGAAGAAAGTATAATATTTCGGTATGCTTTAACATGGTCACTGGCACACATTTGAGTAGTGACCCAGAAATAGCTCAGAAATATTCCTTGTTAATTTTCAGGTTTTTCCTTTGTTTCTGTTTTTTTAAAGAAAGAGTTTTTTAATGTGGTCTCAGACTTACAAACCCAACTGTATATGAAAACTAGCAAAAAATATGACACAAGGTATATGGACACTGACAGAAGCAAGAATTATGGGAAGTTTGACAGGAAAGGCTGTGATTGGCTGGATATGAGTGATGTGTGCTGAAAAGCAGTCACAGAACTAGGAGAATTCCACTCATTTGTTAAGGTATAAACAAAGTAATGTTGAGTGAATAATGTGAAATTGGTGGCTTAGTAAATTTGCTTAGCACTGACGCCTCACAGCAAGACAATCTGGGTTGGATTCTTGGTTCTGTGTTCTGTGTGGAGTGTGCATGTTCTCCCCGTGCTTGAGTGCATGTTAGGTTAATTGGTCACTCTTAATTGCCCGTAGGTGTGTGTTGTCCCAAGCCCAGGTATATGGCGAGGGCATCTGACATAAAACACTTTGCCAAATCTACCGTGTGAGTTGACTCGCTCGGAAGACTCGGAAGAGTCGAAAGATGTGCGTGTGTGTGTATTTGAGATGTGAAATGGTGGCTTGCAGAGAATTTTATTCATTCACATTTCTTTACAGTGGTGGTGACAGAAACCAGGGATCTTTAGCACAAAAACTGCCATTTTATTTTCTATTCAAAACTACCAGTGAATCCCAAAGAGATGTAATATAGTATTTATATGTTGATATAGTGATAAATAAATAGAAATAAAACAGGTTTCTTACTACACTCTGCAAAAATAATTGCCTTAATTGCCTCAAAACACTACACTACAATGGTAATTTTAAAAATATGTATAATTTAGACCAAACCTTCTCGGATCTATTATAAAACAGTGCTCATGGTAACAAATTTGTAACCATTTCTCTGTGCTAGCCTTTACAGGGATTTAACTCTTATGATGTCTAGTTGCTGTTGCCACAACTGTCAATGATTCTGACTGTAAGTCTCGAGAATGGAGCATTTTACATCAAAACATCTGGAACGACATCTTGAACATTTAATTATGCAGAAAATTTAAAACAATTTTTTGATTCCCTTTTTATGGACCTGTCTCAACCAATCCAGAACACTATTAAAAAAATGCAGCAGCCAGCAATACTGATTGTTGAAGCTTTGATGTCAAATTGACTTTCACTGACGGCTTACTGTCACACACCATCTACACCATTGGTCACCAACCCTCTTCCTGGAAATGTACTTTTCTGGTAGAGGTTCATTCTAACCTTCATGCAACATGCTGCTCCTCTTCTTATCCAACGCTAATACTTGAAGAAGTTAGTTAGCTGGAGTAGGTCTAGCACACTGTGGTTGGAATTAGACTTCACAGCAAGATGGATCTCCAGAACTGGGGTTGGTGACCACTGATCTACACCAATGCCACTGAGATATTTTTTTCTTGGTGTTAAATTCTTTTCTTCTGTTATATGACTCTTAATAGGACATATACTTAATGGTTGCTTTCTTAATTGCCTTTACACTGCTACAAAGTTGTGATTTATTAAAGTGATTAAATTATTTTATTGTATATATGTATATATTCACAGACTTTATCCACAGAGAGCTGTTTCTTTCATACAGTGACAGACACTCCATCGTGTTTTTCTGCAGCTTTGTAGAAGATCCTGACTTCCTGAGGGAGACAGAAAGACAGAGGGCTACGCTGGTGTAGCCCTGGAGGCCTCTCCTTCTTCTTTCTGCTCTTCTTCCCTCCTCTCTTTCCCTCGCTTTTTTGAGACTGGCAGTTTTGTGCGCAGTGTGTGTGAGGAGACGCAGCAGAGAGAGAGAGCGGGACTTTCCCTCTGATTTGATTAGATGCACTTCTGTGATCCACCATGAATTAGGACACACTTCCTTGTGTGTGTGTGTTTGTGTGTGTGTGTGTGTGTGTGTGTGTGTATGAAAATGCATTATTGAAGCCCCCCAGATGGCTGCATGTGCCCTAACCTCCCACAGAAAGAGAAAGAGTGAGCGCGTGGCGGAGTGCGTGTGTGAAAGTGTGTGCGAGCCAGCAGAAATCGGCTGCAGGGGGTCGGGGGGGTAAACACAGTACCTCTGTCACCGTGGATACACACTTTGCACAGGACGCAGTGTGTGGGAGGGTTTGGCTCAGGAAAAAGAAGCTTTAGCGGGAACGAGAGAGACTGGAGCAAAGAGATGGGGAGAGAGGGGAAGTGTGTGGAGTGTGTATGGTGTGTGTATTTAGGATTTTTTTTTTGGTGGGCGTGATATCGAAGTTTCAGTACTTAAGTGGTCGGTCTCGTCAATGACAATGAGCCACTAAGCACGCTTGTTCCAAAATCTAGAATGCTGATTGGTTGTCAATTTTTTATTGATGTCAGTGGTCCTGAAGCAGCCTGTGATCTGTTATAGTAAAGATACCTGAGGTTTTTATTATTATTATTCCACCAATACTTTTACTCTAATAAAGAGTAATAGTTCAAAAGTAGGCATGTGTGTGGCTGTATGCATGTAGGTGCATGTTCTTGCATGTGTGCGTCATGAATATCATTTTAATAATAATGCAAGTGCAGATTGTAACTAACTTTGTTACATCATCATAACTAGCTACCTGGAATCCTTTCAGCTCCAATATATATTTAACTATATACTGTAAACATGCAGACAAACTCACTTGCCACTTCATTAGGTACATCTGCCCTGTATCTACACTCATTGTCCAGTTTATTAAGTCTACATTTCATAGAGATACTGAAAGTACAGATTTTTTGTAGAAGATGGGATCTACAAGACCACCTGTGGGCAGGTACTATTTGACATCCCATGTCAGTGAGTGTTGTACTGGTACAAGTGGATCAGGCACAGTAGTTTTAAACACTGTGTGCACTTTACACAAAATTACACACAATTACACACAATTACCACATTTCAAATGCTCCAAAGCTATGAATATTAAGTTGAAAATAGGGTACAAATATCAACCTTTGTCCTGGGAAAGTGAATGTAATGTACCTTTAACATCTATTTATAACTTTTATAACTTCAAAATGCTGTATGTCCATATATACGAATATGGTATTACTTATAATGTATAAACAGCTGAAGCATAATTTAACACACATTTCTATTTCTCTCATAATGTTGGTATTCATCATAATACAATATTCATATTTGTAAAGCTTACTCTTCAGTAGTCATTTATATTGCGTTTTGGAATGAAACACTTATTTGGAGGTATACAGATCGACACAAAGGATAATGTTGTATGTTGTGAGGTTAGTTTTACATTGGATGTAGGTTGGAGGACAAATTTTACCCAGAAAGTACTCTTTTTCTGACAGTGTAGTATGGGATGTATGTATGACCTCCGAAGTCAGTTTGACATTTATGTGGTTTTTGTGTCATAAAATTCTGGTATTACAAAGGTGCTATTTATAGGATGTTTTGACACTGTGTGTGTGTGTGTGTGTGTGTGTGTGTGTGTGTGTGTGTGTATGGATGTGAATGTGGAGTATATAATATTTTTGTATGTCGTGTCTCTTTTTGTGTCTATGAAGTTTATGAATGAGTACTGATGCATGACACAAGCACTACTGTCACATTTCCCCTATCTGCAGATGGACGAGCCCAAATTTGTTTAGCTTTTTAAGTGTAAACAAGTGTTTCAGAGAAGAGAACATGCTTTTATTAGTGTGGCAGAACAGTTATGCAAACCACTCGGCTGGCCCAATAACAGCAGCTCATTTTAAGGTCTGCGTCAGCTCTTAACTGGGCCTTATTTTCTGCCTTTGATATATAGTCAATCTTTTTAATGACAAAATCGTTTTACCCGCTATCACATTTAGAGCTTTTTCCTCATGGGAACCATTTTTTTTTCACAATTTGGAGCAAATTTGCTCAGGGGAAATTATTCCTGTCTTTATTCCCCTCTCTGAGGAGACGTGTCTGTCATTATTAAGTTTACTAACATTACAGGCAAAGTGGGCTTCTCATACTGAGGCTATGTATGAAACACACAAAGAGATGCTATGAAATATTTCAAAATGTCTGGTATCAGTGAACTATATCTAGTAGCTTTGAGTCAAGGCCTCGTTGCAGATGCCAGAATAAAGTGATATTTTATGTTCTGTGCTTTTTTGTTCCTCATTTTCTGTGACTTTACTTCTTTTTGTGAGTATGTGCTTCAAGGGTTGAGTTGTTGAGTAAGTGCGCTTCTGTAAGGGAGTGTTTGTATGCTTTTCTACATTGTAGAATAATTTTTGCATTTTTGTGGCTTCACTGTTTTAGTGTATCCTGTGTTTTTAAGCACCAAAAAGCTGCTGCTAGGTAGATAGGAGATGTGTTATGAGATGACATCATCTTGTAATTCCAAGGAGGTGTTTCAGGCAGTTGAGAAAAGTGGTTCTAACTTTGCAGACAGTTTACATGCACAAAAAACATTACTAACACACTAAAGGAAAGCGATAAAACAGAAAATAATAATACATCCCCTTTAAGAGGTTAAATAATATTTAAATTATATTTAAACAAATAATATGATCTAATAGGGACTGTACAGTTGTATTTGTGTTTTGTATTTGTATTCAGATTTTCTTTTATACTCATTAATACAAACGCCAGCAGAGTAAATGATCACATTTGCATAAATTGTGTTCAAATGTAGGTTGTTTTATTTCTGCTGCACTCCAAAACTTTGTACATGTGGAAATAAGTTTTGACTGTGTTTGTAAGAGGGGACAGTTATGCTAAGGCTGCTGAATAACCTAAACTCATTCAGTACTATGCAAGTTATACTACATATAGAATTTGTTGTAAAAAACACAGATGGGTTAAAACATTATGACTAACATTACATTGTAAAAACTCCAACCTGCCGAAGAATGGACAGAACCTCTGAAGATGTTAGCAGCAGATCCTTTTAGTCCTATAAACTGTGAGGTGGAACCACCATGAGTTGGACGTCTTGTTCTAGCATGCCCCACAGATGCTCTATTGGATTGAGATCTGGGGAATTTGTAGGCCAGGACAACACCATGAATTCCTCTTCATGGCCTTTAAACCATTCCTGAACAATCTCTTTAGTGTGGTAGGGCATATTAAAAAGCTAAAAGAGATCAGTGCCATTGCCATGAAGGAGTGTGCCTGGTTCGCAATTTAGGTTAATGATGTTTAGGTTGATGTGTCAAATTGATTGTAGGTGTTTTCGATGGTAAACAAGGGTTAGCATGAACACACTGACTGCTTTACAGCTAGTAGTATGAGTATTTTATGTTACTTTTTTGTTACTTTTGTGCATGTTATTATGGGTTTTAATTTCTTTGCATTCTGACTCTTCATCTCTGATTTTGGTCATAATGATTTTGCCCTTGTCAAATTTGCTCATGGGAATCAATGGAGTTGCTATGCAAGAAATCAATATTAAGCACATAATGCACTAGTATAAGAAGGTCTGTAAATCTTGAGCATTGACTTAAATAAAAGGGTTACCATTAGTTGTCCTTAGCTCTTCATTTGATTTTGACAAGGAAATTAGGTGAGATAATGGTAGCTAAATTAACTTGATTAGTCGTGACTGGCTAACCTGTCCTGTTCATCATGGCTGATTGTCCTCTGTCATTTGTCCACTTTCTTTGTTTTACATTTTGTCCAAAGTATTATACAGCCAGTCTATCAAGGTGCATGTCATGAAAGGATGTTATTTTTAGACATTCTGTCTAGATTTTAACAGCAGTGTCCAAAAGACTGTAGATAACCTATATTGCAAAAAGTATTCACTCACCCATCCACATCATTGCATCAGGTGTTTCAATCACTTCCATGGCCACAGGTCAATGAAACCAAGGCATACAGACTGCTTCTACAAAGATCTGTAAAGGAATGGGTCGCTTCAGCACGGTACCATGAAAGGATGCCACCTGTGCAAGTCCAGTCATGAAATTTCCTCACTACTAAATATTCCACAGTCAACTTTCAGTGGTATTATAACAAAGTGTAAGTGATTGGGAATGATGACAGCTCAGCCATGAAGTGATAGCCAAGTAAAAGCGGGGTCAGTGGATGCTGAGGCATATAGTGCGCAGAGATCGCCAACTTTTTGCAGACCTCCAAACTTCATGTGGACTTTAGATTAGCTCAAGAACTGGACTGCCACTGGACTCTAGAGCAGTGGAAACATGTTCTCTGTAGTGACAAATCATGCTTCTCCATCTGGCAATCTAATGGACGAGTCTGGGTTTAGCAGTTGCCAGGAGAACAGTACTTGTCTGACTGCATTGTGCCAAGTGTAAAGTTTGGTAGAGGGGGGATTATGGTGTGGGGTGTTTTTCAGGGGTTGTTTTTTGTTTTCCCTTAGTTCCAGTGAAAAGAACTCTTCAGCAGTCCAAGAGACTTTGGACAATTTCATGCTCCCGACTTCGTGGGAACAATTTTGGGACGGCTCCTTTCTCCTCCAACATGGCTGCACACGAGTGCACAAAGTAAGGTCCATAAAGACATGGATGAGCAAGTTTGGTGTGAAAGAACTTGACTGGCCTGCACAGTCCTGACCTCAACCCGATAGAACACCTTTGGGGTGGATTACAGCGGAGGCTGCGAGTCAATCCTTCTCATCCAACATCAGTGTCTGACCATGTAAATGCGCTTCTGGAAGAAGAGTCAAAAATGTAAGTTGCATGTGTTATTTTTTGCTAGATGCCAGTAAAACATGGGCCATCAGATTTGGCTGATGGATTGTTTAAAAAAGCTACAACAGTAAAATTAGACTTATTTGAACAATAACAAACGACTCCACAGTGTATTATAGTAAAACAATAACAAATGATTTGAAATGTAAAATTATAATGCTTTTTTTTTTACTTAAATAATAATAATAATAATAATAATAATAATAATAATAATAATAATATAATAATAATAATAATAATAAAACCACAATATATATATATATATTGAGTTGAATGAGCTAAAATGTTGTATACATTTTCAACTAGTCATTGTTGATTCATCAATAAGGCAAATCACTTAATTTTGATTAAGTAATCATGACAGCCTAATAGTCATAACCAGGTGAGCTCTTGGAAGATGTTAAAATCTCACATAGACAATAGACTCAGAGATCTTTACGTTCACTTCAGCCACATTAATTTATAAATGTTTTTACCAGCAGAATTTGAAAGCTTTGTGGCTGACAGACAATCATCAGTTTAACAGCTTGTGAAGATACATTCTCCAACTTTCAAACCCATCATGACTTGATTGATATACGACGCTCTCTCTCTTTCTCTCTAAGTTTCTATCACAAATGTTTGGAATCTGGGCAGCCTATGATCTGTCTGATCCTGAGAGCTGTTTGACGTCAGCTGACAGGCCTGAAACGAGTTGTCAGGAAGATTTGACACTTCACAGGGTTATGCCTCAGCGACCTCTGTTTATGAAATTACTTTTTTCCCCAAAAAAGTCTTTGATCTCAGCTATTACAAATATGCTCTCTTGCCTGACGCATGAGCAGGACCATTATAAATTAGATCGATGGTTTGTCATGCTTTCACCATCAAAATGTGCAGGTTTATACAAGCCGCTTCTCTTCTGAACGATGATATGAAGATTGTTTTTTCATATGAATAAGCAAGAAGCAGTTGAAATGGAATCTTAAATGGTTCATGACCTTTAACTTTATTTAACATAAAAGAAGTTTGTAGAGTGTGTATCCAAAGTCCTATTTTAGAGAATGTCTTACTGACTGCCCATTAAGCAGGTGGGTAGTCTATGGTACCTTTAGTACATGACTAATTACACTTTATAATGAAACATGCAGTTGGCCAGTATTCCTGAAGTGTTTTTCCACATTTTCTACAATTTCCACATTCTCAGAAAATCATTGTGTCCTTATTTATTACAATAACAAGAAAATATCATACATTATATAATGTTATTATGAGTAAATGTTAAATGTTCAAACATAAAATTAGATGCATTGATTTCAGTATTTAAATACTGGCGTTAGAAGTGCTCAAATACTTGCACAGACCTCTATTATGGCCAAAAGTGGAAATCTCACACATAAAAATACATTTTTTAAACATATTGTATACAGTTTTATATAGAAATCTAAATATTGCAAGAGTTCATGCAATATCAGAAGTTAATGTAGGCGAAGTAGCTTGTTTTTTATATTACTTAATATAAGTTTAGTTTGACAGTTTCATCAGTCAGTAGAGCAACTAAACTGTTTGTTTAAGAAAATGATTGTAGCCAATATAAATATACATCAGCAGAAATTTCACTTCCTTGAAATCAATATTCAATACATAGTATGTCGTCCATTTGAGCCCACTTATTACCAACTCTGAAGCACTCTTCTTGCACTGATTTAAGGAATCTTGCCCTAAATACCTGTTTTTTTGCACATCTTACAGGTCCCCTATATATTTTGAATATAGTATGTGATGGCTTTTTGAATATAGTGTGTGATTGTGTATTGTATGTATTTGTTTACTTCTTGTGCCCTTTTTACCGTTTGTTCATGTTTACCAATACAAATTCCTTAACAACATGCACATGTCAAGTGTTTCTGATTCTGAAGCTCAGCTCTGCATGAAGCCCAAAAGAGAGGGAAGTTTATACAGAGTGTCACGGCTCACTGCTGCCTGCTTATCAACTCTTTAAAAGTTTCGATGATAGATATCGCAAACTCTCTTCATCTGGGTGTGTGTATGTGTGCATGCATGTGAGTACGTGTGACTAAGTAGATCAGATCAGTGTGTCAGGTTTTGAAACAGGTACAGGCTGTAACCTGTTTTTCTCCTTTTGAAAGACAGAGATGATTTATGAAGGTACAAGTGACCAAAGAAAATACTCAAACATATCACTAAACCCAGTTTTAATAAAAAAAACAAGTGTTATTTTGTAAAGCTGCAAGTGACATGAATTGAAATTCTTTGACATATCAAACATTTAATACTTGTTATGCATCAACTGGCACCTCCACACACCCACATGCGCACACACACACACACACACACACATTGTGAGGACACATTGTCCTCTGTGTGCCTCCTTTATTCTCGAATTAGACATTGGTACTGTTTGTATGTATATTTTGTGTTAATACTTGCGTATGATCTTGGAGGACCACATGTCCCCACAAGGATAAGACAATGTGACATTCTTGGTAAAGTAAGGACATTTGACTGGTCCTCACTTGATCACATAAAATCTAATAAAGCAGAAACTACGGTTAAGGTTGGGTTTAGATGTATTATTATTTAGCTTTAGCGATACAAAGATCAGTAGAAACCTATTGTTGTCTGCACAAATCGAATAAATTTAAAACAAAAAGCCAATTTCAGCTGGTAGGATAGTTTTATAGTCTAAAGGTCCATTTAAAGGTCCATAGCTTAAATCGGCTTTTCAGAGGGAAGTACTTATGTATGTACTTGTATGTGTTTTATGTCTTTTTTGTGCTCCAAATTATGGAGAGAAGTATCAATCAGAGTATCAATAAGTATTGGTATCAATGAGCAGTATCTGTATCGATATCAGTATTGATAAAGATCAACAGTACCTTCCTCTAGGTTAAGCTGTAGGTGAAGTGTTACGATGCCATTGTAATACAAAAGTCAGTGGAGGTCCTCACGAGTAATGTTAGTATGTGTAGAGGAAATTATTGCTGCATTAAGCTGATTACACACACTCTGCAGTTCAAAGTTTACAATTGCGCCTCAATTCTATTTGGTAATCAGTTAAAGAGTGTTTCTCAAGATTTGAGGTAGCTGTACTGCATCAAGAATAAACTTACAACAAAATAGACATTCAGAATGTCTCATTCAAGAAGCAGCACCCAAGTATGATTATTATAAATCATATTTCTTTTGTGTCAGGAAATCACTATAATAATTACAGTGTAAGTAGTATTTGTTATTACTTTATTATTAACAACATTGACTCTCAACATTTTGACAGTACTGTCCCTGTGTACTGACATTGTATTAAAACAAGTGTGTGTGTGTGTGTGTGTCTGTGTGTGTGTGTGTGTGTGTGTGTGATCAAAGTCTTGCCTGTAGGGAGCAGTGGGGTCGCTAATAAAGCAGAGAAGTGCTGAGAGCAGGACTCCCCTCTTATCGAGTTTCTAAAACCATGTGATAGTTTACAAGAACACCTTGCGTGCGTCACCCTCATTAAACACAATTCTTCCTCGCCTTAATCAGAACCATGGAGACACACTGGGTGTTTTTCTTTCCTGCCCCCCCCTCTCTCGTCGTACATACAGAACAAATAAAGCATGGTGGCGACACTGATGAGAAGTCAAGGAAGGAGAAGAGCATCATGCTGAGATACAATCTATAAGCATAGATCAGAAAAAAACTAAGTGTATATATTTTTCCCCTGTAATCTCAAATGTAGTTAGTCCACAAGCAGAGCCTTAGCAGCATTTTCATATGCTTTGAATACTCAGTACTCGAGTACTTTTCCGTAGCATTTAAGGGGCTTAAAGCCTAATACTAGGCTTAAAACAATAATATCTATACTTCATAATTAACAATAACGTTCACCTGTGTTTTGGTTTTTGTGGAACGCAGCAAGTATGTGTAACATGGCTGGTTTGTCACAGCTATGTTACACGTACTTGTTTTTCCACCTGCTTTCTTTTGTTTTTGACCCAGTCTAAGCACCCTCTGCTACTTGACTGCTCTGTGTATCTTCATTTGCCTGGCTTTTTAACCCTGATTGTCATTAAAAAGAAAAAAAAAACAAAAAACAAGAGGGCAGTTAAAGCAGTGAACAGCCCAAAGCCAATTAGATTTCAGCTGTGCATTCCCAACATTACACCCCAAAACATATATCTTAGTAGCATAAGTAAGTATACTTAGATATTCAAGGAATTCAAGTATATTCAAGTTTACAATATTTATACTTACTCAGTAAGCCTTGAGTGAAGTACAATGCTCACAGTTTACTTTTTCAAAATATATTAACATATTTGATTGTACATGAAATATAATCAAATTAGTTTCATGTTAACAAAAACAAGGACTGATTGAAGAACTGATTGAGCTGAAACAGTTATGTGATGGTAGCTGAATTAACAATAGCTTTTCTAAATATGCCCTATCCTAGAAAATGGCTTTTTGAAGCTGTACTGTATATATAACTCTAAAACATGTGATAAATGTACTTTTTGCCCCAGTTTAGTCTGAAAAGATTATAAAATTAGTAGATTGGTAGACCTTAAATTTTACTACCGTAAATTTAGTAGTGAACAGTAAGTATACTTTATACTGCAATGCAACTAAACTTTTTTAAAATGTGCAAAAGTTATTGCACTTTTTTTACTTTCCAATGTTCCAATGTTTGCATACAGCTGTTTAATGCACGGTAAAAACCTTCTGCAGTCTTGTGTATTTTCATGGGGTTCTGCACAGAAAGAGAAAATGTCAGTGGAGTGACCAAGTAAGATTGCTCTCGTCTAATTTCTCTCTCTGCCTCTGTGAGATTAGGATTGTCAGTGTGATGAGTTTAACAGTGTTGTGGAGTTTAGGCACTGGGGTTAGCACCTGAGCAGAGGCTTTGAGAGAGGATAAATATGCCTTTGAAGTGTGACGGTGTCGGCAGCACCTGGGGCCAGGGAGTGATGCAGCACGACCGTCGCTTTTGTTATTCGGATCGGTGGGCCCTTAATTGCAGCTCAGCACAAAGGCAGAGGTAACATTTAAAGTTTTAAGGACTGAATGGGGGGAGGTGGTTGGCTGATAGAAGTCTCTGGTGTTTTACATAACGGAGAGAGAGAGAGTGAAAGAGAGAGATCGAGATGCTCCAAAAGCTTTAGTCTCATTATCTCCCCCCTGAGGTTTTACTCTCTTTGCCCTTCTAACTCTCCAAAACTGGCTAATGAAGCCTCACTACACTCTTCTACTTCATAAATGTTGTCCTAATGCAAAGTCAGTCAGAGCAAGATGGTGTGCAGAAACATGGCTATGTTATTTAACTTTAAAAGAGATGATGCATGCCACCTGATGTATGCCATCTCTCTACTCACCTGCTGTAGTGCTTTTGCAACATGTTAATAAATAGCATATAGCACTTTGATACAATCAACCGTTACTATTACATCAATGCTTAATAACTTAATATAAAACTGCAGTAGTGCAAGAAAAGTTTGTTGATTATTATTATAATTATAACTTCTGAATCTTGATCTGAATCTTGTTCGACTGTTGTTCATACACTTTCCCCAGTATAAACTTCAGTATGTTTATGTTGATGTTGATGTTTTCTGACCGTGCGCTGTGCTCGGTGTTGCCTTGGTACATTCGATCCTGTGCTGTCACCCAGCAGCCCGGATAAGAACAGGCAGATCAATACAGTTATTCTCAGTTTTAGATTAGACATTTTACCTGATAATTCCCCTGTACAGAGAATGCGATGCTACAGCCGAAGAAAAAAAAACAACAAACGGACCTTCTGAAAGGTCTAGCTGTGCCCGCAAGTTTTAGAAAAAGGAAAAGACAGCACTGATGCTGCGATGTATAACAGTAAAAAAACAAAACTCTGTAAGTTTGAGATTGAAAATACTGAGCTACTCTCTCCATCTCTGTTGAACTGTATGTCTCTCATCCAGTGTCTTTGTAAGGGTCAGACAGACAAGCTTTTAAAGGTTTGAGTCTGTTTTACAGAGAAAGCTGAGAGTAGGCCTAAGCTGAGTCAGTCAGGGTTAGAACATGAAGCGTGATAAATGTTTAATAGAACAATGTAATGCAGCTAATGTGTAATGTAAGATTATAATTAACACTGCACAAACCACATATCTAAATCATCACAAACTTGACAAAGACCCTGTAAAATTGTCACAGTGTGGACAAAAAAATGTGGCATAGCTAAAAACAGTAGTGGTAGAAGACGGAGTTGTCTATGTCCTTTTGTGTGTTGTGAAAGAAAAAACATAATTAGTCAGAAACAGACCTGGAGTCAGGAGTTTATTTAGTGGGGCAAATTCTTCACCATCCAGTCATCAAGAACTACTTCACCACGTCTTTACATGTTTCTACAGTGACAGGGAGCAAAAAGCAATTAAAGTGAAGCTAAACTTAGTAGTGGACGCTACTACTGTTATGTAAAAGGGAATATTGATTGAGAGTTTGTATGTATCACTGTGTATTTGAGTGCAATGTATTTGTGGGAAGATAAATTGTTTAATAGAGAGATTTTTTAACCAACTGACGCTGTCCGAGGCACTGTTTCATCCAAAACACCAAAAGAAGCGAACTTTGGACACCAAATGCATTTTAGATTATCAGCTACAACTGAGGTGGTACTATACGAAGATTTCGTTTTTTTGCTGAACTGGCGAATTCTAGTTGGAAGCGTACTTTATCCTCTGAAATAAGTTCAGCTTGTAGGTTGATGGGCAGAGCTGACTCTGGACTCACTTCTTTCCCCAACCCTGAGCGCAAGCTTAACAACTTGATACAGACTCTGGCAAGTGATTTAGCAATGCAGTGTATTCAATGCTATTTCATATACATATATATATATATATATATATATATATATATATATATATATATATATATATATATATATATATATACAAGCCTTCATTATATGTTAGCTACATTTGCCTTGTGGATTCAGTGCAGATCTAAAGAAGTGCCAGACGTCTTTACTGATTGACTGCATTTGGACTATGTTAAATGTTCACTTTTAAATAATTACTGCATTCACCTTCTGTGTATATGTGTGGATGTGTGTGTGGTTGCGTGTGTATTATTAGCGATTAGCTGTGTGACAGGTGAGTGGCGAGGTGTTTGAATCAGTGTGACGCACTGGCTCTCTGCAGTATTGTTTTTAAGGAGTCAATGGGAGTCAGTGTTACCTACCCACCGAGCACGAATATGAGCCAGTGAGGATCAGGTAGCAGGGGAATCCCAATACCAGCTCAGTTTCATAGTCATGTCCCCAGAGACGGTAGGCTCTGTCTCACACACAGCAGCCTGCGGTGAGAGATGGAATCATCACCAGTGTTTTTGTTATTGCTTTATCTTTTCTCTAGGCGTGCATTTGTTTCTCAACAGATGTATGTATGCGTATGCGTGTGTGGGGTGAGGATATCCTCTGTGTAGATTCATGAAATGTATTTGAAAGCGCAGCAGATCCCTGTCGAGAAACGTTCCGGCTGAGAGATGTGACTCTGAGCTTCTTCTGATGTGGTTTTGACACAGTTTCTGGTCTGATATGCCTGAGAGAGCAAAAACAACAGTCACACACGGTGGCAAAAATGCTTACTGTATCTGGGTGAACAGATTTGGAGAAATATGCTACGCTACATTGCTTTTTACATCAGATAACATCACTGCAGTGTGTGTATGTGTGTATGTTTGTGTACTGTTTTGCTCTCTTTATGAGTCCTGAATGGCACAAGGACAGTGGCGATGAGAGGAATGCGTGTGTTTTCTGCAAGTACTTGAGATAGGAAAATATCCATAAGGGGCATAGCTCTTTATTTGAATTGAGTATGTATTTTTTTAAAATCCTTTGGCAACTCTTTAAAATATAAAATACACAGACTTAAAGGACTACTAAACATTTTCAGCCAATCAGTTTGCCACATCTGTACAATGTGTTTAATTACACTGATGGTGCTTTTGACAGGTCTCTCTCTACTTACAGAAAATCCATTATCTTAAAACCAGGGCTATCCAAAATGATCTTAAATATTCAGATATTCCTAATCAGTAAGAAAATATGGCATACATCTGGCCCATTTTAACAGTACCCTTCTGGATACAAGATCAGTACACCTACTAACTCCACCCCACTTTCTCTCTCTCCTTTTGCCTGTGTGTGATGTTAGGCAGGTATTTACACTGTTCTTGTTATCAGATTACCTGCACTAGGCCACTTGGCCTAAGGCACAATGACATAAACAGATCACAATCCATACATGACCTCAGCCTCATCACACACACACTTCAGAGAGGGTGGAGTCATCACCAGCCGCCTCCAACCCCCCACCCACATCCCCCAAAACCGTCTCTGCTACAGTATCATGTTCCGAATGTGTCCTCCAGGTGGCTTCTTCTGCATTGTCCAGAAACAAAGTATGCATGCCATGGTTTAACCCTATCTGTCTCTGAGCTGTCTCTGTCATCTGTAAGGAAGGCCGTCGCATTGTCCCTCAGTATTTGTGTTCTGTATGTAATCGGAGAGCACCTCCACTCTGACCAAATGGCTTGAGAAAGAAGCAACGCCTGCTAATCTGATTGATCATTTTCAGAAGCCTTCGTGTCCAGGTGTGTGCACGTATTGGGACTTTTTTTTCAAGCAGTTAGCCAAAAGAGACTTCGCCTGGCCTTACACAAAATGTATTTATTTTCTATGCTCTACTGTTTCACATTCGGAATCACTTTGGAGACGTATAAATATTTGCTGTTATGTCATGTCCAAAATTCATGACATACTACCAGTTTCTAAAAATGTTGTACGCTGTGCAAAATAAAAATAAAAACAGAATTCAATGAGGGCAAATAATGTAAATCCTACATTTAATGTAATGTAGTACAAATACAACATATCAAATTTTGAAACAAAGAAATTGATTGTTTTTTGAAAATATATGTGCCCATTTTGAATTTGTTGCCAGAAACACATTTCAAAAAAAGTTGGGACCACTAAGTGAAACACCATGTGGAAAAATAGTGCAACAAATGTAAAAAATAAGTGGGGATTGGGGATGGGTATTTCATCATCTACAATACCTAATATCATTAAAAGATTGAGGGAATTCGGAGAAGTCTCTGTATGCAAGGGACAAGACCGAAAACCAATATTGGATGGCTGTGATCTTTAGGCCCTCAGGCGGTACTGCATTAAAAACAGACATGATTCTTTGGTGGAAATCACTGCATGGGCTCAGAAACACTTCAAAAAACTGTTCTTTTTTCTGTTTGTTGCTGCATTCACAAACACAAAACTTTACCATGTAATGTAAATCCAAGTCCAGAAATGCTGCCCTCTAAGGTCCTATACTTATAAAAGATGGAGTGACATGAAGTGGAAAATCGGAACTTTTTCGCAAGTCATCTATGTCCTTCAGACTAAAGAGGAGCTAACATCTGCAATGCTACATAAGTGCATACACAAGTTTTGGCACAACATCTGCTGCTCCTGAAGACTTCTTTTTCAGGGAAGGCCTTTTTAGAGTTTTTAAACTGACCGGCCTGCTGTCCAGACCTGTCACCCATTGAAAACATTTTGAAAGCATTTTGAAGCAGAAAATACGTTCAGCAAGATACAGAATATTAAACAAGAATTGTAACATATTTCACTTTAAACGAAGGGCTGGTGGTAAACATGACATATGTTATGATATATGTGGAAAACAAATCTCAATTTCAACATTTGACTATGTTTTTACTACTTATATTCATATACAGAATTTAAAACACGTTATTGCATTCTCTGTTATTTAGATTTTGCACAGTTTCATGTTTTTGGCAGCTTTTTAGGTTATATACAGCATAGTTTGAAGTACTCTCATTTTGGCAATAAAAGATAGTTTACTCAATATTAAAACTTTTTGGAGTAGCAACACATTATTAAATAAACTGAATAGACTATAAGGTGTGGGCAATATGGAAAAAATAATTATACTTAAAATTATTTTTATGTTACATCATACATATGTCAGTATATTAATGCACAAAGCATTAGCAGTGGCACATTTTAAAAGCTGCCATCAAAACTCTGGGTACCATAAGCTAAATTTATTTTACAAAACAGTGAACAAAAATGTTATCGCATTAATTATTCTGTATGCTATACTGGTTTCACCTGTAACATTGTGGAACTAGTCATTTGGGCACTTCTAATAAATGAAAAATAACTGACAATAAAATAAATTGTCAGTGCTTTAGTATATCAGAGTTAAATTTCCTTTAATTGGATAAAATGATATGTGACACCAACCTTATAGAAGAGCAGAATGGGTGGCACAGGATGGACATTCGTGTCATTCAGTGACTAACCGGTAGCTTTGGCTTCTCTTTCTCCTGACAGCTCTGGGCGGGTGTTGTTTCTTGGTGGGAATTAGCTAGGTGCTAGGCTGTTGTTGGTGTGTGTGTGTGTGTGTGTGTGTGTGTGTGTGTGTGTGTGTGTGTGTGTAAACTATGCTGTTGGATAGGATTGTGATGTTTGCATTCTTATTGTGGTACGATGGCCTCACCTGCCTGATAGCATCAGAGCACCTCCCCGCACACTCTACAGCCTGGGGCAGGCTGCTGTTTGTTTAAAGGTAATCGCTATTAAACATCTTTCCTTTCACCCTGGCTGAAGGAGAGAGGGAAGGAGAGAAGAAAGCACTGATGCTAATCTACAGCAAGGCTCAGCTTCTGTTCTCACTAACTGTGCTCTCTGTTCAGTCTCTTTCACTATGCGTTTTGTGAAACCATTTATAGTGGTTTTACATTACACTGTCAAATTCATGCGAATAAGTTAGATCTACGCAATCCATATAATCACCGGAAGTCTGAACCTGAATGAACTGCACTTAATAATAATAATAATAATAAATATTATTATTATTATTATTATTATTATTATTATTATTAAAACTGTTTTTTATTAGTATTTTTAACAAATGTTTACAGATAGGTGTGCACTACTGGTATTGTCCAGTATTGTTCAGCAGAATTTTGCTCCAGACATTCCACCTATTTATTATTTTTGTTTTGGTTGATCTGTGTTGCAATGTAATGACTTATACGACATGCTACACCTTTACCAAAATGTCATGGCAGAATCTATTCTTGACGTATTGTGCCAAATTTTCTTTTACTTTCAGAATCAGAACTTGCAGGGTTGTGGCACTTTATTTCATTTATATATTATAAACAGGCAACCGTTCTTTAATTTATAAATTTGAAATACCAGCT
This sequence comes from Megaleporinus macrocephalus, assembly GCA_021613375.1. Taxonomy (NCBI): domain Eukaryota; kingdom Metazoa; phylum Chordata; class Actinopteri; order Characiformes; family Anostomidae; genus Megaleporinus; species Megaleporinus macrocephalus. The sequence continues at coordinate 20,134,726 of CM038727.1, read as the reverse complement.
TGGCACTGAAGAGCCTTAATAATGTTATTTAGATTGCGGCTTTGGCATAGCTCCAGTACATTTCACATTGTGTTTCATGTGTTCATTTAGCCCACACAGTGTGAGCTTTGGGTTTTAAAAAAAAATAACAATAATAACAAATCAGCACGAAAAGGTCCATTGACCAATTTGACTGTAACAAAATCAGCCATAACAAATCATGATTGGTGCATCCCTGAGATGTGACAATGTATTGTTGAGAAACTTTTTCTTGTGAGTAACTCATGTAATCCAGCACTCCTCTTGCCTCGCAGCAGTATTACTGTTAAGATATGCAGCAACATGATTATAGTCATCATATTTTGTTTTAAATGTTGTGATATTACTGAACCTTAAGTATTGTGACCCAGTATTGTAACTTGTGGGCTGTTACACCCCTATTACTATATTGTACGTGTAAAAGGTGTTATATTTAATGAACTAGTATTATTTTAATACATCTCTAGCCAAGTTATTAATGTAGTAGTGAGCATAACAGTAGTGTTCCCCTGGAACATTCAGGGTTATAGGACAGCAGCGAAGCATACTGCTTATCCTGCAGACTCAGCCCCAATTCAATTCATAAAGGTCTTTGAGTAAGCAGATAAGTTGAGCCTGATATATAAATTAGAAGAAATCACTAAACTCTTGTCATACAACACAGTTTCAACACTAAAGGAAATTGTGGCATATCAAACTCAGCAGCCAGTAGCAGCTCCAAAAAGACACTTTAAGCCATTTAACATTTTAGGTTAAATAATGTTTAACAAAGTGGTATATGTTTCAGTGAAAACATTAAAAGCACAACATTAAATAGGTGGTAGATTGTTATTGATATTATCATGAAGTCAAAAGTATAAAAAGATGTTTTAGATTCAAGCCTGCAAAAGTCTGCAAAGAAATTCCGCAAATGATAATGATCTGAAACAAACCAGTCGTCTTTTAAAGACATTTTTTGCTAAAATGAAAATCACAGTCGAGGTATGGTCAACCTGAAATAAAGACCATTCAGTTGATTCTTTGTTTACAAATACATTTTTATACATCATAATATATTTTAAGTATGACTCAAGAGTCATAAGTACTTTTTGGGCCACTGTATATGGTGGGAATAATGAAATTTGCTCAATAAGTGAAGTGAAAAGGAACAAAGTTAACACTGTTAAGAAAAAAAGCCAATTTATAAATGTAAAATATTTGATGACTGATGTAATAGCTTCAGGGAAGCAAGCACTCTAAAATGAAAACAGCTGATGTAGTGATTTTTATCAGTATTGCTACTGTTTCCTGGCCACACAAAGCACCTGTCATATGACATGCCAAAATAACACTGCTGTTTTCAGCTTAGCCCCTTATTTTTCAGAGGAAAGACAGATTTATAACTGGAGTAGGAAGAGAGCTGTTTACCCCAAAAAAATTAATCTGTGCTCCTGCAGGCGGGACCAGCGATACACTTACACATCCCTTACTAACATACACACATGTACACAGACACTGATCTATGTGTAATTTAAATGCCGAGTGCTGTGGTGCTTTGGTACCTAGCACTTTCCTACCTGTCCCTAAGGTTCATGCTTTTTAGCGAGACATGCTGAAAGTAATTCTTACTCTACTGGATTTTTTTTGCACAAGCTGTTCTTAGACAGATTCTTAAAGAAACGTCAGCGTCCAAGAGTGGACATGAACATTCTGCCAAAGCCACTGTTTTATTCTCCAGATCCTACAGCTGCCACTTTGTTTCCCACATTCTAGTGTCACCACTTTTTTTACCAGACTTCTTTAATCTTTATTTTCTGCATACTATAGCCACCGCTTTACACTCTGGATCCTATAGCCACCGCTTTACTCTCTGGATCCTATAGTCACCGCTTTACTCTCTGGATCCTATAGTCACCGCTTTATTCTGTGGATCCAGTAGCCAATGCCTTATTCTCTGGACCTAGTAGAAACAGCCTTACTCTCTGTATCCAGTAGCCATTGCTTTATTTTCTGGAATCTTTTAGCAACCACCTTATTATCTGGATCCTAGAGCCAATCCTTTATTTTCTGGATCCTGTAGCCACTGTTTTATTCTCTGGATCCTATAGCCACCACTTTATTTTCTGAGTCCAGTAGGCACTGCCTTACTCTCTGGAATCAATAGTTGCTGCTTTATTTTCTGGCATTTTTTAGCAACCACTTTATTCTCTGGATCCTAGAGCCAATGCTTTATTCTCTGTATCCTGTAGTCAATGCTTTGTTCTCTGGATCTTATAGCAAATGCTTTATTCTCTGAATCCTATAGCCATTGCTTTATTCTCTGGATCCTGTAGCCAACACTTTATTCTCTGGATCTTTTACTCTCTGGATCCTATAGCCCTCACTTTTTTCTCTAGACTCTATAGCCACCGCTTTATTCTCTAGATCCTATAGCCACCTCTTTAATCTCTGGATACTATAATCACCGCTTTATTCTCTGGATGCTATAGCCACTGCTTTAATCTCTGGATCCTATGGCCACTGCTTTTTTCTCTGGACCCAATAGCCACCGCTTTATTCTCTGGATTCTATAGCCACCGCTTTATTCTCTGGATCCTATAGCCACCGCTTTATTCTCTGGATCCTATAGCCACCGCTTTATTCTCTGAATCCTATAGCCACTGCTTTACTCTCTGGATCCTATAGTCACCGCTTTATTCTCTGGATCCTATAGTCATCGCTTTATTCTCTGGATCCTATAGCCACCGCTTTACTCTCTGGATCCTATAGTCACTGCTTTACTCTATAGATCCAGTAGCCAATGCCTTATTTTCTGGACCTAGTAGGCACAGGCTTACTCTCTTTATCCAGTAGCCATTGCTTTATTTTCTGGAATCTTTTAGCAACCACTTTATTATCTGGATCCTAGAGCCAGTCCTTTATTCTCTGGATCCTGTAGCCACTGTTTTATTCTCTGGATCCTACAGCCACCACTTTATTTTCTGAGTCCAGTAGGCACTGCCTTACTCTATTCTATTACCACTTTATTCTCTGGATCCTAGAGCCAATGCATTATTCTCTGTATCCTGTAGCCAATGCTTTGTTCTCTGGATCCTATAGCAAATGCTTTATTCTCTGAATCCTATAGCCATTGCTTTATTCTCTGGATCCTGTAGCCACCACTTTATTCTCTGGATCTTTTACTCTCTGGATCCTATAGGCCTCACTTTTTTCTCTAGATTCTATAGCCACCGCTTTATTCTCTAGATCCTATAGCCACCTCTTTAATCTCTGGATACTATAATCACCGCTTTATTCTCTGGATCCTATAGCCACCGCTTTAATATCTGGATCCTATGGCCACCGCTTTATTCTCTGGATTCTATAGCCACCGCTTTATTCTCTAGATCCTATAGCCACCGCTTTATTCTCTGAATCCTATAGTCACCGCTTTACTCTCTGGATCCTATAGTCACCGCTTTATTCTCTGGATCCTACAGTCACCGCTTTACTCTCTGGATCCTACAGTCACCGCTTTATTCTCTGGATCCTATAGTCACTGCTTTATTCTCTGGATCCTATAGTCACCGCTTTACTCTCTGGATCCTATAGTCACCGCTTTATTCTCTGGATCCTATAGCCACCGCTTTATTCTCTGGATCCTATAGCCACCGCTTTAATCTCTGGATCCTATGGCCACCGCTTTATTCTCTGGACCCAATAGCCACCTCTTTAATCTCTGGATACTATAATCACCGCTTTATTCTCTGGATCCTATAGCCACCGCTTTAATATCTGGATCCTATGGCCACCGCTTTATTCTCTGAATCCTATAGTCACCGCTTTACTCTCTGGATCCTATAGTCACCGCTTTATTCTCTGGATCCTATAGCCACCGCTTTATTCTCTAGATCCTATAGCCACCGCTTTATTCTCTGAATCCTATAGCCACCGCTTTATTCCCTGGATCCTATAGTCACCGCTTTATTCTCTGGATCCTACAGTCACCGCTTTACTCTCTGGATCCTACAGTCACCGCTTTATTCTCTGGATCCTATAGTCACCGCTTTACTCTCTGGATCCTATAGTCACCGCTTTATTCTCTGGATCCTACAGTCACCGCTTTACTCTCTGGATCCTATAGTCACCGCTTTATTCTCTGGATCCTATAGCCACCGCTTTATTCTCTGGATCCTATAGCCACCGCTTTAATCTCTGGATCCTATGGCCACCGCTTTATTCTCTGGACCCAATAGCCACCGCTTTATTTTCTGGATTCTATAGCCACCGCTTTATTCTCTAGATCCTATAGCCACCGCTTTATTCTCTGGATCCTATAGCCACCGCTTAATTCTCTGAATCCTATAGTCACCGCTTTACTCTCTGGATCCTATAGTCACCGCTTTATTCTCTGGATCCTATAGTCACCGCTTTATTCTCTGGATCCTATAGTCACCGCTTTATTCTCTGGATCCTACAGTCACCGCTTTACTCTCTGGATCCTATAGTCACCGCTTTACTCTCTGGATCCTATAGCCACCGCTTTATTTTCTAGATCCTATAGCCACCGCTTTATTCTCTAGATCCTATAGCCACCGCTTTATTCCCTGGATCCTATAGTCACCGCTTTACTCTCTGGATCCTATAGCCACCGCTTTATTCTCTAGATCTTATAGTCACCGTTTTATTCTCTGGATCCTATAGCCACCGCTTTACTCTATGGATCCTATAGCCACCATTTTATTCTCTGAATCCTATAGCCACCGCTTTATTCTCTGGATTCTATAACCACTGCTTTATTCTCTGGATCCTATAGCCACCGCTTTACTCTCTAGATCCTATAGCCACCGCTTTATTCTCTGGATTCTATAACCACTGCTTTATTCTCTGGATCCTATAGTCACCGCTTTACTCTCTGGATTCTATAGCCACCGCTTTATTCTCTAGATCCTATAGCCACCGCTTTATTCTCTAGATCCTATAGCCACCGCTTTATTCCCTGGATCCTATAGTCACCGCTTTACTCTCTGGATCCTATAGCCACCGCTTTATTCTCTAGATCTTATAGTCACCGCTTTATTCTCTGGATCCTATAGCCACCGCTTTACTCTATGGATCCTATAGCCACCATTTTATTCTCTGGATCCTATAGTCACCGCTTTACTCTCCGGATCCTATAGTCACTGTTTTATTCTCTGGATCCTATAGCCACCGCTTTATTCTCTGGATCCTATAGTCACCATTTTATTCTCTGGATCCCATAGCCACTACTTTATTCTCTGAATCCTATAGCCACTGCTTTATTCTCTGGATCCTATAGCCACCGCTTTATTCTCTGGATCCTATAGCCACCGCTTTACTCTATGGATCCTATAGCCACCGCTTTATTCTCTGGATTCTATAGCCACCGCTTTTTTCTCTAGATCCTATAGCCACCGCTTTATTCTCTGGATCCTATAGCCACCGCTTTATCTTCTGAATCCTATAGTCACCGCTTTACTCTCTGGATCCTATAGTCGCCGCTTTACTCTCTGGATCCTATAGCCACCGCTTTATTCTCTAGATCCTAAAGCCACTGCTTTATTCTCTAGATCCTAAAGCCACCGCTTTATTCTCTAGATCCTATAGCCACCGCTTTATTCTCTGGATCCTATAGTCACCGTTTTATTCTCTGGATCCTATAGCCACCGCTTTACTCTATGGATCCTATAGCCACCATTTTATTCTCTAGATCCTATAGTCACCGCTTTACTCTCTGGACCCTATAGCCACCGCTTTGCTCTCTGGATCCTATAGTCACCGCTTTACTCTCTGGATCCTATAGCCACCCCTTTATTCTCTGGATTCTATAACCACTGCTTTATTCTCTGGATCCTATAGCCACCGCTTTATTCTCTAGATCCTATAGCCACCGCTTTATTCTGTGGATGTTATAGTCACCGTTTTATTCTCTGGATCCTATAGTCACCGCTTTACTCTCTGGATCCTATAGCCACCGCTTTATTCTCTGGATTCTATAGCCACCGCTTTATTCTCTGGATCCTATAGCCACCGCTTTACTCTATGGATCCTATAGCCACCGCTTTATTCTCTGGATCCTATAGCCACCGCTTTTTTCTCTGGATCCTATAGTCACCGTTTTATTTTCTGGACCCAATAGCCACCGCTTTATTCTCTAGTGTTATATGTAATGATGTAATGAATGATTTGGTGACATAATAAAGTACAACGATAAGGATAACTGTAGCTTTTAAGGGTTCCAAGGATTATTTCCATTTTTTTCCCTTTTTTGTGTACTTTGAGCATGCGCACACACACACACACACACACACACACACACACACACACACAGTTTTCTATCTCCTTTCCTGAAACAGATTGGCTGTAATCGGAGTGAGTATCTCTCTCTCTCTCTCTGGCTCTTTCTGTCTCTATCTTACTCTCACTCACACTCTACCTCTCTCTCTCTCTCTCTCTCTCTCTCCCTCTCTCTCTCTCTCTCTCTCTCTTTGTTGTGCCTGCAGGCCAAAGGTGATTTTGCATCTGTGGGTGCAATCAGCGTTGACCAATCAGTAATGGGGGTTAAGCAGCTGATCGATTGGTCGGTATGTGCACGGCGGCTGTGGCTCATTGGTGGCAGAGCGACGCTGGCCGGCTCCTTGCCGACTGGCCGGTCCACCCACGGCCCCTGAGGGCCTACAAGGGTCAAGAACTTTTAATTATCAGCAGCTTCTCCAGTGACGTGCTGGTCAATGAGTTTAGTACCCCATCATCACTGCAGGCATGACAATGGAATACAATGCAGAGTGTGTGTGTGCACACTGGCAACATCAACCAAGAGAGAGCCATAAAGCACACGCGCACATACAGTCACACACAGAAAGACCCACAGAATTAGATAATGACCTTATTGATCTCATACAAGTGGTTAGGAAACATAGGGGGACCCGGCCATCATCATAAAAGCTATATACTGGCACCTATCGTGTTTTATGATTTGCCACAAGCCTACTAAATGTAAACATGTTAAACTGTATTGAATCTAGTTTATAATAAATATTTTAAACCCTCAAATGCAGTTACATTTTATATGCAGAGTGTTTTTTTCCCAAAGAAAGTGAAATAGTTTAGGTGCTTTAAGCTTATAGGTAGTGCAACCCACTGACAGTGCAGCATAAATGTTCATTACATTTGTCTGAATGAATAACAATCATAAATCAAGGTTCTATTTACAGGTTTTGACAGTAGGACACCATTTTAACCCCATACTGAAAAAAAAAAATTAAATTAAATTTGACAATATTTTTATTGTTGGTGTCCAAAGTAAAACAAGTCTCTAAAATAGCAACTTTACAGCAGAGTCCAAAAGAATTCTTAACTTGTAGTTTTTTAAGTGATTTTGGAGCATTTTTATCGGTCCAGACATCATGAAATTTGCATAGGATATAAAGGGCAGCTATCATGTTTAAATCATGAAAAATTACATATTTTTCTTTGGACAGAGGTGATATATTGTTTTTTGCAAGCAGTGATTAAAAAATGCAAGTAGTTTGTTTTGTCCATATTGCAGAACTATGACCTACTTATCATAGTATAAAACTGCCAAATTGTTTCAATGTGCTCCTTTATGTTTTTTTATTGCTCTGTTTTACCCACCCTTAACAGTTATGCTCTGATTTGCATTACATTTTTTTTTAGCTGAAAATACATGAGCAGCGACTGGTACCAAATAAGGTGAAGTAATTACAGATGGCAATGGCTGCTAAGCAGTAATGGTAGGGTTAAGAAAATAAGAAGAAGCTTGGCAGATTTTGATTGGTCATAAGACAAATGTTCTGTTCTGTTTGATTGTCCACCTAAGAACAGTCTTGTGTCATCAGAACATTTCTACATTTAGTCTCAGATACGTGAGATACATGAGATACGTGAAAAAAAACGAAAGGTCTAGACCATGGTGTCCTTATAGCTAGTTACGAGTAAGAGAGACTGTAAATCATGAAAATAATTTGGGCTACGTTGAGCTGGGCTATGGTGCTGTTTAATGGGGTAGTTGTGGAGTGTTGATTCCTACTTTTACCAAGAGCTGTATGATTACTGATAAGCTGCCTGCTATTATAGCGGTTCCGTTTCCCATGTCATCTTCACCACACTATTACAATAGTTATAGATATAGATTAGGGTCTGACGAGCTTCTGACACTCAAAGTGAAATGCAGCAAAATACTTAATTTGTCCCATGTTATCTGATGCCTTTTCACTGAATTCACTCTATATTTACAAATGTAGTTATGGGTATGTGTATTTGCCCCAGAACACACAGTAACAATCATTTTGTGACTTTTACAACCGCAAATTCTGCATTCTTCATTCTTCATATCGACATTTTGCCTTATTGTTTGTTAAACTGGTATGAATACAAAGTAGCTTAGCTGCTAACTAAGGAGGTCTGTTAGCTTGTATCTTCCTGTTAGTTATCAGCGGTATGCTGGTATGCTGGTCTAAAATTCCTTGACATCAAAACAAATGGAATAAAATAGAAACACAGATTTGAACCTGCCAATAAAGAATGTGAATCATTCATAATGCAGGATCAGACTACACTAATTCAGCCCAATTTTAACATGATTTTGTTGTAGTCACCAAATTTCATCTTGCCTGAACATGAGTTTTGGAACAAGGAACAGTCCACGTTATGTGACGTAATCGAAAACCAGTGATGTGGTATCTGGGATTCATCACAACTAGACCTGGGCGATATGGGAAAAAATCTTATCATGATATATATCACGATATAAATCAGTCACTATTGCCGTTTTAAGTGAGAAGTGAAGTGAATTTTTTTTATTTTTTTTGTTAAATTGTATGTATTTTCTTTCAAATGTACTATAGAACATTACACAACTGCATTTTGCATAAATTATACACACACACATATATATATCTGTCGGCTCAAATGGGGATTTGGTTTAGCAATTCTGTTTTTACTAGCAAGACAGCACCTGTTTACTTATTTTTCTTATCTTAGCAGATTATTTTAAGATTATTCACACATGTAACATGTTTCTATCTGTAGTGTCACTCCAGAAGTCGCATTGCTAACCGTTTCTTAATCGTCCAGTGTAGATACCTAAGACTGTTCTCGATACCGCAGGAGCTTTCTTTCTTTCTTATTTTTCTCTTTCTGTCTTTACAACACAAAACCACACACAATATCACACACACACTTTTTAACATTTTCCCTGCTCCTAACACATTTAACTAATGAGCTCATTAACACGTATTAAGTTATGACTTAAGTAGGGCCTTTAAGACCAGGGCTGAGAAACAGCATTGGTTTATATTAGTGTGCTAATGTCCTATGGTGTGTTTTTCTCTGGACCCTGGACCAGTTTTTGTAGGAGTTTGGTACATTTGGTGAAGTGTGAAAGCTGTTTCCCAGCACTCAAGCAGTCCAATGCAATTCGTGTTCTGAGGTTCATTCCCAGGGAACTCTATATGCTGCACCTCTGGAAGCTGAACAAATCTTGTATCAACCTTTTTGCAAGTCTGCACACCAAGTGACGTTTAAAATAACACCTTTAGTCCACGGTTCTGATGGCATTCTTTTATGTGAAAGCAAACCAGTGATCATGAGCTCCACCCCCAGAGCTAAATTAAACATAGTAAAAAGACTTTTGCACAGACTCAAGTATTCAGTACGAGTGTAAAAACACCCATAGTCATTTTTAGATGTGTGTGTGTGTGAAAGACAGAGGCCCTGATGCAGTAAGCTTTTGGCTTTTTGGTCAGGCAAATTGTGGGAGGATCGAACCAAAAAAATGGGTGGCGAATATTACACATGCAACTGATTATTCATTCTGCTTAAGTTACCAAAGTTGGAGCAAATTAAAGCAGTTGTATTTGCAGTGATTTACCCACACCTTTTAAATGATGGGTAAATTTACATTATTGTTTTAAAAAGATGTGTTATTGAGAGACTTCCTTAAACTGTGGAAACCATGAACCTGAACATGAAAGAAAGCCAAAGGAATGTTTACCATCAGAGTAAACTCTCAGGACCAGATGTAGGCATGTGAGAAGACACAGTGAAGAAATATGCCATAATGCGGATGCAACATCCAGTGCATAGCACTGTAACTTCACAGCAAGAATGGCCTGGGTTCGATTCTGAGTGCTCCGATTAACTTCCACAGTTCAAAGACATGCAATCAGGTCAGAGTGGAGATGCTAAATTGCCTCTAGGTGTGTGTGTGTGTGTGTGTGTGTGTGTGTGTGTGTTTGTATGAATGTGTATGTCTGTGTCTCTGTCCTGTGATGGACTGGCAACCTATCCAGGGTGATTTCTGCCTTCCGCCCAGTGAACCCTGGGATAGGTTCTGGCACCCCCCCCGCAACTAAGAAGAATAAGCGGTTTAGACAATGAATTTATGAATGCATGATTAAACAAATGTTTTCTTAGCTAGACTAAATTAAACATAGTAAAAATTAAAAATAGTATTTTTGATGAATAATAACCAAATTAACTAATGACTAAATTAATTAATGAGTGCTATCTGGTCCTTAAAATGTACATTTTTTAAGTGGTCTCAACTATTTCACTGTGACTTTAACCCAAACTTTGCGACAGGAGCTTTGCACAGCTAGTATGATAAACTGCAATTTTAGTAACTCAAACATTAGTTTTAGACCCAATGCTTGTTGCAATAGCATAAAAGCACATTTTGCGCAGCACTTGCACTTATACTTACAGACAGCAAAAGAGAGAGCAAGAAGGTCGCTTACATGCCATGTTATAATGCACCGTTGTAAATACACTGTTGAGTAATAGTCAGGACAGAAAAAGGTGGGCAAGAGTGTGTTACAGCACATCTGGCTGTCAGCCTCAATCAGAGCCTTAAACAAAAGCCTCAGTTGGATAGAAATAGCACGTTCCACAGCAGGTCCACAGTAAAAGATGTTTTACAGTCTTAGACCATTATTCACAGACAATAGAGTGACTGCTGGAACGAATTGCAGCTTCTGTGCTGTGGTCAGTGATGAAGTCTTTCCTAGAGTTGTAAATTTCATTCATCAACACTTTAGTAATTGAGAGATTGCATTGACCTTTGAAATAAAGGCATTGTTAATATGTGCCTGAATGTGGGAATTGCTGTATGTGCTTTAAAAAATATCTGAATAATCATTGTTTAAATGATGAATCATTTTAGAAACATTTCAGAAGGGTTTGCACTGGAATCACAGGTGAAGCCAAAGATAAATCAATAACACTTTAGACGCCTACATTATCTTTTCATTACACCATACTTAGACCTAAAAATACATTTATAAAGGCTTTTTCCAACAAGCGTTTGTTGCTATTACAGTTGCTGTAATGTCAAATGACGTAAGAATTGGCAAAAGCTCCCTGTATAATTGACACATTTTGTAAATATTTATGTAGGTTGTGTCAATTGTCTAATGTATGTGCATTTTTATAAATGCTGTGTTCTGTGAGGTGTTATCAACTAATCAGAAGCAGATAGTAGGACAGGAATATTAAAGCATAATAATATTGCTGATTTCAGATCCCACTTAGTTTTTTCTCACATAACGGGCTAAAATTTTAGGGAAACATAAATGAGAGAGAAAATAAAGAAATAGAGAAAATTGAGTAATTCATGTACAAAAACATACCAGTCAAGGCCAAAAAGTGTATTATTTAAATCTCATGCAGGCTGTCTACATGACTTGTTTCAAAATCATGTGTAATCTCATGTGTGCCCACTTTTGTGCAGTCGATGCGTAATTGTCCGTTTTTTTCTCTCCTAATTAATCACAAAAGATTTTTTATTTTGGCTGTAGCATATTTGGAGGGTGACTCACAATGGCAAGCCAGAACACATACATCAAACAGACTCTGCCTCTTTCCTCTCTCTCTCTCTTTCTGTCTCACTCTCATCTCCCTCGCTGTCTTTGGGCCGGAGGGCACAAGCAGAAGTGCTCAGCTCTGTCCTCTGCCGTCTGACTTGTTATTTTTATCTGAAGTCACTTTCCAGGCCCGAACCAGATCCTTTCACATAGTTCATGTAATTTTTTCACCCCTCTATCAATTGGCTCATCTTCCTTTGTTTATCCTCTTGTGTCCCTTGTTCAGTTATCTATCTATCTATCTATCTATCTATCTATCTATCTATCTATCTATCTATCTATCTATCTATCTATCTATCTATCTATCTATCTATCTATCTATTTATTTACCTATTAGGAGTGGGGAGAGAAATTATACAGCATATGATCATAATATTTTGCGTGGCAATATCATATCAATTCACACATTGTAATTTGGTAATAGAATAATAAGGCCAACTGCTTTTAGTAAAGCAGAAAGGATTGCGTTAAGTGTAGTAGACTTCTATGTTTTTCCTTGGGCACACACTATAACTTGCAGTTGAAATGTTATATCATGACTTCAGTATTCAATATCATAGCTTGGGGCCTTCAGAAAGTGCCTGTCTATCTATCTATCTATCTATCTGTCTATTCATCAATCCATCCATCCATCCATCAACCCACCTTCAAAAAAGCTTGGCTGAAAGCTGAAGTGACTGCTGGTTAGCTAGCTAGTTAATTACCCAGTGTGTGATAAAACATTAACACTAAGTTAGACTGACTGAGCTGGCTATCTTTCTTTATTCCTGTGTCTTTTAACTTTCTGTTTTTTATCATGCACTCCCTCTCCTTTACACTTTTTGCAGGTTTCCTCTGTCTTAGCTTTCTTGGTTATCATCATTATACTTTGTTTAAGTACAGTGGTATTTGCATGATTGGCCTCTGGAATGGAAGTCGTAATACAATTCTGAATATGTATTTAGCTTTCGAGAATAAATATTTGTATCTTTATCTGTCTGTCTGTATCTCTCCCTCACCATCTTTCTCTCTCTCTTTCGTTGGCAGAGTTCCTGTGTTAGGTCCCCAGATGCTGTTGATTGTTTGTGTTGTTCACCAACTAAACTGTGTGTGTGTATGTACCAGGTTTATGCTGCATTGTGGGAAACAAAACCTGATCATATATTCGTGTTGTGGGGACCTTTCGTTCTTGTTGGGACCACAACATTTTAGGGTCAGGATAAGGTTAGGTTTACGGTAAGTAGTTATTCTGGTTAAGGTTTGGTTAGGTCTCCAGAAAATTTATGGAAGTAATGGCCCAAAAGTTTGCTGTGTATGTGTTTGTGCGTGTGCATGTGTGTTTCTACCTCAGTGCTTTGCCAGTTTGTTGTCTGTAATGGATGTAAACACAGAAGCATAGACTGCACTGTTCTTTTCTTAGACTATCAATAATGGGCAAAGCAGTGAGCCAGACACTCCTTTGGCATCATTACAAACTGTAAACCTCCTACTGCGTTATCTCTTATGATGCTTAAAAAAATAAAACACAGCACAGAGTGAGACACCTTACCAAATACCCTTGATATCGTAATGAAAGAATTTATGGAAATGCTGTTTCTGAGATGTTCTTCGCAAGTGTAATTGATGTGGTGTTACATTTAAGCATGTCACTATTAATTGCATTAATAATTAAATAATTTATCATTTTCTTTGACAGATAATTGTTTTTTGCTAGAATAAAATGGGCTTATTATGCATAGCGTTTATTATAATATTCTACAGGAAAAAGTACTGCATGGTAATAAAAGCACATAAATGTGTGCAATAGGCTCAATTACTTATATTTTGGCAGAGGCCAGTTGGAGAATTTTAATTATGGAATGTATCTATCATCCAAATTACAATTAAATCATTACATCATCACAGGTTTACAGGTATGTAATTTTTAAGTTAAGTTTAAATATCACTGTAATATAGGATGTAATTATACATATTGTGTTATACCATACTGTACAATTGTGCCTAGCATTTAGCAATGAACCGTATGGTAGCTTGGGTCTATATTAGCTCTTGGCTAAAGCATTAGATTAGGACACTAAGAAGCACAACTTTTATTTTGAATACTGCACTGTTCCAATGTTAAATGCGCTAATACAGTGAAAACTGAAACATTATCATATTTATGTAATTACATTTAAGTGAGTAATTATGACACCTGTACTTTGGCCATCTCCATGTTGGATCTTTTTATAGAGTTTTGGTGTCCTGTCGGTCATGAGGAGGACCCATCCATCCTTTCCTCTTGAGTTGAGAAAAGTGCATGCATGTGTGTGGCGGGGGCAGGCAGAGTCAGCAGAGGTAGTATTAGAACAAGAGGAAGATTGTTTGCCTCATCTAGCCCTGCGAATAGACGAGAGGCAGACAGCTTGCTGAGCTGAGCGTGAAATCTCATTGCAGACATGAGTAAGACTCAGAACAGAACACCACTTTGACCTCAGATGCTCCCACATCAGCTGCTATGGAGGTTACAACTTTTCCACAAAGCATAATATTAGATATTGGACAAACCAGCACAGTTCAACAAACTGATCATTAATATCTGGTTAATGTTAGCCATATTGCACTTGATCAGTGTCAAAGAAGGTTAGGGAAGCAGTGTGTTTGCCTGTTTATTCATGATTTTAGGGAGATTTTAAGGAATTGATCAAATTTCCAATATTATGCGTCAAAATGTTTGACTGTTTCATTAATCACCCTAATCATACTCCCACCCATCCATATCTAACAATGCTCTCTCACTGTCTCTGAGACCACCGTCAGCGTGCACTCTCCCCCTCTCTGAGTTCTGGCCATCGCTGTGAGGGTCCAGAGCACCCTGCTGGATTGATAAGTGTGGGAAGGAAACGTGGGCGCCTCGATCTCCCCATATGGACTCACAATTGCTTCTTTGTCTCAGCACAGCATTAGCATTGTGCTAGTCAGGGCTCCAGAGGTTCCTGTGGACGCCCGGGCTTTGGTTGGAGCCGTTGGGCCCTCAGGATTCGCCCAGGTCCCTCCAGGGTGTCGCTTCGCTGAATTAGCCACCACCGCTAAGTCATTGTTCCCTAGACGCAGCATGACTGAGGGCTGGGCAGTAACAGGGACACCTTGATGGATAGGCAAGGTTAGGATAGGACCTGTTGCTGAGGAACTTGCACCTACACAATGGGGCTGTGGGGACACGACACTGAAGGGGTTGCTTCACCCCAGTGTGGGGGTAATTAAGAAACAATGTTGAAGTGCTGAGTTGTGGCTTGACTTGGCCATCTATTGTCCTGACATAGACACAGTCAGGAATTCAGACCAGTCAGAACAAGATCAGGAAAAAAGTGTTTCTTAAAGGGTTCAGATTATGTTTAGCTTGGTGAATGTAAAGGTATCAAAGGTTTTTGTCCTTTAACCTGCCTCTGTAGGCCTAATGGATTAAAGTAGCCTTGCTTTCTAATGTTGTAATACAGAGAGCACTGACTGCAGCATAGAGCGGATCTGTTTCCAGACCAACCTTTCACAGGTAATTCTGTCCCAGACAGGTGTTGCTAAGCACCAGTTTGCCTAATCTAATTTTGCTGAGGTAAGTGATTGAGGGGCTCTAGGTCACGTTGCCCTGGGGAGTGTGGAGCTGCATAAGACAACGTGGTCCTCCTGACAGAGGTGCATAAGGGGGTCCCTGTGCAGAGCCAAATCAGTAGGCTTATTGTCCTGACAGACATGTGTCCCAGAGTGGAGGTGTCCTGAGTGCCTGACCTGGTCCTCCTGATGGAGGTACAGAGGTGTGAGTGGAGAAGATGCGATAGGTAAGGTGCAGAGCAAAAGACAAAAACAAAGGACATTATAATGGACAAGAATAAACAAGAGGAGAGAAAAGAAGTGGAAAGAAGAAGGCTTTCCGTACCACAGCATTAAAAATGTGCGTACAGACATCTGGGTTTCTAATTGTAATGGGGTCAAGATCCGACAAGATCATGATGAATGACTGCCTAATCTATTCACTTCCACCGCTCAAGTGATATGGCAGTGGGTGACGAGAGGCTGTTCACTTCTATTTGGGCCTGAAGTATCAGAAATTCATCACTCCATATTACACTCAGTAGCGGCCTGAATCGGATCCATCACTTTTCTACGCGCTCCTAAAGAAAAGGTTAATGTGCCATCAAAATGTGATCATAAGATGGTGGTTAAAGATGGGCTGAACTTGCTGTGAACCCTGCCTGAGTGTAGTACACCTTTCCATGCTTGTCTCAGTGAAGCAGGGGGAAGTTCTCCATGTAAAGCCTTTATTTATTTATTTTTTTTATTGTTTTAACTGCCGGCTGTCTGTGACCAGTGTCGTACAGGCCAGGTTAGCCAATAAGCAATAATGCAAGGCTTGCATCTTAATTATCTGTGCTGGGCTAATGCAGAATTTGTGGGAATTTGACCACGCTGTCATGCAGCATGTCACTATCGCTGTGAACAGTGCCTAGTCAGTCTGTGCACCTGGAGTATACCAGCTCTGCAAATTTGAGTGCTGTTTGCTCTCAGGCACACTATAGGTAATCAATTAATTTACAAGTATTTTTGAGGCATGTTGAAGCAGGGAACACACTCATATATGGGCAAGAATTCCAGGAGTGAGAGACACTGCTTTAAGCCATCTTTGGCAGCAGTTCATAAAGCTTTATCAAGGCAACTTGCCAAATGTCTTATCTTTGATAAATTCAATTCCCATCAAACCCCACATGCATCCTGTTTACATTCTATCCCTCAAACACAGACAAACTGCTCCTAACATGACATGCGGTTTTGTGTCCTTCTTTACGATGTGGCTGAATAGTCTGCTTTCTTTACAAGCTTCCCCGCCCTGTGTGCTCTAACCTATAGCTCTCTCTCTCTAATTCTCGACTCAGCTGCCAGTGGTGCCTGCCCACATAAGTCACCACATGATTGCTACCCCTCTACCCCTGACCACCTTCTTGTGCTGAAAGGAACAGATAATGTATTGTGGGTTTGTCTGGAGGGCCTCTGCCCCCTATTAAGGGTATGTGACGCCCAGCTGCTAAGGCCGTGTCCTGCAGACTATGGCCCATTGTGCGTGGAGGGGACGGTGGCTTTGGTCACATCTCAGCCCACTAGGCTCCTGCTGATGATCTATAGCTGAGCAGCAGGGCCAGCCTAGGCCGGACACTATAGGACTCTGCAGGAGACTCCACTCCTGCGGTTGACCGATAGCCTCTCAGCTTCTGGTGCAAACTGCAGTGTCCTAAATGAGTGACTCGTCCATCAAGTCCATAAATACTCATCTGATTAATTATTAAAATAATAATAAAAAATAATCACCTATAGTTTGCAGTTTTTATTTATTCTCTAAAAAAAAATTACATGCACACAATAACAGAATTGAACCAAGACGCTGACTGGCACAAAAGTCAGCTGTACACCCCCCCCCCTCTTTTTTCTATCCATTTAAATATCTATTGATATTGGACTCTTTCCCCCAGCTCTCCTTGATTTTGTCTGATCCAGTAAACATGTGAATCCACATACTTTTCAGCTCTACCAGTATATTTAGTGACTCACTAGGTTAGAGATCAGGCTGAATCAAAGAAAAGCAAATACACTATCAGAAGCAAAAGTATTGTACAGGTACATTTTTGATCATGGTACAAAAAACAATGTAAATGTAGCTTTGAAGGCCCAGGAAATGTTATGGTGCAACTTTTGGGAATCATTTAAAACAGAAAAACACAATTTTAAAATACATAATTGACATTGCATATGCTGCAGTTATGTTCCCTAACTAAAGGTCCTAAAGATCCTTTGAGGGTTACTGTCCTAGTGACTTGAGGGGTTATATTGCGTTACCATGTTGGCAGTAAACAGACATACTATATCTATATAAATTACTAACTATATTTTCCATTGCTTTAATGGAATTAAAGAAAGTTCTTCCACCACCAGCAGTCTGCAAAATGATCTGTCAAAGACTGATCTACTGCTTCGACTGCAGCATTAAAATATGCCGGTCGTTGATTTCTACAAAAGTAAAAGCATGTAGAACATCTCTATATTTTGTACAAAAAAAGAATACTCTGCCAAAAATTAAAACATCCATTTTCACCAGGAATCCTGTGATGGTGGTAGATTTCGTGTGGCTTCATGCCACCATAAGTTGCATACCGCTATAAGGTGTGGAGCAGTGTGAATACAGCACATTTGTAAGGCAGCTTTAGTCTCCCATTAGGTATCACTCAGAGTCATGCCTTCCTTTACTTGTCAAATGAATACTACATTTGATGCAGTCTGACATATGAAGAAATATGAAGCTCATGTCATCTATTAAGGCAAAAGAAATACATTCTTGTCAGCATAACGTTATTTATTTATTTAATACCCAGAATCACGTGATTCCCTGATTGTCTCGGACAGCTGAGACGCATTATTAGACCATTATGCTGCAGAGAATTTGTGCAATATTAAGCCGGCTGGCGTGGAGGTGTGTTCGCTTAGCCAGCACAGCCATAAAGTACGTATTAACGGTTTGCTTTATGTGGATTGTTAGCGGTGAGTGACATTTGCTGTGTGCTGCCGAGCAGGCCATTCTGAATACTGCATGGTTGATCTATCATGTCAAGAGCTCAATAATAAAAAAAATAAAAAATTCTTCAGTAAAATCAAAGAAGACTCAACACGAAGGCTGTAGCCCAGGGCTAGTTTAAACCTCTCATTTGTTCCCCAAAACAAAATGAATAGTTTATATTTTCAAATGTGCCTGAAATTAATAGAATTTAACTTCTGCTGGGCACAAGCACAAATGTGTGCAGACACATGTGTTTTTAAAGTTCTGTGCAAGCATTTGAAAGAAACCCCCCAGAAACAGCCTGCGCCAGCCTCAGTTCCTTCTGTGTGTGGTTTTGTTGTGTTTTCCTTCATTTCTGCACTTTCACTCGATTTGTCAGTTGGGGAAAAAAGGCTGGGGCTGTTTTTCATTTCTCTTTCTGCCGTTGCCTTGCACAGTTTTCCCCCAACATGGCACGACTGTGCCAATGATGATGATAACACCAGTAATGATTACGGTAATCAGCTCTTAATTATGACACTCTGAGGATCCATGTTGTGTGATGTACAACAAACAAGCAAGTGGGGAGGTGTCTGTGTGTGGGTGTGTGTGTGTGAGTGTGGTGGTGGGGGGGGGGGGGGTAAGCAGGAGCAAATGCTCTTCTTTTAAAAAGCATGACGCGTGATTGAAGTGTAAGGTTTGGGTTAATTGCATCCAGAGCCGCAGCGCAGGAACAGATGCCACCCTTGTGCATCAATAAATGCTTATAAGTAACTTATTTGGAGCTGCCTGCCACGGAGGGAAATGGCATGACTTTAAGCACAAGTAGCCTCAGGCCCCTCTCCTGCTCTTTGTCTTGTCATCCCACATCTTTGGATCTATTCAGTGCCTCAGTGTAAATAGCCCCAGACAGCAGGGCATGCTGCAAAAATACAAATATGCATGCATTACAGGCATGCTATTCTGTCGCACTTCAAAAGCATGTCATTTTGGAAAATGACAGATTACTCATGTGCCTTAGTTTGAGGATGCAGGCGCGATTTAGTTTGATGCGCCTTTCACCTGCATTGTTTTTCTTCCCTCGTTATGTAATAATTACAGAGGAGAGCGCGATCTGCAGAGAAAGGGCCCTGACGTTTACTTGTTAAAGCACAGACTGTATTTTTTCTTGTTATATTTTGTTTGAATTTGACTGCAGGGAAGGTTTTAGCTGGCCTTAAAAAATCACAGAGAAACAATGCAACCGCGCTGAGATACTGCCTTATTATGACAGATGTCTTAATGCAGTCGTAATGCAGAAGAGTATCTAATTACAGATTTTTCTCATATTGGTAGAAAAGAATGCTTTCTGCATTCTGCTTTCATACAGAAGAGTCGTAGAGGGTAGTGAGACGTGGTGGGTGTCTCTGTGTGTATGTGTGAGAGAGACAGAGAGAGAGAGAGAGAGTCACTTTCTTCTTTAAAATCAAACTGTCAACTAGTTTGCGTGACACCTGACTTTATTGTTTTGGGTTTAGACTTCAACTTTCTGTCTTTCACTCCAACTGTCTCATTTCTCTCTCTTTCTCTCTCTCTCTCGCTCTTTGTACCTTTCTCTCCCTCTCTTTTTATGCTTTTTACTCTGTCTTTTTGTATACCTTACTCTCTTTTTCCTTTTCTTTGCATCTTTCTTTCTCTCTTCCTTCCTCTCCCTATCCATATCTCTATCATTCTCCATCTTCTTTATTTTCTTTTGCTGTCCTTTTTGTATTTTTGGCCCTGTTCAGACTGTCACCCCAAATCCAATTTTTAGAATATCTAGATTTTACCAAGTTGGATTTTTCTGGACAGCAAAAAACACATGAAATCTGATTTCTGAAAATCGTGTCCAAACCACAATTTTGCGTCTGTGTCACTGACTCAGCTCTGGCAGCACCAATCGGATTTCAAAGTGCCTTTGTGTCACTCGCAACCCTGACAAACAATGATAATGTCAAATCCAGATTGACAGTGGTACTGGGATTTGTTACGTAGTTACTAATGCCTCCATCATTACCACAGCAGATCGGCTGGTGATGTCTGGACACAAAAAATGATAACTTGCAGTTAACAGTGTGAACAGTTGTCTCAGTAGATCCAACATATCTGATTTGCCTGTAGTCTGAACACAGTCCTTCTGCCTTTTTTTTAATTCTGTGTCTCTCTTATTTACTCTCTCTGCTGTCTTTTTCTTTTTTGTTTATTCTCTCTATTTCTGTCACTTTTCTTTCAATGGTTTATCTCCTCTTTCTCTCTTTCTCTTTCTTCCTATGTCTCTACCTGTCACTCCCTTTTTGTGAATCCCTCTCTCTACTCTCCCTCTCTTATTCCATATTTTCTTCTCTCTCCCTCTTTACTCCTTTAAGACTTTACTCTCCCTCTCCTCCTGTATCACTCACTTCCTTCCCCCTTTTTTCCCAGATGCTCTCTATCTTCTTTTCTCAGTTTTATGATTTCTTTCTCTTTCTCTCATTCTTTCTCTCTTTTGAGCACACACACATGTACAGGCACAATCCTCCAGCTATTAAAGAGCAGCAGAGCTGGTTAATCTAGTCAGATTTGCATACAAGAGCACATACTGACCTTACCGCTGTCTCATACAGATGATGTAATAGGTGGAAAGCAGAAGCCCATCACACAGGAAGTTCTGGTCAGGTGGGTTTTTTTGCTAAAAGATCTGCAAGGGCACAGGTGGGGGGGGGGGGGGGACTTCAAAGACTGCTGATGTTTACAGTGGTAGAAAGAGAAAGCTTAGAGCTTCTTCATTCCTAAGGGAACATTTGAAACTTCTCACGATTTTTAAGCTGATTAAACATATAGAAAAGAATAATAATTAATATGTTATATGCGTTCTTAATCCTTATTGGTGTTAACAAGACTTTATTCCAAGTTAGTAATGCATCAAAATAAAATTTTTGCCAACTGCACACCAAACCTTAGGGCTCACTTTTTTATTTTATTTATGCTTTATATTTATGTTATTTATTATTTATATGTAAACTCAAATTTATGAGCTGAGCTGAAAATGAATAATAGGTGCCATGATTTTTACAGAATTACTACTAGTTAAATTCTGCCATAGTATTTTTTTTTTGTAATAGTTTACACTGGAGCTGTTCGTGTGGCTGTTACATTTACATGTAATTGCAGACTCTGTTGCTTTTAAGTCACTGTTGAACCCCAACTTGATCCTTGTCGTGAACAGAGGTTGTCTAATGTTGCTTGTGTAATATGCCTCATAGAAACTATGAAATAGTTCCACAAATTTGACATTTTTACCAATGATCTGCTGCTTTGACAGAGGTGGGTATTAGGAAACCTGTTTCCTGGCTGGACATTACCAAAATATCAAACACCAACGCTATCGGAATTTATATGGCATGAATTAATTTCGCATAGCTGCCATCTTCAAATGGTTGGTGCTAGACTGGATCAGCAGAAGGTGCACTCTATAATCAATTTTCTATTGCTTATAGTTGGTAATATTGAAATATGGTTGTAGGAATTTGGTATGACAAAAACGGTACAATGCACTCTTATCATGCAGAAACACAGTAGTGAGCAAATTTTAGGGACCACCCTTAATTTAATTGAAGGCCATAGTTATGAATTGAACACTGGTGGGTACTATCTTCCCCTTAACATTCTCTACCATAATTATCACTTCACATGAAATATAATGTAAAAAAAAAGATTTACATTGTTGGTCGCTGCATGAATACGTAGTTAAGTAACTTTCCAGCTAACTCAGCTGTGATAACTTAGTGTTAATGGCTGATTATGGTTGATTATCTCCAAAAATATTTATTTCCACTTCATACAATTAACCACCAGTTTAAGCAAAATGTTTTTTTTTTCCCAAATTTCAGTACCAACACAAAAAGATATATTCATGTTAAATGTTACCTTTCCAGTAAATAAAACATTCACTTCTGAAGTGAAGTGTTGATATTGTAATACTGTGTTATGGTGTGAAATGTCCCTTTAACAACTGATAGAAACACTGTTGGATTCTTACATTAAGCAAAGCTAGGGAATGGAAAATTTTTATTCTGATTTTATATATTTATATTTATGAATATAACAATGTATAGATACATAAAATGCATTAATGTATATGAAAAAGGGAAAATGAAATTAACAAAACTGCACTTCAGGAACAAATAAAAATATAGAAATATTGAGACCACCAAAACTGTCCCCATCAAAAAAAAACAGTACTTAAAGCTTTCATCTTTAAAAAAAAATCCACTCCACTCTTGCTTCATATCTGAAAAAAGGTGTGCAGCTGTCAAGAAGCTATCACAGAACAAAACATAACTGGACATCTGAGATGTAGGAGTAATTTTTTATAGACTGATAAGTCTAAATTGGGTAGAGGTGGAGATGTGGAAAAATATCCCAGCAGATTTAGCTGAAAACTGAAAGCAAATTTCTGCTCAAATAAAAGTAAAGGGTTACTTTGCATCACTTTATGACTCTCCGTTAAAAACCTACTTATTTAGTTAATCCTTTGGTAATTAGTTTTCCTGTTAGATAAAAGATGTAAGTAGATCTCAGGGTTCATTCACATAAATTATTATCTGTCATCCTGCTGCTGTCACTCAAGATGGTGGTACAGAGGGGTGCTGACCTGTCATGAATCCATTATGTCTCTTTTACTTTTTGGCTCTCCCTTTTTAATTACACTGTAATAGCTTGGCCTCTATTTCTTTGCCGAGCTGATCAACTGCCCATCCTTTTCCGTAATTCTGTTGCTTCATCTGCCTTGAATGGGTGCCCCTGTTCTCCTGCCTTCTGGACCAGTTTGACTACCATGGAGCTTCCTGCTGTCCAACATTGTGCAAAAGCTTCATCTGCATGCCATTTACCCTCCTGGTGATACTGCTGCCTTCATAGATTCAAACCACCTTTACAGATTGTCGATGTTTTTTATTGGGGGGGTGACCACTGCTCTTATCAGTGGTCACTGGTTTCCACTGTCAACACAAGCTGATTTTCATAGATCAATTTCTCATTGTCACATTAATGGCTCTCTAACAGTAGTCAGTAGCAACTGGTTTCATTTTCCCTTTCTGTATATTAATTATTTTTATTAGAAGTAGAATCTTCACAGAGTTCTTTGGATTCCACTTTAAGTTTTGGTTCCTCTTAAGGTTTTTTTTTCTCCTGCTCTTAGGCAAAAGTTGCTACTATTGCTTTTGGGTTGCTCTTTGGGGCTTGGGCCTGAATTTTCGGTAAACCTGTTTTAACGCCTGCTGTAAAAGTGCTATATATACATTTGGCTTGATTTATAAATGTATTGGCTGAGCATTCTGTAAAAGTTTCTGTTAAATATGTATTATGTATTTTTTATTAGGTTTATTTTTTATTTATGTATTTGTTAGTTTACTTTTGGTACTGAAAAAAACTTTTACTTAAAGGCTGTTTTAACTGGACTTTAATATAAGTCTTCTCTATTGCAGTATGTAGGATTTATGTAGCTTTATATTTGACACATTGTGTGTTACACAGCTGTGTGTTGTCCAGAGAATTTACATTCGATTAATCTCTGAGACTGATGCTGTTTTTCTGTACACAGATAACTTTTTTCCATGCAAAGGGCCAATAAACACACACAACAAATAAGAGCACAGCCATACAGGGACACACAAGTAAACATGCATGCAGTTTAAAATACAAACAAAGTATTAACACATTGTGTGTCATCTGCTTGTAGCCTAATGCACAATGAGAGAGTTGTGCATATCACTTCTCAATGGAAGCTTTATAAGGCAGTATTAGTGAAACACATGGAAGTTTTTAGACAGGGGTAGAAGTGAAGAGCATAGTGCTGTGAGGTGCTGCAGGTCTATAGCACACTGCCACATTTTCCATGACATCACCCATCAGGCATTAACCTTATTAACAAGACATTATTCTTGGTTTTTGCTCTCTCTCGCTCCGTCTATCTATACCTGCTTTTTGGCCATTTTTTTTCTTTCTCATTGCACCTCACTCAGTCTTCTCATGTTTTGTGCACTGTTGTATTTGTATGTATTTGCAAACACTAGAGAAATTCTTCATTTGTGTTTTAGTGTTGTGGGTTTTCCTTACAAAGTGTTAACATGGGACAGAATGTCTTGACTTCATATAAACCTGGAGGAACAGACCTTATCAATGTCAGTATATATAATGTAAGGTGCTGTAATTTGATTACTGCAATTAATGTTTAGAATGTATTACGTATATATTTACACTTATATCATCACTGTCAGAACAAAACCTTTCTGTATAATCTTTTAGATTTTTAGATTTAGAAATTAGATTTTTATCAATCCAGTTGCCCATTGCCTTGTGTTTGTGTCAGTTGACCAATAGAATAATAGAAATCAAAAGATATTGGGGAAAAAGTCCCTAAAAGATTCTGAGACTGAGACCAAAACAGCAATACAGATGTTCACAGTTTCAGTAAAAGGAACCGGTATCCCCCGCCTACTGAAGACTAATCTGCTGCCCCCACTGCCTGTTGATTTAACAAAATCCATCGTGTTCATGAAGTAGTTAATCTGCGATGTTCTTTAGTGTTCTCTTTAGTGTTCCAAAGTTAATACAATTTCAATGAGGAAAAAATGTTAATGGATGAACCAAACTGGCTCAAAATCTTGGTCTAGGTGTATATACAGACCTGAGAAAAGGTGTGAGAAAATAATATATAAAGGCATTTATCTGGTGTCTTAATAATGCAAACGCTACCATCAGAAATACAAATAAGCAATGCATTGTAATTTCATGTGTTTTAACCATTTCTACATCCCTCCTTGAGAAAGCATGCTTGCTATGTTTTACTATTTTTTTTGCTTATTATTGTTTATTGTAATGCTTTTTAATGCTTTTTACTGCTAAAACACACAAATACTGCTAAGATTTTATTGTGTGCAGTGTAGATACAGTAGATTTGGAACACATGTATGACCCCCTGTCCTGCCATTGTATAAAAACAAGTGCAGTTGTGTTTCCTTGATGTGGCGTTGTGCCAGGGACCTGGCTGTGCATTTCCTCTGCGGGCTAATTTTTGGCCTCAGTCTTAACAGTGAGTGAGCACAGGCACTCCACACAGAGCAGCCCTCTATTATTCAGTGTGTGTGTGTGTGTATGTGTGTATGTGTGACTGTGTGATTGTGTAGGCAGCCATTTGTGTATATTTGTGTAAACATCAGCTGAAGGTGCGTGTGCAATTGGTATGGTGCATATCTGTTTGTTTGCGAATCTGTCTGGACATGTTTTGTATGTGAACTTGTGCAGGTTCATGTGTGGGGGTAAGTGCGCCTGCATGTGCTCATCAAAGCATGTTTTGGTTTTGTGTGTGTTGCTCATATGTGTCCCCATATTGTGCCAGGCAATTTCCCAGCACAATAGTGAGGAATATTCTACTTTCAGGGCATTAACTCTGTGTGGGTCTGGATGTGGTTCTGTGTTTACTTATATACATGCTTAAGGATAATAATGCACCAACTATGGAAAAAAATGGAACAAGTGAAACAGAGCACCAACACAATACTCCTGACGTGCAATACTGCATGTATTTTATATACAAAACCTTTATCTTTGGTGACTGACATTAAGACTAGGGTTAGAAAAGTCTTTCCTGTAGATATATGTAGATATGCATACTTTTATGTAGGTATATTTAAGGCTCCGGTTTCCACTACAATCCCCACTAAATTCACTATTTTTGTGGGATGATAGATCTGACTCTCCTATCATTTTTCCTGAAACATTTTTAAGTACTGCATGTAAATACATGCACAGTGTGTGCAAAAGCTTGAAAATAAAGGTAGACCCTAAAATACTCTTTGATTATAGTGTCGCTTATAGTGCTTTTTACAGCTCATTAAATATTAACTAAAAGTATTAATTAAGTATTATTACTAATAATTACTAAATAGTAATTTTTTTACTAAATAAAATTACACTTTCATATAAAAAGCAATGGCAGCGTGTGCTTGACCCGATATACTGACAGGTTATTAAACAAACCTGGTGTGTGTGTGTCTGTGATCAGGTTTGCTGAGCAGGCAGCAGCCCAGCAGCTCCATGGCAGCAGATCTGAGATCAGCTGAGTCACTCCTGCGTCTGTTCCGCTGACTTGCCTCTCTGTCAAACCCTCCACTGTTCCTTACCCTTCACTGTACGCCACTTACTCATAATGAAAGTCCAGACACAGCAGTCAGGCTTGCACACTTTCTCCCAGCTTAAGCTAAAGCCAAGGCTAAGCACCATTTACTACAAAGACACTGGATTAAATTGCAGACAGATCCAGCGTTAATAGGGGATTACATTAATAGGTGTAATACATCTAAAATACAAGCATTAGCAGTAGGAAATTAACAATTAACAATGTATCATATTGAACACCTCAGTGTCACTGCTGGATTGAAAATAGATTACCAACCCAAAATATCCAGCCAACAGCATCATTTGGGAAGTGTCATGTGACCACCAAGCTATTGTGTCAGACTTTACATCAACATGGTGGACCATGTAAGGAGATTAGACACATTGTTTAAAAACTCTAACAGCCCTTATGTCTCTGATCCACACGTCACACATCACACATCAAAACAATGTCAGTGTCACTGTAGTGCAGAGAATAATCCACCCCCTCAAATAATACCCGAAAGGGGGCTAAGAAAGTATGCAGATGGCTACAGTCTGTAATTGTAGAGATACAAAGTGTACCTACAAGGTTAATAAAATGCACAGTGTATTGTGGATACAAGGAAATGTTTTTTATAAAGTTCTTGGTGAGTGTTTGTATCCAATATATTTTATAATTTTCTTATTGTAAGTAAAGCTTTTTTGCTTGTCACCATTTTTTTTTTACCATAATAGCAGTTTGTAGATTATGTTATATTAGATTTACATGCTGGATCAATGATAAATATGTGCTAGTTATAATACTAGTTATCGGGACATAAGCAGTAGTTTCCTATTATGCTAATCTATGAAACATTATAAAGCACTTACTGGTCTAGGGCTACACAGTACTTGTTCGTTAATAATAACTATATTGGCTTTTGAAATACTTTTACTTTTAAGAGCTACAATGTATGAATGGCTTTATCATGGCTTATAACCAGTCATTATATTCTTAATTATGACCAAGCCTGAGCCCCAGATTCGTTTCTGTTGGTGGATATGTTGTTGTCAATAAAGAGTTGCAGGTGCCAAATGTAAAACTTATTGGTCAGAATTAATGCAGACACATTAATAATGGTATGTGCCTCATACCCCTTTATTGACTCGACTGGATCACATTATCCTGAGGTTGCACAATATGGACGAAGGTCTATTTTAAGATCATGTTGATATATTAAAATAATTATGCAGTTTTGATGTAATGTAACTTCAATTGCAATATGTGTCAACATAGTCTCAATGTGAAAATTCTTCAGTTTAAAGTGTTTTGATCTATGTAAACAAAAACCATGAAACTGACCCAACTCAGAAAAAGATATAATTTTCATGAGGTTTGCAAATGGTATATCCTGAAATGTTGTTCCCCATGGAGAATAGTAAGTGAAGATTCACTGACGTCAGCACTAAGTAATAGGAAGTTTCCCCTGAGGAACGCTCTGCTGCTCTGTCAGATGTATAGATGGAGCGAAGGCTTAGGCCCTGCAGTCTGCCTGACGAGACTGACTGCTAAAACAATGTGTTCACAATGAATACGACTCTCTAATCCAAGGTGTCTGTCCTCCGCTCCGAGGCAGAAGAGGGAGCCAAGTGGAGAGGAACCATATTTTAATGTCGCAGAAAATTACACCCCACTATTTGTCAGCAATGTCGGGCGCCGACAGAACCCGCGTGGCATATACCTTTCTCCTTATCTTTTTTGATCTAATTTCTCTCGCCTCCTTTCCTCCCTCTCCCCCCTCTCCCCCTTTTCCTCCTCCTCTTTCCTTCCCCCCTGAAATTGATTTCTTCTTGTTTGTCTTGGCAGTAATAAGATCAGCGAAAGGATTACATTTCAATGGCATACCACCTTCAACCCCAGGCAAATGATTTGTCCAAACTTAATAATAAAATACTTAGGATGTATTGTCAAAGGTAAACAGTAGTTGTAATAAAACGACGCCCCGGGGTTCAGAGTTTCTTTTAACTTGTAAAACCCTATTTGTGTTGGCCTCCACGCCCAGGTTCTCCACGCCATTATGATAAAATGTATCCCATTTAGGTGAGAGAGGGCTCAGTAAAAGCCATGTGGCAGGTGAGGGAAGCCCAGGCAGTGGTTAGTTTAGCTTCCACTGAGGCCAACAAACACCAGTCAAATCATGACACACATCCAGTTTTAGCAGATGTTTTTATGAAGTTCTCTCCCAGACCCTTCATATTTAGCATTGTAACATGACGCTGTGGATATTGTGCTTGTCTACACTTGTGAAGATCTTGTGAAGAAGGCCATTGTTTCTGTACATTTCTCTGCCTTTTACAGAGGGTGTCATTATACTTTGTCATTTAAAAAGGGACTACAAAGCTGAAATGTGCTTTCCCTAGATGGATACAGAGCTGAACATTAGTTTGTATATTGAACGAGACTTGTAGAAACTTGAACTTTATATTCTTAAGAAGTTATGTGGTTAATTTAATTGGCTTGGCAGACCTAGTCAAGGTAAAGTGTAATTCCTTCAAGTAAGGTACATGAAGTATAGTTTTAATATTTGCTTATCCATAAGGCATAGTCAACAGATAATTTGCTAACCACTGAGTAACATTTCACATGGTAAACTGGTGCACAGATGCTAACAGGTGCGTTTAAAAGATGAGTGACATGGCAAGTTGACCAGCTCACATACATTTTAAAACATGCCTTTTTAAAACAGTAGGTGTTACTAAACTGCCCCTTCAGATGAGCTAATGAGCTAATAGTAACACTAAGACCATCTTACATATACGCTCTGGCCCCATGTTGACGGATAGTCATATATCTTTCATTCTTTTTTGTTCTAGCTAATGCCAGCTAGAGTACTTAGTAGCTTAGTTACAGCCATACTACCTCTGCTTTCTCTGTCATGTTCCTGGCAACACACTCACTTTAAGGCACTCGTGTTCCAAGATAGCAAAGTATAATATACTTGATCTTAATTACAAGCAAAACTGTCACTAACCAGCCAGCACACTACAAAAGCTTGTTGAATTCAGGGAGAAATCCGTTACAGTACTTATTTACAGTTGGCTCAGGGACCATATAGTCAGTCAGCTCCTATTAAGTTGGAATTGCTACAAGCCTGTTTCTGACACAATCTCGCTCTAAGGTCTGGGTCCACTGGAAGCCGATGAAAGCCTGCTGTAATTAGCATTTGTGCTGCGTGATCTGTGTGCATTGTGATTTCATTTCATCTACGAAACCAGAGCAGAGCACCATGCCTCTTGAAATGCATGTTGTTTGTCCCTGTTTAAGTCATAGTTACGTGAGTTGTTTTGACTCTGATCTTTGGTTAGTCACAAGTCCTTGGCACACAGTCTGCTTGGACCTCTGAAATAAACCAACCATATGGAGCCATGCTCAAATGCAGTTTGTCATATAAATCTTTTTTTCTGTGAACAGATAAGAACTGTAAATTGCAGCACAAAATGCATAGATAAAAGAACACATTGTGACTTTGATGAAACATATGTGAGGATGTTTGTAAACTCAAGTGCCTTCATGCTTGTATTTGTGCATCTGTGTGTGGGATCAACAATATTTTGGTGATATGTTTGGGGGATATTCAATAAAACTACAATATCTTTTAAGAAACAAAATTCTTACTTGTTGCACAGACTTGTTGAATTTCTGACTACTACTAATGGCGATTTTCGGTTGTTGTTGTGTAGCTGCTGTGAAAGGAGTGTCATGCTGTACTGACCTGGGAACTTTGGCTTCTTTGTGGATTTTTAAATGTACTTTTTGTAAAGTATTCCCATCTCCGGCGATTAGTCGAATCGACTTTCACGCATAGCTAACCTTGACTTCGTCACTTTGCACTAGCAGGTGGGTAAAATATTGGCCAGTAGTGTCATGTTTCACCTTCCCCTTCCCTACTCCCCATCTATCACCCATCATTGAGCATTACCAAACTAGCTCAGAGACCATCCCTGAGACCATGCCTTACTCGAAATTATACAGTTAGCTCAGACACAATCTGGGGTGCGTTTCCCGATAACGATTGATCTTAGTGATTTACGAACAGCTTTATAATTTGACGTAACTTTAAGAACCCCAATTTTGCTAGTGTTTTTCAAAAGCCTTTTTAGTCTCCAAACTTACGAAATAGTTTCAAGTAGCTCTTTGTTAACTCTGCCCCTAGAGTCAGTGCTGATTAGGCACTGCCAGTTGAGAACTGAACCACCGATTTACATACATTTGCTCATTATTATGCCACAAATGTATCGTTATGTAAATAATTATTATAGAAAAGAACAACAAATAAGGATTTACATTACTTTTATGTAAAAATAATTTAAAACATTGCGCTTGCCATTGTTGTCTATAGCACGCCGAGCCTATAAATAGACACACGTTTAACCTTTCTAGCTTGGCATACCAGCCACGCAAACACATTTTTTCTTAGGATGATCTTAAAGCCAAATGCTTGAAGAAATAGAGAAAAAACAAAACATACTGTTTTACAAAGCTCTGGGAGTTCTACAAATAAAGAGAAAAGGCAGAAATGGGAGGAGATTGCTAGGAACATAAGTGCCTATACTGTTTATAACATACTCACATTTGTCAGCCTTCCTCTTGGTAATTTATATGTGTACATTGATCAGTCAGTTTGATTGGTTATGGGATAACAAGCTTAGTAAGCCAATGTGTAATATGTTTTAGAAAATAATATATGTATTAATTTACTACTACGACTGTAACACTGGAAGAAAATTAATTAAAAGTAAGTAAATTTATATGTGTATATCAACAAATAATGTATTGTACTTTAAGCTGTTTAAACTGTTTGTTTCACGTGATTATGATGATTCCAGCCTTAAAATAAAAAAAAAAGTCAAATGTACATTTATGCAGCAGGATTGAACTCTGGACCCTCAGAGTGGTAGGCAGTTTGCTTCCCACTACAAGCGAACACCGGTTTATTCTAGAAGTGTACTGTTTACATCATTAAAGCTGTTGGATATGATATTTGTTGACGTTGGATGTCATTTCCGTGATGAAATTACGCTTTCAAAACTGATTTTAAATCTTCATGAATTTATCTTTGTATGAATATGTGTAGTGTCCGTGCAAAGAACAAAGCGTTTTTAAAAGAATGACTCGCGGCCTCTTTTGTTTTTAAGACAGAATTGCATGTGAACTTCAAGTTAAGAAGAACTTATTGAGTTATGAGTGGGTCGGATTACTCTTACATTTACAAACGACTTTACGTACTACATTAGTTACAAAGGCTTTCGGGAAACATTCGTAATTTTAAGAATGTTCTTAAGTTACAAAGTACTTACTGTTACGAACATTTTGGGAAACGCACCCCTGATTGGTAGAGAAGTGTTCTACCATTTTCCTCTCATTTTATCCTGCAGCTAAAAGTTATTACGCTTCTGGACACAGCACTATTCGCCTGTTTGGTCAGGTTCTAAACAAGAGTTTGGCAGCAGGTCTACATCAAATTCCAAACTTGTCTCTTAAGAAAGCTTGTCAGATAGCAGCGCTGTGATGGCCGAACAGTTTGGTAAACAAGACAGACTGGCTGGATCAAAAGAGCATTCACACAGAGTGTTGAAAAAGCTGAGCTGAACCTGATATTGCAACAGTTTTATGTCGCTATTGATGCAAAAAATGCTGCAACTATTTATTAAAAAACATGGTTGATACAACGTTAGAAGATTATTTCCTTTACTGTTTCAAAAGCAATAGTACATCAATAGAGCACCATAGACTACTGCACATGTGTACTGTTTTATTCTACAGTAGAAAGAAACTGCTTCAACTGGTCATTGTTTGAATGGGTTAGTTAAAACACCTGTTTGCAGTGGCTCAGAGCAGCAGCCTTTAATAGCTGCTATAAATCCCTCACCCTATAGTGCTGTCACCAAGTCACTGTACCACACTTTCAGTGGCACGGACCTCCACTGAGCTCCGCAGAGCTGTGTTTCTGATTAGGACAGCTGGGGCACTGTGTTTTCTAAGGACAGCTCATTTTCTTCATCATTTGCAAAAGGCGTCGGGCAGGATCGACGGGCCTCAACTTTTTTTGTCTCACTGCGTGTGAAAAATGTAATTAAAATGTCTCATTTGAATTCTGCCCCATTGTTTCATGTTAGAATAATTTGCTTTTCACATAAAAGTGTGGGCTACATTCAAATACCGTTCTGCTTTGAATTACAAATGTCAGCCATAGTCACTTTGAGGTTTTGCTATTTGACTGCTAAAGCACTATGTCAAATATGTCAAGAGATCTTTTCGATGGGATTTTCTCATCAAGATTAATATATGCTAAACAAATCTCTCTCTCTCTCTCTCTGTCTCTCAGTACCATCCTACATGAGTCAAAGAATCTTGGCCATATTTAGAAGAAGTTAAGGAAATGAAAAATATTGTGAAACAAGAATGCATTGAAATGTGTGATTTAATTGTGCATGTGCAACATTTCCACATGAGTAAAATATGTCAGAGTTAATTAATTTGATTATAAATCAAATCATGTAAATTCAGTGCATTGCTGTTTTTGTGTGAAGGAAAATATATGATCATCTATTACCATACAATAAAAACAGTATCATTGTATTACTAGGGAACCATGATGAATTTACTCCAGTCCAACAGATGTTTAGATTTAACCAATATCTCAAACCTATATATCAGGGGTGCGCTTCCCGGTAACAATTGATCTTAGTGATTTACAAACAACTTTAAGAATGATGTAACTTTAAGAACCTCAATTTTACGAGTGTTTCCAACAAGCCTTCTTAGTCTTCAAACTTACGAACTAGTTTCAAGTACACTGTTTACAAATGGCAACAGCCCCTTATATTTTGTGACTGATAAACATAGGAGATTGTCCAAAGTTATTTGGCACAATATCTTTACAGATTGATTTATATTTAAGTTAAAACTGCCTTTTTCTTTTCCAGTGAAGTTATCATTTCGGAGACATGCAATAATGTAAGTTACTTATCGCTTCTGTCTAAACAAAAACCTGAAAAAAATCTCCACATTCTAAATTCTCTGTTTTTGTCATAATTTGGAAACGACCATTGTTTTTTGCATCATGTGTAAATTCCATGATGAATGTACTAAAAGAAATTGGTTCCAAACTCTTGGAAAATAGTCTTGCTCTTAAAGTCAAACATTAAAAATAAATGTAAGCCATTTTGGTGAAGCAAGATTTTGTTCCAACAGTATCATGTTCCTTTGGTAATAAAAAATATGTAATTATTTTGCTCTTTTAACTTTAATTAGGAGTTTCTTTGACATCTCATTTAGGATGTTTAATGTTACAAAAATGGGTTCCAAGAGTCAAAATCCAAACTACAACCCATTTAAGTACATGTACCTTTCAGAATGTGTGGAACTATTACTGTTTATACTGTTTGACTTCACAGTATCTTTAAAAACGCATTCATTGAAAACTTCTGTACGTGAACCAAATGTGTTTTTTTCTTCTCCAAAGAACTATTGTTAGCGCTTTTTTGTGTAGTAGTTACCAAATAATTTCTAGTAGTTACTGAATAATAAGACAGTATAAAGCAGTTAAAAGATTAGACTGAAAAAGGGCTCTCATAAAGACACTTTTTTTCTTCCAGGCATTAATAAAGACTGGCTGTTGTGTTTTTAAGCCTGTAACCATTTTCAGCAGAGAAAGGATGCAAGTGAGGGTACTGTAAACACCTGGGGTCAGGTGGGCCGAATCCAGTTTCAGGGCGTGACCAGAGCACTCACCTTTTGAAATAATTGACCCCTACTATGGCGGACATCAAGGGCCAGAGAAAAAGAGAGAAAGGCAGAGAGGGTGGGTGTGTGGTAGGGGAGAAAAGAGGGTGGCTACAGTGGCTTTTTCTGCATTTCTCAATCTAGTTAATGTGGATAGGCTGTAATAAAAAGCCACCATGTGCCAATTGAGCCCCTACAATTAACAGATTAGAGTGATAAAGAGGTGCATGGCTCCAAGGCAAGGCTGCCCCCCAAGCCCCAGGGCATCATGGGTAGGGGGTGGGCTGCTCTCCTGATGAGGGGGTCAGATAATCTCTTTCTTAACCTCCCTCCCTCTCTTTCTCTCTGTACCCCCCCCCCAACTGCTCTCCCCCTCACCCTGTGCCCTGCAGCACCTCAGCAAATACCTGCTCAATATTCTACTGCAGAAAGGAGTGTGTGTGTGTGTGTGTGTGTGTGTGTGTGTGTGTGTGTGTGTGTGTGTGTGTGTGTGCGTGCGTGTGTGTGTTTAGTGTGAAGCAAGTGGCACGTCTGCGGCGGCAAGATACAAAAGCCTGGGCAGAAACAAAAAGCGTGACATCTGCTAAAGCGATTGCGAGTAAATATGTTTGACAATTATTGTTTACAGTGACAGTGGAAACAGTTCACGAGATCCAACCACATTTCTGTTTGTATTGAGGCAGATGGGCCTACAGCGATTCATTAGCAGACTGTCAAAAGCTTCATTCTGAAGTTACTTTTATGTGCCTGCACTTCACACTGAGTGGGGAATCCGTTTTTTGGAGGGAGGGGATAATGATTGTTATCAATTTGCCCACCATCAATCGCTTATGTATTCCACATTGTCCCCCCCCCCACAACCACCCCTTTACTCTTTCAAGTTTCACTGCTCAAAGTGTTTACTCTTCAGTGATGAGTCCTTGAGCTTGTGTCTTTGGGCTGTAAACTTGAAATCACTTTTGTGGGATCGGAGAATGAGTTTGACCTTCAAAGAATGAGGACAGAGATGATGACGTCATGGAGTATCTTACCATCTGAGGAAACATTCTGGAAGCTTCTCGAACAAGCTGTGTTCATTATGCTCCTAAATATAAAAAAGGTATCACGATTCTTTGGTGCGATGTCTTAGAATATCCATCTCTGTGTATGTATCTATAGAAACAGAGAAATGTGGACATTAAAATGTAGACATGTCTGTAAGGCTACAATAATATAGTATATAATAAAAAGCAGACAAGCAAACAATTTTGCCATTTTTAGTTTACTGCACAGTTTGAGCTCAGCAGCTGTAAATATTTCATCATAATTGGACCAATAGCAATGCTCCAACATTACTTTGAATA
Source organism: Megaleporinus macrocephalus (assembly GCA_021613375.1). Lineage (NCBI taxonomy): Eukaryota > Metazoa > Chordata > Actinopteri > Characiformes > Anostomidae > Megaleporinus > Megaleporinus macrocephalus. Next base: position 20,099,047 of record CM038727.1, on the reverse strand, counting down.
AAAATATCTTTACATTACCATTTTACTCTTTCCTATAGGATTGTTATTTTGGAGATGCATGTTTTTTTGGACGGCAGCGAAATACATCATCAAATGTCGGGTTGGTTTGTTGTTGAAATCTAAACATCTGTCAGACGCCGCTGATTTTATTTTTAAGGCAAATGTCTGCTGATACCGATCATTAGTAATAAACCCTCTACTGATTCTCAATTATCTGTTTACTACTAGAAGATCACAGAGAATCACAGAGGAGCAACATACTGTTCTTTTATTTTATCATTGATGTATATGATGATTTATCATATATTACTGTTACCTTTTTACTACACTTATATATAATTTTTGTTAGTCATATTCAGTTAGACTGCAAGCCAACACGGACAGGTGCGTGCAGTTATGTACATGCAAAGCACATGTTTTGAATACAATACGCAAATGCTTCCAGTCTAATCAGATGGCAGAAGCTTTTGCACGCGGAGCCTCAGACCCCAGTAGGCCATGTTCCGCTGCCATTTCTACCACAGTACAACAAGAAGACCAAATAAGAGTCTAATAAATGAGAGCCTCTTCCCAGGTCCCCATCACTGTTGATCTAATCCACTCAATCAAATGTGTTAAGTCATAATTAACCCCAGCCCCCGCCGCCCTAATTGAAGCCTATTAGAACTGGCGCGTGCTACTGTCACAAAACGTAGGAGGAGCCCAGCTGCTTGATTGGTAAGCAAAGTACAGGGGCACCACACACAGAGGCTAACCAGCACTTAATTATCAATGAGGTTTTCGCAGCTCTTTCCTTTTCTTTCTCTCTCTCTCTCTCTCTCTGTCTCTCTCTCTCTATCCCTGTGCTATCTCTCTCTCTTTCTTTCCCCTGGGCCTCAGGCTCTCGTTCCCTCAGTAAAAGTAATGGACTTCTTTAATGGAACTTGTGTTAAACACGGCACTGCTGTTTCATGCTAGGCCACTAAGCTTGGAGGTTTGGATGCTTATTTTGGAACTTGATTACAAACTGAGCCTGCTTAGCTCCCTGGAAGTGGAACAGAGATGAAGGCCTCTGCCTAAACAGTTAGCTAGGAGGATACCACTGACTTTTTAGAATTGCTGCATAGTTTAATTGTTACGACATAAACAAAGTCATTGCATATATGTTGATGTGCAATGGTTCATTGTTGGGAAACATACTGACTCTGATTTCCTTTTAGTGGTGGTGATTGGACCCGGGGATAATGATGGCTACTATGTAAATATATTCAATTTATTTACTATCTAAAAGCACCAGTGAATCTACACATATCTTCTGATTTTTTACTAGTAATAGTTTAATAGTTAAAAAAATCATATCAGAATAAGCATCTGCTACTGGCCAAAATCACTAAAATCAGCCTAACAGCCTATCATCTTAATAATTACTCTAACATTTGCACTTTAAACTTTATTTTAAATGCTTAGATTGTGCTGAGCAATCAAAAAGTGCTAAAAGTTCTGTGTGGAAAAGGTTACATTTGAGTTTAAGCAATATTATGTTTTTGATATTGTACAGAATTTTAAGAACAGAGTATTAATATTTAATGAATAGTTTACGTTCAAAGATTAATGGCAGACAGCAATTCATTGTGTGTTGTGCTTAAAAACCCTGACCACTACATAGTGATGTTGTAATCTATCTTCAGCCATTAGGCTCTTCCACATCAATGGAAGGATGCACTGATAACATAAGCATTAGTAAACTAATGCACATCGTGATGTGTGTTTTTCTGACAATTAGATATATCGCCTTGCTAACAGTATCACAATAATCGCAATGTATTGAATCGTAACCTTTGTTTCATGATATGTATTGCCATGTTCTTGCCAGTATATAGCCCTATTTCAGGCTACCTTCATTGGATAATGGGAGTAGACATTTGATTCATTTTCTGTAGGTGTATAATACCAATACTGAGTTTTGGACAGCTGTCACATCTCAATCACTAACATATTGTTATTGTCAAGACAAGTGGACCAGCAGATCTAAAACTGCATTGAAAGTTTAAAATTACTTTTTTGGGGGCTACAAGCTTTTGTTCTGATGGTAACCATATGCTTTCATCCTGATATAAAATGCAAAAGCACCAAATATCAAAGATTAGAAATCAATATTGGTTTAACATCTGAATCTGAATCTGTTTTGCAGAAACGGTATTATTGGTCCTGCAAAATTAAATAACGAAGTATTTAAAGTGCCAATCTTGCTTTTTCCACTATAGTCATTATTACCATTATTAGAATATTCACTTATTATGAGAATGCCACTCACACAGTTTTTCTTTGACATGTCCTTGCATTGTGTCATGTCACCTCTCTCTGCATTGATATCTGTCTGTCTTTAAAGACAAGTGATCTGTAGTGGAGAAGGTTAAGGTGTATCAAAGAAATTAAGCAGGTAAGAGTCAACTGACATACTTCCATTATTACAATATTATAATCAAAATAATATTCTTAAGATAGCAGGAAGTTGTTATTTAAAGAATCATGGGGGTTGTTTCTTATGACTGTTCTTTACATTAAGCAGTTCATGAGAGGAAATAAAGCAATGCTGAATAATATATTCCACTGCTTTCCAAGTATGTAAACACACACATATTTATGCTGGTTGGCTCAGGGACGTTTAAGTCCATCAATAAATAATTCTGACTTCGTGAGGGCTTTCTCTAATGGCATTGGAAGAATATAATATAAAGCTGATAAAGCTGTTGGACTGAATTTATCTTTGTGGTGGCTTATCTTTGTGGTGGGTTATGTCTATGTTTTGTTGCATGATAGGGAAATTGCAAGATTTATAGTTTCTTGTAGAGGACAAACTATTTTTATTTTTTTTTTATTAATGGGCGTTAAAGAAAAAGCTAAAAAGGAAAAACTATAATAAAATTATATTTTCAAACGACAGAAAATTATCGGGAAAAAAGAACGTTAATAATACGGCTTAAGTTCTTAGCATAATCAGCCAGAAAAGTAAAACGACATAAGTTCCACAGAACCAATGGAGAAACACCAAAAGGAAAGTATCTGTTTCATTTTAAATAGCTTTATTTTTTACAAGGCTAAAATAGAAGAAGCATTTTTTGTTTCAGTTTTCATTATTTTAGAGTTTTCAGTTTTCATTATATATATATATATATATATAGTGCACTTTGTAATGTTATCATAATTGGAATATTCCTACACGAGTGGGAACAGAGAGAGAGAGAGAGAGAGAGAGAGAGAGAGAGAGAGGCGCAGGCATCCCTAAGCTCAGCAGTGCCCTGCTGGTGTGTGATAGTGATGACAGCAGGAACAGGATGCTGAGGTAAACCATACATACATGCACACAGACACACAGGGGGAGTCCACTGTTTGAGTGGGCACAGATCCACTAACACCTGGACTCACGGTACACACACCATTCAGCACAGTCCGCCTCTCTGTTGAGCTTAATTAAAAGAGAATTGTTAGGAACGTTCAGAATGTGATATTTTAAGCCTAACTTAGAGAGAAGTCAGAGAGAGAATAAAATGTGACTTTGACGCGCTCGGAGTACCAGCGGGGCAGCAACAGCAGCTTATTCGAGTTCAAACTCCTCTGACCTCAAATCAAAATAACAGAACAGAGCGGTTATCTCTTAATTTTGTCTTTAAATAAAAAAATGAGAATCAGAATAAACGTAAATGTATTATTATTATTATTATTATTATTATTGTTGTTGTTGTTGTTGTATTGTTATTTTATTATTGTTGTTGTTGTCGTTGTTGTTGTTGTCCTTGTAGAATTAGTAATTACTGTTTTTTCCAAGATTATTTTCTGATTAGTTTACAACTGCTGAAAGTTATTTTCGTTTATTCAGTGTATATATATATCCTTGTATTATTTTATGGGTTTTCTATTTTATTTATTATGATTATTTATATAAAAAGCTTAGCAGTCTTTGTCTTATGTCTATTTTTGTTTGACGGATGTTGTACACACACACACACATATATATATATGTGTGTGTGTGTGTGTGTGTGTGTGTTTGGGATGACGGGGGTGGGGGGGGGGGTAAATAAATAAATAAATAAAATCAAAAGTGAGTCGGCGAGGCCATTGCTGCGAGTTGATTAGGTCTCGGGTGGAAAGCTGCTCTCTTTCAGTGGGCGCAGAGTAAGTCCTTTATCAGGACGGGGCACCGGCGTAGCCCCCAGCTATAGCAGGCCCGGGGCGACGAGCAGAGAGCGTCCACAGCAGCCCATCACAGCCCATCAGCGGCACATCGGCGGGACGCAGAATGAGGAGGAAAGGCGCCGCAGCTGCGCTGCTGCCACCCTCACTGATGGAGCAGATAGCAGCCACATGAAATACTGCTCTTCTTTCGTGTGAAATTATCACGTCTATTAATTCAGCAAGACAACGTCTTTCTCTCCCTCCCTTTCTCTCTCCCTCTTTCATCCGCGATTTCTAAGCAAATGGTCCATTTTACTGGAGTAATTTTTCATCGTTGATTTAGAGAAAATAAGGCTGAGGGGGGAATGCGAGTTCAAAAATATCTCACCAAGCTGCTGTGCTCTAAAAGGGAACTAAAACCTGCTCCTTAAAGGCTGCGTTGTCAGTATCTTCTCGAATTTTTGTGCTTTAGCGATTCACTGTGTACATAGACTGTCTCCAATGAAAGATTAGTGTTTCGATCGAGACAAGAGAAACGGTCATGCAGTTTTTAAATAAACATAATCATAAATAAGGTTAATTATTCCCTCTGTGCAGTATATAACATTATTATTATTATTATTATTATTATTATTATTATTATTATTATTATTATTAGTAGTAGTAGTAGTAGTAGTAGTAGTAGTAGAGATTCAAATTTTAAGATTATATTACTACTACTACTACTACTACTACTACTACTACTACTAATAATAATAATAATAATAATAATAATAATAATAATGGTAATAATAATAATAGTAATAATAATAATCATATAAGTAATAATAATAGTAATAATAATAATAACAATAATAATGTGTCGTTATTATTATGAATATTTTAGTGTTGTAAGTATTATTGTTTGTAGTAGTATTAATAGTATTTGATTGTGCTGCATTGAGTTTCTGTTGTGAATTATAACTGAAGTCTATTATGATATATTACTTGTCTTTGTTTACTTTCTTTCGACCGGACGAAAGTGTCACAATTCATAAAATAGCTTAGTTGAATGTGCAGTAAAGAGGCGAGCTTAAAACGGGCTTTGGGACTGATTACCATGCATTAACCCTATGTAGACCTTCAAGCGTGTTACTGGGTCAACATTGCTGCGGGCGCTTGCTTCCTACTAAAGTATGATATCTCCAAATAACAGACTGTGCACTCGGTCTGACCAGCGCTGAACCTAGCACTGCAAGATCTAACAGAGCCGAGCTGTTCGTTAAAGGGAGCAAGTGATCTCCACAATTCTTCAGCATGGTGACTGAAATATTTAGATTTAGAATGAGAGTGACTATTTATTAGACGATATTCAAACAAGAAAAATAAAAATCAAATGACATGAAGCTAAGGACACGGGCATTTGCCAACCTCTTGACCTTAATATAGCCTAGCCTCTGGACATTTTGATTTTCATTCTAAAATTCCCATCAATCCGTATATGCCAGTGATTTAGTGATGTCCACGTCTGTAGCCCAGCTCTGATATGTAGAAGGCTTACTATATTGGACATATGTGTAATCTTCACTAAAGGCTGACACCTTGACAACTTAACGCAGTTTGAACCATCACAGGTTTGTGATAGAGAAAGCTATGCAGCTAGAAAACGCAAGAGAACCTAAAGTTCACCTGAATATCAGGACATCACCGTCCGGCGCGCATGGAAGAAGATGGAAATCAATAACTCTTCCATTAGCTTCATCTAAACTGCGTCCTGACGCAGATAAGCAAGTTTTCTTATCGTTTGAATTTCGTTTTGTTCTCTGTAGACAACACTGGCTCAAGGCAAAGCATCATTTCTCAGATAGTATAGGGCAGTGAGGGCATCTCTCACTCTCTTTCTCCTCCCCCCGTCTCTCTCTCTCTCTCTCTCTCTCTCTCTCTCTCTCTCTCCCATCTCTTCATTCAGCGTATTAAAATATGAAATTTCGTGGCTGATTAAATTAGAGAACGAACGGAAAAGTTTAAAGAAATAAACAAGTAAAAAAATAATGTGTGTGTGCGTGTGTGTGAAAGAGAGAGATGAAGAGAGAGAGAAAGACAGACAGAAAGAGAGAGTGCGCAGGTTGGCGTTCCTTATGAAGCGTGAAGCGGTTTGTTAAATGTTCACATCATTTGCGGGGTCTAAGGTTTGATAAAAAGAGACAGGCCTCAAAAGAAGTTGATTGAAATGGCGTGTGCCTGGCTGACGGGAGCCAGCGAGGGACAAAGCCCTGCGAAACCATGGCCACTCGAGCAATTATTCCTCCACGCTGAATTTGGATTAGTGCAATGGAAAGAAGCATATGTTTGGCCCGCGGCGACTCTCCCCCCGGCTGGCGGAGAGAGCGACAGAGGGAGAGAGAGGAGAGAAGGAGAGAGCTAGAGAGCTCCGAACTGGAATATCAACTATATTAAGCAAAAGGAGAAACATTAGCACCACTGTAGAGCCTTTATTTCAGTGTGTGTGTGTGTTTTTCCGGGGGGGGAGGGGGGGGGGGTTCTTCTGCTCTCTGGCGGGGACGAGAGAGGTCAAGTAAGAGAAACTTTTGGCCTCGGTTTCCAGACAGTGATGGAGCTCAGTGCTGAGCTAAATATAGTGTTCAATGAAAGGTGGAACAATGGCGCTTTGATAAAAACAATAATGCTAAAAATAAATATAGACATTAATGTCTATAAATCTATATAGTAAATAAGATGTTAAGAATAAGAAGTCAATTATTACTATTACTAGTAACTTTTTTTTTTTTTTACCATTTATCTCTACGTATACTCCATAACCTACAGGGACAATGTTTATTCAAAGCCATGTAGCATTTTCTAATCGATTGCCTGATGTGTCAATTAATCAGGAGCGATTTGGTGAAGTCTTTGACCTCTGTTGGCTTCACGGAGGCCCAGGCCTGCTCACTTGGGTGGGGTCAGTAATGAGGGGGGAGACCCCAAAATGATGAGGGCTTGAGGTTAGGTGTCGAGTACAATTAGCCATTTTGCGCTCCATTGAAGGTTTACGGAGGTTCGTAATAGGTCCAGCACTGACCGTGATGTCCATTCTCTCGCACTCAAGACATTCCTCCACAGCTCGCATCCAATTAATACGAAAAAAACGAAAAAAATAACATTAATGAAATATCACAATAGTATATCAGTGCTGTTAAACAGATGTCTTGCCTTATTTATACCTCTTCTGCAAGAAGATCGAAAATAAACGCAACATCCCTATAAGTAATGTCACAAAGATGTCGAATTGCGTCTGTATACAAACAGACGCCCCCCTCCCCCCATTCGTTAAAGCGCGTTAACCAACATTAGCCCACGTGAGGCGCTGACATTTGGCTAAAGTAATTTTCTGTCGGCGCTGTTGAATATGGCGCTTTCACGCGCATTAAATTACTGTTCCCGCGACCATCCCAAGTTAGTTTGGGTCTGGTCTGCTGTAATTAAACTCCGGCCTGAGTTTTAAAGTAAGACCATCATAACGAGAGAGAGGCAGAGAAAGATATGCTCTCTCTCTCTGTATATATATATATATATATATATATATATATACATACACACACACACACAGACACACACACACCTTCTCTTCTCGCGCGAATCAGTTTGAAATCGAAGATGTTGCTGCGTAATTCAATGAAGGAGCAAAAAATGCCTAATGGTTTTGGGAAAAGGGTACAAAAAGACACACATGTTAATTATTACAATGGAATCATGTGTAATTGATACAGCTCGTATCGGCGCTTTACTGAGTGAATTAACCAAATTCAGCAGGGTATTGCGATGCGCTCGGATTTCACCGCGCGCTGCTTTTTACACAAGCCGCTTTCGCTGCCAGGCATTGTTATGTTAAACTACTTCTAGCAGTCGAAATAAAAATGCAGTAAGTAAAAAAACTACAAATTTCAAATGGATCGTCGTGTGTTTTTGCGCAGACTCCGTGTGGATGTCAACAAAAGAGTGCAGCAGAAACATTCCATTCATTAAGTGAAAATTAATAGACTGATATGCATATCACTTCATTCAATAACTGTCCTTCTCTCTCGCTTTCACTCTCACACATAGGCACACATACACACTCGCTTTTGATAGGCCGCTATTGTGATAGATGCTGTTTCGAATGCTTTCGTTTCGCTCACAGAAGAGGGAAAAAAATCATTGACCCTCATTTATTAAATGACATTAAATGCTAATGACACACACGTGAGGGATTTCGTAATTCCAGTGAACATTCTTTACCAACGACCGTTGTTTTCCCCCTAAAAATGACAATTTACACACCCATTCTTTCTTTCTTTCTCTTTCTTCCCCCCTCCGGCCGGTGCAGAAGGGAGCAGCCGGGTATCCCTCTTTCTCTCCGCGCGCAAGCCATAGCGCCCGAGGTGAGGATCCCACACGCAATGTGAGATGGAGCCAAGCAAAACAGTCCTGACAGACAATGGCTCTCCTCACCTGCTGCCGCCCTCCGCTTCGCAATCACGGCGGCGAGGGCGCGTGCAGCTCGGGCTGCGTTTCAGGCTGCACGTGAAGCGAGCAAGCGATAGAGCAGGCGAGCGAGCAGCAACGCCGTCCCTGGCTAAAAATAAGGAAGCGTGCGCGAGCGCAACACACTCGGCGGAGCTTTCGTTAAACGCCACCAGGAAGAGTGCACAGGCTAAGGGGAACGAGGAAGGGTATGGGGGTGGGGGGCATTTTGGGAAGGGGCGGGGCGGGCACCCAGCTCCACACGCTCCACTGGAGATGGACTTGGAGGTGCTTGCTATCAATAAACAATCGGACTTCATTGGAGATGCAGTTATGCAATGGCTGGCGCTCCTACATCAGCACTACATATAAGGTCTGTTCAGTGCACGTGATTAGACGCATGAATACCCAACGACTGACCAGAGGAAGCGAAATGAAATCAGACCAAAACACAGCAGCAGCGGCCATTCATTCACCCTGACATTCCACCAAAAAGAGGGCTTGTTTTTTTCGCCTGAACAGAATATATTTTTGAAGTGGGATTCGCCCAAAAGAAAAAAAAATGTTATCCAAACGCAGCGTGATCGAATCACACTCATGGTATTACATTATATCATCGCATATTTTAGCATAAGCCGGCTGAAAGAACGTATCAAAACAAAGTGGCGCCTAACAGCCCACCGATAAAAGCGTGGACATTGCAAAACGCACTAACCTTCAGCGCAGGCTTATACATCTGACTGATTTTAAGAGCCGTTTCGCTCCAGGGCTTAAACTACACACGCTAACTTCAAACACGATTGAGAATCCATTGTTTTCTGTGTCATTTGGCTTGGTTAAAAAGGAGAAAAAAGCTCCCATGTTTGAATGATCCCGTGCTTTGAATGAGCAGTTGAAAGTAAGTTATTATCATTATAATTTGTATTACTATTATTATTATTATTATTATTATTATTATTATTATTATTATTCGTGTTGTTGTTGTTGTACTTGAGGGAAACAGTGGGTTCAGCTGCTTATTGCATGGAGCAATCGTCAAGGGAGAGCTAAACTCAATTACAGCAACCGTGCTGAATAAAAAAAAAAGAGAGAAACTACCAAGCACAAAAATACCCGGCCGTAGCGAGCACTGAATACAAATAAAAGATGAATAAAAAAATCGACATGAAGCGTATCAAATATTTATTTTTTTCCTGGGCAACAAATGACTATAATACATTGACAGGCATGGGAACTATTGCCAGCACAGGCCTATACAATACAGATAAAACCGCCTCCAATTCGACATTGGACATACAAGATATCAGATGGTCCCAAATGTTTCTTTTTTATTTTTGTTTTTTTAATTTTTTATTATTTTTTGAAGAAAAAAGTAAAGATTTCTGAGGACAATAGGCTATCCATTTATTGCTCTTATGGTGCTTCGAGGGAAGAACAAGAGGTGAAACGTATTCTGATTGGCACAACACATAAAAGCTTGTATAAAAACAAGAAAATAGAAACACAAAAACTAGTCTTGTCGGGGTCTCTTTGTCATCTCTTTTTCGATTTAAAACTGAATGGCATAAGGATGATATATAGAGGAAAAATGGACGTTTTTCTATTTAATTTGATCACTTGCTTCGATGACGCCTCAACATGCTACAAGAGGGCTGAGTTGAAATATCCCAGAGAAAAAAAATAATAACCCCAAACTTGTTTTTTTTTTCTAAGAACCATAAAACCACATGAAGAACTAAGCGAATATTCAAACCCACTAAAACAGGAGGCACCAGATAAATAAAAAAGAAGTTTCAACAGACGCACCATATTTACAGTTCCCGTTAAATTACACATAAATAAATATATACATACATGAACACTGATTCCCTCATATAACCGTGAATCGTGTTAAAATTTTCAAAAGTTCAAGTTGGTCGCTCAGAGTGAAACGTCTTATGTCATGGCAATGGAACTGTGGAACTTTTTCGTTTTTCTTTCGTTCAAGTTTATTATTGACAATACTGATAGAAAATCATCCTCTTTCAGCTTCTTTTTAGTCACATGGCTACAATCGTGGATTGAGACGGGGTGGCTAGATTTCAGTCCGTTGCAACTTGTAATAAAAAAGATGGAATTCGTTAAAAGTCCTCGTGTGGCAAATCGAGAATTTTTTCCTTTGCTCCTGCTTCATCGTGTCACATCGCCACCCTTCTGATTTTTATTTGGGTTTTCCGGCGATTCCAGGTTGGATTGTGGTTTCGAAAAGAACTCAAACACGTTTGTGAATCAAGCTCGGGGAAAAAAAATAATGTGGCACGACTGTCGTCTTGGTCAATAGTGTGGATTTTTAAAGTGTACTGGTATGTACTTTAATAATGTGGCGGCCTGGACGTTGACTGGGGATCACTTTCTGTGCTTCTCGTCTTTGTCTCCGCCTTTAGTGCCAGACTCGGAGTGGCTGTTTGGGTTGTTGTTGAGGTACATTTTGTCCATGGCCTTAATGGCCTCGGTCAGATAGTTCTGCAGCGCCGTCACGGCCGCGCACACGGCCGGCGTCCCGAACCCGTGCGAAATGAGACTGAAGTGGGTCAGGCAGCTCTGAATGCCGGGCTCCAGGATGGGCTGCGGGCGAGAGTTCCCCAGGGGCGAGCGGTCCTGGGAGAGCAGGTCGGTGAATTCTTTGCAGATTTGTCTAGAAGGAGACACAATGCAGCAGCGTGTGAGGTTTGAGTTGGCGGCGTCAAAAAAGTTTGAGCTTGCAAAGCACAGTGAGTGTCAACCTGACCTTAATCAAAGCTGAAAGGTTCGGCATAAAAAAATGCATTAGTAACACTTTCTCAAATGTCGTCGAGTGTGTCGTATTCCCTAATCAATGAGACAGCTGGTTATACTGTCAGCTCAAAACCGGAGTTCAGCTGAATGGGAGTCAGTCACAGAGCTGGGTACTCTATCAATGGGGCTGCCATCAATTCTCATCTCTATACTCGAGATCTTGGGTCTTGACTTTCAAGAATCTTGCTAGAGAAGCACAGTGCTCATGTTCCAGTTTGTGGATGCTTTAGGAATGGTTAAGTGCGTGCCATTAGGGTTCACCCACATGCCAATTCCTTAAACAAATATTACAAGCCCGTGAAATTAACACCTGAGAAGTACATGACAATTGTTGTTTGCAAATAATTATGCAAACTTGCTGCAATCGAAGTCTGTTAAAGCCTATTAACATATGTGCTAGAGAAAAAGAACACATGTGGTTGTAAACACAGAAATGACTTCGAAGTCATCTTCTCACATTAAAAAAGCAAAAGTAGCACTTACTTCGTTGCCAATAACATGTTTTTTCTTTGGACTTGTTCATTTGGGTCGGAATGCTGACGGTTTACATATTCAGCTACTGCCTTGGCCGGGAACTCGGTCTCGCATACATAACCGAAATCTCTGGCAAGATGCACGGCTTCGCCTAAGAAGAAGAAAACGGGGTTGAGTGTGTAATATATGACTTTAAATTACTGACAGCAAATGCAGACCAATTAACACCTTAATTTGGCACATTTATCATCTAATTAACGTTCTCGGCCAGTGAGCGGGACGTCCCTCCATGGCCTATAGGGTCTCCATTTTTCGTTGGAGAGTGCTATTCATAAGCATGTCAAAATATACAGACTACCAGTCTTCCCATGAGGAGAATTATATCAGAGAAGCAATAGAAAGTAAACAACATCTGATAATTGGAGTAAGTCAGACACCATGTCGTTGATTCGCAATCCCGTTCACCGTTACTGGAAACTTAGGAGATTGTTCTACATAGAAAAAAAAAACATTTCAAACGGCTGCAAGTAAACCTCTTACATACTTTAGTCTTGAGAATAACTGGCTCATTCCGTTCAGAGCCGTCCTGTTGATTTTTTCAAGTCTTTGGTTTTAATTTCCTGAAACAGTTGGGTTTTAACTGCGGGCCTTCCTGTCATAAGTCTAGGCTCCGGAAGGACGCATGCGCCAATTAGCATCAAAGCTCCAGTCCAGTAAACCGCTTTCCATAAAATGGAGTGGATCGTAAACAATAACAGCACTTCAGCAAGCCTCTGTCCCTTAAACCAAATCAGCACCCCCTCGCCACCACCTCCCGCTTTATCGTGAAGGAATCATACATTTCTTCAGGCTCATTACCATACAAAACCAAATCTCAATGAAGCACGATGAATATTGCATTTGGTCTTCGGCGACAATGATTAACAGGAACCAATGAACCGTCTCAAGCTTTCACCTTTAAAGCCCAATGGCACACCAAATACCACCGCGCGGAATAATCACCTTCAACTTTGCAAGCAAAATGGATTTATTCAGCAGCAATGGCATCCAACATAATTAACTCATTTATATTTTATAATAGGCTTACAACTACAGGTCATTCCTGTGCCATCAAGTCATCATGTAGGCTATAACTGCATGCAGATGCAAACTTACATACAAGTGTAGCGCTATAATGATAGTAAAAACAATACCACTACTATCATCAACCAATCATGCGCATGCCCAATGCTCATGAAACAACAAAATCAAAACTCTGATGTAAACTTCCCACCAAGCCAACATTGCTTTGCACACACTGATATACCAAACACACACACACACACATATATATATATATATATATATATATATATATATATATATATATATATATATATATCCTTCATGCATTGTTGCTTGCGGGCCGACTTCTATCCAAATTACACGGATGAGCGCTTATGCTGATTTCAAAAGGCCCCACGCAGCAGCATTAAGCACCTGCTTTTAGCGCACACCGGAACTCATACACTCCTAATGCGCCTTACCTTCCACCAGTGACGTCAGCAGGGTCACGTTTGCGGCCTTGCGTCTTCCTGCCGGTAGATTTAATCCTATTTTATCCAGTTTTTCTCTTAAGGATCTTCCTCCGTTCTTAGATTTCGCCCTAATGATGCAAAAAACACAACAGAGGCATACATGATTAGCCACATTTGTGTTTTCAAGTTCACCACGCTGCTGCAGCGTTTTTGAGATAGCATGGTGCAGTCACCCAGAATGTTGGAGTTATGCAACATGCATCCCCTTAGAGTAAAGATAAAGTATTAATATTTAAATGTCTAAATGTTTCCAACTAAAGTCCAAATGTTGTAACCTACACATTTTAGTGGGGTGTTATGAGCAATTTGCAATTTGGACGTGTTTGCATGCGTTGCCTTATTTCAGGACTGTGCAGGCTGGCTGATGCTTCAAGAGTCCAAGAGTGTTAGGGTGCTCCTTATTTTTGGCAACCCAAATATGCATCACTTTAGCTGTGTTTACCACCTTCCCCTTCCGCACCCAAACTAAACCATGAATGAGTTAGACTTGCCATTACACTGCACTTGGGTGAGAATTTATGTGAAGATAATCACCCATGTCCTGGACATAGGTAGCATTTGAGATCCCTAATGTAAGCCATTTTTTTGCTGTTTGGACAGCGAATAATCGGCTGGTTGGATGTAATTATTGGTGACATTTGTGGGGAAAAGCAAAAGCTCACCTTCTCAACACCCCGCCGAGCAGTGAGGCGTTGAGGCACTCGGGCGGCGAGAGGCGTCTCTGCACTTCTGCTACTGTGACCTTGTACTTTGACGTGGAGCTGAGGAGGGACAGGCGGCCAGGGACCGAACAGAAAACCTCGTTTGGATTGACCACACCACCGAAAAGCCCATCCTTGTTTATTGGGATAGCCGACACGTTGCTGTTGTTCTTCGACAAGGAAACAGGACCTGAAAGAAAGCAGGAAACGATCATGGGGACCTTCAGTCTCATCAAATGGGCATGAAGAGATCGGGGTGGGGGAAGGGGAGATGATGATGAATTGCTATGCACCCAGACAGAATGTGGAATAAGATTATGCACAGCATCTCGTCGTAGGGCTGTGGAATCAAAGGCAATATGTTCTTATCGGAGGTGGTGGTTGTGGGGGGGAGGCGGGTTGGGGGGTTCAGAAAAAGGCGCCTGGTGAAAGAAAAATAGATACGATAGCAGTGGCTTTTCATTCAGCTCATGAATGTAACTGCTCGAATGTGCCTCGGGTAATGAAGTGGCCCAGCCATCAAAATATTTAATATTAGCGCGATGGTGACTGCAGAGCAGGCTTAGAGAATATGACAGCGGAACGTGCGCAGGATTTGCTGCGATTTGGACACTGCCTGGATGACCCGCCGAGGGGGGTAATGAGAGAAACAGCGCATCTGTAAACACTGTGAGGCCCATGTACGATTCGTCAGAATTTCAGCACAGTGAAAAAAAGCGTAGGTCATCCCTTACAGCCGTTTGAGTTAAGTTTATGTAAAGAAATACGATAATAATAATAATAATAATAATAATAATAATAATAATAATAATAATAATATTTTATAATAACGAAACTAATAATAACTAAAATTTTCTTGCACTTACATATTTAGGACATGCCTGTCATTAATCAAAAGCAGACTATAAATTACCAGCACTATTCTTACCTAATTTCTGAAATAGCCTAAACTGCTTATTGCACATTTTCTAGATTCCCTCTCAGGCACACACAAGCGTGTCTGAAGGCCCAAATCCGAACTGCAGCGCGTGTTGTTTCTTTGCAGGGGTTCCCGTTGCTTTGCACGGTAAACGGAGACAAAGGGCCGAGCGCTTTTGGATAGATCACTTGTGACATTAATGGCTCAGCGGAGGCTAATAGAGACAATGGCAGTTAAGCGAACTCCGGAGATTGCTAATATAACAACCAATTACGGCGTAGATATGGAAAAAGAGAGACATGTTCTAATATTCACCCACCACGCGTCGAATTTAACAAAGATTTCGCTTCAGAACAGAAACGAAAGCTACGAAACAACAGAGTATTCTGAATTCACGCTCCCCCCAAAAGCGAGACTAAGCCAGCTCTGCAGCACGGAATGGACATGTAAATTTTAGGCTAAAATATCTGGGTATAATAAATTAGGCATAATCTTGTGGATATGTGGCTACGTTCCTGTCCAGCGTTAAGGCTGCCATTTTAAATGTAGCCCTTGCTCGTTAATGGAGAGCAAGTCAAGATTCACATTAGCACACAGTTATAGCGTAAATCGTTTCAAACGATTAGCAAAGCAGAGGCACGCAAATAAACTAAGTCTGTCTGAGAGCAGGAATGAGAACCAGCTTTATAGGGCTCAACGGCCAGTTCGGACATGCAGGATATCCGAAAGAAAATGCTTACCTTTCTTGATCACGGTCTGGTCAGGGATGTGAATTCCTTGATCCTCAACGTGCTGTAAAGCAGTTAAAACATTAAGACCTTTAGAGTGAATAAATGAAAAAAAAACAACAACAACAACAGAGAGATAAGCTTCTATTTTGTGTGCCAGAATTAGACTGCTTAGCAAAACAAGGAGCCATTCCATCGAATTATTTTTTATCACGATTGTTGTCCGTACAGTCCGTAACGAAATGCCCAGTGACGTGTGCAGGAGAATAAGATATGGCATCAGTGGTATACACTGTAATAAAATCACAGTAAATGCAGTGAAGAAATTGAGCTTTTTCAACGATTTATTTAATTGATGCCTTTATTTAAATAGCATGATTTTTTCCGTTTCCCCTTCTTCCCACCTGCCGCGCGATAAATTAAAGAAAATCTCTGTCTAAGCAGTGAATATATGGGTTATTACTTCTGCGCAGAATAGTTCCGGGTGGAATGGACCACTTAGCTTCGTTATTTCTCTCCGCCTGAATCTCTTCACTGGGCGAACCACAATTAAATTAAGGAGGAAAGGAAAGGGTAGTGAGGCGGGGGGCAACCAGGAATCACGTCCAAAAAAATGACAGACAGTATTAAGTAAAATCTGCTATGCAGCATGTTCTGTTCACGGGATGACAAGGCAGTTCATCCAAATATTAATCCAGAGGAAAATTCTTTATAAAAGGCTTTTATTATTATATTTTTAATACTCTATTTAAAGGAAACATATACAAAATGTATTACAAAAATATTAATAATGCGCATTTGCGTTAATATGCATAATTGTGATTGTATAGAAATGAATACATTTCAGTCTCCATTTGTAAAGAAACGTTTTGCAAAATGAAATTAAAATCAGACTTTCTGGTTGAATAAACGTACAAGTGCAATAAAATGGCAAACATAAACTGTGATTAAATTCTACAGTTGTTTATGGCACCACATTTTATGGGCAATAAAACTATTTTAACTAATTGATGTTTGACTTTGTTATAGTTTAAACTCAATATTAGGAACTATGTTTACAATTCATTATTATTTTTTAAAACGCCTGCACTTTTATTCTATTTTTTATATAATTTACGCCCACCGCATTTGTAAAAATGTTAAGGACGCAGATTAAATCGCACTGCTGAAGTTGAGCTCTTACCTGCACGTCGTCTAAAGAGTGAGGTATTCCGTGGATGGGGATAGAGTCTGTAAGGCCAGTCTCGATGCCGTGGCCGGACGGGAGCAGAACCTCTCTGCGATACTCCCGGCACAGCTGGTGGGGCAGGCCGCGGTGCTGGTGTAGCAGGCTGCTCTCCTGGCTCTGTCGCTGGCTCGGCCAACCTGGGTGCTGCGGCTGCGGCTGCGCGTGCAGCGAGTTGATAGAGTAGGGGTCGTTGACGTGCGAGTAGGGGTCCTGAGACTGTGGGTAGATGGGCTGGTAGGGCGGCGGGAAGTAGGGCGGCTGGAAGTCCGAGTTGGGCGTGTGCGAGAGCGGAGGCGCGCTCGTGTACGGCGACTGACCCACGCTGCCCAGCTGAGGTAACCTGGCCGTCCCATTGCTGGTCCCGTCATGGCGATCCTGCGGAGCGGAAGAAAGAAAAGATTGGAGGAAAAAAAACATTTAAGATTAAGAACTATTTCTTGTGCACAATGTTTTTTCGTGTAACTATTTTTAGAGGTGTAGTTTACGCTGGGAATTTGCCAGTGGCAACAACACAATAATAATGGGCATAATAATAATAATAATAATAATAATAATCATAATAATAATAATAGTCACATGCACAATAGTCTTTCCTAGGTTGCAGCTTTTTTGACCTACTAAAATGAGAGAGAATATATCGAGAGCTCACATCCAGTAAAAAAGTCGTCGTAATAACATTTAATGCTACCAAGTATAACTTGCATTACGGTGCAGGCAAAAACGATAATAATAAAATGAAAGAAATAAATAAAAGAAAAAAAAGGAAACCGAGAAGCGGCGTACGACAGCGTGCGGTCCTTCACTCCCTCACCCTACCAGCCACTCACTTACCATCGCGGAGAAGCTGTGCACTAACATCTGAAGAGATTTCCGGGCGTTTTTGGAGAAAACGCGAGTAAGATTTCAGCGAGGAAGCGGAGCGAACGAGGCGGATTATAGAGCCACAGTACCGACGAGCTTTTCTTTCTCTTTCTTTCTGTGCTTCGAGGTCAAGGAGTCCCAGTGTTCAAATACGAGAAGAAGAAGAAGAAGCACGATAATCCATCAGAGCTTGGGTACAATTCCCAATGTTCTTCATTTGTTAGGAATAAAAAAGAAAAAAAGAAAAAAAGAAAATAAATGCAGTCTTTTAGGTCTTGGCGAATAGGGCTGCTTTTTTAAAGTTTCTTAGATCCCCTTTTCCATCGCCTTCGCTCTCTCAGTGAGCTGTTCCCTCGCTCGGGCGCATATTTAGCAAGGAGCTGCCTCTTCCTTTCGGACTCCTAATAGCAGATATTCATGACTATTAATATTACACGAATACTTAATAAGGGAAGAATGGTCGGAAATCGAGCGTGAAGCGAGGAAGCAACTCAAGGCAGACTCCGCACTAAATGACGTCCATTGAATGAGGAATCAGTATATCTAATCAGAGATGGGAGAGAAAGAGAGGGGGAGTGGGTGAGAGAGAGAGAGAGAGAGAGAGTGAGAGAGAGAGGGAGAGAGAGACAAAAAGAGGGACATTCTCTCGCGTCTGACGAATCAGAGAGAGGGGGGACGTTTTAAAAGGTTCTAGGGCGAGCAAAAGTGAAAGAGCGACAGAACGACAAGAGGGGGGAGGAAGAACAAGATGATAACGGAGAACGAAGAACTGAGGAACGGAAAGAAAGGAGGGAAATGTGCACCTCCGGCTGCTGTGAAAATCCGGTCGGCATTCTCGTGCGGCTGTCGCCGCTGCTTTTTTTCTTTACTTTCCGTCGTTTCTCGGCGCGTGGCCTCCCCGACTCTCTCTCAGAGAATCCAGCCTCCGCCACATGGCCACCACGGGCTAAAATGGCTCTGTTGGAGCTCTGCTAAGCAGCTCCAAAGTTTACGACTCCACGTTCACTGCACAAACACACTCGCTCGACAAGGGAGAACGTAAACCTCCACTCCCCTCCTTCTCTCAACTTATTCGCACGCGATCAACTTTTCCTTTTCCTGACTCCTATTTTATAATACAAAGAAAAGCATTCGGCTTTAAAAACGAGCTTAATAAAAGACAAGCCAGAACGAGCCGTGGGAAGGAAGAGGCAAAGTTTTCGTGCTGTGTCTGTCCTCCAGAGGAGGACAAAAACATGATCGACTGGCTGCACCACTCCACGAGCTCCACAAACAGCACTGTCCCAACTTTCCAACCCAGCTCGCAGAGCGAAATCACACCTTTAAAAGACATAGACAGTTACAGCACAAGGCAAGCCGCAAAATTTTAAAATTATTATTATTATTATTATTATTATTATTATTATTATTATTATTATTATTATTATGTACGTTTTTACATTTTACATTTATAATATATAAAATATAACATATACAAATATTCTTATAATTCTGTATTTTTTTAAATATTTCTGAGGGTTTTTAAATTTATTTTGTATGCATTTGCTAACGATATTCTTGGCCAGAAATAATCGACAGTCTCAACATTATTATTATTATTATTATTATTATTATTATTATTATTATTATTATTATTATTATTAGAAAAAATATAATTAAAAGCAGGAAAGTAACGGAGCATGCATATTGCATAAACAGGAGCACTTTCTTAAACGCATATTATTGAAAATAATAAACCCCACTCCCCACTATATATATCTCTTTTTTTCAACACAACAAAGGTCATTAAAAAACTTTCTTACCTCGCAGTCTTCATATTTGATATTATCAGTTAATTTCCAGAGCATTTTCATGGGTTTGTGGAGTGAGCAAAGATCGCCTTTTGCCTAGTTTTACACCCAGTGCGCAGAGCTCAAGATGGCAGGGCTTTGGCGGCGGGCTGAGCAGTGCGCGCGCTCAGATCTCCCTCTAATGGTAGAAGTTTAGAGGCTCGCGCAGCGCTGCAAGAACTCCCTCATTAGCATATCAGCTTGATTCTCATCTAGCCAACACCAATGAACACACACAGGTAAAATTCTCGCTCAGAGAATTGGAGTGTTTAGGGAGCTTTGTTTTTCCTAACTTACCGAGCTACAGTAGCACACACACACACACACACACACACACACACACACACACACACACACATATATATATATATATATATATATATATATATATATATATATATATATGTGTGTGTGTGTGTGTGTGTGTGTGTGTGTGTGTGTGTGTGTTGGGAAATCGCAAAGTCAGCTTGATTTCATTATATATACTACGCTTTTTAATACAACAGGGAGAACTCCATAAGAGCACGAGGAAGAAATCTGAGAGGAACCTCGACTCAAAACGGGAACCCAGATAGTGAAACTAGGATATGAGTAGAACAAATTTGCAGAAAAATTGTCAATAATAAAAATATATTTAGTCCATAATAGAACTGATGACAATAGAATATTTGAGCCCATTATTATAACACAAGCTAAAGATTTGTACTGTAACGCTGCTCAGTTTCGGTTTGGGCAGCACTGGTCTAATGACAGCTCTCAAAACTAAAAGCTTTTAGCATATCAGTGAACCTTTTTGATGCAATGCAAATACAGCACGCCTCTTCGTCGCCACAGACACTTTGTTGGCGCACTGATTTTTGTAAACTGTTGTTTTAGGCCCATTGAGAAGCTGAGCCTGGCAGACCCTACTGTCACTGTTATGCAAAGAGATCGATTCTTGTGCAGGTA
Organism: Megaleporinus macrocephalus; assembly: GCA_021613375.1. Lineage (NCBI taxonomy): Eukaryota > Metazoa > Chordata > Actinopteri > Characiformes > Anostomidae > Megaleporinus > Megaleporinus macrocephalus. The sequence continues at coordinate 20,078,337 of CM038727.1, read as the reverse complement.
CAGGAGCTCCATTGAGAGCAGCGTTCTGGAGATGTCAATAATTAACACAACAACGTGTGGTCGTTAAATGTGAATGAGGGAGTGGACGAGAGGGGTTTGGCCTCGCGACAGCGGCGACACGAGCACCCCGGGACCCCGGGTCACGGCGCAAAGAGGTATAGGCGACAGGTTTTAAGGCGCTGGCTCTCCATTTCATCTAGCTATTATCATTTCGGTGGGGGATAAAAAATAATAATGAAAGAACCCTAAAAGTGCAGTTGTCATGTATGAGGAATGAAACTCGCTCACAGTTTCAATCAGGGCAGAGAAAAGTGCAGCAGAAGTGGCTGGGACTGTGTGTGGCACCGAAACAGGGTTGAGCTCACACTGTGGCCAATCTAGCTGCATTCTTTTACAGAGATGTTTCATCTTAGAAGGTTTTTCCCCTGTTTTTCATGCGCGTGACTGCTCACTGCTGGTGCGGGGAGAACTCCGCGTTCTGCTGTACAATACATAATATAATTCACATAACCTTCTGCGTCTTTCCGAACATGCCTATAGGCTATACTGCCTTTCTTTGAGAAGTTTTGTAAAATATTAGGCAAAATTAGTTCATGTCACTTACGTGCTTAATTTAATTCTTAACTAATCAGTTGACTTAATGCTTCAAACTAGCTCCTCTGTAGCTGGGTGGAATTAAAATTGACAGGCTTTACCGAATAGGCTGCATGACAGTGTTTAAACCCCCAGCTGCATATTTTCACACATATTTTCATATCTTTTATTTACTTCTTAAATGTGAGTATAATACTGATACAACATTTTAGTGTTTTATATAATTTTAGAATTGTACAGAATATAAATGCTGCATGCAGTTTGGTAACCAAAATAGTAATGAAACATATTACATGAAAACTTTTATTAATTAACCTGGTGAGCTTGTTTCTCTCTTCACCTAAAGGGGCCTCCTTCAGTACGAGCTGCGGTTCAATTGTCACTTTGTTTCAAGCAATAGATTCCATACTATTAACTCAAACTTTGTTACAAAAATGTCTTACTGACTCTTTAAACACCAGCAAAAATAAATTGAACCAATTCATTTCGCAAGGGTCAGTTGCGAGGTTGTGTTAAATCAACACTACCTATGTTGAAAAGTAAAAGCACAGACACACACACACACCTTTACAACCCAAAGGGAGAACACGTACCTGCCAATCTCCCATTTTGCCCACTATTGACATGCTCGAGTCTTCTTGCTGGAGAGGACAGATCACTCGTCGTACTATCTCATTTAGGCTCCTGTCCTCAAGCCAATTTCCACGTTTTACCTGAACAAAATCTACTTACCTGGTCATAAAACAGAGTGCCACCTCGCGGCGCATGCGCAATACGCCTTGCGTGAACGAGGCTGAGCTACACCTGAGAAGGTAGAAACACTCCTGAGTACATTCCACATACACAGCGCCATTTCCACACACCCGAATCCAGATATCGTTGGTTAATTAGAGGTTTTGTTTTGGGGCACGCATGTCAAATTCAGTTTTAGAATGCTCCTTAACGGGCCAGTACTTTTCGTCAAACTACAACCCTAGTTAGGCCGCTTTTCTTTAAAAAAAATACAATAAAGTTTCTTTAGAATACAGCACAAGGTATGCAACTCTTTCTTAGTAATATTTTATTTAAAGCAGGGTGTTGTTTTGACGTGATAGGTGCGGATCTTCCAAATAGTCAAGGAAATGATGATGGTCTAAGGTCACATACCCATACTGTCCACCCTAAACACATGAACCATTCTACATTTCAGAGAAAGAAAGAGAGAAGGAGAGAGTGTGTGGGAGGTGAGAGAGTCAGAAAATATTGTAACTGCTAAATCTTTATTGGATAAGAATGCCCAGCCAAATTGCCAAACATGAGGTAAGGCGATATCGATATGAAGCAATAAATGCATAGGTAAATTTAAAATATATTAAAAAATCATCACATTTTTTGTGTGTGTCCAAACTGCACATTTATAACAACCAGCTTAATGTTAAAAAAAAATAAATGGTAAAATGCTGGCTTATTATTATTATTATTATTATTATTATTATTATTATTATTATTATTATTATTATTATTATTATTATTAATGGTGTTACTATTATGTTATTGTTGTTGTTGATGTTGTTATTGTTGTCAATAATAAAATACTACTACGACTACTACCAATAATAATAATAATAATTTCCAGCATTTTCATTTACTGATGTAACCTAAATAATAACATGTATTACAGCTACAGCCGTAGCAATAAATATAATGTTCGCAATTATGAAATACATTTTTGAAAAGTCAGACAAAAACAGGCTCTTTCTTTTAAGCTGAATAGTTCACGATTGGCCATTCTTCCCAATAACTTTCCTGACTCACCGTTACAAGCTTGGCTGGAAACCAGTAATCTTAGAGAATTTGCCAAAGTGAATGACCAAGATAGCTGGCCCTGCAGTCTCACGGTCAATGAAACAATCTCTGTCGCCATCTTTTGGACGAATTGAGATGTTTCCCAGTATACGTAAAAATGACCGGCCCATTCCGCACTAGGAAGTCTTTTTTGTGACTGAATTAAGACAACACAGTGGCACATGCTGAAGTAAGTTTTGTGAAGGGGTTACCTGAATGTTTTATTTACACAGAGGTTCATTTGTACGGAAAGGGATTTTTTTCCTTCCGCTGCAATTCGATAGGAAAGTCTTGGTGGCCCATCTGATATTGCTGTATATATGCTGATATAAGCTGTTTTAAAGCGATGTAATACTTGAGTCATTATTTAACTGAAATAACTCATTTTACTGAAATACGGATTAAGGCTTCCCTACTTTGTATGCGAGCGAAAGCAAACTGCTTATTTGACACAGAACACCAAAGTCTGCTGATCTGAGTCAAGAAACGTTTATATATTGGTAAAGAAAAGTTCTTCAGTCAGGTCGGAAGTAAGAATTTTAGCTGTGTGGCTCTGCTTAGTTGTAGTTCGTGCGCTAGCTTTAGCGTATTCACTTTTCACCGGTACAGTGGAAACTCTTAGTTATTAAAATTATTATTATTTTAGCTATTATAGTCAGATGACTCAAATTCTTCACTTTGTGTCGACTTTGTGCGGTCGGTATGCTGATTTGCGCTGTTTTTCAGTCATGAACCTCAGCATTGCTTCATTGCAACTTATCGTTTGTAAAACGTATCGCTCCTGCTTACCAGACGTAGCATTTGTGTTGTCCTCAGAACACTCACTAAACATTTACTAAACCGCACAAACGCAGGCTTTATCGATAGCATCACTTGTTCTAAACTTGGATTTAGAGTTAAAAGGAGCTGGGGTTGGGTTTTGATTAATTCTTGATCATCTTGCGCCGCCTCGCGGCTGAGTTTAGAATCGACCTAGTCAATTATCGTTATTCGTTGGGAGTGTTGTGCAAGCTAACACCGAGAACTTACATCCCAAAAGCTATTTGTGTCAGAGTATATTTAGACATTAATTTCAAAAGTTACTTATTTCAATCGGCACGGCCTGCATTCATGCAGGATCCCCATAGTGGCATTTAACCAACTGAAGTGAAGAAATCCTCATTTGGAACTTCCTGCAAGGTAATCATAAGAAAATGTCGGGGGCAATGGTGTACCCTCTGGTCTTCAATTGCGCTGGCTCAAAAAGACACACCCTTTGGTGAGGGCTGCAGTGATGTGCTCTCAGATGTAGACCCATGTAGACCATTCTTGCACTCTCAGGGGCTCATCTACATGTTGACGTCACCAAAATGTGGACTGGAAGAAGGACAACAAAACTTAGGGCGCCTTTTGGAAAAATGCTCAATGTTGCTTTCAGCAATATCAGGAAGATCAAGTGGCAGCAAAGCAGTTAGACAAGAAGAGGCTTAGTTACAAGAAAAAATTAGCCTGTTTGATAAACCTTTTGCATAGACTGTGAAATTATTCTTATAACTTCAATTACACTGCAATAAACCTTTACTAAAAGTGCAAAAACGTACATAAAACTACAATCTTGAAACAGTAGCTATGAAAGACCATATTTTTAAGGCCAACATGTACAATAATAAAATGAATAAAATGGCCTTCAATAACTCATTAAATTGAGTTTACCCAGAATTCCTTGAAACTTGTAGAAAAATCAACATCAATTTAAAATATTTTAAAATATTAATAATTTAATCTTTTTAAATTAGTTAATCTTGTTATATCCTGTCATTAAACACATAATTAATAATCCGATCAGATGTCAGATGACTTCATGTATTTCATGTAACTCTTTAAATTATCTTATCTACTAAAGGACAAAGAACTCTGACCCTTTACAGCCATAGCCATGCTGGTGCACAGTTCAAAAGCTTTGTGGATAAGCAACATATAATGTTGTTATGGTATCATGCTGTTAGCCGTAACATCAAGGAGATTTGTGGAGAGCTTGGGACACTGGACAGTCCAAATGTGAATTTATTGATTCATTAAAACAGATGCTCAGTTGCATTCAAGTCTGGGGAATTAGGGGGCCAGGCTAGTACTGGTGTAGTACGGGGTAGTATTTGGAAGTTTTGGACATGCTCTTCTAACCAGTGTCTGGCATTTCTACCCGTGTGATATGTTGCATTGTCTTGCTGAAATATCCCATTCGCCCCAGGGTAGACAATCAGCATGTATGAGTGTACGTGATCTGCAAGGATGGATTCACAGCCACATCGGATGAGAGTACCTTCTACATGAATAGGTGGGCCCAGAGAATGCTACGAAAACATTGCCCAGACCAACACTCCCACCTACGTGCTGCTGCTGTCAAAAGTAGGAAGTGGTCATAATAATGTATTAGGTTCTTGTCATTTTGCTGTGGATATTAAGAACTAAAATACTTACATTTGTTTTCTTGGATTTTTTGTATGTTGGTACTGAAAGTGCATTAAAAGTTCTGATAAATGGTTAGAATGCACCCCTTGTTATGACTATGAAGTTGCACCCGAAAAGTTGCTGAAGTGATTCGTAAACTCAAGTAAGTTACATTTTACCAGCCAGTACTTTCTTTGACAAAAAAAACGACAGTAGGACAACTTGGAAAACAATACAAGACAATTACATTTTTTATTAAAGTAAATAAACACTTATCAAGCACTTTATTAAGTTAACCTACCTTGTATTCACACTCCCTGTCTATTTTATCAGCTCCATTCACCATATAGGAACACACTGTAGTCCTACAATTAAAGACAGTAGTTTATCAGTTTCTGTTAAAGTATGTGGAGAATACACAACCCCAATGATACCTACTTCGTGGTGGTCCTCACCATTGAGTAAAGGGCTAAGAAACAGATGGACTACAATCTGTTATTGTAGCACTACAAAATGTAATGGTCATATTTAATTTGTTTCCTTGCAAAAACAGTTACCTTGTGACAATGTTGTGACAAGGTACTGTTTTGGTGACCACAACCTTGAAATGTAATTCCTCAGAAAGTTATGACAACGTATGTGTAACGTTGTCAGCACGTTGTCACAACCTACTACAGTCTCCTTCATACGTGCCTTTATATCTGCATGCAACTCCATGTAATTTTACTATATTGTCAATTTGTAGAAATAATATCACAACACAACGTTATTTAGTAGTGAGGTTTTGACAACATCGTGACAATCTTGTTCAGACAACGTAAAAGCACCACCTTTTGACAACGTTGTAAGTTGAAAGTATTGTGTTTGCTGGGATGTTTAATAAAATTACATTTCCTTCGAATTATTTTGATTGTGGCAATTGCTTATTCCGTTGCAGTCTTTCTTTCAGCATTCCGAACTGTTTAATGCTACAGTGTCCAGAAATCGAATAATTTTAAAGTGCAAGATCCAGAACCATGGAACTATGCAACTAACACGAAGCCAGCAATAACACAGCCAACTAGACTTTTATTTTGAAATGAATTAGTTTCGCTTTTACGGGCAGAAGACTGTGGTCAAAATAGTTATTACTAACTACCTTGTCAGTTTATACGGTTTCTGACGTGATACAGAAACAAACTCCTGCTTTGGTGTTCAGTAAGAAAACGGTTGAATGCATTTTAATTTATTTTTGCACTCTGCGCTTAATTCTAGAGAGGTGAGGTGATTGAGAGGACGTCTCGTGACCATGGAGAAAATAGCCAAAGGTAGGTAAGCTTCCCTAGCTTGTACAGCTAAAAGACAAAAATAAAAACAACGTTATTCCTCGAAGGTCAGAAGTTAACAAGCTGAAAAGATAGTGGAATTAATGACTTATTTTAAAGTCATTGAAAGGTAGTCATAGATTTGGGCGACTAATTGGTGGATAAGACGCATACAGTGTATTTGATATTCGAATATACAAGTAGAATAATAAAAACAGCAAAATGCAGCTTATAGTATGTATAGTATGTAAAGTCCTGATTCCCGGTAAAAAGGTAGTCCTGAGACTGACTGACATGAATCAGGGTTAAGGTTAAACAAATGTTTAAAAGTTGTCGTGAAACTGGTATGTCAAAAATTTGCTCTCTACAAGAAGAATCCTCAAAATCCTCCCCTGAAATTCGCTTTATAACTAAGGACTAAAATATTTTTGGTCATTTTGGTTAATCAAGAACAAATAAAATGCAGCTGTTAAATATATAGCGCAATGGTTTGTAATCATTTTAATGGTATAATTGTGTAGGACGAGTGGCTTGTTTTAGGTATAACAATATGAGGTTTTCATAGATTTTTAATTGCATTTTCATTGTTTGAATCGATCATGTTCATTGATGATAATTTTCAGTATATAGAGGCCAAATATCACAATTTTTCATTTATTGTATTTTATTTATTAATAATAATTTGCATTGGGGCCCATAAGATCCTGATAACCCCACTGGTTACAACTAAGATCAGCCTTATATTTCACTCATTTGCTTCGCAGAACTCGAAAGTGTCAGCTTTTCATTTACATTGTGATAACATGTCATTACAAATAGAGCAGTAGGAAAGTTTTCCTTCTCCTGCATTGGGCAAAATTTGAGCCTAACAAAACTGTGCTGCTTGGAAACAAGTTAAGGAGTTCTGGGCAACAGAATTAGTCTGCTGTGTTTAATGGTGTAGTACGTCTTTCACAGATGTTGGTGACATTCAGTCCAGACTGTTGGACCACAGACCAGTCCTACAGGGGGAGATCAGGTACTTTGTAAGAGAATTTGAGGTGAGATTCTTTTTTTTATTCTTCTTATTATTATTATTATTTGGATGAAATTAGCATTTTTGTGTATTGGTCATTATGTGGTGAGGTTCAGACAGAAATACAAATGGTCTTCATTGAGCATTTAGTGGGCCTACTGTGTGGCAGAGGAAAATCTTCTGGTCATTACATTGTCCCTACAGACCTGTACAGTCAACACCAAACAATATGACTTCACAGAGTAAACAGCCCAAATGCTGTCCACCTATAATGTCACTGTGGTTTTACATACCAAAAATAGTCTTTGTTTTACAGTCCTTTCTTTGTCACTTTGAATTAAACAGGCTATTATTTATTCTGCAGATGACCTGTGTTCTGATTGTCTGCGTAGTGTTGTGCTTAATTTGAAGCAGTCCAGACAGAAACACTCTTTATAGCTTTAATATAATGTTATAGCTAATTTGTGATGGGCTGACTAGACAGATGTATTTTAAATAAATTCAACACAAGAAGTAACGTTCTTCATACTCCCTTAAAGACTGTAAGTATGGGTTTGTGTTCAATTGGTTTGACCCAAAAACAAGATGGATGTGTTGATGACATCATAGATCATTGACAAGTAAACTGATGATGAAAAAAAGAGAATGAGAGAGATGCAGAAATGGAAACAAGATGCAACAATAGAGTATAGAAATAGAGAATTTCACTGTTTTTGTTCTATGGATTTCTATCAGTTAAATATTTGCAACATTTTCTATATCCAAGGAAAACATTTTTTTTCTTGCTCCTCTGAGCCATAATATATGTGCACAAAGTATGCCTTTTTCATTTCTTCATATCTGTTTTTGCCAAACATGGATAAGTATAACACATTATAACGAGCGTTAGTGGACAGCGTTCATGTGCGCCTGATGAATGACTACATACAACAATTTTTAAAATATTCATTTGTACTAAATGAGATATTTCTTGCAAATAGGATATTACGGACAAGACTTGAAGGTGGAATTATTCCACACACAGTGGTCACATGGAATGTACACTTTGTGTGATGGTGGGGTTGAACTTAATGTATATGCGACAGATGTAAACTAACTTCTTTCATTCGTCTGTACATAATGCATTTTTTTCTCTACAGGAGAAACGGGGCTTTAGGGAGTGCCGTCTGCTAGAAAACCTCAACAAGATGGTGGCTGAGACCAACGAACAAGTACTGCCCAAATGCAGAGAAAACATGAAGGACAATTTATGTGACATATTTACACAATGTATGTATATTGCTGTTTCTTTGTGTCACAACAAACAATTTTAGGTGCAGTTTAGTTTTTAGGACTGTATGCAAATTGTTTTTGGATTCTTTCTTGGTTTCTGTTTTCTCAGAGTGTTAAAAATTATACTGTTGTTTATACTGAGGCATAGTAATAAGAAAATGCAGCATTTAAAGTCACATATTCATACATAATCTCAGTTTAGTACTACTGACACATTTTGCTAGTGCAAGTGACACATATTTTAATAGATTTTATTGCTATTGATAGTTTATTTTTCAGTTGCACATCATGTCGGTACATTCATGCCTTGAAATGCTTGTGGTGGTGATTGTGGAAATTATATATATATTTTTAAAAGCCAGCTTCCCAGATGCAGATTAAGCCTAATACTAGACATAAAAGGCTTTTTAATGGTAACTTAAAAATTGGTAACTTAAAACATTTCTCATTAGTCCTTAAGACTTAATCTGTGTGTAGGAAATCTAACCTAAATAAGGATTTTATGCACTTAAGAGTTTTCCTTGACAGTAAGGGTAAGATTGTGGATTGCTGTTTGGACACAAGACAAGATTGCAAATGCATGGCTGTAGTATTCATTAGTAAGTAAAAATGTGATTCTTTTATTAAGTGGAGGCTGCTAATCATATGACACAAAGGATCCAGCAGAGGGAGCTAGAAGCCCAAAATGTAAGTTTGAAGTCTTGTCCTGTGGTCTTTCTGGAAACTTTGTGTTGCCAATATCTGTAATGAACAAGGAACGTTTATTAGATCTGCGTTCACAGCGTGTACAATAATGCCATTGTTCTTTAGAAGAATTGGAAACTTCTCAAAGACCTCAAATTGCCCCATGTGATTATGGATGCATGAATAAGCAAAGTGTCAATCAGTAATTTTCACAAAGACCCATGAAATATTAAACATGGTTGAAATAAGCAAAAGTAAGATTGTATTATTCTAACTAAAATGCTCTTTTTTTATTCACTCTTGTATGTAGAGCACGCGTCTACAGGAGTGTATGGAGAGGCACAGAGAGGACTGGGAGGAGTTCCTGAAGGAGCAGTCTCGGATAAAAGAGGAGGTGGATGAGGAGCATGCTAAGGCTGTGGGTAGACTCAGCATGCAGTACAGTGAGATGAAGAAAGATCTTGCCAAGTTCTCCCACTTTTGACACCCTCCTTGAATGTTTCACTTAGTTTAGTAATATAGTATTTCTGAATGCATATAGTGCAAGGCAATATAGGGCTTTGTTATTTTAGAATTATTTAGATATCAGAAACATTTTACCAGAACATGGTCCTCTAACAGCAGTGGTTCTCAAACCAGTCATCAGGGATTCCCGACAGGCAGAAAAATTGTTCCTTAGAGACTATACACTGAGCATTTTGATTAGCTCCACTTCCCACATAGGTGCACTTTGTGGTTGTAGAATTACAGATTGTAGTCCATCTGTTTTTCAACATACTTTGTTAGCCCTCTTTTACATTGTTCCTCAGTACCCACAGGACCGCCATAGACCCAACATACTAAAAAGACTCAGAGACTGCTTTTATTTTAAAAACTGATTATGCCATCTTTTCTGTCTTATGGAGAATATCTTACTCATTTGCTTTAAAATCAGTAAGTAAAATATGAGTAAAAATGGTCCTTGTTTGTGGTGGCAGTGACACTGACAATGTGGTGGCTTGTTAATCTGTGTTGTGCTGGTACAAGTGGAGTACGAGTGTGCATGGCATAGATGGCAAGTATTAAAGTTACTATATAATTCAGAGTGGTTTGATGTGAAGTGCCGCTTTCTAAATAAACTTACTGGCAGATTTTTTTTTTTTTGCATAACAGTGGTGATGACTGAAGTGTTCAATTTCTTAAAGCTGTCGCACAATAAGCTATTACCTAATATATTTACAAACATGTTGGGTGGTGCCTAAGACATTTCACAATTGTATTATGAGTTAGTAGAATTTTTTTAGAACAGAACAGAACTCTTATTAGCCACATGTGTTAGTACGCAGCGGAATTTGACCTCCGCATTTAACCCATCCATGCAGTGAAACACCCACATATACACACACTAGTGAACACACACTAGGGGGCAGTGAGCACACGTGCCCGGAGCGGTGGGCAGCCTTATCCACAGCGCCAGCTCAAGGGCCTGGGGGATCCCGGGGATTGAACCGGCGACCTTCAGGCCACGACTGCCCCTTAGTAGGTACATGCATTGTCCTCCAAATAAAACATTGTTTATTTACAGCTATTTCAGCATTATTGACATAATCATATCTTAGACATGATTAGATAATAATGTCTCAAATACGCTATGTGGATAAAATTATTTGAGCCATTACATATTAAAGGAGCTTTTATGACATCCCATTCTAATTCTATAGGTATTAATATGGAGTTGGTCCCCATTTTGCAGATATAACAGCTTCCATTTTTTCTACAAGATTTTGCAGTGTGGGTCTATGGTAGTTTTTAGCCTTTTATGCAGAAGGGTATATACACATTTTTAATGTGCTTCTAATGGCGTTCACGTTTTGCCATTTTGTTGCTGTGATTTCAAAATGCCTCCTATTTTTCAATAATACCACTAAAATTTGATTCTGGAATATCTAGAAGGTAAGAAATTTAATGAACTGACTTGTTGCAACTGTTTAATCCTACAGTGTAGTATATTCAACTGAGCATATTCGAGTGGGCAGACTGCGTGGCCAGGTGCTTGATCTGTGGCAATGGGACTGAATGAAACATCTGAATTCAGTGATTAAGCGGTGTGTCCCAATACTTTTGTCACTATATAATTTAAAGAAGTGTTGGTTCACTGGTAGGTTTGCTTAGGTAATACATGACTTTTTTGGTGTAAAAGACATTGCAAGACATAAGAAATCAAACTCTGGTAAGATTATCCAAAATGCTCCATTTCCCATCCAACAACTATTAAAATTGGTGTTTCTGCCAGAATTACCATATTACAGAATTGCTATTTGATCATTTAACAAGTATTTCTAACTGACAGTTGTTGTGTTGCTATCTAACATGTATATGCCTTTATATATTGTTTTCTATTTAAAACTGCCTTATATGTTGGCTGTGTGTGGTATATAGACCTAATAATGTTATCCTACTCAAGCTTGTGAAAACTGCTATGAAAACTGTTGTGTAGTACAGGCAAATCAGCTGGTATGGTGTTTGTGACCATCACTACTGAATAGACAGAAGAGAAAATAAATTATGTTGGCCCTGTTATATTCTGTATTTATGAAGTGAATTAAATAAAGTATTCACAAGTGTTCATCTCTCATGATATGCCATCTACTCATTAGTATGAACAACATAATCCCGAACATCTTAACTCGCTTGCTTTAACATCATTTTGTAAAATTTGAGAAACTGTTTTAGATGCAGTTACGAAGCGCAGGGATTTCCAGTTTTGGTGGTCTGTCCCCAGCTGGAGCTGCCCCCAGAGTGGCCCCAATTTTAACTCTGGTAATTTTAACTATAGTAAAATCAGACTTAGAAAGTTCTAAGAACGATTTGATAGCAGAGCTGATAGCCATATGTCTTGCGTTGTGCTTGTTTTGATCAACAGAGGGGGCTGGCTGCTGCTACCTACTAACCACTACCACCTCATGTTTGCTTAGTTTTAGAGAATATTACTGTGTAAAACTCAGCGTGAAGCTAAAAAGTGTCAATTTGAAGCCCCAAAATCATCTAAAGGTAAACCAGGGATTGAAACCAGTGTTCATTCAAGGTTTGTCACATTAGGATCATTTGTATAACCTGACCATCGGAGTAAACAGTTGTAAGCTTACAATATCCCACTATGCTGTATCAGCCTTTAGGTTTAAAAGAAGGTCAGTGGTTGACTGGCACATCAGTGTGCCATATTTGTCTGTGTTGATTTATATGTATATGTATATTTGGGTATTTGTGGTAGCAGCATTTTTTTAAAGCAGAGCACAGCACAGCATGTAATACACTTGGTCATCCTCTAACGAGGAGTGACAGAGCGGAAACGAGTCGATCCTTTACCAACAAGGAGGCTTTCATCTCCAACCATTTGCTCTCACAGCGAGCTCGGCTGTACATCATCCAGGGAAAGGTCAAATATGAAGTCACTGGATGAACTAATCGTAAGCATGTCCTTACCCTTTTACCTATTAAACAGTTCTTTTAATCCTTTGATTTAGTTGGTTGTTTTATTAACTGAATACATTATTGAAGCGCAAAAAATAACCATGTTTCCCCAAATATATTTTACTTCATTTCTGTTTATATAGATTAACCGACCACATTAGTCCTGCTGTGATCTATCCTGTGCCAACTTGCCATTTCATTAAACATGCTTACTTTGTAACTATACCTTTTGGTCATTGCATGAAGTACACCACGTCAGTGCACTTTGTATGTGTACTGTTACAGTAGCTCAGGGATGCCCAGTCCTGGTCCTGGAGATCTACCACCCTGCAGAGTTTAGCTGCAACCCAAGCCTGGAACGCCTGAAAAAAGAAGACTTAAGGAGCAACTGTGTATAAGAGCCAGGGGGGTTTGATACAAAATCTCCAGCCACCCTCTTTCATATCAATCAACAAAAACAGATCATCACAGAACTGATGCCACATATTTGTGTGCTAGACAATTTTAAGCACAGCTTTTTGTTGGGATGATATACGTGTGCTGGTCACAGAAGCATTGTTTTTAAACACTGTTACTTAATTACTTATTAATTATTAATTATTAGTGTAAATTATTGCTCCTTTCTCAAACCCAAGCGTGTTAAGGCACAATCAACAAAAATGCGCAGCTGACAGAGAAAACTCTCCCAACTGCGATGTATAGTTTCCTGGCTCACAGCCTAGTTAAACTCTGCTGTCAAGGTGCAAATTCTTGGCCAATTACACTTAATTCATAGTTATAATTGCTACATAATGATCTGATCACAGTTTTTTATAAAATTTCCACAGGTTGGAAATTCTTTGGTTGGCAGACTATTCTTAATGAAAGAGTGATATTTAGGTGTTTATAAACCCGTTCCACTACTGCAGTTGACTCCTGTTCCAGCTAAGCATACATTATGTTGGTATCACTGTTGTGGTGAGATGAGCAGTGGCTAAAGTATCAAATATATTGACAACTGAATATTGATGGATTATTATAATTATAGCTAAAGAAACTGGAACTTAGTAAACTACTTTTCTACTCTTTTCTGTTCTGTGTTTCAAGTGTCTAATCTAGTGTGTGTTTCAAGGCCTAATCTGGAATTAGTGCCCAGCTCAGGGGTCATGTTGTAGTAAAACGAACCCAGCAGAGAGGTCAGCCTGCAAAAGCAGTGACTCAGGGCCTGAAGCAGTTCCCAACAGGGGCTGCATCTCTTCTGCTCACTTAGACTGGAGCGAGGCTCCCTCGGATGTAGTAGTTGGTTCGGGAAATGGTGCTTTGCGCCACCATTTCCTGCCTGTGTCTCTCAAGACAGACCTTATGCCCAGCAAGATGGGAGCAGAGCGTGCTTGCTGCTGGGGAATTTTATCAGGCCTTGGCCTGCTGCACCAGCACTCCAGCAACCCTTTTTATTTTTTGGCGTCCTCTCTATCAGTTTACAGAGGTCTTCCTGTTTTGAAGGGAGCGCAGTGATCCTAGTCAGAAAACGGTGCAGCCTGCCAACATAAATCGTGCAGGAGCGAGGCAGCAAGAGCTAGTCTGTCAGAAAAGATCAGACATCTGATTTATGTCCCTACTTGCTCCACCTTCCTTCAAACAAAAGGACATCCATCCACAATTCTCCAAAGGAAGAGTGCAAGTCACAGCCATATTAAACCATAATAATGTGATTTCAATAAAGGAGGATACATATAACATAGATGCATAGACACAAATTGTCTAAAATTCAAGAAGATAATTTAACATAAGGACATATCTAATGGTAGCAGAAACTAAACACAGTTGTCTGAAATATATTCTTAAAACTCTCAGTACAGAGAGCTATCATCTTCTCTCTCCCCTGTTCATGGAATATTTCACTCACATTTCCATCACATACCAATCCCTCCGGTCCCATTTAGGATTGGCAGACACCAAGACCAGTCAGTATTCCCCTGACTGCTTCCACAGCGCCCACTAAAGTTTTGGTTGGAAGCAAAGAGTTCAAATCTCCAAATGCTTAGTGGAAAATCCGGATTTTCTCCCTTGTGTAAGCTAGGTACATTGGTTAGGACTTCAAGCCTTACACATTAGAATAACCGTCATCCTAATTAGGAGGTGACAGTGGAATAAACCAATCATGTTTTGATTTCCAATGAGTGGGACCAATTTTGTGAGGAAAAAAATGTCATTCTAGGCCAGTGGTCTCCAAACTTGTTTCTGGAGAGCTAGCTGCAGTGTCTACTTCTGATCACAGTCCCACACCTTTTCAGCTAGTTACCTATTTCAGAAAATTCCTGATTGGTGGATCAGATGCATTAGTGTTTGGTAAGCAGCTATATGCATGTTGCAACTATAAACTGTGTAGGAAATTAGCTTTTCAGGACCATGTTTGGAAATTACTGCTCAAGGCCTTTGTGATGGGGGCTTTGTGCTGATGGAGTCACTCTAACGTTAAATAGACAAGGTTAAAATATATTAATGTTTGTTGCCAGTTTGGCAACAAACAAGAATGGCCAAGAAAGATTAATGTGCTTAGCACTAACAGCACCCAATGCAATAGTATAAAGGAAAATAATAATATGGAAAAGTAGCCCTAATATCCAAGAAATTAAACTGTTGCCTTGTTATCCCGTTGCCTTGGTCTTATGACTCCTTGCTGGCTACTTTTACAATCTTTATCCTTGAAGACCAAAGCCTCTTATATTTACATTCACTATCTGATGATAAAGTATGATGGAGTCAAGCTTGTGCCTAAAAGATGTGATCTTCCAGGATTAACACCAATTATTTTAAGGATTTAAGGACCAGATTATGGCTGCTGAGCCAGACGAGTAGATTTGTCAATAATGGAACAGTCCAAATTTTCACTTAGCTTTGTGAAACAGCAAACCATAGTCACTTTCAATTTCTAAATATTCTTTTGATATGCTGATTTCAGTCCAGATAATTATAACATATACACAATAACTATATGCAAAAAAATGGCCTAATGTCCAAGAACTGCTCAGCTGTTGCTCAATTCTACTGGGTCCCGGAGGTCCTTGTTTACTACTTTTACCACCTTTATTCTTCTGCCACTGAGTTCTCATGCCCGAGTTGCACCCCGCTCTCGCTTTACTCCTTACCTTCAGAAACAACTCTCCCTTCAGCTTAGCAAAATCTCTGGAAATCTAACAGCGGCCCTTGGCACTTTTCAAGCCACTGAATTAAAATTGCATTCATCATCTTAGCAAAGGAAAGAAGTAAAGCAATGGGGGTTTGTGAAAGGAGGGGTGGGAATCTTATTATGCACCACAAAGTGTAAGTAGTGAGAGTATTAATTTCCAGAGCTATTCATTATGAGCAGTTTGAGCTTGCTCTCTGTGCCAATTGTTCTCTGTCTATTGTGTCTCTTTATAACCATCATGCTCTGTTATTGCCCTGCACAAATGAAAACAGCGGCAAGCACTTGGGTGTGCTATCCAGTTAATAAGCCCGTCTTACAGCTCCGCGGGGGCTGGGCAGATGGGTCTTGAGTGCACAGTAAAACAGGTGGTAATATGAATTCTTTGGCACTGGAAAATGTTCCCCCTGAGGGCTAGCTAAAGCAGAGGACTTGGGAATCCATCTGAGCTTAGCCAGCGGGCCATACGCCAAATGAAGGATTCAATTCCTTTACATTCACTTTTATAGCAGGTGCTGCACGATATCTTCTTAAACCTTAGACATTTTATGCAAAAACCTGAAGAAGTGAAAGGCAATGTGAAGAATAACAGCGTATTTCCACCAAAAAAGATTATAAATATCATCACCAAAGGTAAATAATTTTGAGCCTTTAAATGACCTCTCATCTGTGATCCGACCAGTTCATTGTATGTGTGTGTTTGGAAGGGGTAGGTATTTTTCACTAGTCCAGACAGGACCCTTCACCCTAACTGTGCCAAGTCCAGAAGAACACAGATAAGAGTAGTATCAACAACCCCTTTCCTCAGTCAATCACTTTCCAAACAATGGACGGCCGGGCCAGAGAGAATGCCCTGTCACTGCAGACCCTGCATGTTGTCGTCTCTGAAGGAATGTCTGGACCGCGTGCCAGCAGCACCTCTACAGAGTTTCCCATTTACTCCATGCCTGCAGACTCTGTCTGTAGATAAGCTTTTTTTTACTGAAAGAAAAAAAAACATTCTAAAATTCCAATAAACAGTATGCTTGCTTCAGCAATGTGTTTTCTAGAACAACGATAGGGGACTGAGGGAATATCACTCTGCTCTGAATGCAACATTGCCTCATGCTGTCACTGTCAGTGATAAAGGGATAATTTTCACACTCCAGATGTTTATACATCTTAGAATCCAATTTCTAGGACCAATGAAAATTTACCTAGATGTATCTCACAAAGCAAGATTTGTCAGTTGACAATGTACACCATGAGCACAACTGAATCACAAATTCACAGTTTTTGGAGTTTTAGCTTATTTGAACACTGCAATGTTCAAGTCCTGTGGGTTACAACATGTATTAGCACTAACATCATAAAGTATTTTTTAAATGCCATTTTCAAATGCACATATAAAACAATTACAATAAAAAATACATAAAAAACATAACAATGCTTATTGTGTACATCCAGGACTATTTGCTTTCAAGACTGGACTTGAGAACTCTTTTGCTGTAGAACCACTAACAAGTGAGCTATTACAGTACACAAATATAGTAAAGCATAAAACATATTGCCTAAAATGTATCAATACACAATGGCATTTTCTGCATGTCAGCATGTAATCATAATAAATAGCATAAATAAACTAGAGAGGGGAAGTTCATGAACGAACTTCAAAGTTGGCTTGAAATCTCCCGCTGATAGTAAATTTCTGTAATTCCACCTTAAAATCATTGTGACTGCTGTTATAGTTGTGTTTTAGTGTGAGTCTGTGAGTACTGTAAATTTCTGTAGTTCCACCTTAAAAGCATTGTGACTGCTGTTATAGATGTGTTTTAGTGTGAGTATGTCATTACTGTGGATTACTGCAGTTCCACCTTAAAAGCATTGTGACTGCTGTTATAGATGTGTTTTAGTGTGAGTGAGTGTGAATTTCTGTAGTTCCCCCTTAAAAGCGCTGCTCCTACTCTCATAGCTGTGTGCGTGTGTGAGTGTGCGTGCGTGTCAGTTTGTGTCTATTGTGTAGTGTGTATGTTGTGTAGTGTGTGTGTGTTGTTTAGGGTGTGTATGTTTTGTATGGTGTGTGTGTTATGTAGTTTGGGTGTTGTGTAGTTTGGGTGTTGTGTAGTTTGGGTGTTGTGTAGTGTGTATGTTGTGTATTGTGTATGTTGTGTAGTTTGTGTGTTGTGTAGGGTGTGTGTGTTGTGTAGGGTGTGCATGTTGTGTAGGGTGTGCATGTTGTTTAGGTTGTGTATGTTGTGTAGTGTGTATGTTGTGTAGGGTGTATGTTGTGTAGTGTGTATGTTGTGTAGTGTGTGTATTGTGAAGTATGTATGTTGTGTAGGGTGTGTATCTTGTCTAGTGTGTATGTTGTGTAGTTTGTGTGTTGTGTAGGGTGCGTATGTTGTGTAGTTTGTGTGTTGTGTAGGGTGTGCATGTTGTGTAGGGTGTATGTTGTGTAGTGTGTGTTTTGTGTAATGTGTATGTTGTGTAGGGTGTGTATGTTGTGTAGGGTGTATGTTGTGTAGTGTGTGTATTGTGTAGTGTGTATGTTGTGTAGTGTGTATGTTGTGTAGTTTTTGTGTTGTGTAGGGTGCGTATGTTGTGTAGTCTGTATGTTGTGTAGGCTGTGCATGTTGTGTAGAGTGTGTATGTTGTGTAGTGTGTGTTGTGTAGGGTGTGTATGTTGTGTAGTGTGTGTGTTGTGTAGTGTGTATGTTGTGTAGTGTGTGTGTTCTGTAGTGTGTATGTTGTGTAGGGTGTGAATGTTGTGTATTATGTATGTTGTGTAGGGTGTGTATGTTGTGTATTGTGTATGTTGTGTAGGGTGTGTATGTTGTGTAGTTTGTATGTTGTGTAGTTTGTGTGTTGTGTAGTGTGTGTATTGTGTAGGGTGTGTATGTTGTGTAGGGTGTGCATGTTGTGTAGGGTGTGTATGTTGTGTATTGTGTGTATGTTGTGTAGGGTGTGTATGTTGTGTAGTGTGTGTATTGTGTACGTTGTGTAGGGTGTGTATGTTGTGTAGTGTGTATGTTGTGTGGTCTGTGTGTTGTGTAGTGTGTGTGTTGTTTAGGGTGTGTATGTTGTGTAGTTTGTATGTTGTGTAGGGTGTGTATGTAGTTTAGTGTGTATGTTGTGTAGTGTGTATGTTGTGTTGTTTGAATGTTGTGTAGTGTGTGCATGTTGTGTAGGGTGTGTGTTGTGTAGGGTGTGTATGTTGTGTAGTGTGTGTGTTGTGTAGGGTGTGTATGTTGTGTAGTGTGTGTGTTGTGTAGTGTGTATGCTGTGTAGTGTGTATGTTGTGTAGTGTGTATGTTGTGTATTGTGTATGTTGTGTAGTGTGTGTATTGTGTAGTGTGTATGTTGTGTAGTGTGTATGTTGTGTAGTGTGTGTGTTGTGTAGGGTGTGTATGTTGTGTAGTGTGTATGTTGTGTAGGGTGTGCATGTTGTGTAGGGTGTGCATGTTGTGTAGGGTGTGTATGTTGTGTAGTGTGTATGTTGTTTAGCGTGTGTATGATGTGTAGTGTGTACGTTGTGTAGTTCATGTGTTGTGTTGTGTGTATGTTGTGTAGGGTGTGTATGTTGTGTAGGTTGTGTTGTGTACTGTGTGTAGGTTGTGTAGTGTGTGTATGTTGTGTAGGGTGTGTGTGTTGCGTAGTGTGTGTAGGTTGTGTATATTTTGTGTAGGGTGTGTGTGGTGTGTAGTGTGTGTTGTGTAGGGTGTGTAGTGTGTGTGTAGGCTGTGTAGTGTGTGTATGTTTTGTAGGGTGTGTGTGTTGTGTAGGGTGTGTATGTTGTGTAGGGTGTGTGTTGTGTAGGGTGTGTGTTGCGTGTGTGTAAGCATGCGTGTGTTTGTGTGTACTGTTTAATGGGTGTCTGTGTGAGAGTGTGCCTCGTGACATCACTGCTGGCAGTTAAATTTGAATTCTCTCAACATTCCGCCATTCATTCCTATGGGGCAAAAATTCCCTGTTTGAACGTCAATTTCCGGAAAACCGCAAGTCGGATCGCTTAGAAAAGCACAAGCATAAATCTGAGCTATAGGACCTACGATCCTGCCGAATTTCGTGGTTCTAGCTTAAAAATTGTGGGAGGAGTAGCGTTTAATTTTTGAGCGTAGAATAATAATAATAACTAGAGAGGGGAAGTTCATGAACGAACTTCGAAGTTGGCTTGAAATCGCACGCTGATAGTTGTGTGTGTGTGATGGCGAAGGTGTGTTTTGTATCCTGTAACTCCACCTTAAATTCCTATAAATCCACCTTAAATTCCTACAAGTCCACCTTACATATCTAGCATTCCACCTTAAATTCCTATAACTCAACCTTAAATTTCTACAAGTCCACCTTAAATTTCAACAATTCCACCATAAATTCCTATAACTCCACCTTAAATTTCTAACATTCCACCTTAAATTCCCATAGTTCCACCTAAAATTCCCACAAGTCCACCTTAAATTCCCACAAGTCCACCTTAAATTCCCATAGTTCCACCTTAAATTCCTATAACTCCACCTTAAATTTCTACAATTCCACCTTAAAATCCTATAACTCCACCTTAAATTCATATTGTAGTTCCACCTTAAAAGCATTGTAGGTGCTGTTATAGTTGTGTTTTAGTTTGAAGGTGTGAGTACTGTGAATTTCTGTAGTTCCACCTTAAAAGCATTGTGACTGCTGGTATAGTTGTGTTTTAGTGTATGTCATTACTGTGGATTTCTGTAGTTCCACCTTAAAAGCATTGTGACTGCTGTTATAGTTGTGTTTTAGTGTGAGTGTGAATTTCTGTAATTCCACCTTAAAAGCACTGCTCCTACTCTCATAGCTGTGTGGGTGTGTGAGCGTGCGTACGTGTCAGTTTGTGTCTATTATGTAGTGTGTATGTTGTGTAGTGTGTGTGTGTTGTTTAGGGTGTGTATGTTGTGTAGTGTGTTTGTTGTGTAGTGTGTATGTTGTGTAGTTTGTGTGTTGTGTATTGTGTATGTTGTGTAGTGTGTGTATTGTGTAGTGTGTATGTTGTGTAGTTTGTGTTTTGTGTAGTGTGTATGTTGTGTAGGGTGTGTATGTTGTGTATTGTGTATGTTGTGTAGTGTGTGTATTTTGTAGTGTGTATGTTGTGTAGGGTGTGTATGTTGTGTAGGGTGTATGTTGTGTAGGGTGTATGTTGTGTAGTTTGTGTGTTGTGTAGTGTGTTTGTTGTGTAGGGTGTGCATGTTGTGTAAGGTGTGTATGTTGTGTAGGGTGTATGTTGTGTATTGTGTATGTTGTGTAGTGTGTATGTTGTGTAGTTTGTGTGTTGTGTATTGTGTATGTTGTGTAGTGTGTATATTGTGTAGTGTGTATGTTGTGTAGTTTGTGTTTTGTGTAGTGTGTATGTTGTGTAGGGTGTGTATGTTGTGTATTGTGTATGTTGTGTAGTGTGTGTATTTTGTAGTGTGTATGTTGTGTAGGGTGTGTATGTTGTGTAGGGTGTATGTTGTGTAGTTTGTGTGTTGTGTAGTGTGTTTGTTGTGTAGGGTGTGCATGTTGTGTAAGGTGTGTATGTTGTGTATTGTGTATGTTGTGTAGTGTGTATGTTGTGTAGGGTGTGTATGTTGTGTAGTGTGTATGTTGTGTAGTTTGTGTGTTGTGTTGTGTGTATGTTGTGTAGGGTGTGTATGTTGTGTAATTGTGTAGTGTGTGTGTAGTGTGTATGTTGTGTAGGGTGTGTGTTGTGTAGTGTGTATGTTGTGTAGTGTGTATGTTGTGTAGTGTGTGTGTTGTGTAATCTGTATATTGTGTAGTGTGTATGTTTTTTAGGGTGTGTGTTGTGTAGTGTGTATGTTGTGTAGTTTGTATGTTGTGTAGTGTGTATGTTGTGTAGGGTGTGTATGTTGTGTAGTTTGTGTGTTGTGTGTATGTTGTGTAGTGTGTGTATGTTGTGTAGGGTGTGTGTGTGTGTTGTGTAGTGTGTGTATGTTGTGTAGGGTGTGTGTGGTGTGTAGTGTGTGTAGGTTGTGTAGTGTGTGTGTGGTGTGTATGTTGTGTAGTGTGTGTATGTTGTGTAAGGTGTGTGTAGGTTGTGTAGTGTGTGTATGTTGTGTAAGGTGTGTGTGGTGTGTAGTGTGTGTATGTTGTGTAGTGTGTGTATGTTGTGTAGTGTGTGTGTGGTGTTTAGTGTGTGTAGGTTGTGTAGTGTGTGTATGTTGTGTAGGGTTTGTGTGGTGTGTAGTGTGTGTGTTGTGTAGTGTGTGTGTGTTGTGTAGGGTATGTGTGGTGTGTAGTGTGTGTAGGTTGTGTAGGCTGTGAGTGGTGTGTAGTGTGTGTGTTGTGTAGGGTGTGTGTAGTGTTTAGTGTGTGTATGTTGTGTAGTGTGTGTGTTTGTTGTGTAGTGTGTGTATGTTGTGTAGTGTGTGTGTTGTGTAGGGTGTGTGTAGTGTGTGTGTTGTGTAGGGTGTGTGTGTGTGTGCGTGTGTGAGCGTGCGTGTGTGAGTTTGTGTGTACTGTTTAATGGGTGTCTGTGTGAGAGATGTTCATTGTGACATCACTGCTGGCAGTTAAGTTTGAATTCTCTCAACATTCCACCATTCATTCCTATGGGACCAAAATTCCCTGTTTGAACGCCGTTTTCCGGAAAACCGTAGTTCGGATCGCTTAGAAAAGCACAAGCATAAATCTGCGCTTTAGGACCTACGATCCCGCCGAATATCGTGGTTCTAGCTCGAAAACTGTGGGAGGAGTAGCGTTTACTTTTTTGAGCGTAGAATAATAATAATAACTAGAGAGGGGAAGTTCATGAACGAACTTCGAAGTTGGCTTGAAATCGCCCGCTGATAGTAAATTTCTGTAATTCCACCATAAAAGCATTGCTCCTACTCTCATAGCTGTGTGCGTGTGTGAGTGTGTGTGCGTGTGCGTGTAAGTTTGTGTCTATTGTGTTGTGTGTATGTTGTGTAGTGTGTGTGTTGTGTAGTGTGTGTATTGTGTAGTGTGTATGTTGTGTAGTTTGTGTTTTGTGTAGTGTGTATGTTGTGTAGGGTGTGTATGTTGTGTACGGAGTGTATGCTGTGTAGTGTGTGTGTTGTGTATGGTGTGTATGTTGTGTAGTGTGTATGTTGGGTAGTTTGTGTATGTTGTGTATTGTGTATGTTGTGTAGTGTGTGTTTTGTGTAGTGTGTATGTTGTGTAGTTTGTGTATGTTGTGTGGTCTGTGTGTTGTGTTGTGTAGTGTGTGTATGTTGTGTAGTGTGTGTGTTGTGTAGGGTGTGTGTAGTGTGTGTGTTGTGTAGGGTGTGTGTGAGCGTGTGTGTAACTCCACCTTAAAAGAGCTGCTCCTGCTGTTCTTACTGTGTGCGTGTGTGAGCGTGCGTGTAATTCCACCTTAAAAGAGCTGCTCCTGCTGTTCTTACTGTGTGCGTGTGTGAGCGTGCGTGTAATTCCACCTTAAAAGAGCTGCTCCTGCTGTTCTTACTGTGTGCGTGTGTGAGCGTGGGTGTGTGAGTTTGTGTGTACTGTGTAATGGGTGTCTGTGTGAAAGATGTTCATTGTGACATCACTGCTGGCAGTTACATTTGAATTCTCTCAACATTCCGCCATTCATTCCTATGGGGCAAAAATTCCCTGTTTGAACGCCGTTTTCCGGAAAACCGTAGTTCGGATCGCTTAGAAAAGCACAAGCATAAATCTGCGCTATAGGACCTACGATCCCGCCGAATTTCGTGGTTCTAGCTTGAAAACTGTGGGACGAGTTAGTGATTATATTTTGCGAATAGAATAATAATAATAACTAGAGAGGGGAAGTTCATGAACGAACTTCGAAGTTGGCTTGAAATCGCACGCTGATAGTTGTGTGTGTGTGATGTCTGTGTTTGGCGAAGGTGTGTTTTGTACCCTGTAACTCCACCTTAAATTTCTACAAGTCCACCTTACATTTCAACAATTCCACCTTAAATTCCTATAACTCCACCTTAAATTCCCACAAGTCCACCTTAAATTCATATTGTAGTTCCACCTTAAAAGCATTGTAGGTGCTGTTATAGTTGTGTTTTAGTTTGAAGGTGTGAGTACTGTGAATTTCTGTAGTTCCACCTTAAAAGCATTGTGACTGCTGTTATAGTTGTGTTTTAGTGTGAGTATGTCATTACTGTGGATTTCTGTAGTTCCACCTTAAAAGCATTGTGACTGCTGTTATAGTTGTGTTTTAGTGTGAGTATATCATTACTGTGGATTTCTGTAGTTCCACCTTAAAAGCATTGTGACTGCTGTTATAGTTGTGTTTCAGTGTGAGTGTGAATTTCTGTAATTCCACCTTAAAAGCATTGTGACTGCTGTTAAAGTTGTGTTTCAGTGTGAGTGTGAATTTCTGTAATTCCACCTTAAAAGCACTGCTCCTACTCTCATAGCTGTGTGCGTGTGTGAGCGTGCGTGCGTGTCAGTTTGTGTCTATTATGTAGTGTGTATGTTGTGTAGTGTGTGTGTGTTGTTTAGGGTGTGTATGTTGTGTAGTGTGTGTGTTGTGTAGTGTGTTTGTTGTGTAGTGTGTATGTTGTGTAGTTTGTGTGTTGTGTATTGTGTATGTTGTGTAGTGTGTATGTTGTGTAGGGTGTATGTTGTGTAGTTTGTGTTTTGTGTAGTGTGTATGTTGTGTAGGGTGTGTATGTTGTGTATTGTGTATGTTGTGTAGTGTGTGTATTTTGTAGTGTGTATGTTGTGTAGGGTGTGTATGTTGTGTAGGGTGTATGTTGTGTAGTTTGTGTGTTGTGTAGTGTGTTTGTTGTGTAGGGTGTGCATGTTGTGTAAGGTGTGTATGTTGTGTAGGGTGTATGTATTGAGTAGTGTGTATGTTGTGTAGTGTGTATGTTGTGTAGGGTGTGTATGTTGTGTAGTGTGTATGTTGTGTAGTTTGTGTGTTGTGTTGTGTGTATGTTGTGTAGGGTGTGTATGTTGTGTAATTGTGTAGTGTGTGTGTAGTGTGTATGTTGTGTAGGGTGTGTGTTGTGTAGTGTGTATGTTGTGTAGTGTGTATGTTGTGTAGTGTGTGTGTTGTGTAATCTGTATGTTGTGTAGTGTGTATGTTTTTAGGGTGTGTGTTGTGTAGTGTGTATGTTGTGTAGTTTGTATGTTGTGTAGTGTGTATGTTGTGTAGGGTGTGTATGTTGTGTAGTGTGTATGTTGTGTAGTGTGTATGTTGTGTAGTGTGTGTGTTGTGTAATCTGTATGTTGTGTAGTGTGTATGTTTTTAGGGTGTGTGTTGTGTAGTGTGTGTGTGTGTGTTGTGTAGTGTGTGTATATTGTGTAGTGTGTGTGTTGTGTAGGGTGTGTGTGTTGTGTAGTGTGTGTATGTTGTGTAGTGTGTATGTTGTGTAGTGTGTGTGTGTGTGTTGTGTAGTGTGTGTATGTTGTGTAGTGTGTGTGTTGTTTAGTGTGTGTATGTTGTGTAGTGTGTGTGTGTGTTGTGTAGTGTGTGTATGTTGTGTAGTGTGTGTGTTGTGTAGGGTGTGTGTAGTGTGTGTGTTGTGTAGGGTGTGTATGTTGTGTAGTGTGTGTGTTGTTTAGTGTGTGTATGTTGTGTAGGGTGTGTGTAGTGTGTGTGTTATGTAGGGTGTGTATGTTGTGTAGTGTGTGTGTTGTTTAGTGTGTGTAGTGTGTATGTTGTGTAGTGTGTGTGTGTGTTGTGTAGTGTGTGTATGTTGTGTAGTGTGTGTGTTGTGTAGGGTGTGTGTAGTGTGTGTGTTGTGTAGGGTGTGTGTGAGCGTGTGTGTAATTCCACCTTAAAAGAGCTGCTCCTGCTGTTCTTACTGTGTGCGTGTGTGAGCGTGCGTGTGTGTGCTGGCAGTTACATTTGAATTCTCTCAACATTCCGCCATTCATTCCTATGGGGCAAAAATTCCCTGTTTGAACGCCGTTTTCCGGAAAACCGTAGTTCGGATCGCTTAGAAAAGCACAAGCATAAATCTGCGCTATAGGACCTACGATCCCGCCGAATTTCGTGGTTCTAGCTTGAAAACTGTGGGACGAGTTAGTGATTATATTTTGCGAATAGAATAATAATAATAAGAAGAAGAAGAAGAAGAAGAAGAAGATTATGAAGAACAGTAAGTTGGCTCTTTCAAGCCAACTTAATAATAATAAGAAGATTATGAAGAACAGTAAGTTGGCTCTTTCAAGCCAACTTAATAATAATAAGAAGATTATGAAGAACAGTAAGTTGGCTCTTTCAAGCCAACTTAATAATAATAAGAAGAAGATTATGAAGAACAGTAAGTTGGCTCTTTCAAGCCAACTTAATAATAATAATAATAAGAAGAAGATTATGAAGAACAGTAAGTTGGCTCTTTCAAGCCAACTTAACTAGAGAGGGGAAGTTCATGAACGAACTTCTAAGTTGGCTTGAAATCGCACGCTGATAGTTGTGTGTGTGTGATGTCTGTGTTTGGCGAAGGTGTGTTTTGTACCCTGTAACTCCACCTTAAATTCCTATAAATCCACCTTAAATTCCTACATGTCCACCTTACATATCTAGCAATCCACCTTAAATATTTAGTACTCCACTTTAAATTTCTACAAGTCCACCTTACATTTCAACAAGTCCACCTTAAATTCCCACAAGTCCACCTTAAATTCCTATAATTCCATCTTAAAATCCTATAACTCCACCTTAAATTCATATTGTAGTTCCACCTTAAAAGCATTGTAGGTGCTGTTATAGTTGTGTTTTAGTTTGAAGGTGTGAGTACTGTGAATTTCTGTAGTTCCACCTTAAAAGCATTGTGAGTGCTGTTATAGTTGTGTTTTAGTGTGAGTATGTCATTACTGTGGATTTCTGTAGTTCCACCTTAAAAGCATTGTGACTGCTGTTATAGTTGTGTTTTAGTGTGAGTGTGAATTTCTGTAATTCCACCTTAAAAGCACTGCTCCTACTCTCATAGCTGTGTGCGTGTGTGAGCGTGCGTGCGTGTCAGTTTGTGTCTATTATGTAGTGTATATGTTGTGTACTGTGTGTGTGTTGTTTAGGGTGTGTATGTTGTGTAGTGTGTGTGTTGTGTAGTGTGTATGTTGTGTAGTTTGTGTGTTGTGTAGTGTGTATGTTGTGTAGTGTGTGTATTGTGTAGTGTGTATGTTGTGTAGTTTGTGTTTTGTGTAGTGTGTATGTTGTGTAGGGTGTGTATGTTGTGTAGGGTGTGTATGTTGTGTATTGTGTATGTTGTGTAGTGTGTGTATTGTGTAGTGTGTATGTTGTGTAGGGTGTGTATGTTGTGTAGTTTGTGTTGTGTAGTGTGTTTGTTGTGTAGTGTGTGTATGTTGTGTAGTGTGTATGTTGTGTAGGGTGTGTATGTTGTGTAGGGTGTGTATGTTGTGTAGTGTGTATGTTGTGTAGGGTGTATGTTGTGCAGTTTGTGTATGCTGTGTAGTGTGTGTGTGTTGTGTAGGGTGTGTGTGTTGTGTAGGGTGTGTGTGTTGTGTAGGTTATGTGTGGTGTGTAGTGTGTGTAGGTTGTGTGTGTTGTGTTGTGTAGGGTGTGTGTGTTGTGTAGGGTATGTGTGGTGTGTAGTGTGTGTAGGTTGTGTAAGGTGTGTGTGTTGTGTAGGGTGTGTATGTTGTGTATTGTGTATGTTGTGTAGTGTGTGTATTGTGTAGTGTGTATGTTGTGTAGGGTGTTTATGTTGTGTAGTTTGTGTGTTGTGTAGTGTGTTTGTTGTGTAGGGTGTGTATGTTGTGTAGGGTGTGTATGTTGTGTAGGGTGTGTATGTTGTGTAATTGTGTAGTCTGTGTGTAATGTGTATGTTGTGTAGGGTGTGTGTTGTGTAGTGTGTATGTTGTGTAGTTTGTATGTTGTGTAGCGTGTATGTTGTGTAGTTTGTGTATGCTGTGTAGTGTGTGTGTGTTGTGTAGGGTGTGTGTGTTGTTTAGGTTATGTGTGGTGTGTAGTGTGTGTAGGTTGTGTAGGTTGTGTGTGTTGTGTAGGGTGTGTGTGTTGTGTAGGGTATGTGTGGTGTGTAGTGTGTGTAGGTTGTGTAAGGTGTGTGTGTTGTGTAGTGTGTGTATGTTGTGTAGTGTGTGTGTTGTGTAGTGTGTATGTTGTGTAGTTTGTGTGTTGTGTATTGTGTATGTTGTGTAGTGTGTGTATTGTGTAGTGTGTATGTTGTGTAGTTTGTGTTTTGTGTAGTGTGTATGTTGTGTAGAGTGTGTATGTTGTGTATTGTGTATGTTGTGTAGTGTGTGTATTGTGTAGTGTGTATGTTGTGTAGGGTGTGTATGTTGTGTAGTTTGTGTGTTGTGTAGTGTGTTTGTTGTGTAGTGTGTGTATGTTGAGTATTGTGTATGTTGTGTAGTGTGTATGTTGTGTAGGGTGTGTATGTTGTGTAATTGTGTAGTGTGTGTGTAATGTGTATGTTGTGTAGTGTGTATGTTGTGTAGTGTGTGTGTTGTGTAATGTGTATGTTGTGTAGGGTGTGTGTTGTGTAGTTTGTGTATGTTGTGTAGTGTGTGTGTGTTGTGTAGGGTGTGTGTGTTGTGTAGGTTATGTGTGGTGTGTAGTGTGTGTAGGTTGTGTAGGTTGTGTGTGTTGTGTAGGGTATGTGTGGTGTGTAGTGTGTGTAGGTTGTGTAGGGTGTGTGTGTGTTGTGTAGTGTGTGTATGTTGTGTAGTGTGTGTGTTGTGTAGGGTGTGTGTGTGTGAGCGTGCGTGTGTGTGAGTTTGTGTGTACTGTTTAATGGGTGTCTGTGTGAGAGGTGTGCATTGTGACATAAGTTTGAATTCTCTCAACATTCCGCCATTCATTCCTATGGGGCAAAAATTCCCTGTTTGAACGCCGTTTTCCGGAAAACCGTAGTTCGGATCGCTTAGAAAAGCACAAGCATAAATCTGCGCTATAGGACCTACGATCCCGCCGAATTTCGTGGTTCTAGCTTGAAAACTGTGGGACGAGTTAGTGATTATATTTTGCGAATAGAATAATAATAAGAAGATTATGAAGAACAGTAAGTTGGCTCTTTCAAGCCAACTTAACTAGAGAGGGGAAGTTCATGAACGAACTTCGAAGTTGGCTTGAAATCGCACGCGGATAGTTGTGTGTGTGTGATGTCTGTGTTTGGCGAAGGTGTGTTTTGTACCCTGTAACTCCACCTTAAATTCCTATAAATCCACCTTAAATTCCTACAAGTCCACCTTACATATCTAGCAATCCACCTTAAATATTTAGTACTCCACTTTAAATTTCTTCAAGTCCACCTTACATTTCAACAAGTCCACCTTAAATTCCCACAAGTCCACCTTAAATTCCCACAAGTCCACCTTAAATTCCCATAATTCCATCTTAAATTCCTATAACTCCCCCTTAAATTTCTACAATTCCACCTTAAAATCCTATAACTCCACCTTAAATTCATATTGTAGTTCCACCTTAAAAGCATTGTAGGTGCTGTTATAGTTGTGTTTTAGTTTGAAGGTGTGAGTACTGTGAATTTCTGTAGTTCCACCTTAAAAGCATTGTGAGTGCTGTTATAGTTGTGTTTTAGTGTGAGTATGTCATTACTGTGGATTTCTGTAGTTCCACCTTAAAAGCATTGTGACTGCTGTTATAGTTGTGTTTTAGTGTGAGTGTGAATTTCTGTAATTCCACCTTAAAAGCACTGCTCCTACTCTCATAGCTGTGTGCGTGTGTGAGCGTGCGTGCGTGTCAGTTTGTGTCTATTATGTAGTGTATATGTTGTGTACTGTGTGTGTGTTGTTTAGGGTGTGTATGTTGTGTAGTGTGTGTGTTGTGTAGTGTGTGTGTTGTGTAGTGTGTATGTTGTGTAGTTTGTGTGTTGTGTAGTGTGTATGTTGTGTAGTGTGTGTATTGTGTAGTGTGTATGTTGTGTAGTTTGTGTTTTGTGTAGTGTGTTTGTTGTGTAGGGTGTGTATGTTGTGTAGGGTGTGTTAGTTGTGTAGGGTGTGTATGTTGTGTAGGGTGTGTATGTTGTGTAATTGTGTAGTGTGTGTGTAATGTGTATGTTGTGTAGTGTGTATGTTTTGTAGTGTGTGTGTTGTGTAATGTGTATGTTGTGTAGGGTGTGTGTTGTGTAGTGTGTGTAGGTTGTGTAGGTTGTGTGTGTTGTGTAGGGTGTGTGTGTTGTGTAGGGTATGTGTGGTGTGTAGTGTGTGTAGGTTGTGTAAGGTGTGTGTGTTGTGTAGTGTGTGTATGTTGTGTAGTGTGTGTGTTGTGTAGTGTGTATGTTGTGTAGTTTGTGTGTTGTGTATTGTGTATGTTGTGTAGTGTGTGTATTGTGTAGTGTGTGTATGTTGTGTAATTGTGTAGTGTGTGTGTAATGTGTATGTTGTGTAGTGTGTATGTTTTGTAGTGTGTGTGTTGTGTAATGTGTATGTTGTGTAGGGTGTGTGTTGTGTAGTGTGTATGTTGTGTAATTTGTATGTTGTGTAGCGTGTATGTTGTGTAGTTTGTGTATGCTGTGTAGTGTGTGTGTGTTGTGTAGGGTGTGTGTGTTGTGTAGGTTATGTGTGGTGTGTAGTGTGTGTAGGTTGTGTAGGTTGTGTGTGTTGTGTAGGGTGTGTGTGTTGTGTAGTGTATGTGTGGTGTGTGTAGGTTGTGTAGGGTGTGTGTGTTGTGTAGTGTGTGTATGTTGTGTAGTGTGTGTGTTGTGTAGTGTGTATGTTGTGTAGTTTGTGTGTTGTGTATTGTGTATGTTGTGTAGTGTGTGTATTGTGTAGTGTGTATGTTGTGTAGTTTGTGTTTTGTGTAGTGTGTATGTTGTGTAGGGTGTGTATGTTGTGTATTGTGTATGTTGTGTAGTGTGTGTATTGTGTAGTGTGTATGTTGTGTAGGGTGTGTATGTTGTGTAGTTTGTGTGTTGTGTAGTGTGTTTGTTGTGTAGTGTGTGTATGTTGAGTATTGTGTATGTTGTGTAGTGTGTATGTTGTGTAGGGTGTGTATGTTGTGTAGGGTGTGTATGTTGTGTAATTGTGTAGTGTGTGTGTAATGTGTATGTTGTGTAGTGTGTATGTTGTGTAGTGTGTGTGTTGTGTAATGTGTATGTTGTGTAGGGTGTGTGTTGTGTAGTTTGTGTATGTTGTGTAGTGTGTGTGTGTTGTGTAGGGTGTGTGTGTTGTGTAGGTTATGTGTGGTGTGTAGTGTGTGTAGGTTGTGTAGGTTGTGTGTGTTGTGTAGGGTATGTGTGGTGTGTAGTGTGTGTAGGTTGTGTAGTGTGTGTGTGTGTTGTGTAGTGTGTGTATGTTGTGTAGTGTGTGTGTTGTGTAGGGTTTGTGTGTGTGAGCGTGCGTGTGTGTGAGTTTGTGTGTACTGTTTAATGGTTGTCTGTGTGAGAGGTGTGCATTGTGACATCACTGCTGGCAGTTAAGTTTGAATTCTCTCAACATTCCGCCATTCATTCCTATGGGGCAAAAATTCCCTGTTTGAACGCCGTTTTCCGGAAAACCGTAGTTCGGATCGCTTAGAAAAGCACAAGCATAAATCTGCGCTATAGGACCGACGATCCCGCCGAATTTCGTGGTTAAGAAGATTAAGAAGATTATGAAGAACAGTAAGTTGGCTCTTTCAAGCCAACTTAATAATAAGAAGATTATGAAGAACAGTAAGTTGGCTCTTTCAAGCCAACTTAACTAGAGAGGGGAAGTTCATGAACGAACTTCGAAGTTGGCTTGAAATCGCACGCTGATAGTATTGTGTGTGTGATGGCGAAGGTGTGTTTTGTACCCTGTAACTCCACCTTAAATTCCTATAAATCCACCTTAAATTCCTACAAGTCCACCTTACATATCTAGCAATCCACCTTAAATTCCTATAACTCCACCTTAAATTTCTACAAGTCCACCTTACATTTCAACAATTCCACCTTAAATTCCTATAACTCCACCTTAAATTCCCACAAGTTCACCTTAAATTCCCATAGTTCCACCTTAAATTCCCACAAGTCCACCTTAAATTCCCACAAGTCCACCTTAAATTCCCATAGTTCCACCTTAAATTCCTATAACTCCACCTTAAATTTCTACAATTCCACCTTAAAATCCTATAACTCCACCTTAAATTCATATTGTAGTTCCACCTTAAAAGCATTGTAGGTGCTGTTATAGTTGTGTTTTAGTTTGAAGGTGTGAGTACTGTGAATTTCTGTAGTTCCACCTTAAAAGCATTGTGACTGCTGTTATAGTTGTGTTTTAGTGTGAGTATGTCATTACTGTGGATTTCTGTAGTTCCACCTTAAAAGCATTGTGACTGCTGTTATAGTTGTGTTTTAGTGTGAGTGTGAATTTCTGTAATTCCACCTTAAAAGCACTGCTCCTACTCTCATAGCTGTGTGCGTGTGTGAGCGTGCGTGCGTGTCAGTTTGTGTCTATTATGTAGTGTGTATGTTGTGTAGTGTGTGTGTGTTGTTTAGGGTGTGTATGTTGTGTAGTGTGTGTTGTGTAGTGTGTTTGTTGTGTAGTGTGTATGTTGTGTAGTTTGTGTGTTGTGTATTGTGTATGTTGTGCAGTGTGTGTATTGTGTAGTGTGTATGTTGTGTAGTTTGTGTTTTGTGTAGTGTGTATGTTGTGTATTGTGTATGTTGTGTAGTGTGTGTATTTTGTAGTGTGTATGTTGTGTAGGGTGTGTATGTTGTGTAGGGTGTATGTTGTGTAGTTTGTGTGTTGTGTAGTGTGTTTGTTGTGTAGGGTGTGCATGTTGTGTAAGGTGTGTATGTTGTGTAGGGTGTATGTTGTGTAGTGTGTATGTTGTGTAGTTTGTGTGTTGTGTATTGTTTATGTTGTGTAGTGTGTGTATTGTGTAGTGTGTATGTTGTGTAGTTTGTGTTTTGTGTAGTGTGTATGTTGTGTAGGGTGTGTATGTTGTGTATTGTGTATGTTGTGTAGTGTGTGTATTTTGTAGTGTGTATGTTGTGTAGGGCGTGTATGTTGTGTAGTTTGTGTGTTGTGTAGTGTGTTTGTTGTGTAGGGTGTGCATGTTGTGTAAGGTGTGTATGTTGTGTAGGGTGTATGTTGTGTATTGGTGCTATTGGTGGTTGACTGCTGCTTGATTGAGGAACCTGTGATCGGAGGCTCTGTGATCTGCTAGTTTCATCCTGAGTGTTTGCGGGAAACATACAGCTTCTGTGTTTGATTAATCTGTTTTATTGTATATTAACCATCTGTAGACCCTAACAAACTATTTTCACAGGACTACATACCACAGAGAGTGGAGACTGCAGTTTAGCTTTCCAACAAAAGCTGGTGGTAAGATTTTAAATCGACTGAAAAAAGTAAGTACCACTTTCTTGTACTATGGCTGCGTTTGCTTGTGTGGAGTGTGGAATGTATAGTGCTAGTCCTCTCTCCACCACTAGTGACAATAATAGTGGGTTAGTTTGTGAGAAGTGCCAGCTCATTTCTACTCTGGTGGAGAAGGTGAACCAGTTAGAGGTGCGCATTCGGGGTTTAATCAGGGATAGAGAGCAGAGTTCAGTGTTGTCTACCCCGGGTGCCTTAGGGAGAGTTAGAGTCCCAGCGACTCCGGCTGTAGAGCCCCCGCAGCAGGGCGAATGGGTGACGGTTCGGCGGCATAGTAACAAAGCTAAAGCTGACGCTAAAGCTAACGCTAAAGCTAACGCTGAGGCCAAAGCTAAGGCTAGCCCACCTGTGCACCACGCACATATTCGAGTGTCAAACAGATATTCTCCTCTCGGTGAAACACCCACCGAGGAGTCTGTCAAAGGTACTCTGGTTATAGGAAGCTCTATTGTACGACACGTGAAATTAGCTACTCCTTTAGGGACACCAGCAGCTAGAGTTATCTGCTTACCAGCTTACAGCAGGCTTTGGGCGCTACACTGCTGGATGTCCAAGTGGTGTGCAGAAAAACATGTGGGCTTCATAGACAATTGGTCCAACTTTGAGGGGAAGTCTGGTCTCGTAGGGCGGGACGGTGTCCACCCCACGCGGGAGGGTGCCGCTCTGCTATCGTGCAGCATAGCCCATAGCCTCTTAGTTAGTCGGCAGAGCAGCGGAGGTAGTTGCTGACTGTCCAGAGCCGAGATCAGGCAGCAGACAAACAGGCTAAACCGACCGTCTGCTCGCTGCCTTGAGACGTCACCTAGGTACAACTATATTGAGACTGTTTCACTGCCCCGAATTAAACACAAACTTAGAAAATCTCAATCAGTTTGTTTAAATAACTTAGTTAATATAAGAATATTAGATCCAGTGTCTAGCTGCAGTGTTTCTGAATTAAGGTTTGGTTTATTTAATATAAGATCACTGAACTCTAAGGCTGTCATTGTAAATGATACAATAACCTACCATAAAATTGATGTGTTATGTCTCGTAGAAACATGGATTAAACCTGAGGAATATTTGGCATTAAATGAAGCCACCCCCATAGGCTATAAGTATGTACACAGCCCCAGACTGTCCGGTAAAGGAGGGGGTATATGTGTCATTCATAAAAATTCATTAGACATAAGTCAGAAACACAATCTCACTTTCAATTCTTTTGAAATTCTTCTCATAAACATCACCAATCCGACCACTAATAGAAGTGTACTCACCCTAGTCAGCATTTATAGACCACCAGGACCTTATTCTGAGTTCTTAAAAGAATTTAGTGACTTTGTTGCAGATCTAGCAGTGAGCGCTGAAAAACTAATAATCGCAGGAGATTTTAATATTCACTTTGAAAACTCAGCAGATCCATTAAAAAAGGCTTTTTCATCTATCTTAGACTCTATAGGTCTCACTCAGAATGTAATAGGGCCTACACATTCCTGTAATCACACACTAGATCTAGTTTTGACTTTAGGTGTTGATATACATAATCTTACTGTTCTTCCACAGACTTCAGTAGTTTCAGATCACTACCTAATTTCATATGAATTGAGTCTTAGTAAAAATGTATGTACATCACCCCGTTATTGCATGAAACGTTCAATAATGCCAAATACATCTCAGAACTTTATTGAAACTCTTCCAGATTTATTAACCATAATTTTTCCATCATCAGACCCAACCGAGCTAGACAGAATAACTGACTGCGTAGAAAATACGCTCCGACTAACTTTAGACAACGTTGCACCTATAAAAATTAAAAAGATGCAACAAAAAAAGCTCGCTCCGTGGTACAACAATGAAGTACGCACCTTAAGACAGACAGTACGGAAATTAGAACGCAAATGGAGAGTGACCAAGCTAGAGGTATTTCACTCTGCTTGGAAGGACAGCCTTAGCAGTTACAGAAAGGCACTTATTAAAACACGCTCAGCATACCTGTCCACACTCATCGAACACAACAAAAACAATCCTAGAGTTTTATTTAGCACCATCGCAAAACTTACCAAAAATCAGGCAGGATCTGAACCTCAAATACCTGCCAACCACAGCAGCAATGATTTCATGGACTTTTTAAATAGCAAAATCGAGAATATTAGACAAAAAGTTCTACCAATACGAGTAACCTATCCTTCATCCGATTTGGCTCAAACAGCACAAAATGTGATTTTAGAAGAAAGACTAGAAACATTTTCTCCACTACAGCAGACAGAACTAGAAAAACTTATCTCTTCCTCAACTTCTGCTACATGCACACTTGATATGATTCCAACAAGCCTATTGAAACAAGTATTACCAGCTATTATTAAACCTATCTTAACTATCATCAACTCTTCTCTTAGTCTGGGTCATGTACCTAAGTCTTTTAAACTAGCTGTGATAAAACCCTTGATAAAGAAGCCAAATCTTGACCCCAGAGAACTGTCCAGTTATAGACCCATTTCCAATTTACCTTTTATCTCTAATATTTTAGAAAAGGCTGTAGCTCAACAACTCTGTTCTCATCTACATAAGAACAACATAAATGAAAAATTCCAATCTGGTTTTAGGCCACATCACAGCACAGAGACAGCTTTAGTTAAGATAACAAATGATCTTCTTCTTGCCTCTGATCAGGGCCACGTATCTCTACTGGTGTTACTAGATCTAAGTGCAGCTTTTGACACTATAGATCACACTATTCTTTTGGACAGGCTAGAAAATATAGTTGGAATCACAGGAACAGCGTTATCCTGGTTCACATCTTACCTTAGTGATCGCTTTCAGTTTGTAAAGATAAATAATGTATCGTCTAACACTACAAAAGTGAAATATGGAGTTCCACAAGGTTCTGTTTTAGGTCCTCTGTTATTTACACTATATATGCTACCATTAGGCTCAGTTATAAATAGACATGGAATTAGTTTCCACTGTTATGCCGATGATACACAACTGTACATATCAGCCAAACCAGATGACAAATCCAGATTAAATAAGATAGAAGATTGTGTAAGAGATATTAGACTTTGGATGCTACAGAACTTCCTTCTTTTAAACCCAGATAAAACGGAAGTTCTCCTCCTCGGCCCAAAGGCTGCTCGGACTAAATGTTCAGATTTAATGTTAAATCTTGCTGACTTCTCTGTAGTTCCTGGTTCAGTAGCCAAAAATCTTGGTGTAACAATTGACTCAGATCTGACATTTAATCAACACATCGGTAATATTACAAGAACAGCGTTTCTTCACCTACGAAACATTTCAAAGTTAAGAAATGCGTTATCTGTGTCTGATGCTGAAAAGTTGATACATGCCTTTATAACCTCAAGGCTAGATTACTGTAATGCATTATTGTCAGGATGCTCCAGCAGGAACCTGAATAAACTTCAGTTAGTTCAGAACGCTGCAGCTAGAGTACTAACTAAAACCAGGAAATTTGATCACATCAGTCCAGTTTTATCAGCGCTACACTGGCTTCCTGTTAAATTCCGTATCGACTATAAAATTCTATTACTGACGTATAAAGCCCTGCACGGTCTCACACCGGAGTACCTGCAAGATCTAATTTCCTATTATGAACCGCCACGTTCACTCAGATCACAGGATGCTGGTTTTCTAATAGTTCCTAAAATTCAGAAGACTACAATGGGGGGAAGAGCTTTTTCCTACAAAGCCCCAAAATTGTGGAATAATCTCCCAGTTAATGTTCGGGACTCTGACACAGTCTCAATATTTAAGTCTAGACTAAAAACATACTTGTTTAGTGTAGCTTTTGGTAATTAAGCTTCTCTTTTAGATAAAGGCAGGAGATCTGGGGGTTCTTGGACACAGAGGTTTATGGTAAACTGAGATGTTGGTGCTGTTGTTCCAACACTTCACGCGATCACACAGGTTTGTTGATGGTGGAGTGGGGGGACCCCAGTGTCTCAGGGTACTCTCATGTCCATGTTACCTTCTGGTTCTCTCCTTTTAGTTTAGGCTGTTATAGTTAGATCTGCCGGAGTCACCAACCACACTCTAAAATTCTGAAAATTCATATTCTCTACAGTCTTACTCCTGAGCCCAACTAACTCTTTCTCTTTACTCTTCCTGAGGAAATGACTGTCCTCCTGTCTGTTGAAGGCTGTTGAAGGACTGATCATCGGGCCATCACCCCACCATCACCAGCCAGCTCACCTGTCCATTTACTGCTACACCCTCAGTTACATCACTGTGCCATCCAGATGCACCAGCACTGAGATAGGATGGGACTGTTTCAGCTCACGCCCACTTTACATAAAGACTGTCATAGACTGCCTCAGCCAGAGACTGCCTCAGTCATACACTGCCTCTATCTGTGCAGCTTCTAAAGCTTTGCTATCCAGATTTCAAACAGAGACTCCTTTCTTTGGTATTTAGTTCAAACTGTAAATACTGTTTGACCAGAGGAGGATGGGTCTCCCCTTGTGAGTCTGGTTCCTCCCAAGGTTTCTTCCTCCAGTTGAGGGAGTTTTTCCTTGCCACTGTTGCCTCTGGCTTGCTCACTGGGGGATATATGTTATAACTGTTTTCAAAACTCTGTAAAGCTGCTTTGAGACAACATCGTTGTAAAAAGCGCTATATAAATAAAATTGACTTGACTTGACTTGTATTGTGTATGTTGTGTAGTGTGTATGTTGTGTAGGGTGTGTATGTTGTGTAGTGTGTATGTTGTGTAGTTTGTGTGTTGTGCTGTGTGTATGTTGTGTAGGGTGTGTATGTTGTGTAATTGTGTAGTGTGTGTGTAGTGTGTATGTTGTGTAGGGTGTGTGTTGTGTAGTGTGTATGTTGTGTAGTGTGTATGTTGTGTAATCTGTATGTTGTGTAGTGTGTATGTTTTTTAGGGTGTGTGTTGTGTAGTGTGTATGTTGTGTAGTGTGTATGTTGTGTAGGGTGTGTATGTTGTGTAGTTTGTGTGTTGTGTAGTTTGTGTGTTGTGTGTATGTTGTGTATTGTGTGTATGTTGTGTAGGGTGTGTGTGTGTTGTGTAGGGTGTGTGTGGTGTGTAGTGTGTGTGTGTGCGCGTGCGTGTGTGAGTTTGTGTGTACTGTTTAATGGGTGTCTGTGTGAGAGATGTTCATTGTGACATCACTGCTGGCAGTTAAGTTTGAATTCTCTCAACATTCCGCCATTCATTCCTATGGGGCAAAAATTCCCTGTTTGAACGCCGTTTTCCGGAAAACCGTAGTTCGGATCGCTTAGAAAAGCACAAGCATAAATCTGCGCTTTAGGACCTATAATCCCGCCGAATTTCGTGTTTCTAGCTCGAAAACTGTGGGAGGAGTAGCGCTTACTTTTTTGAGCGTAGAATAATAACAATAACTAGAGAGGGGAAGTTCATGAACGAACTTCGAAGTTGGCTTGAAATCGCACGCTGATAGTTGTGTGTGTGTGATGGCGAAGGTGTGTTTTGTACCCTGTAACTCCACCTTAAATTCCTATAAATCCACCTTAAATTCCTACAAGTCCTCCTTACATATCTAGCAATCCACCTTAAATTCCTATAACTCCACCCTAAATTTCTACAAGTCCACCTTACATTTCAACAATTGCACCTTAAATTCCTATAACTCCACCTTAAATTACCACAAGTTCACCTTAAATTCCCATAGTTCCACCTAAAATTCCCACAAGTCCACCTTAAATTCCCACAAGTCCACCTTAAATTCCCATAGTTCCACCTTAAATTCCTATAACTCCACCTTAAATTTCTACAATTCCACCTTAAAATCCTATAACTCCACCTTAAATTCATATTGTAGTTCCACCTTAAAAGCATTGTAGGTGCTGTTATAGTTGTGTTTTAGTTTGAAGGTGTGAGTACTGTGAATTTCTGTAGTTCCACCTTAAAAGCATTGTGACTGCTGGTATAGTTGTGTTTTAGTGTGAGTATGTCATTACTGTGGATTTCTGTAGTTCCACCTTAAAAGAATTGTGACTGCTGTTATAGTTGTGTTTTAGTGTGAGTGTGAATTTCTGTAATTCCACCTTAAAAGCACTGCTCCTACTCTCATAGCTGTGTGGGTGTGTGAGCGTGCGTGCGTGTCAGTTTGTGTCTATTATGTAGTGTGTATGTTGTGCAGTGTGTGTGTGTTGTTTAGGGTGTGTATGTTGTGTAGTGTGTGTGTTGTGTAGTGTGTTTGTTGTGTAGTGTGTATGTTGTGTAGTTTGTGTGTTGTGTATTGTGTATGTTGTGTAGTGTGTGTATTGTGTAGTGTGTATGTTGTGTAGTTTGTGTTTTGTGTAGTGTGTATGTTGTGTAGGGTGTGTATGTTGTGTATTGTGTATGTTGTGTAGTGTGTGTATTTTGTAGTGTGTATGTTGTGTAGGGTGTGTATGTTGTGTAGGGTGTATGTTGTGTAGTTTGTGTGTTGTGTAGTGTGTTTGTTGTGTAGGGTGTGCATGTTGTGTAAGGTGTGTATGTTGTGTAGGGTGTATGTTGTGTATTGTGTATGTTGTGTAGTGTGTATGTTGTGTAGGGTGTGTATGTTGTGTAGTGTGTATGTTGTGTAGTTAGTGTGTTGTGTGTATGTTGTGTAGGGTGTGTATGTTGTGTAATTGTGTAGTGTGTGTGTGTAGTGTGTATGTTGTGTAGGGTGTGTGTTGTGTAGGGTGTGTGTTGTGTAGTGTGTATGTTGTGTAGTGTGTATGTTGTGTAGTGTGTGTGT
Source organism: Megaleporinus macrocephalus (assembly GCA_021613375.1). NCBI lineage: Eukaryota > Metazoa > Chordata > Actinopteri > Characiformes > Anostomidae > Megaleporinus > Megaleporinus macrocephalus. Next base: position 20,038,668 of record CM038727.1, on the reverse strand, counting down.
TGTGTAATCTGTATGTTGTGTAGTGTGTATGTTTTTTAGGGTGTGTGTTGTGTAGAGTGTATGTTGTAGTTTGTATGTTGTGTAGTGTGTATGTTGTGTAGGGTGTGTATGTTGTGTAGTTTGTGTGTTGTGTGTATGTTGTGTTGTGTGTGTATGTTGTGTAGGGTGTGTGTGTGTTGTGTAGTGTGTGTATGTTGTGTAGGGTGTGTGTGGTTGTTTTCCAATTAGCTGTGAAACATGCATTCTTTCAGTGCTCTCTAGCAATTAAAAGCAAATTGTCTCTTGCTCTGTCACTCTCTATTTTTCTTTCTCGCCTCTCTGCCATGGTGTCTATGATGGGAATATTGAGCTAACCTATAGCTGTTGGTGTGTAACATGGTATCATAAAGTGTTACACCGCTCCAAAGTTTCATAGAACTATAGCAAGTTTTCCAGGCTCAACGACAGACATGCTGTTCTCCATATCAGTGTTTCATCAAAATGATGTTAAAGCAGTTATTTTTAAGGTAGAATTACATTACATAATGTTGCTTAATTGCTGAGGAGTTTTGGGACAACATGCATTTTTCTGCTGTTAGTGTAGCCAAGTAAAGATGAAAAGGACACAAATGTTAAATGAGCATTAACCTGTGAAGAAGAGCAGTGCATTAAAGGACATATAAATAAATGTGGTTTGGATTGGTAGATCATAGCTTTAAAAAAGTCTAGCTATTATTGTTAAAATTCATCCCCGTTAATTATTGCTGTATAATGCCATTGCTTTACAGGGTTGCCTGTACCTGACAGTGTAAACAAACTTAAGACATTAAAATTAAATTATGTTTCTCTCATGCAGGTTCTGGTTTCTACTGACAGATTGATTGCAAACAATGTTACAAAAGCATTTAAATATTCCAAGAAGTTTTTTTATTTATATTTTGTATTGTCATGTCATATGCATTTAACATATTTATTTTATATCAGATGCTCACAACATGCAAATGTAGCATGCAACAAAGTTTGGCTGCTATAGTCAAATCAAGTTAATTTATATAGCGCTTTTTACAACAATGTTGTCTCAAAGCAGCTTTTCAGAGTTTTGAACACGGACAGTTACAACATATATCCCCCAGTGAGCAAGCCAGAGGCAACAGTGGCAAGGAAAAACTCCTTCAGACTGGAGGAAGAAACCTTGGGAGGAACCAGACTCACAAGGGGAGACCCATCCTCCTCTGGTCAAACAGTATTCACAGTTTAATAAACTAAACACCTTAATAAACTAAGCACCTGCACAGGTAGAGGCAGTCTCTGACTGAGGCAGTCTATGTCTTTATGTAAAGTAGGCTATCCTATCTCAATTTGGATGGCTCAGTGATGTAACTGACTGTATAGCAGTTGACACAAATGGACAGGTGAGCTGGCTGGTGATGGGTGGGGAGGGGGCCCTGATGGTCAGTCCTTCAACAGTGTTCAACAGACAGGAGGACAGTCATTACCTCAGGAAGAGTAAAGAGAGAAAGTTAGTTCGGCTCGGGAGTATGACTGTAGAGAATATGAATATTCAGAATTTTAGAGTGCGGCTGGTGACTCCGGCAGATCTAACTATAACAGCCTAAACTAAAAGGGGAGAAGCAGAAGGTAACATGGACATGAGAGCATCCTGAGACACTGGGATCCCCCCACTCCACCGTCAACAAGCCTGTGTGATCACGTAAAGTGGTGGAACAACAGCACCAACATCTCAGTTTACCTTAAACCTCTGTATCTAAGAACCCCCAGATCTCCTGCCTTTATCTAAAAGGGAAGATTAATTACCAAAAGCTACACTAAACAAGTATGTTTTCAGTCTTGACTTGAGACTGTGTCAGAGTCCCGAACATTAACTGGGAGATCAGAGGCAAGAAGAAGATCATTTGTTATCTTAACTAAAGCTGTCTCTGTGCTGTGGTGTGGAGCATGTACAAAGTATGTACAAAACTGGTTACTAGGTTATTGGCCCACTAAATGAACCCCTGACAAAGGGCCTGCATCAGGCTTAGCAAGCATTTAGGATCCAAACTTGTATCTGTAAGTTTCTATCTGCGAGAAATACTCTGAACTTTTAGCAAATAATAATATTTGGTCTTTTTGACCATCCAGTTTTCATTCAGTAACAGCCTTGTGTATGCGTCCATATACGTCACATTTTATTTGCTGAATTAACTAGCCTATCATTTCAGCAATTTAATATAGGGGGTTGAATGGTTTGCTCTATTCAGGGGGTTGCAGATCTATCAATGGTGAGATTAATTTACCTTTCTTTCAACATCCCTAAATGTAGTGCCTGAGTCAGCCTTAGATTTGCATGCATGGTGAACCTCTTTTTTGCCCTGCCAGATACACAGAACCTTTTTGATTGGTAGATCATGGTAAAATCATCATTTATGTACATCTTGCTTATTATTTACTGCCTGCATACTGATTTAAGGCAGTAAGTCAAGTAGCAGAGCTATTATAAAAACAAAAAATAAAAGATGATTCAAAGTCTAGTGGCTGTTCACTGGAAACTTCTCCACGGCAACCAATACCTCACTTCCTGTCTGTGGTCAGGGCCAATCCTATAGGTCATCTGAATGAGACACAAAGCATATATTCATCTGATCTCTGCAAAGTCCCTTTGATCCCTTTTTCCGAGACACATTATACATTATATTTGGGATCTTTTGGGACCCCTTTGACTTATAATATTTTTCAGTCATGTTTTGATGTACATTTTTGTCTCTCTTACCACTATTTTTTTATTATAACATTGCAGTTATAAATAATAGCTAATGCTTATGCAGGTTTGGGGCTCTGCCATGTTTCTGTAGGATTTCTGTGTGCACTGCTGTGGTTTTAGGGTTTTAGGGTTTATTTTAGGACAGGCGGCTGTGACCAGGTGTTTGGGCTCTTCTCAAGGGCTGAGCGTTTATCCTGTACTTTCTAAACCTAATAACCCATAGAAACAGTCCTCCAATTGCAATAAATCAGTCCGTTTGTTTTTTGCAAGTGTGTCATCACTAATTCTGAAAGCTAGCTGCCTTTGCCGCCATGCCTTTGTTCCTCTACATTGAAAAGCAATGATAGAAACAGCAAGCAGGGCATATAGAGCCTTGTCATCTTTTGGTTTTGTCAGCTTCCCATTCTTTATCTTTGTTGAAGATGCTTCAAGGAGCTCACTTTCTCTTTTATACAGTTTTTGTGTACACACTTAGTTAAAGTCTAGAATTTTTATGTTTAAAAACTCCAGAAGCACTGTCTGATCCATTGTACCAGTACAACATTAGTGTCACTGCAGTGCTAAGAATTATCATAATACCAGCTCTTTTGTAGTCCCACAGGGGCCCCAACCCTGAAGAATGTCTGTAATTGTAGAACTACAAATTGCACCTATAGGAGGATTAAATAGACAATAGAATTGTGAGAAAATAGAACCAAAGCAGTTTTGGACCATTTCTATTGGTCCAGTCATCATGAAATTTTGACATAATGTAAAGGACAACTATAGATTTCCAATTATGTAAAAAACTAAAAATCGCACACCTGGTTTTCTTTGGACAGCGGCAATATAAAACATTAAAACTACCTTGTTGTTTCTCCAAGAACTGTCTATTTGATCAGCACATATCAGCATTTGATCATCAGCCTCACAGTATATATGTTAATATTACATACATAACAGAACAAAAAGCAAAGGCAGTTTGACATTTTTTTGTTGAAAAAGTAAGTTTACCCCTGGTTTCACTAATTAGCACCACCCCCTTTTGCAGAAACAACTTTATGTAACCATTACTTATAATCAGTTTACCAGTTTCTGGTATTTAATGGGATAATTTATGCAGAATTGTTTGAACTGTGCAATGTTTAAGGGGCTCAGTGCATTTGCAGCCCATTTTAAATATCCAAAACATCGCAATAGGTTTCAGAAAATGAACTTTGACTAGGCCAGATAACCTTACATTTTTGTCAAGCTTCTCTTTGACATGAAAGATAATTTATAGATTATATGATTGTAAGTTGGTCAGGCCCTGAGGAAGCAAAGCAGTTCTAAGCCATAATATTTTTAGTTTCTTTCTTTAGTTGGCATGAGGTTCTTTTGATGAAATGCTGTCTTTGGTTTTTACCAAACATGGCTTCTGCCAAACAACACTATCCGGTGCTGAGGAGATGTGTGCTACAGTATGACTCACAGACTTGTCTTGTTATTCTAGATTGAAGTCTACAAGTCAAAGAGTTTGGGGTAAGTGTATGAAGATTTACCCAGGAAGTTTATGGACATAAGTTCCAATTACTTGTTAGCTACACAAGCCTTGCAAATAACTAAAGAAGACAATGTTGATGACAGTGTGTATAGGGTGTAAATATAAGATGTTTTAGTGTGAACTGTGCTTTTTGAATTTGGCACAATAAAGGGCAACCAATCAAAACATAGGCCATTTACATATAATTGGTCTTAAAGGGAATTGTACAGATTTTTCAAAGGTTCTGCATAATTCTATTGATTAAGAATTAGAAAATTTATTTTGAGGACTTTGTTATACAATAATATAATGGGCCATTTAAGAATACTGCACTTGCTTTGAATCTTTTATGGGCTGTGTAGCTAGTTGGTCCTATAACTGCAATTGGAAATAATGTATATTGTTCAATCTGGCTGAAGCTTTGAGCAGTAATACACTCTGTGAAGTGCAGCTGACTTATAACATCCTGTAGCACACCATTGAGGTTCATGTAATGTCTGCTGGGTCTGTCACAGCAAAAACATTTGTCTACTACCTGTCTACAGTATGAGTTATCACAAATTTGATTCTTAAAGACCTTATTTTATTTTTTAATTTATTGATTTATTGATATATATTTCTGTTGTGGTCCCTTAAAATGTGTCAAAATTTCAAATCCATGTGTCATGTAGTAACATTAAAGAATATAAAAGATATATAGAAGTGTTTTTCCAACTATATTTGTATTCATAAAACTTGATCTCAAGCTTGTGGCAGTCTCATTGTGCCAGGTCCATTCATCGTGATTTTTTTCTCCTGGAAACACTTGCATCAAGCATGCCTAAATGATTGTTTGAAATGATCAACAAGAATGGTGGAGCCACTCATTACTCCAACACTTTTTTGATACATTGATTTCTATCTTGAGGTGTTTTTTTTTAGCTATGGTTTAAAACTTTTGATGAGCTGCTGAATAGCCTATTTCAGTTAAATTGTTGTTTTCAATAAATTGGCTGATCAAAATATTTTGTTCCTTGCTCTCATTTCTATGTTTAGCTTTGTGGAACTCTACTTAGAACCTTCTTAGGATCCAATAGTGCAAAATGCAAATTCTTGCAATTTTTTAACTGGTCTTAATATTTTGATTAGCTGTGTATATAAACCTTATTAAAAACATATCTTGGACTTGTGTATGCCATCACTGGCCACTCTATAAGGTCAATCCATGACAAACCTACGTTCCACTATACAAAGTCCCTAACAAGACCACCCTGTATTTATGTCATTTCCAACCAAAATGACCAAAATGTTTTTTTAGGGGGCATTTCTTTATAGATAGATGTAAAATAACCCACTAACATATTGCATTGGAAAGTCAAAGGAAAAGAAGTGGGAGGAAAAGGATTTTCCTCCTGACTGGAATTCACAGCATGTTTTTAAGATATACAGAAAATGGGTCTCTTAACTACTGTGAAAGACCTGGTCATCAAAATTGTTGCAGAAAAAGCAACAAATTGCAACAAACTAAACATTAGAGGTGTGATGAGGCAAAGGTGTTGCCTTTCAACAGAGACACACAGTGGCAAGAAACCCTTTGAAATTACCTGGTTTTCTACATTTATCTGCATTAATCTGATTTACATATACATTTCAATTATAGACAAACACAATGTGCTTAACCTAATACCACACAAACAATTATAATATCTTGAAACATTCACAGTGCTGGTGGAAAAGTCATTCTGTAGCAGATTTACTTCAATGTTTAGGCCTGACATTATTCTGAAGGATACCTTGATAAAACTGAGAATTCATATTCCCTTTGATGATGGCAGGCAGTCCAGGCCACGAAGCAGGAAAGCAGCCCCAAATCATGATGCTCCCATCACCATACTTCACAGTTGTGATAATGTTTTCACATTGGTATGCAGTGCCTTTTTTACACCATATGTAGTGCTGTGTGTTTTCTTTCCGAACAATTCAATCTTGGTTTCATCAGTCCACAAAACAGTTTCCCAGTAGTGTTGTGGTGTGTCATGGTACTCTTTGGCAAACTTCAGGCATGCAGTGATGTGTTTTTTTAAAGCAGCAGCTTCCTCTGTGGTGTCCTGCCATGGCTGTTCAGTGATTTGCGTTTAGTAGACTCATCAACAGAGATGTTAACCAGTTCCAATGACCCCCTCCAAGCCTTAGCTGTTACTCTAGGTTTCTTTTTCATCTCTCTGAGGATTTTGCATTGTGCTTTTGGAGCCAACTTGGCAGGGCGCCCAGAGGGAGAGTAACCACAGTACTAAATCGTCTCCATTTGTAGACAATATGTCTAACTGCGGACTGTTTAATACCTAAAGTCTCAGAGATTACTTATCCAGTTTTATGCATATCGACAATTCTTGATCGTAGATCTTCAGAGATCTCTTTTCTGTGAGGCAAAGTTCACATCAGCAGATGCTGCTTGTAATTAGCAAGAAGCATCATTACAGGACGTATGGCAAAACAACTTTACAGAGTTCTGTAAAAAAGTGTAATTATCTCAATAAGAGTGGAGGTTGCAACAAAGGTAAAGGGTACTAGGTGGGGGAAATATGAAATGCTTGACATTATATTTAGATGTTGAGGCTCCTGTGTAATTTAGTAAAAAAGCAGCATTATAAATTGGTATTTTTTGCTCTTGGGTCCCCCCAGAGTTGCTGAGTGTCATTCGCTTTTGCACCACTGTAAATACAAATAGTGCTTTGGGCACCCTTGATGGACAGGTGTACATATGCATTTGAATGTCCCCTTTGTGTGCATACGCATATGCATGCTACAAAAAATCAACCAAATTTGCTAGTGTAAAGTGTATTGTCTAAGTTTTCAGATTAAAAAAAATAAGCTTTGACATATTGTAAAGGTTTTTTAAAGATATCCTGGGCATAGTTACGGTTGCTAGGCTATGAAAGACCAACTGCATGAACAATTTACTACAGCACCCTGAGGTAGACCAGTGCTACTGCACTAGTTTGAGGGATACTAAAATTGAAAGCTTGCCTTTTTATGGGTGAAGCAACTACAGAATTAATTTTCCCTGAATTAGAATTTTTCAGATTTTCCTTAATTGACCACATAACGTCACAATACGTTTATTTTCAGGGACTTCCAGCCACAAAAACTTTGTGGTCTACTTTATGTAGTGCATATAGCTATGCCAGGGCTTTACTTATTTTGTAGTCTATTGCACATATAAATATGATCTTCCATTATTATTATATTTTAATATACCCTGCATTACTGATTACTATTACTACAGTTAGTCTGTCTCAGCACTCAGTGAAGTGTTGTAGCTAAAACAGTCATGGATCCACCAATGCAGGAGCACCAGGGCCTCTCTGGCCGAGAGATCAAAGCTGAAGAGAAAGCTGGACCGGAGCTGAGTCTAACTGCACCTGCTGCTGCCTTCTGACCAAAACAAACACTATTTACACCAGTCCAGCCACTTAATGGCCTGTATGGTGACCCTGAGAACAGCAAACCATGGCAAGGCTGTCCCATGGAAGCTGACTGGAGGCCACAGGCTCAAAACACATTGGCATACACACAAAATTATTGTTAAACTGACTTCTTCAGTGGAGAAAGAAGGTATAGTAATCCTATGCTTTCTTTCATTCAAGGTTCCTGCATCATGCTACTGCTGATGGAGGTACACTGCTTTACTGTTTACATTGTGAATTGATATTAATGGACAAAGACTAGATATGTTTACACATTAGCTCTTAAGCATGTCACAACCATTACATCGCCTGATAACAATCGCTTGAGCTGAGTGTTTTTAGGCTTTGCATTTAGATTTACATTACATAAAAATATAATGTTTCTGGAATATACAGATTTTATGCAAATAGATTTTTGATAGTCAAAAAAAATCTGATGCAAATCGGATCCAAACCACATTCCGAGATGGTTACAAGCAGGACTCTTTGTTTGTATTAAATTGTTGACCTACATAGGTATTTGTTGTTGAAAGGCAAAATCATTGTTTTCTACCACTTTACGCTTAAAATTACATATAAAATGAATATATATTTTATTGTAAATGTGTTTCCTGGTTCTTATCAACACAACAGTAATGAAACATCCACATCACAAAAAAACAAATAGGGGAACCAGAATGGCTTTCTTTGGAATGGCTCCAATGGACCGTTTTTGGCATCTTTATTTTTAACACTGTATGCACGGTCTGAACTTTAACACACATCAATACATATGCTCAAACTATTGTACACGTACCCTCTACTCACACAACTACATATACACCTGCTGCCGGCTAAGCAGAAACATTCTCCATCATTGAACCTGCAGTTTGCAGTAGAGGGCCGTTATGGTTGGACCATCATCAAAACGGAACAGAACAAATCATCTAGAAAAAAAACACTGTGCATCTGTTTGGAGACTTGGCCTCCTATGCTTGGCGCAGTCCCACTGCCTTCAGCCAAGCAGGGTCATTTTCCATGAGAGTAGTAAGTGACAACATCTGTAATTTCTTTTCAAGGGAAAAATAAAAACAAACTTCAGTGCAATGTAGGCTTGCTGGCGTGCTTTGCTACAGCACACACACACAGAGCATCAGAGATGGGACGATCTCAAAGTTTTCCAAAAGTTAACATCAGTGGGCAGCTTTGCCTTATTTAACATGAACAACGCTGTCAGCTTTCTTAAAGACAAAACTTCAACCACCTTTAAAAAGCATTATAATACAAAACTAAAAAAACTCCATAATGTGTGAATGTCTATTCCCAGTATTACATTTTAGTTAATCTGTGTTGACCAGTGGAGCTGAAATCCCTGTGGAGCTTGGCGCACTAATATCCTAACTTCACATCCTAACTCTCTAGTTCTCTCTAGTTCTAGGACTAGACACCTTGGTGGTCAGAAATTTGCCCTTGGTCCCTTGGAGCTCTTACAGATCAGTTTCCCTCAATGGCTTTCAGGCTATCCAGGCTGACCCGGACTGCACAGAGATTGGCAAGCGTAAAGGAGGAGGGCTCGCTGCTAGATTACAACCACTGGTGTAACCCTGGTCACAATTACCATCCAGGAATATGTCTGTTGCCCTGATATTGAGCTGTTGGCTGTTGGACTCATATTATTTACATATTATTAGGCCCTATTATTTACAGTGTGAGTTTTGCCATGTTATTATTGTGGCTGTTTACATCCCCACTTCTGCCAACCCGACATCGGTGTGTGACATCATTCATTTAACCATAGCGCGTCTCCAAACTCAATACCTGGGTGCCTTTGTTGCCATATCAGGTGACTTTATCCACGTCACTTTGGCCAAGGCACTACCAAACTTCCCTCAGCAGACCTGCCAACCTGAGAATTTTTTTTTGAGTAGCAACTTCTTGCGGTGGGACACATCACAGCATGGCACAGTGCTGCACAAGGTCAGGCACATTTGCTGATCAGTATTGATTGAGTTCACATGCCCGCTCATCACAACTTATTACTAAGCACATAGTACCCACTTCACCATCATATCTAGTTGTTCAACAAACAAGTAGACTATGAAGAAAACAAGAACTCTTTTAATGAAAAGCGCTTTTATACACTTTTCCGCGCTTTTATACACTTTAATGTTCCAATGTTTTTTTATCAAGAATATGGTAGTGGTAACTAAAAATCCCAATACAATAATACCACTCTAAATTACAAAACATTGCAGCAGACATAATCCTGATACCTAATCACAGAGGAAATGTACATTATTTGAATAATCCTGCAGTCAATGTACAGACAATATTTCATTGCCATATTTCAATCTATTTATGACTTTCAAAAACAGTACTTGTTGCATTAACCACTGGCAACAAAAAAAACACTTTGTGATTAATATTAAATTTAACTATTGCCTGAATAAACCCTGGACTGATATATGTTATTATTATGACCACTGAATGTCATTTAATGTGTTAAACTACAATTCTCACTAAAATACACTTAAACATGGTGGTGATATTGGATGCCATTTACTTAAAAACTGCACAGTAGAATCACTGCACTTCATATGTACATAGTGTTCTAGACTCTAGGCTTTTCTCAGGTCTGAATGTGCAATGACTCTTACAAACAAGTGTATAGCAGCCGCGCACTCACAGTTCACGTGCGGCTAGTTTAACTGCGCTTTGGCGATAGGCGGCTTAACCGGAGTTTAAAGTTGGTGGGGGAACAGGCAAGTGGGCAACGGGAATCAGTGAATACATGCTCATAAAAAAAACAAAACCACACCCAAACCAACACTCGAGCACAAAAAAATTTACTCGAGCACAGAAAGCAGTCTAAGGTGATCCACATGGTGCACGAGGACGTCTTTCTAATCGAGAGTGAAAAGAGGCGGTTTGAGCGCAATATGATGATAAATACGCATGCAGAGCTTCTCTCTGGACTTACAAGCTTCACATTTACGCTCGTGGTCCAGCCACTTCTGGATCCCCTCCAGTTCGCCTATTAGCCCCACCTGGGAGTTGAGGACACCATTATCTACCTGTTCAATTGAGTCTACATTCACCTGGAAAAGCCAGCCAGCTCTGTAAGGGCCATGTTTTTGACTTCTTTAGGGCATTCAACACCATTCGGTGTTCAGTCCTGGATTGCTGACTGCCTGACTGGTAGACCACAGTATGAACGCCTGCAGCACTGTGTGTCGGACAGAGTGGTCAGCAACATTGGAGCCCTGTAGGGAACTGTCCTCTCTCCCTTCCTCTTCACCCTCTACACCACAGACTTTAGTTACTGCACGGGGACCTGCAACTTTCAGAAGTTTTCTGATGACTCTACAATTGTTGGATGTATCAGCAGGGTTGATGAGGGCTAAGGTGAAGGACCTGGTCGCATGGTGCAAGCTGAACCATCTGGAGCTCAACGTGACAAGGACAAAGGAACTGGTGGTAGACCTGAGGAGGGCCAGGGCACTGGTGACCTGGTCCATCAGGGGACTCAGTGTGGATACTGTGGAGGACTACAAATATCCGGGAGTGCACATTGAGAATAAAGTGGACTGGGCCAAGAACACTGACGCCCTCTACAGGAAGGGCCAAAGTCATCTCTATTTTCTGAGGTGCTTAAGGTCCTTCAACATCTGCTGGACTATACTCAGGATCTTATGAGTCTGTGATGGCAAGTGCCACAGACTCAACAAACTGATTCGCAAGGCCAGTTTTTGCAGGTGTGGCAGTGTCGGAGAGGAGGATGCTTTCTATGGGCAATGCTCCCACCCACTATACGACACAGTGATGAGACACAGGAGCAAATTCAGTGCAAGACTCATTCTACCAAAACGCACCACAGAGAGCCACTGGAGGTCATTCTTACCTGTTGCCATCAAACTTTATAACTCCTCCCTCAATGTGTGACAGTATGGTTAATCTGTGCAATACTCAATATCAAATTGTATTGTTCATATGTGTAATAATAATAATAATGTTTTTTTTTGTCTGCACTAACTCAGAGGTGCAATAATTTGAACTGCTTTAGGCAGTATGTTTCATATTTATTATAACAGCCACTGCCACTGCCACTTACTGTATTCATAGGAACGTGTGCATATTGCATCTCTTTTTGTTTTAAATTATTAGATTGTTTATTCTTTTATATAAATGGTTGCAACTGTAATAACTGCAGTTTCCCTCTGGGATCAATAAAGTATTCTGATTCTGATTCTGATCACACGACTTTTCTTGTCTTTGCTTGACTTCCTCTCCTCTAATGTTTTTTCCAGCAAAGAGCTCCCACTTTTTTTCCGCTGATGGCTGGCCGTGCTGCCACATCCCTGACATGGGCTCCTGTCACCAATCCACCAGGAATACCTAGGTAAGTGCTCTGAGTCAGTGTGAGCATTAGAGAAACCAAGCATGTCTGATGTAGCTGTGAAGAACAGCCAAGGGAACATGTTCTTCCCAAAATGATCTCACTGGGCTAGACAGTCTCAATTCCCTTGGACCGTCAGTGCAGCAATTCCCTTCAGTTTCCCCCCTGATCCTCACAAGCCTGGTCTGGAGGAGCAATGGAGGTAAAATAGCCAGAATTTGTCAGCATGTGCTTGAAAACTAAAGAGGTGGACGCCAACCTTGGTGCCTTCAGGCGGCAATACATTCCCTTTGATGGTCATATGTGTGCTGGTATGAGTTTAGACCTGCAACGTCTTTTCAAGAAGAGGTCTGACTATTGAGTATTTGAACCTGGAAGGGAACACTGTTATGATTCCAGCAGGTCCTCTGTTGCACCTTGGCCTTGACTGACGCTTTGAGCAGAAGTAGCACATAAAACCTCAATACAACACACACAGTCATGGCAACCAACCATAGCTGTGTCCATCCATTCCAGATGAAAGGCCGTCTCAGATTGTTTCCATAACGACTCATTGGCGTGGGCCGCTCCCAGCTGGATTTTCCCTTACAAATAGACTCATATAGCAGGTTACAATTAACCGCTTCCTTTGTCCATGAACATAATCTAAAACGAGAAGGTGATATTGTCACAGAAATGTTTGTCATGTGTTTGTTATGGTGTAAGTATAGTGAAGTGTTTCCCACAGGGAAAGGATTGGAAGAAGTGGAAGTAGGCAAGGCTTTAAACTGTGCTACAGACTAGTGATAGATTTCTACAGGATATCCTGCAGAGGTCAAAGCACTAAATTTAAGCAAAGAGTCTGAAGTTATGAGCCTATAAATAAAAAAGCAACCCAGTCAGCCTCTCTTGTCTGACTGGTGGACGCTCTGTTTTGTGTGAAGCTGACCAATAAGCTTTCATAAAATCCCTAATGACCCGCCCACACATCAAATACATCAATTTTCATCAGAGAGAGACGTACCGGGGAGCAGAAAGTTCACAGCTGCTGAAGTTACAGCAGCGCTACTGAAAAAACAGCGATGAAGATAGCGGTGCATCAGAGCCTAAGGCTTTGATTCATATGATAAAGAAGATTATGAAAACAATCGGGATCCATTTGAAGATCGCTAAGTGTAATTATAAAAATGTTTTATGACGTGAGCTAGCTAGCAGGCTAAAGGGTGTTTCTGTATGTGAGGAATTGATTTGTGAGCGCCATCTAGCTAGGTAGCTAGTTAGGTTACAACAGTCATGACCTAATTGATTCGTGTCCCATAGTAAATGCTTACTTTGCTATTTGAAAGTTCATTTTCTGCACATTAGTAAATGTTTACTGTATAAATGTAATTTCCTTTATTAAAGCTTCACTTACAATTAGCAATGACCTAACTGTTTATGACCACTGATGGATACAGTAAATATTTACTAATGTATTTTTTCATGTTTATGTCCAAGTTTATGGCTGTTGGCTGTTGTATCAAGTAAAGTGGCAACATTCTACTCAATAAACGTTTTTACAGAATTTATTTCACATTTGTACACTATTTTATTCATACATTCCACTACTGATGTGAAGCTAAGGCTCTGGTAAATCCATTTCAAGCACCAAAACAGTTTGTCCACATAAGTAAAACACATTTTTTACAAGATATATGAAAAATTTTAAAATTGGACTTCAAGATTTTCAGGTTTAGGACCAGATAATCTCCTCATACTTTCTCTAGGTCACTTGTTTCCTCATTATTGAGACAGCAGAGACTGTTCTGAATATTTTGATATAAAATATGTGGGTATTATGTTACATGCAAGTGTCTTTAAAGTATATATTTAAAAATCGAGATAATGCCCTTAGACCCCAAAGGGTTAATCAAATGTTTCATTCCATCTCAAATGCCATAGCTTGTACATTTGTCAGAATGTTACTGCAGCACTTTTGAAAGTGTAATTGAAAATGTGCAAAACAAGCTGCCGAATAGGAAGACAACATTGGGTCACACATCTTTAACGAGAACCTGGATATCTTTAATTCAAAGCTGATTGAACACATTTGGAGTAAAGTCATATTAGATCATTCAAAGATAATATATACAGCAATTAAAAACTCTGTATAAAATGTTACACAAATACGTACAAATAAGTAATATACTGTAAACTAGCCAGTAGCTACATTAAAAAAAACTTTTCACTTTTTACTGTGGAAAATGAACAAATGCTAGTAAACCAAGCTAACCTGGCTTCTGTCATCTGTAGGTTAGCAGCCAGAATGCTAGCAGGAGTAAATATAAAATTAGTGGATATATCAAATTATGCAGAGTAAAAATCATATGAAAAAGTCTCTGTTGATGAGTTTATTTGCACAGCAAGAAAACACACTAGCAGGGTAGGGACGTAGAGCAGACTGATAAGTAAACAGATCCAGCAAACAACTTATTTATATTGAGTTAATGTTGAGATTAAAGAAAGTGGTATAAATAACATCATCTACTAGCAAGCTCTTAGTATCTAGCTAAATAGTCTGATGACCTATGTTATTTACACCAAATCAGATACAAGAAGCCTTATATATGGTCTTTATTTACAGTCTGGTTGATTTTATTTTCCTGTCTTTTTGGACATGTTGCCTCTGTGTGATTATTGCGGTGCCTTGCTGTAAACCAGCAAATCAGAGCAAAGTTGATCAAATTATTCATGAGCTCACCAAAAAACATCTAATTTTATTAAGTTGGCTTGAAAGAGCCAACTTACTGTTCTTCATAATCTTCTTATTATTATTAAGTTGGCTTGAAAGAGCCAACTTACTGTTCTTCATAATCTTCTTCTTATTATTATTAAGTTGGCTTGAAAGAGCCAACTTACTGTTCTTCATAATCTTCTTATTATTATTAAGTTGGCTTGAAAGAGCCAACTTACTGTTCTTCATCATCTTCTTATTAAGTTGGCTTGAAAGAGCCAACTTACTGTTCTTCATAATCTTCTTCTTCTTATTATTATTATTATTATTAAGTTGGCTTGAAAGAGCCAACTTACTGTTCTTCATAATCTTCTTATTAAGTTGGCTTGAAAGAGCCAACTTACTGTTCTTCATAATCTTCTTCTTCTTCTTATTATTATTATTATTATTCTATTCGCAAAATATAATCACTAACTCCTCCCACAGTTTTCAAGCTAGAACCACGAAATTCGGCCGGATCGTAGGTCCTATAGCGCAGATTTATGCTTGTGCTTTTCTAAGCGATCCGAACTACGGTTTTCCGGAAAACGGCGTTCAAACAGGGAATTTTTGCCCCATAGGAATGAATGGCGGAATGTTGAGAGAATTCAAACTTAACTGCCAGCAGTGATGTCACAATGAACATCTCTCACACGGACACCCATTAAACAGTACACACAAACTCACACACGCACGCTCACACACACACACACACCCTACACAACACACACACACTACACAACACACACACACTACACAACACACACACCCTACACAACCTACACACACTACACACCACACATGCCCTACACAACACACACACCCTACACAACACACACACTACACAACATACACACTACACAACATGCACACCCTACACAACATACACACTAAACAATACACACACTACACAATATACACGATACACAACATACACACCCTACACAACATACACACTACACAATACACACACTACACAATATACACGATACACAACATACACACCCTACACAACATACACACTACACAACACACAATCTACACAACACACACGCTACACAACACACACTACACACGACACGCTACACACACCCTACACAACACACACACTACACAACACACACACTACACAACACACACCCTTCACAACAAACACACCCTACACAACATACACCCTACACAACACACACACTACACAACATACCCACCCTACACAACATACACACCCTTCACACCACACACCCTTCACAACACACACACCCTACACAACACACAGACTACACACCACACACCCTACACAACATACACACCCTACACACCACACACATTACACAACACACTCTACACAACATACACACCCTACACAATCTACACATCACACACGCTACACAACACACACACTACACACTACACACACCCTACACAACACACACACTACACAACTTACACACTAAACACACCCTACACAACACAAACACTACACAACACACACACTACACAATACACAAACTACACATCACACACACAACTATCAGCGTGCGATTTCAAGCCAACTTCGAAGTTCGTTCATGAACTTCCCCTCTCTAGTTATTATTATTATTATTATTATTATTATTCTATTCGCAAAATATAATCACTAACTCGTCCCACAGTTTTCAAGCTAGAAACACGAAATTCGGCGGGATCGTAGGTCCTATAGCGCAGATTTATGCTTGTGCTTTTCTAAGCGATCCGAACTACGGTTTTCCGGAAAACGGCGTTCAAACAGGGAATTTTTGCCCCATAGGAATGAATGGCGGAATGTTGAGAGAATTCAAATGTAACTGCCAGCACACACACGCACGCTCACACACGCACACAGTAAGAACAGCAGGAGCAGCTCTTTTAAGGTGGAATTACACACACGCTCACACACACCCTACACAACACACACACTACACACACCCTACACAACACACACACTACACAACATACACACACTACACAACACACACACACACACACTACACAACACACACACTACACACACTAAACAACACACACACTACACAACATACACACCCTACACAACACACACTACACACACCCTACACAACATACACACACTACACAACACACACACTACACAACATACACACCCTACACAACACACACACTACACACACCCTACACAACACACAAACTACACAACATACACACTACACAACATACACACTACACACACTAAACAACACACACACTACACAACATACACACCCTACACAACACACACACTACACACACCCTACACAACATACACACACTAAACAACACACACACTACACAACATACACACCCTACACAACACACACACTACACACACCCTACACAACACACACACTACACAACACACACACACACTACACAACATACACACTACACACACTAAACAACACACACACACTACACAACATACACACCCTACACAACACACACACTACACACACCCTACACAACATACACACACTAAACAACACACACACTACACAACATACACACCCTACACAACACACACACTACACACACCCTACACAACACACACACTACACAACATACACACACTACACAACACACACACACACTACACAACATACACACACTAAACAACACACACACTACACAACATACACACACTACACAACACACACACACACTACACAAAATACACACTACACAACATACACACACTACACAACACACACACACCCTACACAACACACACACTACACAATATACACACACTACACAACACACACGCACACTACACAACACACACACACTACACAACATACACACACTACACAACACACACACTACACAACACACACAATACACACCATACACACCCTACACAACATACACACTACACAACATACACAGTACACAACACACACACTACACAACACACACACCCTACACAACATACACACTACACAACACACACACGACACAACATACACAGTACACAACACACACACTACACAACACACACACTACACAACACACACACTACACACCACACACACCCTACACAACATACACACTACACAACACACACACTACACACCACACACACCCTACACAACACACACACTACACAAACACTACACAACATACACACCCTACACAACATATACACTACACAACATACACACCCTACACAACATACACACTACACAACACACACACACACTACACAACATACACACTACACACACTAAACAACACACACACACTACACAACATACACACCCTACACAACACACACACTACACACACCCTACACAACATACACACACTAAACAACACACACACTACACAACATACACACCCTACACAACACACACACTACACACACCCTACACAACACACACACTACACAACATACACACACTACACAACACACACACACACTACACAACATACACACACTAAACAACACACACACTACACAACATACACACACTACACAACACACACACACTACACAAAATACACACTACACAACATACACACACTACACAACACACACACACCCTACACAACACACACACTACACAATATACACACACTACACAACACACACGCACACTACACAACACACACACACTACACAACATACACATAGTACACAACACACACACTACACAACACACACAATACACACCATACACACCCTACACAACATACACACTACACAACATACACACTACACAACACACACACCCTACACAACATACACACTACACAACACACACACGACACAACATACACAGTACACAACACACACACTACACAACACACACACTACACAACACACACACTACACACCACACACACCCTACACAACATACACACTACACAACACACACACTACACACCACACACACCCTACACAACACACACACTACACAAACACTACACAACATACACACCCTACACAACATATACACTACACAACATACACACCCTACACAACATACACACTACACAACATACACATTACACAACACACACACCCTACACAACACACACCCTAAACACAGAACCTACACAACATACACACTACACAACACACACACTACACAATTACACAACATACACACCCTACACAACATACACACACTACACAACATACAAACTACACAACATACACACTACACAACATACACACACTACACAACCTACACACACCTTACACAACACACACACTACACAACATACACACCACACACACACTACACAACCTACACACACTACACACCACACACACCCTACACAACATACACTACACAACACACACACACCCTACACAACATACACACACTACACAACATACAAACTACACACACTACACAACACACAAACTACACAACATGCACACCCTATACAACATACAAACTACACAACATACACACTACACAACACACACCCTAAAAACATACACACTACACAACATACAGATTACACAACACACACACACTACACAACATACACACTACACAACATACACACTACACAACATACACACCCTACACAACATACACACTACACAACATAAAAACTACACAACATACACACTACACAACACACACCCTAAAAACATACACACTACACAACATACAGATTACACAACACACACACGACACAACATACACACTACACAACATACACACTACACAACACACACCCTACACAACATACACACTACACACACACTACACAATTACACAACATACACACCCTACACAACATACACACAACACAACACACAAACTACACAACATACACACTACACAACATACACACCCTACACAACATACACACTACACAACATACACACTACTCAATACATACACCCTACACAACATACACACCTTACACAACATGCACACCCTACACAACAAACACACTACACAACACACAAACTACACAACATACACCCTACACAACATACACACCCTACACAACATACACACTACAAAATACACACACTACACAACATACACAATACACAACATACACACCCTACACAACATACACACTACACAAAACACAAACTACACAACATACACCCTACACAACATACACACTACACAACATACACAATACACAACACACAAACTACACAACATACACACTACACAACAAACACACTACACAACACACACACTACACAACATACACACCCTAAACAACACACACACACTACACAACATACACACTACATAATAGACACAAACTGACATGCACGCACGCTCACACACGCACACAGCTATGAGAGTAGGAGCAGTGCTTTTAAGGTGGAATTACAGAAATTCACATTCACACTGAAACACAACTTTAACAGCAGTCACAATGCTTTTAAGGTGGAATTACAGAAATTCACACTCACACTGAAACACAACTATAACAGCAGTCACAATGCTTTTAAGGTGGAACTACAGAAATCCACAGTAATGATATACTCACACTAAAACACAACTATAACAGCAGTCACAATGCTTTTAAGGTGGAACTACAGAAATCCACAGTAATGACATACTCACACTAAAACACAACTATAACAGCAGTCACAATGCTTTTAAGGTGGAACTACAGAAATTCACAGTACTCACACCTTCAAACTAAAACACAACTATAACAGCACCTACAATGCTTTTAAGGTGGAACTACAATATGAATTTAAGGTGGACTTGTGGGAATTTAAGGTGGAGTTATAGGAATTTAAGGTGGAATTGTTGAAATGTAAGGTGGACTTGTAGAAATTTAAGGTGGAGTTACAGGGTACAAAACACACCTTCGCCAAACACAGACATCACACACACACAACTATCAGCGTGCGATTTCAAGCCAACTTCGAAGTTCGTTCATGAACTTCCCCTCTCTATTTAAGTTGGCTTGAAAGAGCCAACTTACTGTTCTTCATAATCTTCTTATTAAGTTGGCTTGAAAGAGCCAACTTACTGTTCTTCATAATCTTCTTCTTCTTATTATTAAGTTGGCTTGAAAGAGCCAACTTACTGTTCTTCATAATCTTCTTCTTCTTCTTCTTATTATTATTATTATTATTATTAAGTTGGCTTGAAAGAGCCAACTTACTGTTCTTCATAATCTTCTTCTTATTATTATTATTATTATTATTATTATTATTAAGTTGGCTTGAAAGAGCCAACTTACTGTTCTTCATAATCTTCTTCTTCTTCTTCTTCTTCTTCTTATTATTATTATTATTATTATTATTATTATTATTCTATTCGCAAAATATAATCACTAACTCGTCCCACAGTTTTCAAGCTAGAACCACGAAATTCGGCGGGATCGTAGGTCCTATAGCGCAGATTTATGCTTGTGCTTTTCTAAGCGATCCGAACTACGGTTTTCCGGAAAACGGCGTTCAAACAGGGAATTTTTGCCCCATAGGAATGAATGGCGGAATGTTGAGAGAATTCAAATGTAACTGCCAGCACACACACGCACGCTCACACACGCACACAGTAAGAACAGCAGGAGCAGCTCTTTTAAGGTGGAATTACACACACGCTCACACACACCCTACACAACACACACACTACACACACCCTACACAACACACACACTACACAACATACACATTACACAACACACACACTACACAACATACACACTACACAACATACACAATTACACAACATACACACCCCACACAACATACACACACCCTACACAACATACACACCCTACACAACATAGACACTACACAACATACACAATACTCAACATAGACACACTACACAACAAACACACTACACAACACACAAACTTCACAACATACACACCCTACACAACATACACACTACACAATACACACACTACACAACATACACAATACACAACATACACACCCTACACAACATACACACTACACAAAACACAAACTACACAACATACACACTACACAATACACACACTACACAACATACACAATACACAACACACAAACTACACAACATACACACTACACAACACACACTACACAACATACACACACTACACAACACACACACCCTACACAACCTACACACCCTACACACCACACATACCCTACACAACACACACACCCTACACAACACACACAACCTACACAACCTACACACACTACACACCACACATAACCTACACAACACACACACCCTACACAACACACACACACTACACAACATACACAAACTACACAACATACACACTACACAACGTACAAACTACACAACATACACACTACACAACACACACCCTACACAACATACACAACACACACACTACACAACATACACACTACACAACATACACATTACACACACACTACACAATTACACAACATACGCACCCTACACAACATACACACTACACAACATACACACCCTACACAACATACACACCCTACACAACATACACACTACACAACATACACAATACACAAGATACACACACTACACAACAAACACACTACACAACACACAAACTACACAACATACACCCTACACAACATACACACCCTACACAACATACACACTACACAATACACACACTACACAACATACACCCTACACAACATACACACCCTACACAACATACACACTACACAATACACACACTACACAACATACACAATACACAACATACACACCCTACACAACATACACACCCTACACAACATACACACTACACAAAACACAAACTACACAACATACACACTACACAATACACACACTACACAACATACACAATACACAACACACAAACTACACAACATACACACTACACAACACACACACTACACAACATACACACTACACAATACACACACTACACAACATACACAATACACAACATACACACCCTACACAACATACACACCCTACACAACATACACACTACACAAAACACAAACTACACAACATACACACTACACAATACACACACTACACAACATACACAATACACAACACACAAACTACACAACATACACACTACACAACACACACACTACACAACATACACACTACACAATACACACACTACACAACATACACAACATACACACCCTACACAACATACACACTACATCAAACACAAATTACACAACATACACACTACATAATACACACACTACACAACATACACAATACACAACATACACACCCTACACAACATACACAAACTACCCAACATACACACTACACAACATACACACACTACACAACACACAAACTACACAACATACACACTACACAACATACACATCATACACAACACACACACTACACAACATACACTCCCTACACAACATACACACCCTACACAACATACACACTACACAAAACACAAACTACACAACATACACACTACACAATACACACACTACACAACACACACAACACAATAGACACAAACTGACACGCACACACACTCACACGCACACAGCTACACAACATACACACACTACACAACATACACAATACACAACATACACACCCTACACAACACACACACTACACAACATACACACAACACAATAGACACAAACTGACACGCACACACACTCACACGCACACAGCTATGAGAGTAGGAGCAGTGCTTTTAAGGTGGAATTACAGAAATTTACTATCAGCGTGCGATTTCAAGCCAACTTCGAAGTTCGTTCATGAACTTCCCCTCTCTAGTTAAGTTGGCTTGAAAGAGCCAACTTACTGTTCTTCATAATCTTCTTATTATTATTATTATTATTAAGTTGGCTTGAAAGAGCCAACTTACTGTTCTTCATAATCTTATTATTATTATTATTATTATTATTATTATTATTATTATTATTATTATTATTATTCTATTCGCAAAATATAATCACTAACTCGTCCCACAGTTTTCAAGCTAGAACCACGAAATTCGGCGGGATCGTAGGTCCTATAGCGCAGATTTATGCTTGTGCTTTTCTAAGCGATCCGAACTACGGTTTTCCGGAAAACGGCGTTCAAACAGGGAATTTTTGCCCCATAGGAATGAATGGCGGAATGTTGAGAGAATTCAAATGTAACTGCCAGCACACACACGCACGCTCACACACGCACACAGTAAGAACAGCAGGAGC
This sequence comes from Megaleporinus macrocephalus, assembly GCA_021613375.1. Lineage (NCBI taxonomy): Eukaryota > Metazoa > Chordata > Actinopteri > Characiformes > Anostomidae > Megaleporinus > Megaleporinus macrocephalus. The sequence continues at coordinate 20,014,715 of CM038727.1, read as the reverse complement.
AGCTCTTTTAAGGTGGAATTACACACACGCTCACACACACCCTACACAACACACACACTACACACACCCTACACAACACACACACTACACAACATACACACACTACACAACACACACACACACTACACAACATACACACTACACACACTAAACAACACACACACTACACAACATACACACCCTACACAACACACACACTACACACACCCTACACAACATACACACACTAAACAACACACACACTACACAACATACACACCCTACACAACACACACACTACAAACACCCTACACAACACACACACTACACAACATACACACACTACACAACACACACACACTACACAACATACACACACTAAACAACACACACACTACACAACACACACACACTACACAACATACACACTACACAACATACACACACTACACAACACACACACACCCTACACAACACACACACTACACAACACACACACTACACAATATACACACACTACACAACACACACACTACACACCACACACACCCTACACAACATACACACTACACAACATACACACTACACACCACACACACCCTACACAACATACACACTACACAACATACACAGTACACAACACACACACTACACAACACACACAATACACACCATACACACCCTACACAACATACACACTACACAACATACACAGTACACAACACACACACTACACAACACACACACCCTACACAACATACACACTACACAACACACACACGACACAACATACACAGTACACAACACACACACTACACAACACACACACTACACAACACACACACGACACAACATACACAGTACACAGCACACACACTACACAACACACACACTACACACCACACACACCCTACACAACATACACACTACACAACACACACACTACACAAACACTACACAACATACACACCCTACACAACATATACACTACACAACATACACACCCTACACAACATACACACTACACAACATACACATTACACAACACACACACCCTACACAACACACACCCTAAACACAGAACCTACACAACATACACACTACACACCCTACACAGCACACACACTACACAATTACACAACATACACACCCTACACAACATACACACACTACACAACATACAAACTACACAACATGCACACTACACAACATACACACACTACACAACCTACACACACCTTACACAACACACACACTACACAACATACACACCACACACACACTACACAACCTACACACACTACACACCACACACACCCTACACAACATACACTACACAACACACACACACCCTACACAACATACACACACTACACAACATACACACAACACACAAACTACACAACACACAAACTACACAACATACACACCCTACACAACATACACACTACACAACATACAAACTACACAACATACACACTACACAACACACACCCTAAAAACATACACACTACACAACATACAGATTACACAACACACACACTACACAACATACACACTACACAACATACACACTACACAACACACACCCTACACAACATACACACTACACACACACTACACAATTACACAACATACACACCCTACACAACATACACACAACACAACACACAAACTACACAACATACACACTACACAACATACACACCCTACACAACATACACACTACACAACATGCACACCCTACACAACAAACACACTACACAACACACAAACTACACAACATACACCCTACACAACATACACACCCTACACAACATACACACTACAAAATACACTACACAACATACACAATACACAACATACACACCCTACACAACATACACACTACACAAAACACAAACTACACAACATACACATTACACAATACACACTACACACACTACACAACATACACAATACACAACACACAAACTACACAACATACACACTACACAACAAACACACTACACAACACACACACTACACAACATACACACCCTAAACAACACACACACACTACACAACATACACACTACATAATAGACACAAACTGACACGCACGCACGCTCACACACACCCTACACAACACACACACACACTACACAACACACAAACTACACAACATACACACTACACAACATACACACACTACACAACACACAAACTACACAACATACACACTACACAACATACACATCATACACAACACACACACTACACAACATACACTCCCTACACAACATACACACCCTACACAACATACACACTACACAAAACACAAACTACACAACATACACACTACACAATACACACACTACACAACACACACAATACACAACACAAACACTACACAACACACAAACTACACAATACACAAACTACACATCACACACACAACTATCAGCGTGCGATTTCAAGCCAACTTCGAAGTTCGTTCATGAACTTCCCCTCTCTAGTTATTATTATTATTATTATTATTATTCTATTCGCAAAATATAATCACTAACTCGTCCCACAGTTTTCAAGCTAGAACCACGAAATTCGGCGGGATCGTAGGTCCTATAGCGCAGATTTATGCTTGTGCTTTTCTAAGCGATCCGAACTACGGTTTTCCGGAAAACGGCGTTCAAACAGGGAATTTTTGCCCCATAGGAATGAATGGCGGAATGTTGAGAGAATTCAAATGTAACTGCCAGCACACACACGCACGCTCACACACGCACACAGTAAGAACAGCAGGAGCAGCTCTTTTAAGGTGGAATTACACACACGCTCACACACACCCTACACAACACACACACTACACACACCCTACACAACACACACACTACACAACATACACACACTACACAACACACATACACACTACACAACATACACACTACACACACTAAACAACACACACACTACACAACATACACACCCTACACAACACACACACTACACACACCCTACACAACATACACACACTAAACAACACACACACTACACAACATACACACCCTACACAACACACACACTACACACACCCTACACAACACACACACTACACAACATACACACACTACACAACACACACACACACACTACACAACATACACACACTAAACAACACACACACTACACAACATACACACACTACACAACACACACACACTACACAACATACACACTACACAACATACACACACTACACAACACACACACACCCTACACAACACACACACTACACAACACACACACTACACAATATACACACACTACACAACACACACACACACTACACAACACACACACACTACACAACATACACACACTACACAACACACACACTACACACCACACACACCCTACACAACATACACACTACACAACATACACACTACACACCACACACACCCTACACAACATACACACTACACAACATACACAGTACACAACACACACACTACACAACACACACAATACACACCATACACACCCTACACAACATACACACTACACAACATACACAGTACACAACACACACACTACACAACACACACACCCTACACAACATACACACTACACAACACACACACGACACAACATACACAGTACACAACACACACACTACACAACACACACACTACACAACACACACACGACACAACATACACAGTACACAGCACACACACTACACAACACACACACTACACACCACACACACCCTACACAACATACACACTACACAACACACACACTACACAAACACTACACAACATACACACCCTACACAACATATACACTACACAACATACACACCCTACACAACATACACACTACACAACATACACATTACACAACACACACACCCTACACAACACACACCCTAAACACAGAACCTACACAACATACACACTACACACCCTACACAGCACACACACTACACAATTACACAACATACACACCCTACACAACATACACACACTACACAACATACAAACTACACAACATGCACACTACACAACATACACACACTACACAACCTACACACACCTTACACAACACACACACTACACAACATACACACCACACACACACTACACAACCTACACACACTACACACCACACACACCCTACACAACATACACTACACAACACACACACACCCTACACAACATACACACACTACACAACATACACACAACACACAAACTACACAACACACAAACTACACAACATACACACCCTACACAACATACACACTACACAACATACAAACTACACAACATACACACTACACAACACACACCCTAAAAACATACACACTACACAACATACAGATTACACAACACACACACTACACAACATACACACTACACAACATACACACTACACAACATACACACCCTACACAACATACACACTACACAACATACAAACTACACAACATACACACTACACAACACACACCCTAAAAACATACACACTACACAACATACAGATTACACAACACACACACTACACAACATACACACTACACAACATACACACTACACAACACACACCCTACACAACATACACACTACACACACACTACACAATTACACAACATACACACCCTACACAACATACACACAACACAACACACAAACTACACAACATACACACTACACAACATACACACCCTACACAACATACACACACTACACAACATACACACAACACACAAACTACACAACACACAAACTACACAACATACACACCCTACACAACATACACACTACACAACATACAAACTACACAACATACACACAACATACACCCTACACAACATACACACCCTACACAACATACACACTACAAAATACACACACTACACAACATACACAATACACAACATACACACCCTACACAACATACACACTACACAAAACACAAACTACACAACATACACACTACACAATACACACACTACACAACATACACAATACACAACACACAAACTACACAACATACACACTACACAACAAACACACTACACAACACACACACTACACAACATACACACCCTAAACAACACACACACACTACACAACATACACACTACATAATAGACACAAACTGACACGCACGCACGCTCACACACACCCTACACAACACACACACACTACACAACACACAAACTACACAACATACACACTACACAACATACACACACTACACAACACACAAACTACACAACATACACACTACACAACATACACATCATACACAACACACACACTACACAACATACACTCCCTACACAA